>OY992885.1:20256532-20486532 GCA_963921405.1 Cepaea hortensis | reverse complement strand
TACAGAAAAAACACATATAATCTCTCCATCTGTACCCACATATACCATTTTTCCCGTTTTACGCACACATACCATTTCTCCAGTTTGGCACACATTTCTCCATCTATATCCACCTCTTGCCATTTTTTTCATCTGTACCGCATATACAATTTCTCCACGTTGGAGGACACATACCATTTCTTCACTTTGACACACATACAATTTCTCCACTTTCGAGGACACATAACAATTCTCACTTTGACACACCTATACCATTTCTCCACTTTGGAGGACACATAACAATTCTCACTTTGACACACCTATACCATTTCTCCACTTTGGAGGACACATAACATTTCTCCACTTTGACACACCTATACCATTTCTCCACTTTGAAGGACATATAACATTTCTCCACTTTGACACACATATACCATTTCTCCACTTTGAAGGACATATAACATTTCTCCACTTTGACACACATATACCATTTCTCCATCTGCACACATATATATATATATGTTGTGTCCATTTGCATTCCTACATACTCATTAAATCACGCATTTTCACATATGTCATTTTGGTACAGCATACATTATTATTAATCGGAGTTAACATGAGCATGAATTTATTTATTACTCAATATAGAGACATGGCACATGAATATTTTATATGGATGTATTCTATGTAAAAGGAGACAAAATCATGTAATGTATATGGGCAACGTGAGTTGAGAGTATATACACCTAGCATTGATTATATAACAATATCAGATTAAAGAGAAGATAGGGAGAAGGGGGAGGGTTATGATCGCCAGCGCCTTCACTAGACCAGCCTTATGAGAAAAACAAACCTACTTACACACACACGGGTTAAGTCATTAAGTAACAGGAATTGTATTATAACGTGCATGAAAGAGTATGGACAATTTAAAAATCTTAGTTCAGGATATAAACTGGCTCTTACTCAATACCCTGTGTAGGGGTCGTGGTGATCGATTAATTTGCGCATTCGAAATAGTGATTTCAAAATGGATGCTCCCCTATTGAATTGCACCATGGAAGAATATCGAGGCATTATTCGTTTGTATTTTGTGCTCAGAGGGTGTGAAACCTTGTGAAATCTACAGAAGATTTATGGTTAAATGTTTAGACAATTGTTTAAGTCAGGGTAGAATGTATGAATAGGTAGATAGATTTCAAAATGGAAGACAAAACGTCATTAATGAACAGCGTAGTGGGAGATCTGCATTTGAGAAAGTCATGATGACAGTCTTTGGGGATAGTAAGAACCCTATATTGGTGTGGGAAAGGGGTGAAACTGTTACTAAAGCTCGATACAGTTACATGCTAGTAAACAAATTGAAGACGATCAAAATGACGGTGACTTTTCTCCACGACAACGCCCGATCTCATACGACTGCAAATACAATAGATACCATAAATGCACTGCAGTCTAAGGTCTTGAAACATCTAACATACAGTCTCTGGATTCTTGTAAGAATATTTCCGGGGTCAAATAATTGCAAATGACAACGAGGCAATCGAGGAAGTGCAAAATTTGTTTAAGGCCACACCCAAAAACCATTTTTGAGAAGGCATCAATAAGCTAGAGGACTGGTGGACGAATATTGTTACCAGACAGGGGGATCATATTGAGAAATAACATACTAAATTTATGCGAAATAATGTATGAAAGAGAGTGATAGAAAGGCAGAATTTTAGACGGGCCTGCGTGCCCAATTCTTAACCATTTGAAAATAAAATTTGTTCGCTCGTTCAGTTATTGTAGAAAGGCTACTTGTAAAATGCATATTGCTCAACGACTTTCCCTCGTATATAACCAATTAGCATGTCCTACAAGAAACAAATTAAAAACCGTAAACTGATTACTGAAATGATACATAATGCAGCCTGTGTAGCGTAGTGGCTCGACGCTTGAATGTCAGCCCGGTAGACATTGATTCGATTCCGCAGCTGGGTGGATATTATTTTTCTTTCACTGACCTGTGGTCCTAGGTTGATGTTGTGTCCTCCTTTACAGTGTCGTCCCTGGAGTGAAGAGAGTCGACACCCACATTATAATATTTTTTTCCTCTCAATATTCTGGAGAATCCACCAGCTTCCGTCCAACACACTCCATCAGCCTATGGACACCTTTTCCTATCACTCTCTCACTGTCGTACTATGCCCCCTTCTCATACTTCCCCAACGCAACATACTCAACAACTCTTGCTTCTAAAGATTAATAAAGATTAATTTATTAAAAGAAAAGTGTAACGTATATGAGACGTGTATGTGAAGAAAATGTGTGACGTGTTCTATAAAGTGTGTAGAATCGGACTCTCAGACAACAACCCAGTCAGCTGATCCCAGCAAGGATAGACCACAGCACGTTACGTCAGAACATGTACTTCTCACCCAGCGCCGAAACCATCCTGCTGGATACTGATTTGCCTCTGTAGACCTCTGGTAATCCCATTTCATGAACATCCGAAATAGACACCGGTGGTATTAACAGTTAATCATGGACCGGTTGCCCTCTACACAATGTCCGTTCCTATCGTTCCTTAAAAAAAACTGCACAAGTCCTTTGTAGTGTGTACACAGATTAATGTTAATTGTTACTGTACTGGATCCTCCCTCGTGTCTATCTAGCCTCAAGTAGCAAGTCTTGTGTTCTATTACACGAGATTATATAACACTAGGTAACTATTAGACTGTTCTCATTTAGTTACTTCTGTCTGATGCCGTGTGGTGCATCAGTACGCATCACTCTCTTTGGTGAATCAACTTCCTTCTGTATGCAACGTTCTGTATGCAACTTTATTGATTGTGGAACTGGTGTTCTTCCTAATGGGATTGGATTCTTTCCCAAAAAACTTGTTGAGTTTCCTTGGATCTGGTAGGGAACCTAGGATAGAAACAACACATCTGGTGATAGTACTAGTCACTGATCCTTTCGGCTGAGTGTAAGCCTATAACCTTGCTTAATGATCTTTAGCTAACTAGACTTAGTCATAGAGCAGATTAGCTACCCACCTAGAGCCGAATCAGGCTATGACAAAGAAAAAATCAGCAAACAGAATGCGGAACCCCGCCCACCAGGGACACCTACGGGAAGATCCCAATTATCCCTCATTACTCAATTCTCAACTAGTAAAGCTTATCAACACTTCACTAATCTATTCTTAACTAGCAGAGTTAGTATCACTATTCTACTCTAACTAGTTTCCACTAACAGTGCTAATCATCACACTATAGTTTAACAAGGCCACAGTCTATATTAATTAGAACTAATATTATAATAGGTTATACCTTAAATGGCACTACTGCAGTCCTATCAATCATATCTACATCTGCCATTATAGGCACGTGTAAAATTAAGTCACTAATTAACACACGGTAGATATTATTTCCACTAAGCACTGCAGTGCCTTTGCACTCCGACTAGAGCCACATTTCCAAGTCCCCCTAGTTGGCCCCAACTAGGGTTTATATGGCAAACTACCAAAGTTGGCCACGTGACGTTATCCTTTATGCCCCCACACAGGTGGCACATTGGCAGATCATCCCCTGTCAGGAAACTATTTTCCTGGCTTAAGTCCTGTCAAAGTTGTCAGTAATAGTTTAGATTCTCAAAACAAGCCAGCGAGTTTCTGTCGAGTTACAACAAAGAGTTGCAAATAACCCCGTCAATCCTCTCGATGTGCCGGAAACCAAGAATTGACAGATGCACTGTTTTCTCCCTAGTCGGGCACTTCCGACCTGTTGATAAACTGTCAATCTTCTGTTCCGTGGTGACAATCCCAGCAGCCATTTCCGTCTGATGTCCGGCAGTATAGATGACAAACGGAACCATTCCATATCCTAAGCCGACAATCATATGTGATTCTAACTGTTAATGAACTGCCAACTCGATGTATCCATTCCTTCTCACTCACCACCAAATGTGTTTATGGGCTGACACGATGTAACCTGTGCAGCTGTGTTTACTCTGTTAGTACGACTTTTGTGGCCTAGAAAATATACGCCACGCAAACGTCGGTATTATTAGCTGGTTAACTCATGGCGCTCGTGACATAGGCCCCCTCTTAAGAGAGTAGTCCATCTCACTCTTCTCCACCATGAGTTAAATCCAGATGATTCATTCCTCTTCTTCAGGAGCTGGGTGTCTTGACAAGAAATCCGCTCCAACATTCTCCTTCCCCGGAATGTACTCTACTGTGAAATTATATGGTTGAAGTAACAACGACCACCGCATCAAACGGGCGTTGAGCTTCTGAGAAGTAGCCAGGAACATCAGGGGCTGATGATCCGACTGAACCCGAAACTTAACTCCATACAAATATGGCTGAAATTTTTGCACTGCCCATACGAGGGACAAGCACTCTCTCTCGACGGTTGAATAATTCCTCTCCGCCTGTAGAAGTTTCTTACTTGCGTATGCCACAGGTTTCAAAACCGAAGCATCGTCTTTTCCTTCCTGTAACAAAGCGGCTCCAATTCCAATCGCACTCGCATCCGTTCTCAACACAAATGGTTTGGAAAGGTCAGGGAGCTGTAATACAGGTTTGCTGACCAAGGCCTCCTTTAACTGACTATAGGCATTCTCACATTCTGGTGTCCAAATGATTTGATCCGGTAATCCCTTTTTCAAGGTTTCCGTCAACGGAGCTCCCAGTTCCGTGAAATGTGGGATAAATTTGTGGTAGAACCCACACAACGAGAGAAAAGATCGCACATCCTTCTTCGTTTTTGGCCTTGGTGCATTTCTGATTTTCTCCAGGTTCTTCTCTTCTGGAACAATGTGTCCTGGAGTGATGGTGTGACCTAGAAATTCCAGAGTCTGGTAACCAATCATGCACTTGGTTGGACGAGCAGTAAGCCCTGCTTCCTTGAGCCTCTTAAACACTCTCTCCAAGGATTGTAAGTGGTCATCCAAGCTGTCACTGGAAATCAGAATATCATCCATGAATGAGATGATGGACGGATCCTGTAACGGATCTAGTAAAGTCCTCATCATGCGTGTAAACACACTAGGTGCATTGCTGAGTCCAAAGGGCATGACCTTGAATTCGTAGTGTCCACTGGGTGTACTGAAAGCTAACAGTGGTCGAATCTCCGGTTTGACTGGTATCTGATAGTACCCCCGACTCAGATCCACCTTTGAAAAGTACCGAGCCTTATGGAGCCTAGCGAATAACTGAGTTGGATTCGGCAAAGGTTCCACCTGAAATTGTGTGTGACTGTTCAGAAGTCGGTAGTCTATACACAACCGGTGTTCTCCACTTGGTTTGCGTAACAAAACTACCCCCGCATTGTATGGGGATGTGGATGGTGCAATCACGTCATCCTCCAGCAGTTTTTGTATTTCCTCCTCCAGGGCCTTTTCTTTAGAGAATGGCGCAGGGTAAACCTTTTGGCGAACAGGCTCCTGCGTGGTCAAAGTCATCTCGAACTCCACCAACCTCGTTCGTCCTGGTTTATCAGTCGGTATCTCCTTATGAGACTTGAGAACCTGGGTTATCCTTTCCCTCTCCTGGGAGGTCAGATCAGGGTTCACTTGCACATCCCTATATGTTTCCTGGTGTTCCAAGGGATATTCCCTGCCCTCGCTGGTTCCCACTTCTGTCTCCACTGCAACTGCCATTGCCATGAGGTGAGCTGCCTTGTCTCCGGGTCTCTCTTCGTATTTCCGCAAGAGATTGATATGGAAAATCTTCGACTTTCCCCGGATCCGGATTTGATAGTTGGTTCTGGATATCAACCTTTCCACGGGAAATGGTCCTTGCCAACCTATCTCCAGTTTGTTGTTTCCCGTTGGGAGTAGCAACAAGACTTTATCTCCCACCTCTAGAGATCTTTCTTTAGACCTACGGTTGTAGTAAGCCGCATGTCTTGTCCTGGCCTTTTTCAAGTTTTGATTTGCCAGAGTCCATCCCTTGTGGAGTTTTTCTTTCAGTTCCTCCACGTATTTATAGGATGAGATCACTTCTTCTGACGTCCCCTCTTCAGTCCAACTCCTCAACATGGCTTCCAACGGTCCTTTGATTGGACAACCAAACAGCAACGTAGCGGGTGGTAGTCCTGTTGAGCCATGAGGAACTTCCCGATAGGCAATGAGTGCTGCTGGGATATATTCATCCCACCTATCAGGTTTTTCCTGCGCTAGTTTCCTGAGCATTGTCATCAACGTGCCGTTGAAACGCTCCACTTGTCCATTGGCTTGAGGGTGGTAAGGGCTGGTATGTATGTGGTTAGAGTGAAACACCCTAAATACCTCCTCCATGAGTTTTCCACAAAACTGAGATCCATTGTCCGTCAGAATTTGATCCGGAAAGCCTAATCTGGTAAAGGCCTCCATCAGTGCGTCCGCCACTCTTTTCGAGTCAATCGTGGTCAACGGTATGGCTTCACCCCACATTGTACAGCAATCCACCATTGTGAGTATATACATGTTCCTCTTCCTAGTCCTGGGAAGTGGACCCACGATATCGATGGCTACCCTCTCGAAAGGAGAGTTCATGATGGGCATCTCACCCAACACCACCGGTGCTGTCCAGTGTTTCGGTGCCACCCTCTGGCACTCGGGGCATGACTTCACATACCGACGCACATCATCTGTCATTCCCGGCCAATAGTAGTGGCAGGAAATCCGCTGCATGGTGGCGGCAATACCCATGTGTCCACTAAAGGAGATGGTATGCCCCATATGAAGAATCTGGGACCTGTGAGCTTTCGGGACGACCAACTGACCGTATAGGTTGTCTCCCCTTCCTGCTCTCCTGTAGAGTATCCTATTCTTCATGTAGTACTGCCCCCGTCCTGGTGGATCAGCACTTTTCTGCAGCTTTTTGTAGCAAGGACGTAAAGTATCATCCTCACTCTGGGCAGTTCGTAGCTCCCCCGGCATTGGGTTAGTCACAATTGCGTCTGCCTCTTCCGTTTTCGTCTGAGAGCGAGTCTGCATTGCTCCCATATGGATTGGCTCCCTGGGCATTCCCAGAAAGACATACCGGCAACCTAGGATGACTGGAAAAATGGGATCGGTCAATACAGCGGCCTTGATGGTGCCGGTGACGTACCTTGACCGAATCTCCACATTAGCAATAGGCAACTTCATGACTACAGCACTCTTCTGTGCAGGCTGTATATCCAAGGTTTCACCTGTGAATTGTTCTGGATGTACCAGATCCGTAGAAATCACGGCCTCCCCGTCCAGTCCTGTGTCGTATAAACACTCCACTTGACGACCGTTAACCTCTACCAATTCCACTACAGGTGGTTTTTCCTGGTCTGGAGTCTCTTCCTCGGCCTCGACCTGTTCGGTGGGCTCCACCTTAGGTTTTCCTGAGCACACGACGAATTGAGTGTCTCCTGACTTTCCCCTACAGTCAATAGCATTGTGCGTGTTTGACTTGCATTGGTTGCACCATTTCCCTGTCCTAGATTTTCTATTGCCAGACTTGAGTGAGCTCTCCTGGTGGCGAGCTTCCTTGTTGACCTTGGCCTTTTCCGTAACAACCTCCTTGAAAGTCACTTGACATGCTGCGAAGTGAGGGTTCTTAGCCTTCGATTTGCAGTCCCTCGTATTGTGAGAGGGTGACTTACAAATTGAACACCACTTCTCCGACCACGGTCGTTTAGGTGTAGAGCTTGAAGTGCTCTTGCTTCCCTCCTTCTTCTTCTCTGAACTATCATCTGATTTTTGCACATAAGGTTCCCACTTTTTTGTTCCTGAGTTTTTGGTTCTCTTCTTGTCATGTTTCTCTTGACTTTTGGAGTTGGTGGAAAGGTTTTCCCCTGGCTCCTCATGTACTTCGACGAACCGTTCTGCAAATTTAGTCACGAGGTCAATACGTTCCGCTCCTTGTTCTCCCAGGAACGTCCTGAGAGGTTTAGACATTTGCTTCTTCAGCTGGTCGACCACCATGAGCTCTTCCAGACTCTCATAGTCATGTGCGAACCCAGCCAAATCCATCCACTTATGGAGATAAGATTTTAGACGCAAACTGTAGGCGGCAAACAACTCTCCCGGTTCTCGTTTCGCTGCTCGAAATTTTTTCCGGTAGGTATGTGACGTAACCTCGAATCGTTTCAGCAGAGCCGTCTTTAACTCGTCATAATTGTTCTCATGTCCTGGTGGCAGGCGAGAATAAACCTCGTATCCGGTCCCGCGTAAACCCTGGGATAGCTTAAGATTCCATTTGTTACGGTCCAGACCCATAGCAACTGACATAGCCTCGAAGCGTTGAAGGTATTGGTCAATCTTCTCTTTGTCCTCCTCGTAGACCGCTAAAGGAAACTTCATAGCATGGTACCCATGTCCACCTACTGGTGTTGATCCTGGGATGCAGGAACTTCCAACTGCTCCCTCAGTTTCTCCATTAGATTGACTCTTCAACTCGAGTTCCCTCATCCGGTACTCGTGCTCCCTCTTCTGTGCTTCTTGTTCAGCTTCTAATTTCCTAGCTGCTTGTTCAGCTTCAAATTTCCTAGCTGCTTGCTCAGCTTCCAATTTCTTAGCTGCTTGTTCCAACTCCATCCTTCTCAATTCCAGCTCGGCCTTTCGATCTTCCCTTTCTGCTTGACGATACTCTCTCTCCACTTCCTGTATGTAATCCGTTAGAGCAGAACCCCCCAATCCCATTTCTTCCCCCTTTGCCTTTAATTCTAACGTGGTTAGTTTAGGGGTGGCCATTATACAGAGAGGTAAGCTAGCAGGTCTAGTACAATATAACTGCAAATTACTATACAGATATATGAACAAGTACTATAAATCTAGATATTACTACACACAGCACATTCACTCAGTGACAAGAGTAGAATCAGGACCACAGACCTATGCAGACGTGTGAAGTGTGAACAGGTAAGATTTTTGTCCTAACCCCTATCCACATTCACTCTAGCTGGATTCTCCAAAATGATATCTCCCTCTTATAACTAAGGATCCCGTGTCCAAAGACCCCGTTGTCAGAAGATCCCACTGTCAAAGGTTCCTGCTTGCAGGAGATCTCGCTGTCCAAGTATTCCGTTTATTAGAGATCCCGCTGTCCAAAGATCCCATTTACGAGAGATCCCGCTGTCCTAAGATCATGTTTACGAGATATCCCGCTGTCCAAATATCACGTTTACGAGAGATCCCGCTGTCCAAAGATCCCGTTATCGAGCCCCCAATAATGTCGTGTCCTCCTTTACAGTGTCGTCCCTGGAGTGAAGAGAGTCGACACCCACATTATAATATTTTTTTCCTCTCAATATTCTGGAGAATCCACCAGCTTCCGTCCAACACACTCCATCAGCCTATGGACACCTTTTCCTATCACTCTCTCACTGTCGTACTATGCCCCCTTCTCATACTTCCCCAACGCAACATACTCAACAATTCTTGCTTCTAAAGATTAATAAAGATTAATTTATTAAAAGAAAAGTGTAACGTATATGAGACGTGTATGTGAAGAAAATGTGTGACGTGTTCTATAAAGTGTGTAGAATCGGACTCTCAGACAACAACCCAGTCAGCTGATCCCAGCAAGGATAGACCACAGCACGTTACGTCAGAACATGTACTTCTCACCCAGCGCCGAAACCATCCTTCTGGATACTGATTTGCCTCTGTAGACCTCTGGTAATCCCATTTCATGAACATCCGAAATAGACACCGGTGGTATTAACAGTTAATCATGGACCGGTTGCCCTCTACACAATGTCCGTTCCTATCGTTCCTTAAAAAAAAACTGCACAAGTCCTTTGTAGTGTGTACACAGATTAATGTTAATTGTTACTGTACTGGATCCTCCCTCGTGTCTATCTAGCCTCAAGTAGCAAGTCTTGTGTTCTATTACACGAGATTATATAACACTAGGTAACTATTAGACTGTTCTCATTTAGTTACTTCTGTCTGATGCCGTGTGGTGCATCAGTACGCATCACTCTCTTTGGTGAATCAACTTCCTTCTGTATGCAACGTTCTGTATGCAACTTTATTGATTGTGGAACTGGTGTTCTTCCTAATGGGATTGGATTCTTTCCCAAAAACTTGTTGAGTTTCCTTGGATCTGGTAGGGAACCTAGGATAGAAACAACACATCTGGTGATAGTACTAGTCACTGATCCTTTCGGCTGAGTGTAAGCCTATCACCTTGCTTAATGATCTTTAGCTAACTAGACTTAGTCATAGAGCAGATTAGCTACCCACCTAGAGCCGAATCAGGCTATGACAAAGAAAAAATCAGCAAACAGAATGCGGAACCCCGCCCACCAGGGACACCTACGGGAAGATCCCAATTATCCCTCATTACTCAATTCTCAACTAGTAAAGCTTATCAACACTTCACTAATCTATTCTTAACTAGCAGAGTTAATATCACTATTCTACTCTAACTAGTTTCCACTAACAGTGCTAATCATCACACTATAGTTTAACAAGGCCACAGTCTATATTAATTAGAACTAATATTATAATAGGTTATACCTTAAATGGCACTACTGCAGTCCTATCAATCATATCTACATCTGCCATTATAGGCACGTGTAAAATTAAGTCACTAATTAACACACGGTAGATATTATTTCCACTAAGCACTGCAGTGCCTTTGCACTCCGACTAGAGCCACATTTCCAAGTCCCCCTAGTTGGCCCCAACTAGGGTTTATATGGCAAACTACCAAAGTTGGCCACGTGACGTTATCCTTTATGCCCCCACACAGGTGGCACATTGGCAGATCATCCCCTGTCAGGAAACTATTTTCCTGGCTTAAGTCCTGTCAAAGTTGTCAGTAATAGTTTAGATTCTCAAAACAAGCCAGCGAGTTTCTGTCGAGTTACAACAAAGAGTTGCAAATAACCCCGTCAATCCTCTTGATGTGCCGGAAACCAAGAATTGACAGATGCACTGTTTTCTCCCTAGTCGGGCACTTCCGACCTGTTGATAAACTGTCAATCTTCTGTTCCGTGGTGACAATCCCAGCAGCCATTTTCGTCTGATGTCCGGCAGTATAGATGACAAACGGAATCATTCCATATCCTAAGCCGACAATCATATGTGATTCTAACTGTTAATGAACTGCCAACTCGATGTATCCATTCCTTCTCACTCACCACCAAATGTGTTTATGGGCTGACACGATGTAACCTGTGCAGCTGTGTTTACTCTGTTAGTACGACTTTTGTGGCCTAGAAAATATACGCCACGCAAACGTCGGTATTATTAGCTGGTTAACTCATGGCGCTCGTGACAGTTGACCCAGCCCAAAATAGGTACCAGGAAATGCTTTATGAAGCATTGTTTTTAAGATTGTATATACACACACACACACACACACACACACACACACACACACACTATATATATATATATATATATATATATATATATATATATATATATATATATATATATAATTCATTCATTCATTCAGTAGCATGTCCTTTGCAGAACCTTGCTTCCATAACAACCTTCCGGAAAATCGCTCAATCATAAGCAAGATGTCCCGCGTCCGATACACCCATCTGGAGATCATCCGCCACATCCTGCACCCATCTTCTCTTTGGCCTTCTTCTTCCTCTCTTCCCAGGCATATGGCCCTCCATTATTGTTCTCTCCAAACTTTTGTGACGTTTCAGCTCTTGAAGTATGGATGCATTTGTTCTTTTCTTTACCCAAGATGTTCTTAGAATCCGTCTATACCATTTATATTCAAAGGCGCTGTTTAGTTTGTTTAGTAAGTGTCCAGGTCTCATAGGCGTATGTTGCAATGGGAAAGATGCATGCTCTTAAAAATCATATTTTTGTAGTTCTGTCTGTCCCACTCCATAATTTATTCAATTGTTTTAGTCTTTGAAGAGCAATTGATAGTCGTCGTTTAATTTCTTTCATTGTGTCACCATAATTGGTAATCAATGACCTAAGATATTGAAAATTTTCCACCACCTCCAATTTTTCCTCATTAACGTATATTTCTTTCTCCATAGTAGTTTTATCTGTAAGCATTATCTTTGTGTTTGCTATGTTAAGATATAAGTTGTGATTTTCACTATTCAATTGGGTTGAGGCTATTAGGTTTTCTATACCATTATGTGTTGTGGATAGCAATACTGTATCATCAGCATACCGAATCTCCGGTATGTCATGACCTCCAATATTTAGGGGATCATGTAGCTCCCCGTTTATATATTCTCTTACATTTCTCATTATATTTTCTGTGTACATGTTAAAGAAAAGGGGGACAGCTCACATCCCTGACGGACTCCTTGCTTGATGTCAAACCAATTTGATGTCTCGCCATCTATTCTATACATCGCCATATATATATATATATATATATATATATATATATATATATATATATATATATATATATATATATATATATATATATATATATATATATATATATATGAAAATGGGATTAAGGTACAGACAGCATAGAATTTCCTCAGAAGTCGCCCAAATGACAACAGTATGTCCAATCTAGCCAAGTATTCCTCAAGGATTCTGGCCCCAAAGATAACCATAGCAGCCCAAATATTGGCGCCCGGTAGAGACTCTGGCGGGAAGGCAATCGTGCTAATAACATTGCTTGTTGTGGCCAGAGGGCGTAAGATACAAGACTCTTCAACGCTCTCGTAATCCGGTTTCCCCTCGCCAATACGCCTCATTGTTCTCGCAACAAATGAAAATATTTTCCGGCCGGGTATGTTAATCACGTGACTGGGCCCGAAATAATGGCAAACAGTTAACAAGGTCTGGGTTCTAGTGCCTCTTCTTCATTCCTGTGTCTTGACGACCAAATAGAATTAAGCCGGGTGTTCTGGAAAATTCGGTGAGGTGTAACTGCTGTGTTCGATGGCCAGTTTGGTTAAATGCCTTCACGTAGATCTGGTTTTCTAAATTAAGCTTTGCGCTCTCTAAAAACAATAGAAGTGAATGCAGGGAAATAACCTGTGATAAGATCAAGTAAAATAAGATCTTAGACAAGTTAATTTGTTCTATTACCTGAGTCAGAACGCTGCGTCTTTTTGAAAGAACGATGTGCCCTTCGTTATTTGTGTCTTTGTGTCCTTCATTCCATTTTTTAGTCGAGTGCGTCACAGTCAGTTTTACATCTCTCAAAGGTCGTTATGTCCGACTTCAGTATGCAATTGTGTCAGGTTGAGTTTTCTTCTATATAGTTTCATTAAAAATAATGGTTTGTATCTATCTTTAATATATATATATATTTTTTTCCAGAGAGGTGAATTTAAGGCCTGCTCTTTGCGATTTCCAATTACAGTGAGATATACACATTCGCAACACCACACGGAATTTTTATTTGTCCTTATCTGAGAAGGCTATGAAAATGAAAACACCATCCAATAGATAAGATGGAAATGTGATATTAGAATCCAATGCCTCCAGATTGTTGTAAAGATGTGTTGGAGACTGTTCTTGTAAACGTTCCGAGCTATGTCTTAGATATTGTTCTTGTAAACGTTCTCAGCTGTGTGTTGGAGACTGTTCTTGTAAACTTTCCCAGCTGTGTGTTGGAGACTGTTCTTGTAAACGTTCCCAGCTATGTCTTAGATATTGTTCTTGTAAACGTTTCCAGCTGTGTGTTGGAGACTGTTCTTGTAAACGTTTCTAGCTGTGTGTTGGAGACTGTTCTTGTAAACGTTCCCAGCTGTGTGTTGAGACTATTCTTGTAAACGTTCTCAGCTGTGTGTTGGAGACTGTTCTTGTAAACGTTCCCAGCTGTGTGGTGGAGACTGTTCTTGTAAACGTTACCAGTTGTGTGCTGGAGATTGTTCTGGTAAACGTTCCCTCCCATGTTCTACGATTGTTGTTTCTAAACGTTCTCAACCATATTCTCAGAATGGAACCGTAACCTCCTTGTCCGAACACAGGTACTTGTTTCTCTGGAAACAAATATACCGGTATTGATGGTCACTTACACAGGACGAAAGTCAGAAATTGAAAAAAATACCAAGAGACAAGTGGATAACTAAAGGCTGCTGAAAAGAGAGCCCAACAGACGTGGATAACCAAGGGCTGCTGTCAATAACAACTAATTTGTCCCGAAGCATTTCCCCCTATGGGACTGTGATGACACAGGGACATCACTTTTGTAGGCCTGATTGAACGGGGGAATAGTTGGCCAGCCTTTTCCTTACCTAGCGAGATGACAATCACAGACTCGTGATATTATCATCGCAACTCCTTATCAGCTACGCTAATGACCACGCAATAGAACTATTGGCATACGGAATTTGAACCTTCAAATTATGACTGCGTCTGACTGGACTGACCAGTGCATTTCGACACAGTTAGCTAGAGAAAAAGGACAAATGTCTCCAATTGCCGGGTCCGCTATGTAGCTACATCCAAGAAATAAGCCAATGGATGCAATATGCATCCGATCATTTTTTAATCATCATCAAGTACCGTACCAACTGGAGAAGGCGTTCATGACTCTCCACAGATCTCGGTCTTTGGTTTTCTGGATCAATGTCTGTCGTTGATATTCCTCCATGCCACCGTCACAATCCATCCAGCATCATTTCTCGTGGCCTGGCTCTGCCTTTCTTCCCCTCGATCTCTCCAGTTGTCACGATGTTCTCCAGCGCCTCTCTTCTCATCACATGACCCAAAAAAAAAGCTGTTTGTCTCTTTCTTATTGTTGTATATAATGTTCTAGTTTTGTTAGCCTCTATAAGGCATTCGTTGTTAGTTACTTTGGCAGTCCAAGGAATTCGCAACATTCGTCTAAGGAACTACATCTCTGTTGCTTCCAATCTTTTCCTAATTTTTTCATTTATAATTCCAAGATTCACAGCCATACAACAAAACAGGTTCTATATAGCTCTTCAGCACTCTCTTTCTTACATTCAGTGATAGTGATTTATTGCATAAGATATTTTTCATTTTCTGAAATGCAGCCTTTGCTTGCCCTATTCTGCTCTTAATCTCTGTTGTGCATCTTCCATCTGATGTATAAATGCCCCTAGATATTTAAAACTATTATAACACTATACAAACATGAGAACTTGGTGACAACTTGCAAAATTGGAGGGGAAGGAACAAGGTAAAAATTGACAAGTAAATATCTAGATAACTTAGTCACAAGGCATAATCGAGACAAAAACAAAAAGCTGATCTACGACTTTAGTGATCGCGTGAGATGGCGAAACATGACTACCCACACTTATCGGAATGGCACATGATGGTTATGGTGATCTCGTATGGTTTTGTAATAGGCGGTTAAGGAGACAACCACAAGCGTTAGCTGTGATAATGATTTGGAAGACTTGAGGAGCATTGTTGCTGGTTGTTTTACTTTGTATAGTCAAATGCCTGCAGGCAGCAGGACTTTTGGAGCAGTTAAGGATTGAGGAAGCTGCACAGCGATGTACCACTCGAAAATCAACAGTTACCCATTTTCAGTCGACAGTTAACGTACCTCTGCCCTCACTGTAATAAACATTTGCGTCAAATATTGGTCTAATCAGCCGCCTGCAACCCCACTTTAGGAGTGATATATGGCAGAACACACTCTGAAAGGAGTACAGAGCTTCAAGTACTTAGGAAGTATATCATCAAATGGAAAATAAAATGACGAGATCGAGAATAGATGCAGTCGGGTAAACCAATTCATGGGACAAATGGCACCATTATTAAAAAACAAACATGTATCAGTAAAAACTAAGCTATAGCAATCTATCAATGTTATGCTACCAATGCCAAACCGGGACAATGACAGAAAACGAGAAAAGAAAACTTATAACAACGGAAATGAGAATCCCGAGAAGAATGCTCAGCGTATCAAGAAGAGAGACAGTCATAAATTATTTAATCAGGACTAAACCAGGGGTAATAACAGCGCTAGATTTAATTTTTTTAAATACCAGCTGAAATTGTAGACCATAAAACTATGCTACCAACAGACATTATACCACAACAATCAATAATGTACAGACCAAATGGAACCAGAAGAGGCCAACCATGTAAACGACAGACAAAGGGAATAACAGAAGCCATAGGAATCTCGATATGTGAAGCCCACCCGTAAACAAATACTCTCCCGCTGTCTATCCTCCACCTCGACACCGCAAGGAACAAGATGAGATGAGATTATTATGATGATAGGACAATTTGATTCCTTTCTGTGGCCAAGGACAAACAAAGTGTCTTTAAAACGAGATAGCTTGTAGGCAAACATGAAATGTTGGTCAGGGCTCATTAACTTAAGGAGACTTTAAAGGCAAAAGGGTCGACGGGTTTTATTCCATACGGCGCGATTTCTTTCCGAAGAGCGGCCTACTGAAGCACCTCACAGAGCACCAAGTCTGCAGCTCTAGAAACGATCATCAGGTGTCTCCGACAAAACTTGCACTCCTGGGGTGAATGACGAAGTGGGATAACGAACCGATCACTTCCCGGGCTCGACTATTCACTTACAATTACAGACTCAGTCTACCGTTTCACCCCTCCATGTATTAAGTTCTTTACGGTGCTTTCATGTCACTGTTCTCATTCTACCTTTTCTTGGGATACCAGCCGCTTGTCTCAATCATTTCCTTTCACAAAACCTGTTATTCCTTTGGTGTGTTTTGTTAAGAAGCCGCGTTTAACACTAATAGACAGTACAGTAACACGGTACAGTAACACGGTACAGTAACACAGTACAGTAACACGGTACAGTAACACGGTACAGTAACACAGTACAGTAACACAGTACAGTAACACAGTACAGTAACACAGTACAGTAACACAGTAAGGTAAAAGTAAAGGACTCAAGTTTACATGTCTTGTTGCTTTCTGGATACATGATGCTAACCCCATATTCTGATGGACTAATCTCCACCACTGGATGTACAATCTCCTAGACAATCAACCAAGAATGGGTAGCAATTTCCTGCACAGGACATGAATCACACCGGCCGCTTGAGCTTCCCCAGACACTCCTTGGTACCCGTTTTAAGCTGGCTTGACCTGAGAAGCCAGGTCTATTTTAAAACTCCGCCTCGATGCGAATTCAAACACATGAGCACCGGGTCATCCGACAGACAACGTCCTAACCACTGCTCCACCACCGTGCCCTCAGTAGCACAGTTTTTGCTTACTGTACTGTATATAACAATGTCTTTTTTGCGTATTAATGCTAGAGTGCTTCATCGGTGGGCATAATTCTGAATAATATGGAATAATTGCATCGTCTTCTTCTACTGTTGCTGCCTTTCTTCTTACACTTGAGTGTAGGTCCACAATCATCTCATCTCATTTCATCGTGTTCCTCTTGTACCAACTGGTTGAGGTGAGTTGAGTTGAGTCAAGAAACAACATCATTGCACTCGGGGCATTCCCACAAGAGCTCAGTCCTCATCTTCAACAGAAGATATAAAGTTCCAATAATAATGGGTGCCCGTTGCAATCTGATTATATGTCCGTCTTGCTTTACCTCTAAGTAACGACTGTCGACAAGATCCTCTGACCACCCCCTGCTATCGCATTCTCTCTAGACCATGATAGTCCATATGTTCTTCTGCATTAATCACATGCTCCCAGAGGGCCTTCACCACATCTGCCTTGTCATGCATCAAATCATCAGTCAATGATGCAAGACCAGCCAATCTGTCTGCCCGTTCATTTCCAACCACATCAGAGGGTACTGGGGTAAAAAAATCCAGCGAATGCTCACAACCCGCGACCTCTGAATTGATGCATACCATTCTGCATAAAGCGTGCCAGTCTTCTCTTACGACATGCTTGGTAGATTACAATATCACTAGTCTGTGAGTCCTGAATTGGGTCCAACTAACACACGGGCGAAACAATTACATGCAGACCAATAAATGTTGTTTGTCCATCAAGAATGATAATGGACATTCATTTCATTCAGTGGGATTGAATTGTTGTATGAAGAATTACTTGCGCGATGAATTGGATTAAAGTGAGGAAGAGTTGCGCAATTCGTCGGCCTCACTCTCTCGCCTGAGTCCATCTGAATCCAGTGGCAAGACAAGTCGAGACGACTGGAGACGAATACAGGTGCAGTGGATGACCAGGGCGCTCTACGTACCTTGCCGTGCTCATTATGTTCCACAACGCTTTGCAGGTAAGCGCCGTCTTGCCCGTTGACTCGGTGATTTCATCCGCGCCGTCTGCTGAATCCTGTCTTCACATCCTTAGTAGGCATACCGTAGTTCACCGCTTGGTTTGACACCAAATCAGCTACCCACGCCTGGTTTAGCCAGCCTCTCACAGCTGTCCCCCCCCCCCCCCCCGGGGGGGAGTGGCCACTGTCGCATGCTGACAGCTACTAGGAGCCACAGGCGTGAGCTGGATACCAGGCTTAGACCAGTGGGGGATGGGTCCTTAAGAGGACATGAGAGTCATCCTTACAAAAGGTACTACCAATGCCTGACACCCCGTACCCCCTGACCAATAAATACATTATATACAAATATAGGACACACACAGCGTTCTTTGGTCATCTCATAGGGCGAGAGACATTGGAACACATCGAGACGACTGGATGGTCGACGGTGTAAGAGTTCAGACCAACAGCAACCGTTGTGCCCGCTTCTATTTCTGCTGCTATTTCTGCTGTTGCTGCTGTCGCTGCAGTTGCTACTGTTGTTTCTTCTTCTTCTTCTTCTTCTTCTTCTTCTTCTTCTTCTTCTTCTTCTTCTTCTTCTTCTTCTTCTTCTTCTTCTTCTTCTTCTTCTTCTTCTTCTTCTTCTTCTTCTTCTTCTTCTTCTTCTTCTTCTCCTCCTTCTTCTTCTTCTCCATCACCGCCTTCTCTCTCTGCTCCTAATTGTTATTATTATCATTATTATTGCTAGGTGTATAATGTACTTTTGTGAATGTATATTCTCGGACACGCTCCTCCGTGTTCTGCGTATCCAGGTAATAATGGAACTAATTATTTCGTCTAGCAGCTTGTTCGCGGACAATCCCCCACAAGATGTAATAACGCCGATGTTACACAGCACCATAAAACTGTCCCCAACGCTACCAAATCTCTGTGTGTGCGAGATGCAGCAGGAAAGGAATGCCGCGAGCAAACTGTCACACTACAACCGAGTGAGAAGAAACCAAATCAACCAGGGATAACAAAAGGAAACCCTTCAGGGACTAATTGAATTTGTCCGCTGAGTTACAGATTCCAATCACTGAGCGACAATTGGTGAGTGAATGAAATCAACGATGATCTCATCGCACGTGAGGCTGCAGTAAAAACTGTTTACGAATAAGCTTACGGGCGTCCAGTACGCTGTCGCATGAGGATGCGGCCGGGAATAAATATGGCTAACTTACTGTGGCAGCCTTAACGGCATTTTACGTTCCAGCAGTTCTCGTGAGCTTATCTCGTTTAGTGAATATTCAGTTAACGCTCTTCCTTCGGTTGCGGAGGAGCGAGATGAAAACTGTGTGATGTAAGGTGTTTTTTGTTTTGTTTTTGCGTTTGCTCTATTGAGATCAAGCGTAGTCTATACAGGTGCTACTACTTCTGGTGCACTGGACTGATTTTTGCAAATGGATTGACTTTCCCCATTACCAGTGTCCCTCGCCATCAGGTGAAGCCACTCCGACTTCAAAGGTACATACAATTTATTTCCCCAAGTCAAGGACGAGAAGTCAACATTTAAGTCTAACTGACTAGTGTATGGGTTGAACCCACTTCCTCGGCAGCAACACACTACCAGGTGCTTAAGAACGAGCGTTCTTATTTATTCGGCCATGCAGACCTCCACTTAAGGTAATGATTTGGGGAAGCCTTCATTAATGTAAGCGGAGGAGTAGTGGAAAGAGAGCCTGCATACCAAGATAATAGGCCAGGTTCTTTTTCTTCTTCTTTGTGCACCTTTAGACGACAGCATGCGTATATTTAAAGAAAGCAACTTGAGCTTGTTGACACAGCATGACATTGAAGACAATAGACAGGTTGACAGAATGACACTGAAGACAATGGATAGGTTAACATAATGATACTTTAGACAATAGACGGGTTGACAAAATTACAGTGCAGACAATGGACATGTTGATAGAAAGACACTGTAGACAATAGACAGGTTGACAGAATGACAATGTAGACAATGAACGGGTTTACAAAATAACACTGTAGACAATGGACGGGTTTTGACAGAAAGACAACGTAGACACTTGACGGGTTGACATAATGACACTGAAGACAGTTAGCAGGTTGACATAATGACACTAAAGACAATGGATTGGTTGACAGAATGACGCTGTAGACAATGGATGGGTCAACACAATGTCACTGAAGACATTCAGCAATGAGTTTACCACGAACACAGAGGCTAGTTGGAGCCACGATAACATAGCAGCAGAAGGCTTCCCTGCCAGAAAGATGGTCATGTGTTCGTGTCCTCTTTAAAGTGGAAATGCTTATTTCAGTTATCTAGGCTCCAAAGTTGGTGCAGATTAAAATGTGTACCAGAAAATCGTATTGGAAGTAAAAGCTACTGGCGTGATATTGACCTCAATCATATATTCTAACATGCCTCATAGTGTGAACTGAGATCATGTACATACAGACACGAATGTGTCCAAGTTTGAAAGGTAAGAGGGCCGGCTGCATTACACCTGGTGTATCCCATATGCAGAGAGGCCTGACGAAAGCGTCGCACAGAGCACGGAACTCTGAAGCCCCAGCGACGATCCCCAGAAGTCTCTTCGTGACCCGAAGGAAGTCGGTCGAAACTGGCCCCGAAACCTATGGAGCGCGTGGTAGGTGGCGTGACGCCTTCGCCATTGAGACTCCCTCCGAATGATTGAGAAAAACAGGGAGGGAAATAATGATGGAAATGTGTGAAGAACAGGGAGGAAATAATGATGGAAATCAGTGAAGAACAGGGAGGAAAATAATGATGAAAATAAGTGAAGAACGGGTCGGGAAATAATGATGGAAATGAGTGAGGAACGGGAAGGGAAATAATGAAGGAAGTGAATGAAGAACAGAAAATAGGGAGATAAATAATGATTTAAATGAGTAAAGAGCAGGAAGGGAAATAGTGGTGGAAATAAATGAAGAACAGAGAGGAAAATAATTATGGAAATGGGTGAAGAACAGGTAGGAAAATAATGATGGATATGAGTAAAGAACGGGATGAAAATAATGATGGAAATGAGTGAAGAACGGGAAAAGGGGGGGGGGGGGTAGGGGGGAATAATGATTGAAATGAGTGAAGAAAGGGGAGGGAAATAATGATCAAAATGTGTGAAGAAGGGGGAGGAAAATAATGAACGAAATAAGTGAAGAACAGGGAGAATGTGTGAATAGGAAAAGAACACATATGCATAAACACATTTCCGACATCTGTAGATATAAATCAAATATGAAGCAGGCATACCTACACCTTGATTGTATTGCTTCAACCAAAGAATTTGTTACAGTAAAACAAGGTGGAATTATAAACATATTGGAGGATATTAAAACTGATTGGAGAGATCGCAGAATAATAAAAATAATGTTTACTAGAAACAAGTAGCTATAATTAGAATAAGAAATAAAGCCGGTAATTATGAACAGAGATAGCAGGGAGTAAGACTAGAATGTATTTTGTCATTGGATCTCTTCTCTCTCTCTCTCTCTCTCTCTCTCTCTCTCTCTCTCTCTCTCTCTCTCTCTCTCTCTCTGCGAGGGAGTGTGTATTTGTGCGCTATTGAGTGGGTGCATAACTGTAAGTGTTTGCGTAAATGATGTAAGTATATGTGTACAGGTTTGTATGTTTGCGTTATATGCCAACTCAGAGGCAGACATGCAACAGAATGTTTCAACTTTCTCATATGCCTGTGACAACTTTGGGCTCAATATCAATTTGGAGAAGACTGTAGTTATGTACCAGCCAGCTCCAGGGAATAATCACATCGTGCCGAATATGAAGGTGAATGGTCATAGACTAGGTGGTGTGGACAAATTCACCTATCTTGGCGGCACTGTGTCCAAGCTGCCACAATTGATGACGAAGTGAATGCAAGAATCTCCCAGGAAAGCACGGTCTTTGGCTTACAAGAATGTTTGGGACAGAAATGTAATAAGCCTGCAAACAAACCTAAAGGTCTACAAAGCAGTTGTATTATCCACACTGCTATATGCTTGTGAAACCTGGACTGTTTATCAGCGTCACGCTGGGAAATTAAACCACTTCCACACAGTCTGCCTTAGGAAGCTATTGAAGATCAAATGGCAAGACAAGAACCCGGACACTGAAGTTCTAGAATAAGCGTCTATGCCCAGTATCCAAACTCTACTAATAAAAAATCAGATTCGCATGCCAGATCACAGGCTCCGTAAACGGATGTTTTACGGTGAGCTGCGTTGTGGTAAACGCTCCCAAGGCGGCCAGAGGAAACGTTTTAAAGACACTGAACATCTCACTGAAAGCTTTCGGAATTCATCTTGACACACGAGAGACTGCTGCTAAAGACCGTAATTCATGGCGTACATCATTACGCAAGGGTGCAGTCACTTGTGAAGCAACCAGGACTGCAAGTGCTGTGAAGAAAAGGCTAGACAGAAAAACCACTGCAGAAGATCCTCCTCCTCGAACGTCAAGCATTCTTTGCCTACATTGTCAAAGAACATTTCGAGCAAAAATAGGTCAACCTTTATCAGCCAACTTAGAACTCACGGCTCCATACTTTCAACCCCACTGGATCAAATGAATGGTCATCATCATTCTTGATGGACAAACAACATTTTTGGGTATATGCATGTGTGTGTGTATGTGTGTCTGCCTGTCTCTTAACATGATAATATGTATTGTTTATGTTTACAACAATCATTTGACAATATTGTTTTTTTGTTTTTTTTTAATGTACATTGAAATGTGCAATAGATATCTGATGAACGAACGACGAGTGATTGAAAGGGCCGAATTTAAGAATGTCCTGCGTGCCGATTTTGTGATCCTTTTAAACTAAAGTTCGTTCGTTCGTTCGTTCTTTCCATCTCTTTCTCTATCTATCTCTCTGTCTCTCTCTATCTCTCTATCTTTCTCTATCTCTCGGTCTCTCTCTATCTCTCTTTGTCTTTCTCTATCTCTCTATCTCTCTATCACTCTATCTCTCTATCTCTCTCTGCATCTCTCTATCTCTCTATCTCTCTATCTCTCTCTGTCTCTCTCTGTCTCTTTATCTCTCTGTCTCTTTATCTCTCTGTCTCTTTCTATCTCTCTATCCCTATCTCTCTGTCTCTATCTATCTTTCTCTATGTTTCTCTATCTCTCTCTGTCTCTCTCTCTATCTCTCTTTGTCTCTCTCTCTATCTCTCTATCACTCTATCTCTCTATCTCTCTATGTCCCTATCTATCTCTATGTCTCTCTGTGTGCTTAGTGTGCTAGTGTGTGTGAAAGAAAACTAATAGAGAGAGAGGAGAGAGAGAGAGAGAGAGAGAGAGAGAGAGAGAGAGAGAGAGAGAGAGATGAGCGCAAGCATATCATTATGCCATATTATTTTTTCTCTATCCTCATCTTTCATATTAGCATTTTTACTGCCAATTGAATTTAACATGCACTGCTTATTTCATCATGTTTATGTCAATACCAGGAATTATCTTACTGGATTGGACCACTATTTTATTTTTACGTTACACAAATTATACCATATATTCATCACCAATTTCCATATTTTCCATGTTTTCCCATTGTTTCCCAATTTTGAATGTTCTTGTGAGGATGCTCACGATAGTCGACAGTGTGTAGGTGTGAAAAGTGTGGGAATTTATTCATATTAGTTTTAGTGATTATGTGAGGCAGCTTATATGTGTGTGGATGGATGGGTGTGTCAATATGTGTGTTTATATGTGTGGATGTATGTGTGTGTGCATGTCTGTATGTGTGTATGGGTGTATATGTGTGTGTACATGTGTGTATCTATGTGTGCCTCTGTGTCTGTGTGTCTGTAAGTGTGTTAAGGTGTGCGTTCATGTGTTTTTATACGTGTTTATATGTATGTGCGTGTGTACATGTATGTATGTATGTATGTATGTATGTATGTATGTATGTATGTATGTATGTATGTATGTATGTATGTGTGTGTGTGCTCGTATATGTATGTGTATATGTTTGTGTGTGTAAGTGTGCATGCATGCAGTGTATGCGAGGGAGTGTGTACTTGTGTTTTATGTGAGTACGTGTGCGTAAGTATGTGGATGTGTGTAGGTGTGTTTATGTGCGTGGGTATATGTGTGTATTTGCGTGTGTATGTTGTGTGTGGGCGTGTGTGTGTATGTACGTGTGTGTGAGAGAGAAGAGAAAGAGAGAGAGAGAGAGAGAGAGAGAGAGAGAGAGAGAGAGAGAGAGAGAGAGTTGAGCGCACGAATGTCATCTAACATACTGCTCTATATTTTTTGTGTATTCTCATTTTCATATTATCACTTTGAATGTCACTTGATTTTAATATGCATAACATTAACACATGTAAATTACTGTAGAGTGAGTGGAAGAGTTAGTAAGTGTGAGTGAGAGAGAGAGAGAGAGAGAGAGAGAGAGAGAGAGAGAGAGAGAGAGAGAATGAATGTGATAATGTGTGTAGGTAAAAAGAGAGAGAGAGAGAGAGAGAGAGAGAGAGAATGAATGTGATAATGTGTGTAGGTAAAAAAAAAAGAGAGAGAGAGAGAGAGAGAGAGAGAGAGAGAGAGAGAGAGAGAGAGAGAGAGTTGAGCGCACGCATGTCATGTAACATACTATTCCATATTTTTTATGCATTCTCATCTTTCATATTACGAGGTATCATTTTGTATGCCACTTGATTGTCCTGTAACATGCCATTCCATATTTTTTTTTTCCTCTGTATTCTCATCTTTCATATTATCATTTCATATGCCACTTGATTTTATCATGTATAATATAACATTACTGTGATGTGAGTGAGAGAGTTAGTGAGTGGGAGAGAGAGGGCGAGAGAGAGAGAGAGAGAGAGAGAGAGAGACAGAGACAGAGAGACAGACAGAGAGAGAGAGAGAGAGAGAGAGAGAGAGAGAGAGAGAGAGAGAGAGAGAGAGAGAGAGAGAGTTGAATTGCATCACTAATATTATATTTACGCTACACAATGTATATGTACAATTTTTTCTCCACTTCTTACAAATTTTGCGAGAATTCTCACGACAATCATCAGTGTCTCAATTGTGTGTAAAGTGTGCGAGCTTGTTCTTATTAGTTTCAGTGATCATGTATGTGTGTAGATGTGAGGATGTTTGTATGGGTGTGTATGTGAGTGTGTGTGTGGGAGGGGGGTGGGGAATGTATGTGTGGAGGGATTGTATGTGGGGGATGTGTATGGGTTGATGGGTGATGTGTGGATGGGTGAAGGGATGTGTAGTCGGTGGAGGATGTATGTGTGTGTGAGGATGTGTGTGTGTGGGGGGATATTTGGGAGGATTATTGGAAGTAAGTGGGTGTTGGTGGGTTGGGGGTGTGGGTGGGGAATGTGTATTTAGGTGGGTGAATGGGTGTGTAGGAGATTGTGTGGGTTGGGGGATGGGTGTGTAATGGGTGTGGGGGATGAGTGTGTGGGGTGTCTGTGAATGGGATATGTCTGTGTGGGTGGGAGTGTGTGAGTGTGGATGGGATAAGTGTGAGTGGGTGGAGGATGTATGTGTGGGTGGTGAGAATGTTTGTAGGTGGGGGATTTGTGGATGGGTGGGGAGATGTGTGAGTGGGTGAGAGATGTGTGGGCGGGGATGTGTATGAGGAATGCATGTGGGGGATGTGTGTGGGGGGGGATGTGTTTATGGGTGGAGTTTTGTGTGGGAGGGGAGATGTGTGAGAGGTGGGGGAGGTGTGGGATGTGCAGGTGGATAATGGATGTATGTGAGGATGGGGGATGTGTGTTTGGCTGGGTGGTTGGGGTGTGTGTGGGTGGGCGGGTAGATAAGAGATGCATGTGTTGATGGGCGGGTGGGTGATGTTTGGGTGTGAGTGATTGATGGATGAGTACGTGAGTGGGTGGATGTGTGTGAGAGATGAGTGTATGGTTGGGGGATGTGTGTGTTTGTGGGAAGATGTGTGTGAGCGGCGGATGTGTGTGGGTGGGGTATATGTGGTTGATGGGGTGTGTATGGGTGGGAGGTGTGTGTGTTTTTTTTTGGTGTTTATGGGTGGGGGTTATGTGTGGGCAGGTGGGGAGATGTGTTTGTGGGTGGCGATGTGTGTATAGGTGGGGGAAGTATAGTTGAGAGGTGGCGGATATTGGGTGGGTGAGTGGGTGTAGGTTGGCTGATGTGTGTGTGGGTGGGTGGGGAAAATTGTGAGTGTGAGGGTGCGGGATGTATGTGTGGATAGGTGCGGGATGTGTGGGTTGACGGGGGTATGTGTGTGTGGTTTTGTGATGTGTGTTTTGCTGGGTGGTTGCGGGTGTGTGGGTGTGTGGTGGAGAATATGTGGGTGGGTGTGTGCGTGTCGGTTATGGGATGGGTGGTGTATGTATGTGTGGGTGGGGATATGTGTGTGGGTGGGGGATCAATGGGTGGGTGGCGGCATGTATGTTTGCCTGAGTCTGTGTGAGTGCGTGGAGGTATGGGTGGGTGGGTGGGGGTGAGGGTGACTGAGGGATGTGTGGGTTGCTGCGGGGTGTGAGGGTGGCTGGGGGATGTGTCTGACAACATTGTAATATGCACTGTTTATGTTTACAACTTTCATTTGACAATGTTTTTTTTCCCCATATGAATGTACCATGCGTATTATGCATTGCTTATGCTTACAAAATCCATTTGACAATGTTTTTTTTTCCTATGTGTCAGAATCTCTAATGTCTCCAACCGAGATGCAGTAACATCGTTACGCCCGCCAGGCGAATAGTTGCCAACCGGGATGCAGTAACATCGTTACGCCCGCCAGGCGAGTACCAGTTACCTGCCCGCAGTTTGCTGGCTGACGTGATAGTCAGCGGTCAGGCAAGGACAAAGCAAGACGCACGCAGTCCTCGTGAAGCCAATCCACAGGGCAAGCGCTGTGCGGGGAAACCGGCAGACGACTTGGGAACTCGGACATGACAAGACGTGTGGGTTGAGAAAGGCTTCGTGTGGTTCTGTGCCCGAAAGTCGAGTGCTTGTATATCTTGTGAGATAGACTGTGAAGCTGTGGTTTTTGTCTGTAAGTGTACTGATGTATTGTATATGTATAGTAATGATCATCACATGCCAAACTAGATCGCATTGCATGTGAATTGTAAATAAATCCATTGAACTTAGTGTCATTGTGTGTCAAGTCCAATCATTTTGTACTTGTACTTGTCTCACATATGTTAGGTCCAACGAGCCAGGTTTAAGATCCTGACATGTGTGAACGTGGAAGGCTCGTCCTCTTAGATTGTTTGAACGTGGAGAACTAATCCTCTTAGATTGTTTGAACTTGTAAACGTGTAAAACATCGGGGATTGTGTAACTTGTCGCCATTTTGAACTTGTCGCCATTTTGACCTTGTCGCCATCTTGTAAACATGATGTCTATGTCCTTACGGAATGTCATCGTGATGTAGGTGATGTACCATCATAGTAGTAGATTGTTGAAATATATCTAGATTGTATTTGTGAAATTAGTTGTGGAAAGCAGAAAGTTTGGGAAAGAAAGTGACTTGTGATTTGAAAAAAATTGTTGACCGACGACATTACGACCTACAATTACACTCAACGCCATACAAACCTAAGCAAAACTTAGTGACAAGCATACACATCACATAAAGGTAGATTCTAACTTATTTCCTCCCAAAATAAAGCAGGTTTTCTGTGCCATCTGAAACCGTTGCCCGTAGAGGTCATTTGTCCTTGAAGTAGTGACCCTACAGTTCCTAGCCCTGGTGTGAACCGTTCTCCACCGCATCCAGTACACTTGAGTATATTTTTTGTATATACTTTCGGATGCAAATTTGGGCATAAGTTGTAAGTTCAACAAAATTGTAAATTTTTCACGTTACTAACACCTTGTAACAAACTGTGTGGCTAAGTACTCATTTTCATAGAAACATTCCATCATGTCTTCGTTAAACAACTTCATCGAGATGGGTTTAAAGCTAAAGTTAACTGGTGACGAGTTAACAAGGTGGAGTGAAACAAAATATTCTGAACACCTTCTAGAAAAAGCTAACGAACGCGAGGAAAGAGCGGCTGAAAGAGCTGCCAAGCAGGCAGAGGCAGAAACAGCATTAAAACAGGCAGAAATCGCAGCTCAAAGTAAACGAGAAGAGCTCGAATTACAACACAAAATTAAACAGCTTGAAGCCGATACTGCCATAAACAAAGAGTCTAAGAAATCTGAAAGACTGGAAAAAGAAAACCAGTACAAAAAGTATCAAGGTATTGTGAGAAATTATACCTCAGGTGACTGCATTGCAGCCTTCACCCAGAATTTTGAAACCTTAATGGACCACTATCAGGTCCCAGTTTCTGAATGGAACATTATTTATATGAGGAGTTTGTCAGGGGAACCTCTGAAAGTCATAGAGACTATCCCAAAAGACCTCAGAAAAGATTACCACTATCTAAAGTTAAAAATTATGGCACATTTTATGCTAGAAGAGGCAGGTTACAGAGAACAGTTCAGCAAATTGAGTCCAAAACCTACTCGAACGTTCTCTGATTATGTCTCCGTAGTCCGAGACGTATTTACAAAATGGCTTTCAGCAGCCAAAGTAAATAAAGACTTTCATAAGTTAGAAGACCTCATCATCAGGGATAAAATCATCACATCCCTTTCATCATCATTTTCAAAATTTTTGCTAGAGAATGAATGTACGAGTGTAGAACAGATTGAGAGACGTGGTTCGGCTTACTATTCAGCCAATAAACATTGTTTTGCTAGTGAGGCTACTGATACAAACTTCGTAGCAGCTGCTAACTATGAAACACCTCGATCAGAACCCTACAATAGGCAAAGAACATATAAGCCTGCTTCTGAGAAATACAATCATTGTAGATTTTGTAACATTTCACACCACCAAGGTGAAATGTGTGACAAGAATCCGGCATATCTTACATACTTACAGAACTTCATAAATAGTCAGGATAAGGAACGTAAAACCTTTAAAAATGCACGAAAATGCTTCCTCTGTAAAGCGTACGGCCACTGGCGTCATGCGTGTAAAGGAAGGCAAATGACCAAGAAAGCAAATGCCGCCTTATTTGACAGTTCATCATCAGATGAAGAACATTCAGAAAATCACCCTGTGAACTCAGCACAGGCGTTTGACATGTTTAATTCACATAAATGTACTATTTGTAATACCTTTTATGAAGATGGCATTTTAACATGCGGCCACTCCATTCCTATTGCCAATGAGGAAGCTAATTTGGTAATAGATTCCAAAGGCAGAATAAACATCCACCAGGGATATGTGAATGGCAAGCCTGATACAGTCCTTCGTGACACCGGAAGTTCTCTTATAGGGTTAAAGAGAAAGTTCATAATGCCTACAGACTATACAGGCAGGCACGTAACATGCAGAACATTCTCTGGAAATATCGAAAAGTACCCATTAGCATGGGCATATATTCAGACACCATTCCTCACTGGGAAAGTAAAATGCGCTGCATTAACTAGCCCTGTGTGTGATATTATCATTGGGAACTTACCAGAGGTGAACGATATGCCTCGTGATATTACATCTGTTTGCATTGATGATAACATAACATCATCACCATCACATGTCATCATTGAAAGTATGGTATCACCAAATGAATGTATGGTAGCTAATGGAGCACTAACATCTCATGAAATCATTGACCCAAATGCTTCATCACCATCTGATATCATTTAATGTGTGAACGTAGTAACCAGATCTACTGCTAGAGTGCAAGATGAAATTAATCAAACTGAGGCTATAGAAATGCTTATCCCAGTGATACTGCCTCCTAAAACCATGAAGGAAAATTTTGTAACCGCCCAAAAGGCTGATCCTTCATTATCTAAATATTTTAATCTGATCGGCCAAAGGTCAAAAGCCAAAGGTAACAAAAAATGCAAGATGGCATTTTGCTCTGAAAAATTGCATCCTCACCAGGTACTATACCAGAGGTAACAGCACCACAGAGCAAACTGTTTTGCCAATTGAATACCGTAAGCAAGCCTTACATCTTGCCCATGATATACCTCTTGCTGAGCATATGGCATACTCCAAGACTAGATCAAGATTACTAACAGTTTTATTGGCCAAGATTCTGCAATGACATTAAGCAATATTGTAGAAGTTGTGATATCTGCCAAAAAATAGTGAAGAAAGGTAAACACCCACAGGCCAAATTACAAATTACCGACTTAGCCAGTCGACCTTTTGAGAAAATATCTGTCGACATAGTGGGCCCTCTGAATCAAGTAACATCCAGAGGGAATAGATTTATCGTTACCATCATTGATTTATGTAGCCGCTGGCCTGAAGCGGTTCCTTTAAAGAACATAACTGCCAATGATATTATGGAAGTTTTCTTCCATATATTCTCACGAATAGGGTTTCCAGACACTATCCTATCAGATCGAGGAAGCCAATTCATTGCATCATCTTCTCAAGCTTTCACCAAAATGTTAGGGGTGAAACAATGTTTCAATTCACCATACCATCCTCACTCAACGGGAATCATAGAAAAGTTTAACGGTGATTTGAAGCATATGCTTGCTAAAGTCACGCAAGAATATCCCAAAAGCTGGGACGTATATTTGCCTGCTATACTTTTTGCTTATCGCGAAGTCCCACATTCTAGTACTGGGTTCTCTCCTATTGAACTTATTTATGGTGCCAAACTACGTGGCTCATTGAGTATCTACCATTCAATGTTAACTGAAGCCACCCCTTTACTTAAACCCATATCATCATACGTATATGTAACATCATTGCGTGAAAGAATCATCAAATCTTGTACTATTGCAAAAGAAGCACTAAAACTATCTGGTGCTACATATAGACAATATGCAGACAAAGGTAACAGGACAATAACGTTGACACCTGGACAGGACGTACTTCTCCTCTTACCTAGTGACCGACACTTATTGACTGACTCTTGGCAAGGACCATTTAAAGTAATAAGACAGATTTCAACGGTAGACTATGAGATTCAAATAAAAGACAAACATAAAATATTCCACATCAATATGCTAAGACCATACTACAACAGAGACAACGAACAAGACGATACAACTGCCTGTACAGTTATAATAGACCATGAAGATGACGAAGATAGTGTCGAAATTCCAACACCTGCATTAGACACGACAAACTGCTTGAAGGAAATCAAAATAAACCCAAATCTAACTCAAGCAGAAACAGACAGCTGCAAACATCTCATACAACAGTACAACACCATCTTCTCCAACAACCCAGGACAAACAGAATTAGTACAACATCACATCACGCTCACTTCAAACACACCAATAAAATGCAGACCTTACACCATTCCATTACATTACAAAGAAAACTTACATCAAGAGATCATTAGCTTAGAAAAAAACAACATCATTAGACGATCCCAATCACATTTTTCGTCTCCAATGGTCATGGTACGCAAAAAGGACAACACGATAAGACTCTGTGTAGATTATCGAAAATTAAATAAAATAACACTTTTAGATCTGGAACCAATGACCAACTGCGAAGATCTACTGACAGAACTGACAGACTCTAGGTACTTTACGAAGTTAGATATGACTAAAGGTTATTGGCAGATAACGGTACACGAGCAGAGCAGACATCTAACAGCCTTTGCCACACCTTGGGGACTGTACGAATGGTGCAAATTGCCATTTGGCCTAGTCAATGCCCCAGCGACATTCGTACGCATGACACGACTCTTACTTGCTGACATAACAAACATTATTTGTTACATGGACGACATTTGTGTTCACACAAAGACGATGACAGACCACATAAAGACATTACAGCAGACATTTGAACGGATCAGACAGCACGGACTGACTGTGAAGCCTACAAAAGTTGACATAGCCAATCAAGAAATCGCCTTTTTAGGGTATAAAATATCTAATGGCTTTGTCACGACAGACGATAACATCGTGTCTAAAATACTGAAACTCTCACTTCCGACTACCAAGAAACAAGTCAGAAGTGTGTTAGGACTATTAAATTATTATAGGCAGTTCATACCAGATTTTGCTGAACTGACAGAAAAATTTACTAACCTACTAACTAAAAACCAGCCTGAAAAGATTGTAAACAATGAATGCCTAAAATTTGCATTCCAGAAAGTGTTATCGTATTTTTCTGAGAATAGTTTAAAGAATCCCATTCTCAAATTGCCAAATTTACATATTCCTTTCAGATTACGCACAGACGCGAGCTCCGTGGCGATTGGGGCAGTTCTGTTACAGGAACATGACAACATTCTACACCCTGTATACTACGTCTCTAGAAAATTGAAACCAAGAGAACGCGCTTGGTCGACACCACAATTAGAAGCCCTTGCTCTAGTGGTGGGTATAACTAAATTGTCCAGATTCCTTCTGGGGCGGCATTTTATTGTAGAGTCCGACAATAGTCCATTAAAATTTATTACTTCAGGAGTGCCGACAAACCAGATGATAGCGCGATGGTCACTTTTGCTGCAAGATTACAGCTTTGAAGTGCGACATTTTTGAATCAACCAATCAGAGAACAGATAACATCAAATCACAAAGGGTATATCCCCTGTAGTGGTCTGAGGGACATTTTTGAATCAACCAATCAGAGAACAGATAACATCAAAATCAGAAAGGGTATATCCCATGTAGTGGTCTGAGGGACATTTTTGAATCAACCAATCAGAGAACAGATAACATCAAATCACAAAGGGTCCCTCAGACCACTACAGAGGATATACCCTTTGTGATTTGATGTTATCTGTTCTCTGATTGGTTGATTCAAAATGTCCCTCAGACCACTACAGGAGATATACCATATGTGATTTGGTGTTATCTGTGTTCTGATTGGTTGATTGGTGTTGTTCATTTCAGATATACACCTCTCTCACGCAGACAGTATCAAAACCAGTGACGAAACGAAGGCCAAGTCTTTTTCTCATTTTCGCATTCAACGAAGAAGGGTGTTTTGATTCAACGGATATTAAATTCAATTGTTACATTGTGTAAGGTATTTATTTTCCAGTAAGGGCTATAATCTGTGTCTTCTTACTATTCAGTTCCGCCCCTAGTTATTGACTGCGTGGGTCTACTAAATGTTGCAGGTCTCTTCATTGTCTGTAATCAGACTGTGTCATCTGCATATCTGTTATTGTTTCCTTTCATGTCTTCTATATTTCTGAAAACAGTTTCATTGTACAAGGCAACATTACACATACCCATCTCACACCTCTCTCAATAGGCTGAAATTGGTCTACTTCATTATCAATTTTTATGGTAGCTTGTAGTTTTCATTATATGTTTTTACATGTCTAAGGTCTTTTCCAGCCGTTTGTAGATCATCAGTTCTAAAGTATTAAGCATTTATGCTATGAGGCTTTCTGAACCGGGCTTTTGGTAGCTTTCATATGGTTAGAGCCTCCACATTCAAAACGGTGGCCCTTCCTTATTATATTCTTCTCTGTTAACTTCATAAAGGTTTTTTCAATATTCTGATCATACGTGTAAAAGCTATTCTATTATTTTATCCATCTGTTGTCTTTAGGTAGCCTTCCGCGGATCTTTGATTAGTAAGTGGTTGAATTCTTTTGCTATTAGTTTCGTATTTTACTGTTGCGTTGTTTTTTAATTTCTAAGCACTGATGTCATGTTTCTTTGACCTTTTATATAATATTCTGAGTTTTCTGTGATTATCTTCATATTAGCCAAATTTATCTTTGTTTCCATTAGTTGTTTCAAGCATCCCTATCTTATTTTACTTTGTTGTTATATCTATAATATTTATCCTTTCACCAGGTTGAAAAGTTGCTGACACAGAAATATCTCGAAGCTATTACATACAAGGAAGTACAAGCTCGAGGCTATTGCGTACAAGGAAAAGAAAGCAACTGTCTACCACTGGTATGCCTTCAACGTTTTTCATATTACACATCACTAAATATTTTCAATCCTAAATGCTGTTCCTTGGTGGTCATATTCAGCAATGTTCCTTAGTATACCACAGTTGTGTCATCCAATATAAAATAACACAGAAAATACAATTAAAAATTTAAAAAAAAAAAAAAAAAAAAAAGGTCATCGTTTGTCTTCATCTTCTGGTGACTACATAAGGACTGGATGCGAAGAAAACAGAGAAAATGAAAATATGAAAGTGTTATTTGACGGCATAACCTCAGTTGCTATATCTTCCTTTTGGTCTGTCTTATAAAATATTTTCTGTAGATATGGTATCATATGGTTGCGAAATATCTATAATGATGTTTATTATTCTCTACAGCTGTTTGCCGTCCAGTGCTTACACCCGTTTTATAAAAGAGTGGAACGATAGAAATCTACAAACTATTTTTCACTATCAAGACGATATCTTTTGGAGCAAAACAAAGTCCTACTATCACCAAAGCCAACACCGGAAAATATTGACTAACATTATCAAGCCATTACCGGGAACTATAATAACAGGAAAAGCTACCAACTACACAAGATCTTAATATCACCTTATCAGCTACCCGAAATTATTGATTCATATTACCAAGCCAATACCGGAAGTTAAAAGTGTATTTTGGTGAATAACACTATCTACTACCAAGATCTGTAATTTGAAAAAGTTTGGCTACACAAGAGCTTATCACATCATCGGAATCTTGACTAATTACCACATTTTGTCTATCACTATGGCCACTACTCAGAATGTCTTTTGGTGTCCTAAATGTGACAAAGCTTTCACTGAACATCATAATCTCACACGTCACATTAACACCGTACACAGCACCACAACTCACAAGTGTCACATATGTTATAACTCATACAAAAGAAAAGACGACCTAAAGTGCCACATTAAAAAGCATCACCAGACATCATCAATGGACACTACCCCATCAATGGACACCAAACCATCAACATCAAACATGGACACTACATGCTCAGACACACCCGCATCACGTAAAAGGAAAGCTCCCACAGACACACATACACCTAAAAAACAGAAACTTGAACCAGAAACACCAGACAACCTCCCTGAGGAAATCCAACCAACCTATAGAGAAAACAGGGATAGTATTAGGACACATCACAAGTGTGGTAAACACATGTCAGTCTACACATACTACATTAGCCCTCAGACACAGCACCCTATCGATTGGACAGATACCATATACAAGATCTTTAATACTCAGACAAACCGATTCAAGATCAATTATTCCCACCATTTAATTCTGAGACATAGAGAAACACAGGACCTTAGATTCTTTCATGCTTCCTCCAACAATGCTGCCGTTTTAGAATTTCCAGCTTTAATTAATAACAGACATGACTTTGACGACTTCATCAAGACAGTTCATCAACACGACATCCTTTCATACGCTATGCAGCAACGACCAGACACCAAATACAGTGTAGAGACAGTAGCTGCTACGTAATTTTACATTTTTCACATTCCTGATTTTCCTATTGGTTGCTGCCTGACTGATATTCCCGAATACATTACCCACAACCAAGCCATCAATATACTACAACACGACTCTAGTTCTAAGCAATACATAGATAATCTTTGTTTTTTTAGAGCTCTAGCCGTACACAAAGGATCACCACCGCCAGATCTTAGGAAACGCACGAAAGAGTATGCTAATAAGTGGAAAGAGTATCAGAACATAGAGTCCCTAACTAATTTTCCAGGTGTTAAACTACTCGATGTCCCCAATTTAGAAGAATGTTTTGCTCTCAATGTAGACATTTTTGAGTATGATGATAACCACTCACTGGTACCAAAGCTTAGAGGTAGTGGAACATACGATGAAACGTTAAGACTGTTGTTTTTTAAAGAGCATTTCATGCATATTGTAGATATTTACAAAGCAGCTCACGCTTTTAGTTGCCCAGAATGTGGGAAGTTGTGGAAGATCTTTAGGGATATGGAGAAACATTACAAAACATGTAACGGGGGTCAAACGGTAGAGCATTTTAAAGGATGGGTTTACAGTCCACCTGAAACTGTCTGGGAATTAATTGCTGACCAAGGCATCCCAGTCGATCCTAAGTATGTTTACCCGTACAGGGCTACATACGATTTTGAATGCTTCTTTGAGGCTTCAAATCTTCCTAGTGATAGTAATTCAACACAATTTTTACAAAACATAATCCCATGTCGTGTTCAGTCGCGTCCAACGTCCCTGGGTTCGAGGCCCCGGTCTGCTTCATCACAGCGGGTGATCCCCAAGATCTGGTGAATAGGATGCTTGATCATTTGACCCGAATCGCTGATGCGGCGTATTCAGAACTGCATGCTAAGTTCGAAGATGTGTACACTGCACTAGAGGCAATAAATGAAAACAATTTAATTGGTAGGTTCGATGCGTACTTGAAAGGGTTACCGGTCCTAGGATTCAACTCTGGAAAGTACGATATGAACCTCATCAAGACATACTTATTTTCTTATTTCATAAAATCAGAGGACGTGTCGTGCAATTTTGTTGTCAAGAGAAACAATAATTTTATGTGTATTGCCACAGATCAATTGAAGTTTCTGGATATCAGTAACTATTTAGCGCCAGGTTTCAACTACTCAAAGTACCTAGCCGCTTACAAAATTAAAGAAACTAAGGGAAATATCCCTTATGAGTTCATAACTAACCTTGAAAAACTAAAAGAAACACAGTTACCCCCACACGAGGCATTCTTTTCAAAACTAAGAAATTGTAATATTACTGAGGCAGAGTATCAAGTGTGTCAGAAAGTGTGGGTAGAAAGTAAGATGGCCTCACTAGAAGACTTTCTAGTGTGGTATAATAACAAAGATGTTCAGCCTTTTATTAAGGCATTAGATAAACAGGTTACCTTCTACAAAGATTTAGGTGTAGACATGTTTAAGGATGCCATTTCCGTCCCTGGAGTAACCTTAAAATATCTTTTTAGGACTCTGCCCAAAAACGTAGTGTTTTCACTATGTTCTGAGAACGAGAAAGACCTGCACAAAACACTTAGAGACAATATTGTAGGAGGGCCGTCCATAATCTTTTATAGGTACCATGAGATAGGTCAGACACGCATCAGAGGGGGTAAGCTTGTTAAGAGTTTGAAAGGGTATGACGCTAACGCTCTCTACCTGTGGGCTCTAATGCAAAAGATGCCCACGGGTTTTCCTGTCATTCGAAAGGCAGAAGATGAGTTCAAGACTCATAAGGGTAGATTTTACACTGTTCAGTGCAGAGAGTGGTTAGCGTGGATAGAGCATAGTGAGAATATAGAGTTGAGGACACAATTCAATGGGCGGGAGATGGCGCTGGGTCCGCGTCATATTAGAGTAGATGGTTGGGATAGGGTGAATACAACCGTGTATCAGTTTCACGGATGTCTATTCCACGGACACCCAGACTGTCCCCTGACTCGTGGTATTGACATAAATCCAGTAAATAAGATACCTCTGACAGAACTATATGACAACATCTGTGACATTCACGACTACTTGGTTAACGAGGTGAAAGTTAAAGTAGTAGAAATGTGGGAATGTGAGTGGCGGAACCTTAAAAAGACCAATAGTGACATTAAGGGGTTTGTCAAGGGCAGATTCCCATATGTCAAACCATGGCATAATAAAAAGACCATTAACAAAGAAGGGATTCTAAACGCTGTAAGAGCTGAGAGTTTGTTTGGGTTGATAGAGTGTGATATCCACGTGCCAGACAAATACAAAGCGAGATTCTCAGAGATGACACCAATATTCAAAAATATTGAAGTGGGCAGAGAGGATATCGGTAACCTTATGAGGCAGTACGCCCAGTCACATAAACTACTGACAAGTGCCTGACGGACACTTATAGGTAGCTATATCGGAGAAAAGATCATGTTGGCCACACCATTATTAAAATGGTATCTGGAACATGGGCTAGAGGTCACCCATGTGTACCAAATCATTGAATATAAGCCAGTTAGCTGCTTCCAAGAATTTGGTGAAATGGTGTCTGATGCCAGAAGAGAAGGTGACAGTAATACAACCTCTACCGTTAAGGCAGAAACCATGAAATTATTGGGGAATGCTGCATACGGTAAAACTCTAACCAATAAGGCCAAGCACACCAATGTTTCCTATTGTAAGGCTGAAGACACAACCAAGTTAATAAATAATCCCTTATTTAAGAAGATGACACCCCTGACCGACGACATATTTGAAGTAGTAAAAGGGAAAAAGACAACAGTCTGGGATCTGCCCCTTCAGATAGGCTTTTTCGTTTATCAATATGCCAAATTAAGAATGTTGGCTTTCTACTACGACTTTCTCGACGTATTTATAGACAGGGAGGATTTCCAATTATGCGAAATGGACACTGACTCTCTTTACTTAGTGCTTAGCACACCTAACCTAGCGGAAGCAGTTAGACCACACCTTAGAGCAGAGTATGATAGAGTTTATAATCAGTGGTTCCCGGCTGAAGTCTGCTCTGAACATATAGTTAGTACTGATACCTGTAAGGCTTGCCAGACTATCAAAGCTTATGAAAAGAGAACCCCTGGTCTTTTCAAGTTAGAATACGAAGGGGATGGAATGGTATCCTTGTGTAGTAAAACATACCATTGTTTCGGAGACTACAATAAAACAAGCACAAAGGGCCTCACCAAACACCACAACACACACCTAGACAGACAAACATTTTTAGATGTACTTGACACACAGACAGCGACTGGAGGGACAAATGTAGGTTTCAAAACACAAGACACGTCTATCTACACATACACACAACACCGAAACTCGCTATCCTATTTCTACATAAAACGTCAAGTTCATAAAGACAAGGTCACTACATCACCCCTAGACATATAACACGTCCTAGTGTACTTATGTATATATGTTTTGTACTGTTTGGTGTCTATAATATGTCCTATTAAAGTGGTCATATAAAAGACTCAATGTCACATTTGTCACGACCAATAAAAATGAATGCACTTTGTCAATGAAAATACACGTATGTGATGTCAACACTTGTTGACTCTTCTACACACTATTGAAAATTTGATGAAAAATAAAAAGTTATGAAAAACGAACTTTTGTTTGGTTTTTTAGTGGTATGAATGATTTTTCTTGTTGACCACTCCAAGAGGTTTCTTCATGTTGCTTATGTGGTACACACCTGTTTTACTACACAACCTAAAATATAAGAGATATATCACCCTTACCCAACTATATGACCGAGGGGGAGTGAAAATCAGCCGAGGTCAAGGTCAATCCGGATTAATCCGGCACATCCTAACCGTTTTGCGCCTTTCTAACTACTATCCCTTTCATTTAATTGTTGTTACAGTATTATACTAAGGGCGGTAAATTGAAATGTATTCGAATATGTGTTGTATAAAAATAGCCATTGTGTTGCCAGATTGTCCACTCCAAGAGGTCATCAGCTGGGCATGGTATAGGGTTACCGACGTTGTAGACCAACGGAAGAGCTCCCGGCCAAATGAGGTCGGAGCTCGAGCGTTGAATGCGGCTTATAAAAAGACGTATTACAGTCTTACCTGATGTTTTTTGTTGCAAAAAGCATATTATTTCGTTTTTTTAAGAGGTTGCGAGGTAGTTGCATTGGATGCTGGTGCTACCGATCTGACTGGGTCAATATTGCAACTCAGGTGATCATCCATCGAGAGGATGAAACTTGGAAAGTGGTAAAGATTGAACACCACATGACTTAACATACAACCTGCATTTCGTATGTATTTCTATGCCAACGTACATGACAACAGAAAGGTCGATTCTGACATGGTTAAAAGATTAACCCTTTATCTATGTAGAGTATACATGAAATATAAAATCTTTCATGAATAAGAACCGGGGGGGGGGGAGCGTGTCAGAATCTCTAATGTCTCCAACCGAGATGCAGTAACATCGTTACGCCCGCCAGGCGAATAGTTGCCAACCGGGATGCAGTAACATCGTTACGCCCGCCAGGCGAGTACCAGTTACCTGCCCGCAGGTTGCTGGCTGACGTGATAGTCAGCGGTCAGGCAAGGACAAAGCAAGACGCACGCAGTCCTCGTGAAGCCAATCCACAGGGCAAGCGCTGTGCGGGGAAACCGGCAGACAGCTTGGGAACTCGGACATGACAGGACGTGTGGGTTGAGAAAGGCTTCGTGTAGTTCTGTGCCCGAAAGTCGAGTGCTTGTATATCTTGTGAGATAGACTGTGAAGCTGTGGTTTTTGTCTGTAAGTGTACTGATGTATTGTATATGTATAGTAATGATCATCACATGCCAAACTAGATCGTATTGCATGTGAATTGTAATTAAATCCATTGAACTTAGTGTCATTGTGTGTCAAGTCCAATCATTTTGTACTTGTACTTGTCTCACATATGTTAGGTCCAACGAGCCAGGTTTAAGATCCATGTAACATGCACATTTGATGAATGAAAATTGAGTGATCGAAAGGGCCGAATGTAAGACGGGCCTCCGCGCCCAATTTGTTATCCTTTTAAAATAAAGTTTGTTCGTTCGTTCGTTCGTTCTCTCTCTCTCTCTCTCTCTCTCTCTCTCTCTCTCTCTCTCTCTCTCTATCGCTTTATCTCTCTGTTTCTCTCTCAATCTCTCTATCTCTATGTCTCTCTTTCTATCTCCCTGTCTCTCTACCTCTCTATGTCTCTCTCTCTATTTCTCTATCTCTCTGTCTCTCTCTCTCTTTGTCTCTTTCTATCTCTCTATCTCTCTGTCTGTCTATCTCTCTGTCTCTTTCTATCTCTCTATCTCTCTATCTCTCTATCTCTCTCTGTCTCTTTCTCACTATCTCTGTCTCTCTCTATCTCTCTATCCCTCTATCTCTTTTTGTCTCTCTCTCTATCTCTCTATCTCTCTGTCTTTCTCTATCTCTTTGTCTCTCTATTTCTCTATCTCTCTATCTCTCTGTCTCTCTCTCTCTCTATTTCTCTGTCTCTCTCTATCTCTCTGTCTCTCTATAACTCGCTCTCTGCCTCTTTCTTTCACCATCTGTCACTCTATCTCTCTCTCTATCTCTCCGTCTCTGTTTAACGTTTTATTTCCCGTGTGGGATACTCCGCTTTAAACAGAGACATTGACTTGTGTAGTCATTTATTAATTCTGTTGGATAACAGTTGGTTACTTATCTTGTGAAGTAGATTTTTCAGGTTAATTATTTGTTGTATGTTCTTTAATTCGTTTTGTTCCGTGTTTGCATTATATTCGTTGGTCTAATTAGTTATATCGTTATAATATTGTCATTTACATATCGATTTGGATTACTGATATTTTGTAAGTTAATGTAATTGTGTTTTTTTATGATCTTGTATTTTTGCTTGACTTTGACTAATTTACACTTTCTTCATGGATGAAATGTCTGAGAAGTGGCAACACTGGCTCAATAAGTCAGGAATACGCCTTGGACACTTAAACATTTGCAGCTTATTTAACAAGCTATCAGAGTTATCTTCTATTCTCAATCAAAATTTTCATTTATTCGGCCTTAGTGAAAGTAGGCTTAACGATAACATTTCAGATGAGGACATCTCTATTAAAGGGTACAAAGTTTTCAGAAGGGATCCCTGTAGGAAACAAGAGACAGGCATAATAACATATGTTTCTAATTTACTAAATGCTAACCGTAGGCTAGACTTTGAAACTTGCGAAATAGAATGTATTTGGTTAGAGCTAAAACTTCAAAACCGCACACCCCTGATAATTGGCTACCTCTATCGAAATCCCAGTGCTGGACACGTCTGGTACGAAAACTTCACTACCATGATGGATGTGGTTTTCGCTTCCGGTAAAGAAATTATACTACTCGGAGACTTTAACATTGACACCAACAAATCCAACATAATATGGGGAAATATAATTGCATCATACAATTTCCAACAAATAGTACAACAAGCTACTAGAGTAACAAAGTCATCTTCAACAATCATAGATCACATTTATGTAACTTGCTCAGACAACATCATAGAATGCATCGTACCCAATTGTGCAATGAGCGATCACTACCCAATATGCTGCACGTGGTCTAAAAAAGGAATTAAAACTCCTAAACATAAACACATAAGTGTAAAATATAGAAGTTACAAAAATTTCAACCAAAACGCATTTTTACAGGACTTGCTCAGTTCACCTCTAGACAATGTATATCAGCTTCCTGACCCGGATGATGCTTTGGAATTCTGGATGAAAACCTTTATTGATGTTTTTGATAGACATGTGCCAATCAAGGAAGTTCGAGTAAAACACCACGTCAAGTCACCTTGGATCACACAGGAAATACTTGAAATTATGAGAGACAGAGATAAAGCACATAAAAAGCGGGATCTCAACGTATACCGTACTCTTAGAAACAAAGTTCAATATACCATACGACGGGAAAAGAAAAATTACTTTAAGAACTTAGTAATAGATAAAACAAATAGTAAGGATAAATGGAAGGCAATTAACACTTTGACAAACAAGTATAACTCCCTAAATTCCTTACCATCAAAACATATTACATGCGACCAATTCAGTAAGTTTTTTCAAACTGACATAGACCAGTTGAAGGCTTCAATACCTAATTCTCCTTGCAACTTATCTTTGCTGTCATCGTTTTGCGAGAGTAGATGCTCCCGCGATATTCTTTCCGACATACCGCTAATGACAATCACTGAAGTATTCACTTACCTCAGTCACCTAAAAAACACAACCTCATCTGTCAAAGAATGGAACATAAGGGCCGGAGGTCTGCCTCAAGATAGAAGACCACCGGGAAGAGTGGTCAACCTCAAATAGATTAGAGGTGATACATTGCCCCGATATAAGGGCAGGGTAGGTGATAGAATGGGGGACTATTAACTATTTCTCTCATGAGACACGGAGACGTTGACCAGATGGTTAGCACTCTGGTCACGACAGAATCACGCCTACGTGATAGCCACGATTGCCACTCAACAGAAGACAGCTAATGTAAGCGTGCCAGGGGCAACGGCACGCAAAAAGCCGAAGGACACCTCAAGGTCCTTCCGCGTGCTGTGTAGCCACGCGAGTAAGAAAGTCAGACTGGGGACTGACCTTGTAGCGAGCACCTCGTTTAGTGTTGATAGGAGTTTTGTGTAGCCAAGTAGATAGAAATTAGCATTAGGGTTTAGAAAACTAGTGATAGGCAATTCTGTGGCTTTGTGTGTGGTTTGATAGCGACTGTTATGAACTTGTAAAGAGCCAACGGCAATAAAATGTACCATTTATTTCCTCTCACACGACTTGCAAGTTTCTTGTGTGGTGTGGGAGAAGTAATCTGATGATGCCTTACACATGAGTTGTTGACATCATCTGGCTTAGATGGAATCAGCAACCGGATTCTCCGTTGTGCTGCGCCAGTGATCAGTATATCACTAACCTATGTATATAATCAGTGTCTCACCAAAGGCCACTTTCCATCAGCTCTCAAAATCGCTAAAGTGTACCCTCTTCTTAAATCTGGTTCATTGGACAATGGTCTCCCGAACAATTACAGACCCATTTCTTTACTATCATCACTATCTAAGCCACTAGAAAAACACATCCATAAAGTAACATTACAGTATTTAGTTCGCAACAAGCTTATTGTTGACAGCCAATCAGGATTTCGACCAAAGTATTCTTGCCATACGGCCCTAGCAAACATGATAGAAAATTGGCACGAGAGTATAAACAACAACAGTCTATGTGGAACTGTGTTTATTGATTTCAAGAAAGCATTTGATATGATAGACCATGTTATTTTAATTAAGAAACTTGAGACAATGAAAATTGGTCCTAATGTAGTCACTCTAATATCATCTTTTCTATCGGACAGAAAGCAAGTAGTATCACATAATAAATCGCTGTCTCAAACCACTACATTCAATATTGGAGTACCACAAGGCTCTATTCTTGGCCCTCTATTATTTGCCATATATATTAACGATCTACCGTTGCATCTTTCATCGTCCTGCGATCTATTTGCAGACGACTGTACAGTGTACACAAACGCTGAAAACTGTATTTTACTGGAGTCGTCTTTACAACAAGAATTAAATAATGTAGTTAGGTGGAGCTATTCAAACCGTATGCAAATTAATATCACTAAAACAAAATCAATGTTATTAACAACCAGACAAAGACTTCAAACTCTAAGCTCACACACATCACTTCAACTTCACATCGATAACATGCCAGTAGAAAGTGTAATTGAGCACAAAACATTAGGCCTAATCATTGATAGAAACCTAACCTTTAATTCCCACGTTCAAGCGCTCATTAAACAAACAGCGAAAAAAGTCTACCAACTCGCCAAAATTAAAAACTTCCTTGATGAGGACACAAGGAAACTATTCTATACTTCTCATATTCAGACACACTTTGACTACTGCTCTACAATCTGGGACGGTTGTTCTAATTCAAACACCAAGCGACTTTACTCACTCCAGAAACGGGCCATGAGTCTAATTTATAGCAAACATTTAACTGACAATCCTAGCCTGTATAAACGCCTTCAGTTACTACCACTCCGTAAACGCCTGCTTTTCAATAAAGCTAAACTAATTCACAAAATCCTGCATCGGAATGCCCCAAATTACCTTTGGCCATTGTTTAAATATAATGCTAGACACAGTAAACGTTTAAATATATTACACATTCCGAAGCCTAGGATTGACTTATACAAAACAAGCTTAACGTACTCTGCAGCTCAGCTGTGGAACAATCTTCCACAAGAAATAAAAGACATCACCAATCCTTATTCATATAATCGCAAATTACTCGAACACTATCTCAGTACGGATTACCTTCCCCCATAATAATAGTGATAATAATAATAATAACAAAACCCTAGTATAACAGCCAGTCCCCTTTTGGTAGGCCAGTATATTCCACATGGCTAATAAGTGTCTGACCATTATCTAATGTTACTGTATCGTGTAGTTTTGATGTTCGCATTTTGCCAATGCTTTTATAATGCATAAGTTTTATATTGTTGCTGTTCTCTGTTAGCCTTGAATGACGTGTGAATGAAATAATGTATGGAAGAGAGTGATAGAAGGGCAGAATGTTAGACGGGCCTGCGTGCCCAATTCTTAACCCTTTGAAAATAAAGTTTGTTCGTTCGTTCGTTCGTTCTCCCATCTGTCTCTCTTTCTATCTCTAAAGAGCAATAATGAGAGAAATCAAAGATAGACCAGTAATCCAAGCTGGAGCTTGGAATACGAACAGTCAGCTTTATACAGATGACTCATTACAGATATCTGAACACGCAAATGGTCTACAGCAACTGTTGGACATTGTATTAAACAGAGCGGAACAAAGGACTTAAATACGTTATTGCAATTTTGTGTTGGGAAATACTCGTATTAAGGAAATGAAAGAGTTAAAATCGTCGTTATAGTCAGTGAAGCAGAATTAAATCCATCGTTGACAGAAGTCAGTCAAGTCAGTAAAATCAGTCAAGTCAGCAAAATCAGTCAGGTCAGTCAAGTCGATAGAATCAGTGAAATCAGTCAAGTCAGTCAAGACAGTCAAGTCAGTCATGTCAGTACAACCAGTCAAGTCAGTCAGTCAATAAAATCAGTGAAGTCAGTCAAGACTGTCATGTCAGTCAAGTCAGTGAAGAAGGTCAAGTCAGTCAAGTCAGTACAATCAGTCAAGTCAATGAAGACAGCCAAGTCAGTGAAGACAGTCAAGACAGTCAAGTCAGTCAAGTCAGTCAAGTCAGTGAAGACAGTCAACTCAGTCAAGTCAGTACAATCAGCCAAGTCAGCCAAGTCAATAAAATCAGCACAGTCATTAATTTCAGTAAAATCAGTCAAGTCAGCAAAATCAGTCAAGTCAGTCAAGTCGATAGAATCAGTGAAACCAGTCAAGACAGTCAAGTCAGTCATGTCAGTACAACCAGTCAAGTCAGTCAGTCAATAAAATCAGTGAAGTCAGTCAAGACTGTCATGTCAGTCAAGTCAGTGAAGAAGGTCAAGTCAGTCAAGTCAGTACAATCAGTCAAGTCAATGAAGACAGTCAAGACAGTCAAGTCAGTCAAGTCAGTCAAGTCAGTGAAGACAGTCAACTCAGTCAAGTCAGTACAATCAGTCAAGTCAGTCAGTCAATAAAATCAGTGAAACCAGACAAGACAGTCAAGACAGTCAAGAGAGTCACGACAGTCAAGTCACGGACCCTATTACTTGCCCAAGGGCACATCAAACATATGTTGCTGGACTCCTATCTTGTATCGACCACACTACACTCACTTTGACTTCCTAAGATAATCTTGGTACCCATGTTTGGCTAGATCGACCTGGGAGGAGGCTTATTGTTTAAACATTCACACATGTCCTGTTGCGGGCTGAGTAATGGCTATTACCCTATAGGGACAACAATCACCTTCGGAGTAAATAGCATGTGAGGGTAAACCGTGGGCAGCTGCTTTTGCGGCCATCTCAACCACAGGACTATCATTCTGAGCCGGCGATTAACCCTACAATAACTTCTCCTTGAGGTTGAGCGGGGTAGGGGTAATGGTAGAATCGAATTTAAAAAAAACTGTTGCAGATTGAACTCACGACCATCGGGTTGGCAGCCGAGTCTCTAGCCACTTCCCTTTTGAGTAAAGTTAAGTTGCATATCGGTTATAGTCGCAATAAACCCCATCATTTGTTGGCTGTTTGTGATTTATTTACAAGTTTATGTTCAGTAGTTTGCCATTACTTTCGGAACGACCGAAACAGATACCACTGTATGACAACCAGCGCAAGGCGATCTGTTTCTAAATCTCCGGCAACTGTGTTTCAAACGCGGTATTCGAGATTAAGCGGGAGAGTGCCCGTTTAAGGGCTTCATATATCGTGATTCCCATGGATTATGTTATTCCCTCTATCCATCGTTTACGTTGTCGACCTCTTCTTCTGGTCCAGTTTGGTCTGTACATCATTGCTTGTTGTGGTAGACATTTAGTTAGTTTTTTTTTTCCATATCCTATTTACAGGACATTGTAGCCAACACCAGCATTTTTCAGCTGCTGTTGATGTCTTGACAAGTTTAACGTTCAGTAGTTTGCCATTGCTTTCTGAACGTCCGGCTCACACACCTTTCGTAAGAAATCAAAGCGACGCTGTCCGCTGCTGAATCTCGCGCAACTGTGTTTCGTATGTGAGTATACGGGTTTACGAACAACGTCCTTAACCTCTCCGCAAGGGAGAACGGCCGTTAGCTGGTAGCATTGTTATATGGCCAAAATGTATATTTTTCTGTTTTCTGATGCACTCTAGCAATGCTATAATCCCAACTTTAGTCCTGCTTTGGGTCGCAGAGGTGTTTCAAAGGCACCAGGGCCAGGGTTACATACTGGCCAAGACCTATTGACGCGTCCTCGTCGAGTGTGCTGGGCAACAGGTCCCTTCGGGGTCCTGGCTAAAGTCAGTAGGATTGCCGATTACTCCGAAGTCGGAGAGTGTCTGCCTGTACGGCGAGGAACCACCAGTCTGCACACCAATAAGCCAGACAACGGGTATTCACACAAACCTCAGGTCCTGTATGACATCACACTGATGTTGGACAACAGGATGCCTTCATCCGACATACAGGACTTCGGGTTGGAGCTCAAGCCAACGAACACAAGCAAGCAGTCCTGCTTTCTACATTTCTGTTTTTCTGTCTTCTTGATACATTGAGTATATTTTTCTCGGGAATCTCATTTTCTTTTTTGTAATTGTTCGTTTCTCTTTTTCTGTTATTGCCCAGTTTTGGCATTGGTGGCATACTATCCGGTGTATGACAAGATTGTGTCCTGTTCCCGCCTAATGTTAATAACATATATAGAAAGCATGTGTAAAGAAACTAGCCAAACAGAGACCGTAGCATCACCACATGACGAACAGAACACAGAAGAAGAACAAACGGCAAATTACACCATTAAAGAACTCCTATTTGTTGACGATCAAGCACTGATAGCAAAACCAGAAGCAGAACTACAAGTCCACATAAATAGTCTAAACTACGTGTGTGAGGAGTCATCATCATCATCATCAAGTGCCGTGCCAGCTGGCGTAGGCGTTCATGGCTCTCCACAGATCTCGGTCTTTGGTGTTCTGGATCAACTCTGCTGCTGATATTCCTCCATGCCACCGTCTCAATCCATCCAGCATCATTTCTCTTGGTCTACCTCTGCCTCTCTTCCCCTCGATCTTTCCAGTTGTTACGATGTTCTCCAATGCCTCTCTTCTCATCACGTGACCGAAGAAAGTGTGAGGAGTATAACATGAAAATTAGCATGAGTAAAATAGAGGTAATGACTATAACCAAAGAAGAAAAAAATAAAACAGCAAAGATTCATCTATAAGTGCATCCCCTGAAACAAGTAGAGAGATTTATGTATTTAGGAAGTATAATATCCTCAAATAGCTTATCAGAAGACGAGATCGAAATTAGATGCAATAAGGTAAACCAACTAATTGGACAAATAGTACCAACACTAAAGAACAAACGCATATAAATAGATACTAAAAGCCTCTACAAGACAATCGAATCTTCCTACCAACTCTATGGTGTGGGTTCTGACTGTCCTCCGTTTGTTCTTACCGTACACGCACTGTTGTTGTATAATCTTCGATATAAGTTTGTTAGATATGCACTTACTCCATCTCTTTTAAGGATTTCCAACAGCTTATATTAATCATTAATCATATTATAACTTTATTAAATGTCTTTTCTTGAGGCTAAGTAAAGTATGTAATTAAATTCGACTGATTTTTCTATAAGTTGTCTGGATGGCATCTGTGCATCCTGTATTGTTGTCTGGATGGCATCTGTGCATTCTGTATTTTTCCTATATCCAGTCGTAGTGTTCCTCTAGAATTTTGCAGAATACATGTCCTGTATGACTCAAAAAGGAAATGCCTCTGTATTGTGTGTACGTGTGAGACATACGCTGACATTGTTTTTCCAAACTGAGATAATTATGGCGCTTCCTCAGTCTCGTGGTGTCTGTTGTTCTACTCAAACAACCGTTAAACAGTCAATGAAGCCATTATGTTCCTACTTCTCTTGCTGCTTTTAATTAGTTCATTTGATATTTCGTCTTTTCACGGTGATTTATGCAATGCGGCTAATCTTATGACTTCTTTAATTTCTTCTTTAAGTATGTCTGGCTATATTTTTTTTCCATGGCATCTGTGTCATTTGTTTGGAGTCGTGTGGCATCTGATGGATTTCTGAGAAGTTATTCGAAGTACTGCCTCAATTTTTTTAGGATTTGTTTTTGTTCCCTTATTGGTTCTCGTTTTTCGCTGTTAATTATTTCAGATGGATCAAAGAACTCTGTTCTGGTTCTCACTGCACTAATCGTGTGGTATACAACACAGTCTTCAAATAAATAGACAACAGCTCTCTTTTTGAAGATCAGCGCGGCTGAACAGATTAGAGCCCACGCTCTTAAACTCCGATGTGCTTATGCCGAGATATTAAACCGCTACACCGGTCAGACGGACTAAAATATTGACTTATCGTCTTGTACTTGGCGATATAAATTATAAGTACCTCTGAAGTCGTAGTGGGTTCACCTGGTGGCGAAGGATACTGGTAATAGTTAAAGCTAATCCACGCGCAAAAAACCAATTTCGTACATTAGAAGTACTAACATGTGTATGGACTACGCTTGAGTACAAAGCACAAAATCCTCTCTTTCTTTTTGCCAAATGCTCAAGTCTGAAGGGGTTAAATAATAGCCATTTGAAATGGCATGTGTTTAACTCAAAACTTGAACAGGGTTAGTTAATGTAACAACTGGCATGGAGAAAACGAGTTAAAATGAAGTTAAATGTCCTTGCGCCGAGGTTTCAAAGAGATCTTTACACCGGCGAGATCATGTGGAAAAATGGGCGTGGTGGTTCGAGTGTCTAATGACTTCGGCTATTGTTACACGCCTGCTTATTGGCTAGATAGCTTCCGGCATGACGGCTCTAATGTTAACCTAATTTTCAACCAACATTTGAAGAAGGAAATGATACCTTCTATTGCTGCCTTTTATACTCCCAATAGAGAGTAGGCTCTCAACCAACTACCGTCAAGTCCTTCTATTCTCTGCTGTTTCTTACAATTCCTTCAATGTCCTGCCCGTGTTATTCATCTCTGACTCTAATTCTCTTCTGTGTGTAGTTAAATATGATCACCAAAATAGTCAGCCATAGAGATCAGACAAATGGTATACACCGTTACTCAAGTTGAACACACGATACTTAAGGTGATGAGAAAAGTGTAAGGATAAATTACATTCTTTTAATTTCATTGCACGACCGATTGCCGTGTATAAGACATTTCAATGAAGATTCTAGTCTCTCATTTTGTATCATTTATCTAGCGTTGAATTTAGCTATCGTTTCTGCTACCATGCATACTGGCAAGACCCCGGGTGCAGACAACATCACAACAGAAATTATCATTGCCTTAGAAGAATATGGAATGGACCAGGTCACCAGAATGCTGAACACAATATATGATACTGGAGATATACTTCCTGAATTATGTAATAATATATGCATTGCAATCCCTAAGAAATCAGGAGCCTTGGAATGTGATCAATATCGAACAATTAGTATAATGAGCCACACCACGAAGATTTTGCTAAGAATTATTATGCAAAGAGTTAGGAAGAAATACAACCAGAAATTGGAGAAGAACAATGTGGGTTCGAAGTAAATGCCGTGTATATGGTGAGAAAATTAATTGGGTATTCTATAGAAGTAAATAAAGGCCTACATCTTTGTTTTATTGACTACACAAAGGTTTTCGATAAAGTAAGATCCACACGCAATAAATGAGCTTTTATTTCTTGACGGATCAATGCATGTTTTACAGCGACGAGGACAGACCACAAAATCATATGATTAAGCTGAGTTCTACATATAGAAGATACGGTACGAATGTAAATATAATCAAAACCAAATCGAGTGTCTGGCCTCAAAACTGCTGTGGTTCCAAGTACAGATTTAGCGACCGATAGAATGCGATGAGCAAGTATGGGCATCTATTAGCAAACTATTTTTTACTGGTTGTCTCCCTTTGTGAGCACTCGCTTGTGCAGAGGTTACAGAAGTAATGAAAGTGCCGTACAGATTTGTAGTGATAGTATTACAGTTAGTACCTTTTCCTGCACAGAACGTTGCAATAAACCCCAGCATTTATTTGCTGTTTGTGAATCACTAGGCAATATTGGTTCAGTAGTTTTCCATTGCTTTGTGAACGCAGGAACCTTATACTGTCGAAATCAACGCAATGCGGTTTGCTTCCATATCACAGGCTGCTAAGTTCCTGTCTTCAACTCGGTATGACGAGGCATTGCGAAACTGCGCGTTTCACTTTCTCCTGCGCCATAGCAACAAGTAGGTAGTGATACTACTTCATAAATAATAAATAGGTCACCGTTTTATGAGATGGATAACCAGCTATCTTCTTTCTCCGTCTTTCCCTTCCAGTGTTACATATAATAGTCATTTTACGACAACATTGTAACAACCGGGAAACAATTGAGCGAACTGAAGGTAGGGCTGGTCAGACGAAGAACAAGCTAGGTGGGTGCAGAGAAGAACACGGACAGCGAGTGGACATATAAAGAACACAGGGTTTAAAAGTGTTTATAATGCGAGAGGATCGACGTCATTGCAACGGGTTTTATCCCGTAATGCTAGATCTCTTTCCGCAAGCGTGGCACAAAGCACGAACTCCGTAGCTCCAGCGACGATCCCCAGGAGTATCCGAGAAACGTTCACCCGTCAACCAATCGATGTAGGCCAGAATCGAACCCACAATCTTTGGAACGAGAGGCATGTGGCATAATCACATAGCTACGGAGACTCCCAGAGAGCGTAGGAAACACCATGGCACATGATGATGTTGACGAGTCGTGCTGAAAGCCTACATCAATCCAACAATAGACAAATATACACAACTCAACATATAAACACGGGGAAGTCATTACAACACCAACAGCTATAATTGTAGGCTCTCTTCGTGGATGGCAGGAGTTCGATTCCCTACATGGGAAGATACGACTATTTTTCAAAATGGCCGCTCCCTACTCTATCTGTATCTACTTTAACGCCTTCTCTACCAGACAGTTACATTAACCTACTCGATCTCTCATCTACTTTAACGCCTTCTCTACCAGACAGTTAATTAACCTACTCTATCTCTAATGTACTTTAACTCCTCTTCTTCTTTCGTTCGCCTGAAATATGTCTATAACTGTCATGTTGTCTCTTGTATGAATCTAACAGTCTTTTTTAGTTCACTCAGCGGTCCATAAGAGTTTATCTTCCACTGTCGTCTCTCTAGGCCAGAAGGTTCGCCTGGATATGTTGTAGTTTGGGCAGTCCTGGAGTATGTGCTCTGCTGTCTGCGACACCAAACCACATGTGCACATGGCTGATTCACCAATCGTTAATTCTGTATACATGTGGTTGCTACTTTAACTCCTTCTCTACCAGACAGTTACATTAACCTACTCTATCTCTCATCTACTTTAACTCCTTCTCTACCAGACAGTTACATTAACCTACTCTATCTCTCATCTACTTTAACTCCTTCTCTACTAGACAGTTACATTACCTACTCTATCTCTAAACTACTTTAACTCCTTCTCTACCAGACAGTTACATTAACCTACTATATCTCTCATCTGCTTTAACTCCTTATCTGTCAGATAGTTACGTTAAACGAGGTGGAAACTTTTTTTTCCCCTACAAGTCGGATCGGATCGGATCAGAATAGAAAGAGTTTATATACCAGCTGAGTGGGCCTAGTTTAGTTTTTTTTTAGTTTTAGTCGTTGGATCAACATCACGGCACACGGTTTAACCCATAAGTGCTCCGTTTTCCTCCTAACTCAAACCTGAGTCTGGAGAAACTCAGCTCAATGCACGAACTCCGTTGCATCAGGGAGGATCCTGAGATACTTTGGGTAGATTTTTAACTAGAAATTTTGCTCGGGCAGCGCCGTTAGGCTACTCTTTTTCGAATTCCAACTGCCAAGGGATTTTTTACGTGTGCAACAATACACACGGGCTTCCGATCTCACTACCCAGAGACCAGGGGAAATTTTATTACTGGAAGTCCAGGTGGATTCTTTAAATAAATCCCGGTCCTCACCGGGGCCTGAACCCGGGACCTCCAGCACTCGAGGCGGACACCATACCTCGAAACCACTCAGCCCCCGAGTGGGCCTGAAAGTGTTAGCCTCTAGTGCTAGACAGTTGTTACATTCATATCTGGTGTTTGTAAAGTCTCACTACACTGTGTATGTAGTACAAATTTGAAATATGAAGTACAGGGCGTCGTCAAAAAATGTGCTAAGAAATTCTTTCTTCCGTTGATAACACCATTCTGTTTGGAGTGCAGAGAATTTACTCCAGCAGACGACAGACACTCACTGCATATTGAGTCACAGTGGACTGTGGAACACATTTTTTCATGATATCATGTACTTCATTTTTAAAATTTGTTCTACATACAAAGTGTAGCGAGACTTTACAAACAGCCTGAAGTTATTACTTTACCCCTCCTATCACGGAGTGTTGTGACTGTAATATGCCACTGATGTTTTAACCCTAGCTGGAGTGCGTTAATCTTGTAACTAGTGGTCTAAAAAACGATTACTTCACATAGGTGATGCATTCGTAGGACAGAGAGAGTTAAAAGGTAAGGTATTTTCATGGCAGACACTGCTGTAGGGGAACGTAGAGGTGTTTCCAAGGCACCTGGGCTAGGTTCTATACTGTTCAAGACCTACTAACACGTCCTAGTCGTGCTTCCTGGGCAACATGTCCCTTCGAGGACCTTGCTAACGTAGTAGGATCGCTGATTCTTCCGAAGTCGGGGAGTATCTGCCTGTACGGCGAGGAACCACCAGTCTGTACACTAATAAGCCAGACATGGGACAACGGATACTCACGCAAACCTCAGTCCGGTATGACATCACACTGATGTTGGACAACAGGATGTCATCATCCAACATGCAGGTCTTTACGCGGGAGTTCACAGCCAGCAAACTTAAGCAAGCAGCAAGCACTGCCGTAGGGTTGTGGAGCTTTAGGACTACACACATACTTGGTTATGGCATAAAAAGGTAAGGTGACATGTTGTCCTTACTGCCCCCGTATACACATTTGTTGTGTTCAGCCGCCCTTTCCCTCCCATTTTCCAAGCAGGTTTGACAGGTTTTTTTTTTTCTTCAGCAGAGGTGTTTCTTGTAGACGCAGAATGGTTATAGCGATTAACTGATTGATTTTCATGGGATTATTAACCGACTTAAGCAACTTTCCGTATCTGCCATGGACTTATATATCGCCTAAACGTTGTAGTTGTGTTATAATACAACATGTCTACTACCATATTAACAACTCTGAAGTCACAACTGTGACACGCCCCTACTTCCCATTTATCCCCGTCTATTTTGGTTTGGTCCAAACCTAGGTTTTGTTTGGCACATGATTTGTTAAGAAAGAAAATATTATTAAATATGGCACAACATACAAGTAGATGGAACATAAAACTAACAACATGTATATACAGTCTAACTACTATTTCTACACACATTTACATATAATATATTGAAGCAAAACCTCATCACTAGTGTGTTGATAAAGTATCTCCATAAAGGACTTTTACCATTACCAGGTGTCTGTCTGGACGTCTGGTCCACAAATGATCAAAGGCCCTCTACCTTGATTCGTCTCATGGCAATAGTGCCCCGTGGTTCGGGTAGTTTACCTGATCCGGGTCATATATCCTTTGTCGTGGATTCTACACTTACACGTAGTCGCGTGGGCGTGAACCTTATTCATAACTTGGTCACAAATGGTACCCGGAAATGTTCTGGGAAGTGTAGGCGGCCGGGCTGTGATGTCCACATCACCCAACTAGTGACAGCTCATTCATTCAGTAGCATGTCCTTTGCAGAACCTCGCTCCCATAACAACCTTCCGGAAAACTTCTCGATCACAAGCAAGATGTCCCGCGTCTGATACACCCATCTGGAGATCATCCGCCACATCTTGCACCCATCTTCTCTTTGGCCTTCCTCTTCCTCTCTTCCCAGGCATATACCCTTCCATTATTGTTCTCTCCAAACTGTCGTGGCGTTTCAAGTGACCAAAATACTTCAATTTTCTTTGTTTTATCGTCTTTAATAGCCATCCCTCCTCAATATTCAACTCTTGAAGTATGGATGCATTTGTTCTTTTCTTTACCCAAGATTGGGTTTACCCAAGATTACCCAGACTGAAAGTGCACCCTCACCTTGTACGATGGATAGCTGCAGTTCTACTCCAAAGGAAGGTGGTGCTAAGATGCGGGAGTTGGTCTTCTGAGCCGATAACGATATGTCCAGGATTGCCGCAGGGTTCACCACTGTCACCAGTACTATTCAACGTGTATACGGTGCCGATCACTGAACAACAGTTGGATGGGAGGGGTAGGACTCTATCATTCGTTGACGACATCCTCGTGTATCGACAGGGTCGAGATAGACAGGCGGTTGCCAACTATATGCAGGGCGAACTAGATCGAATATCCTCATGGTGTGCTGATGCCGATGCCCTTGTCAACCCTGCAAAGGCAACGGTTACATGGTTCTCACTAAACAACCATATTGTGAAAACAGACCTGCCGGCAGTAAGAATGGATGGGAGCATTCTGAGTAGAACCCAGTCAATGACATATCTTGGCGTGAGGCTTGATCGTAGCCTGTCCTTCAGAGATCATGTCGATTATGTCATAACGAAGGCTCGAAAAGGTTTGTCAGTAATGAGAGTCATGGCGACTGCCAATATCGAGCAATGACTGCTATTACTTCTGTTCCAAGGACTTGTGCTTTCACGCATCGAGTATGCCCTGGCCATCCTCACTGTCAGCCCTACACAGATTGGAAGACTTGAAAAGGTACAAAACGAAGCCATGCGCATCATTTTGGGCTGCACGAGAGACACCAGCTGTGTAGCAATGAGATACCTCCTTGACTTCCCGACAATGGAACACAGGATCAAGATCTGGAGAGCTCGTGCATACTTAAAAATAAGTGCAGATGAGCAGCACCCTCTGCATGACGCTGTATTCAGAGAAAAGGGTGACAGGCTAAAGAGGGGCAAATCATGGATGGGTCGGGCGGAAGATGTCGTCGGACAGGTCTGCAGTCTTACCAGTATCAACCCCGGCAAGGAATGGGTGCCGGTGCCTCCAGCTTTTAAGTGTACCTTCTCCTGCATTATCACACTCGACAGACGGTGCAGAGAGCAGAACCCTGCCGCTGTCAATGCAGAGGTTAACGCGCTCATCTATGATCACTCAGATAGCCCCGAAGTGCTCATCTATACAGATGGATCCGTTGTAAAGCAGCAGAGAAGTGCGTGGGCATTTACAGCCCGTTCAGCGGGCCGAACCGTTCAAGAATCCAGTGGTGCCCACTCTATGACCACGAGCAGCATGACGATGGAGGTGATGGCAGTTACACAGGCTTTCATATGGCTGGAATCACAGCATTATACCAACGTGTGTGTACTAAGTGATTCAATGAGCATGATTCAGAAGGTCGAAGCTGGATCTGTACGTAGACAGTGGACTGAGTCGCTGCGGAAGTCTGTTGTCCGCAAAGTCACCTTCATCTTCGTCCCGGGACATGCGGGAGTCGAGGGAAATGAACGAGCTGATAAATTGGCTGGCACTGCACCCCCTGTAGATGGCCAGCCCATGGATCGTGCCGATGTTATTAACGCCCTTAAAGATATGGCGAGAACAGAGGATTTTGACGCAAGTGATTCCACATCGCTTTCCAGGATGAAAGACCTGGGAGTAAGAATCGGCACAGCCAGACGCGAGAGGTACATCGGGAAAACAAAGCGCCTCGTCAACCAACACAGAACTGGCACTATTAGCCACCGGACGCTGATGCATATGCTGGGGGGAGGATCTGAGCACCTATGGACATGTCCGGAGTGCAACGAAGATACCCCAACTGATAACTAACTAACTAACTAACTTTACCCAAGATATTCTTAGAACTCGTCTATAACATTTATATTCAAAGGCATGTATGCGCTGTTCAGCTTGTTTAGTAAGTGTCCATGTCTCACAGGCGTATGTTGCAATGGGAAAGATGCATGCTCTTAAAAATCTAATTTTTGTAGATCTGTCTGTCCCACACCATAATTTATTCATCTGTTTTAGTCTTTGAAGAGCAATGGATAGTCGCCGTTTAATTTCTTTCATTGTGTCACCATTATTCGTAATCAATGACCCAAGATATTCAAAATTTTCCACCACCTCCAATTTTCTCCCATTAATGTATATTTCTTTCTCCATAGTAGTTTTATCTGTATGCATTATCTTAGTTTTTGCTATGTTAAGATATAAGTTGTGATTTTCACTATTCAATTGTGTTAAGGCTATTAGGTTTTCTATGCCATTCTGTGTTGTGGATAGTAATACTGTATCATCAGCATATCGAATCTCTGGTATGTCATGACCGCCGATATTTAGGGCATCATATGGCTCCCTGTTTATATCATCTCTTACATTTCTCATTATATTTTCGGCATACAGGTTAAACAAATAGGGTGACAGCACGCAGCCCTGACGGACTCCTTGCTTGATGTCAAACCAATCTGATGTCTGGCCATCTATTCTAACTGCTGCGTGTAGCGGCTAGCTTCAAATACCCAGTGGAGGTCAGCAAAGGTCGAATGGATAAGAACGCGTTCTTAAAGATCCGATATCATGATGTTGAGGTAACGGGTTCGACCCCTAGACCGGACAGTAGGACTAAAATATTGACTTCTCGTCCTTGATTTGGGGATGTAAATTACCAGTGCCTCTGAAGTCGGAGTGGGTTCTCCTGATGGCGAGGGACACTGGTAATAGGGAAAGCTAATCCACACGCACAATTCAGTCCAGTGTTACTATAAAAAGTGTGTTTGAACTAGATTTGAGTTCAAAGCGAGTGAGCGCTAACAAGAAAACCACAACAAAAACAAAAATATACCTAGTACCCCACAATGTGTGGAGAAGAGCCCCTAACATACATGATACCTTACAGTGACAGCTTATGCTCCACTGGGTGCTGAAAGGCACACATAGCATTTGGTTACAGGGACGTGATTGCCAGCAGTAAAAACAACAACTATGTGGCCTTTCGCACACAGCCTCCCTCGGAGTGAATCAAAACACGCCTAGAACGCAACACCCGGTAACAGAAGTCTCGCTCCACTATCTGTTTAAAGAGGAAGTTCCTTTCCTCAGATGAAAGCCCCGCCGCGGGAAAACCAACCTATTTCTCACCCAAATGCGAGAGGAAATGAGTGGCTACAATCCGAAGAGGTCCTTGATGAAGTAAACATTTATAGGAAATAAAAACAAGGGTTAAACTAGAGGGAACGGATAGGAAAGAACATTTTGTTTGTTTGTAGATGTTTTTGGTGCCTTGTTTGCATTGCGCATGTGTTTTATATCAGCGGGAATTCTCAGGCGGGGACCACTAGCGCCTCGCTGTGAACACTTGCAAACCTTTGACATTTTCCGAGGCAGCCATTGAGTGGCTGATTTGTTTCCCATGGCGGTCTCGGAAACTCGTAAAGATGCCAACCCGTGCCTTTGATCTATTGGTAAAAATAACGAAACCCACAGAGCAAATATACGCGACAAAACATCTCATAAGCGCGAACCGAGGTTGCTTGGCTTATCACGTTGCTCAGAAGCACGGCAGTTTAATATGATTCAAAACGCTCGATTTATGAATGAAAGCTACTGATAAGGGGTGGAATTGTCGGGGAAAGATCAGGCGGGAGGTTATCATAACAGCCACCTTGCATCAAGGGATTACAGCCGCTTATCCGGGTACATATTCTCATGGGTTATCATGCTTGCTCCTCTGATCCGGTTCTTCAAAACACGTTAGACGTGACCCGTGTACTGTATGTACGATTATAAAAGCCAAAGGTAAAATGCACACTCGTTTGGGTAAAGCAATTTTTGCCCACATGCAGCAATTTACAATATAAATGATTGCTTCTCTTCCCCCATAACATTTCCTAGTTAGCGTAAAGTAATCTTTCTGTCGTGCAGCAATTTACCATATAAGAGATCACTTCTCTTCCACCGTATAGTTTCTTTCACACACAAAACAGCAAGAATGTGTTCAGCTGTGCATGTCGCGTCGTGGTATTTAGGCCAATCGCAATAAATAAAAGAATAAAAGAAAAAGTGAAGAGAATCTGCTTTAGAAGACGAATGACGTTGGCAAGAACATTCAGCCCCCTATTGGTAGTACAGTAATACCCCCAACAGTAATTAATATTATTGAGCCATGAAGTATTGATTTTTGCACATTTCCAATGCCTTTATAGTGCATATTTTGATGTTTTTGTTTTCCGTTAACTGCATAAGTGATGTATAGATGAAATAACGTACGAAAGAGAGTGATAGAAGGGCAGATTGTTATACTGACCTGCGCTTCCAGTTCTTAACCCTTTAAAAATAAAGTTTGCTCGTTCTTTCGTTCTTCAGCGAGAATATGTCATTTGTTATCGTATTCTTGCATAGACGGACCTCCCTGGCTTCTCTTATTGTTCGTATTCTCACTGCATGCTTGCAGCGTTGCTGTAGTTAACAGTATCTCGATATATTAAGCCAATAAACGGACACTCTCTCGCTATTTATGCTCCACTTCGGCACCGCAAGGTACAAGAGGAACAAGATGAGATGATGTGAGGTGAGATGAGATGAGATGAGATGAGATGAGACTGGTTAACACCATTTTATTTGTGTATACTGTCATTAAATTGACCCAGAAAGAGAATTGGTTACTCGCATAAGAAGCAGACATCCCACAGTTTTGGGCAAGTTATGAGAAGGGGAAAGCTGAAGCTTGTCGTCACAACGGAGAATTTGGAGTTGCGGAGAGGCACGGGGAAACCAAGAGAGAAAATGCGGGATAGTTTGCCGTCATTGTATAGAGAAACATGGGTATAAGAAATGATTGGCAGCACAAGAGACAGACGGCTGTGGACAAACATGATCACCAACACCACACGGCATGGACTATAAGAATGACTGGCACCTTGCCGTCTTGTTAGGCGATAGTGTATACAATGGAGTTATACCTCTCCATAGTACAAGGCCTGTGCTGATTTGAGATACTATGTTTTGCCCATGCTGTTTGATCCCTCTCTCGGTCTGCTAGTTTACTCCAGAGGATAGGTAACACCGATACGCTCTTGAACGAGACAAGCTGCACAAGCTGTCAGATCAGCAAAGCAATATTCTAACTGTCCGCCTGTTGGAGCCTTGAACCTAGACCAGTTGCCGACCAAGGCTTCTGGCGTGGTCTGCCCTGCCGTAACATTTAGTCCTTAGGTTGCATTTTCTCGCATCTGGATAAGGTTTGAAGACTCCCTATTGCACGCCTTCGCCGAAGTCGTTGGCACAATGTGGGGTATTTCCTTTGACGTCCACATGAACTATGTATGTGAACAATGATAAGTAACTACATAATGAAACATAGTTAGTTAGTTAGTTAGTCGACAGATCATCCTCATTGCACATCGAACCATTCAGTCCATAAGTGCTCGGATCCCCTCCTCATCAAATCCCGCAGCGTGTAGCGGCTAACGACGCCAGTTCTGTGTTGGTTTATCAATCTTCTTTGGCTTCCTGCGTAGTGTTCTTGTTTGGCCACCCCTCTTTTAATTTGATGTTTTCGCAGTCTGGCCATGGCTGTAGATTCACAGTCATCACTTGGTTCTCGCAAAAGTCTAACTTCTCGTAGAGCATTCAGAATGTCAGCCTGGTCCATGGCGCGTCCGCCCTCCACAGTAGCCTCACCTGCGAGCTTGTCAGCCCGCTCATTTCCTTGTACTCCCGCATGCCCTGGCACGAAGATGAAACTAATCTTTGCCAGCCGAGACCGCTCCAGAGGCAGCAACCATTCTCTTCGGATCGACCCCTCCTCTATCCTCTTGATCATGTTCATTGAGTCGCTGAGGAAACAAGCCCTAGTGAATGTCTGTGTCTCGAGCCATGTTATTGCTTTACTTACTGCCATGACTTCCATGGTCAGGCTACTTGTGGTTTCAGTGAAAGCACCAGAGTCCTCCTTCACAATTCTCCCTCCGGCCCGAGCTGTAAAGGCCCATGAGCTTCTCACATGTCGGACGACCGACCCATCTGTGTAGATGACCGCGTCACCGTCTAGCGAATTCTCGAAAATCAACGCTTGTACTTCAGCCTCCACAGCAGCCGGATTTTCTTGTCTGCATTTTCTATCTAGTTGGATGCAAACTGAAAAGGATGTGCAGAAATCTGTTGGCACTTGCACCCACTCCTCGCCAGGTTCTAAGTCCTCAAGTGAACACACCTGTTGAAGAATGTCTTTGGCTTGACCCATCCACGACCGTCCTCTTTTTAACCTGCTGCCCTTCACCATCATAATTTCACTATGCAGTGGATGTTGTGTGTTTGCGTTAACTCTGAGGTAGGCGCGTGCCCTGCAAACTTGTATTCTCTCATCAATGGTTGGAAAATCAAGAAAGTAGCGCATCGCCCTGCATGCTGTATCTCTTGTACATCCAAGAATAATGCGCATAGCTTCATTCTGTATCCTTTCCATCCTTTCTATCTGCTTATGGCTGAGAGTCAGGATTGCCATTGCATACTCCAAAAGAGACATGACCAGCCCCTCGTACAGAAGACATAGATGGCGCTGCTCACAGTATGCTGCCGCCATCACCCGCATCGCAGCCAAACCCCGCTTGGCCTTTGATATCACCTGGTCTATGTGCTCATTATAAGCAAGGCTTCGATCAAACCGTATCCCCAGGTAATTCATTGCCTGCGTTCTTTCCACCGTCTCTGAACACAGCATTACAATTGGTGTTGGAGTGTTGACAATATGATTATTCAACGAGAACCAAGTCACTGTTGCCTTTGTTGGGTTGACCATTGCCCCAGCTTCATCACACCAAGTACTTATGCGTTTGAGTTCGGTTTGTAGTTCCACAGCAACCTGCTCTCTATCCTTACCCTGACGATACACTAAAACATCATCAGCATATGACAATGTCCTACCAGGTCCAGTGATCTGCTCACTGATGATTCTCACTGTGTAGGCGTTGAACAGTACCAGAGATAATGGTGATCCCTGTGGTAAGCCAGGATATATTGTTGTTGGTTCCGAAGTCCAACTGCCACATCTAAAAACTACTTTCCGTTGGAAGAGGGTTGCAGCGATCCAACTAAGGAGGAATGGACTTACTTTTAGTTCAAGAAGCTGAAGCATTAAAAAATCCAATGGTACTCTGTTGTATGCGTCCTCAAGATCAATCGCTGCAGCAAAGGTTTCAATGCCTGAGTGAAAACCTTCATAGACATCATGGGCAAAGACTGCTGCATTGGTCCAGGTTTCTCTTTTTGGACGGTACCCACCCAGGGTAGGTGGGAATACACCTTGCCTCTCTAGCTGGCTTGATATTTTCCTGGCAATTACCTTCTCCAGCAGCTTGCCTATTGTATTCTGCATGGTTATAATTCGATATCCCAGAATCTTTAGAAATGTTACGGCAGGGCAGACCACGCCAGAAGCCTTGGTCGGCAACTGGTCTAGGTTCAAGGCTCCAACAGGCGGACAGTTAGAATCGTTAACTTGTTCGCGTAGGAGATGGATTTATTCATCTCTTGCGTGTAATTTGTGTGCCAGGATGTCAAACCAGGAGTTTCTAATCAAGATCTGCGCGGCTGCTACGGAGTTCGTGCATCGAGCGAAGCAATCCTTGAGTGAATTTTGGCAGCGTGTGTGTTTTCTGTGTATTTCTGTGTATTCGGTTTTTCAACATGGCGGAACAACGTGGGTTCTCCGAGCGGTCAGAGGCAAACCTAACGAGGCGGCGTGGATGCCGCGCAGGCTTAAAGAAGCAAGGTAAGCGCGGTGGTTTGAGACGTTTTAGACTCAAGTGTCACCGTCTAGGACTCAGGAATATCCGTATTCTGTATTGGAACTGCGCCAGCGTAAAACAATGGGGCTCTATTTTAGAAACCCTGGTTTACAGGAACGATATTGTAGCACTCCAGGAGACGAGACTGGGCGATCAGCTACTCCGAATTGCCGGCTTCAAATGTTTCTACAACAGACGACATCTGGGAATGGCGATTCTCGTTCGCGACAGCATGGTGGCGTCAGAGCTAAACATGTCCAGTTGGGACAGTGACGATATATAAATACAGGCGTTGAGAGTTCATTCCACTACTATACCATTCGTTTTGGTTAATGTTTATGCCCGCAGTGCGAGTATGGACGCCCAGAAATGGCAGTGCTTAAGTGGCATATTAGGTCACGAGAGAAATGTTATTTTCTGTGGCGACTTCAACGCTAAAGGCAGATCATGGGGAAACATTTCCTCCAATACACAGGGTGAGGAGCTCGAGACTGCACTTGAAACCATTGACCTGGTTTGTATCAACAGTGGCTGTGTCACCAGGACAGCAAGCCGTCCAGGCGATGAGGACAGTGCTATTGATCTGGCGCTGGTTTCACCTTCACTCACTACAGTGTGTAGATGGGGTATCCTAGGACACCACGGCAGCGACCACCACCCTTGCAGCATATTGGTGGAGAAAGACAGAACCAGGCAGCAGAAGCTAAAGGTAAAGACTTTCCAGTATGACAGTACAGGGCAAGATGTGGTGAGTAAAATAAGACGTGACAAGCGCAGAAAGCTTCAGGGCAGGAAAAAAAGCTGGGAGCAGCCACCTTGGTGGAATTTCGAGGTGGAGAAGGCTTGGGTGGATAAGCTTAGTGCTGTAAGGAGATGGCAAAATGCCAAGAAGAACAGAGCTGGTCATCCTAGTCCCTGCATGCACTTAGAAAGAGAGATGCACACAAAAGTAAGCCATTTCAAAAAACTGGTCAAGGTGGTTAAAAGCGAAAAATGGGCAGAGGTGTGTCAAAGAGTAAGCACAGACAAGTCACTGAAATTGTTCTGGCGACTACATAAAAGCATGAGTGGTGTAGTCAAGAATAAGAGCATTTCTGACTTCCAAGGTGCTGACCTCATCTGGCAGAGGACTGACGAGGACAAGGGCAAAGCCCTCTTTGAACGCTACCTTGAGCAAAGCAACCAGACAGACATGGGAGGCCGAAATCTGGCCAAGGAGGTCACCTCAGACAGATGCAAGGCCCAGAACACTTCGGATGAAGACACAGTGACAGTGAAAGAAATCAAGGCTGTGCTTCGACGATCAAAAAACAGTGCTCCAGGTCCTGATGGCATAAGATATGACGACATAAATAGGTGTACCGACAATGAGCTAGAGAAACTAGCAGACATGTACAACAACAGTATAGGGAGTGCTAGCATCAAGGAGGAATGGTTACACAGCTATCTGATTCCCTTGCCGAAGCCTGACAAAGACCACCAAAAAAAAAACAATGAAACATAAAGAAACCCTACCCATATCTGTCATCTGTTAGGGTACCATGCTTGCACTCCGGACAAGTCTATAGATGCTCAGATCACCCTTCCCCCTACCCTTTAATATGCGTCATTGTCCGGAGCTAATAGTTTACTACCCATATAATGCCACCATAGCATAAAATAGATTCTCGCAGTCCCGCACACTCATGGTCATTGGCTACACTAAGAGCAAGATAGTCACTATAGGCGCGCACTGGAGCGCATTGAGCTGTTTGAGGCTGCTCGGGTATACAGTGCTAGCCCGATAAATCTGTATAATATTCGGTGCTCGAGGGTTGATGACATCAATGATATGCCCGATACCTACATGGTTAGGCTGGTCAACCTCGGAGATCAGGTCAATTTACAAACAACAAATTGGCCTTAATCCGAAATTGAAGCCATGAAAACCTGATCGGCATGCAAGAGTGCTGGCTCCTGGGGTTCTCACTATACAGTGAAATACGTTATTTGCATATCCCTTACATAACGTTAGCCGGTCTCTCTGGCCGAGGGATTACAACACTTTCTCCGTAATCCCGTTTATCACGCAGAGTCTCGTAGCGGGGCGAGAGCTGGGTAGGTTCGATCCCCGCTGATGACTTGCGAGATACTGAGCCGGCCGCTCAGAAAGCAATGGCAAACTACTGAGTGTAATCTTGCCAAGAAATCAACATACAGCTGAAAGATGCTGATGTTGACAGCGATGTCCTGTAAAGGATATGCAAAACATTTTTTTTTATTACATAACGTTGCAGTCATTAACAACATTTATTGGCTGACATTGTTTTTCTGTTTATTGTAATTGTATGTTCATTAGTTCGCCTTTCCTAGACTACACAATATGCTACATTAAAATTATTATTATTATTATTATTATTATTATTATTATTCGACACGACGTTCTTCTTCTTCTTCTTCTTCTTCTTCTTCTTCTTCTTCTTCTTCTTCTTCTTCTTCTTCTTCTTCTTCTTCTTCTTCTTCTTCTTCTTCTTCTTCTTCTTCTTCTTCTTCCGGAATATGTCATGAACAGAATGGAGTTCCTGAAGTGCTCCCCTCCACATCCACAACAATTTACCCTATAGCTTTGCGGCCGTGGAGCAGACTTCCATTCTTTGACAAACTCTCGGCCGTACATTAAATGGCAGTACATTAAATGGGTGTTGCTGCCAAATCTTTCGTCAATACGATCACACATCACGACTAAATCAAAATCACTACATGGGAATATAAATATAAAAGTGACCTATCTTTATGCTTGTTGTTGACTGGACAGGTCTTTCATTGGATCCGCGTGTTGGTTTGTCAAGTGTCCTATGCCTATGCTTTCATGTCCCTCTACAGATTTTGTTCATTGGTGATCTGAATCAAATTTTGTGATTTTAGTTTTGCTGTCAGTAGCGCTCTGTCTCTCTGGTTCTCTTACTTTCATGATCTGCTTTGATTCATACAGACTTGGGTAGATAATGTGGTGGTTTCCCCCTTCCTTCCGCATCCACCTAGGGGTATGTTCTTCTTCTTCATCTTTTTCTTCAGCGTTCCAAGCCATTGAGGTTCTTTGCTGCAGATACAATTCGTCTCCATTCGTCTCTCTGGTTGACCTTCTCTCCGACTTTCCTGACAAATGAGTGCCATGCTGGGAGTCTCTGTGGCAAAATTGTTACGCAGCCTGTCTAAGGCTCTGAAGATCTCTAAGTTCGATTCCAATCTACCTCGTTCGGTTCACGAGTGTAATTCCTCGGACACTCATGGGGGGGGGGGCGTCGCTGGAGCTACTGAGTTCGTGCTTAATGCGACACTTTCGACAGGCCGCTCCATCTGGATAAATCTCGGTACAATGAAGATTCTCTTTCCTTGTGTGCCATACTCTGTTAATTTATACCTGTCCAAGCTTAGAACCTTGGGCAGCAACTGTACCGTGCCCTCCTCCATCATTTGTAGATACAACACGGAGTCTCCTTCAACGAGTTCTGAGACCATGTTGGCCTTTCTCACACTCTCCAGCACTTTTAGAGGACTTGAAAATAATGCCCTCGCCATTTCCCCCCAGAGCCACATTGGTCATAAAAACGTAATCTGCCCCATTCGGGGGTTGAACCCATACTGCTGTCAAGGTAATCAAGCTAACTAACCCCTATGTCACCTGGCTTCCTTTAGGTAAGTAGAGTCGTGTGCTACTGGACATTGTTTGTTTACTTTCGCTCGCTTTGAATTCAAACATAGTCCATACACGTGTGGATTAATTTTTCCTATTACCTGTGTCCCTCGCCATTAGGGGGAAACCCACTCCGACTTCTTAGCTACTTGTAATTTAGGAGGAGAAGTCAACATTTCAGTCCAACTGACCAGTGTAGGGGTTGAACCCGCTACCTCTACATCAGTACACCGGAAGTTTAAGAGCGTGTGCACCTATCCATTCGGTTATGCCGATCTCCTGCCTCACGAAATTACATTTTCACTTTACGAATGTTTCGAACTATGATAACTTTATTAGACTACAAACCCACCATTTTTCACATTACGAATGTTTTGAACTACGATAACTTTAGGAATGTTTCGAACTACGATAACTTTAGGAATGTTTCGAACTACGATAACTTTACGAATGTTTCCAACTACGATAACTTTACCAATGTTTCCAACAACGATAACTTTACGAATGTTTCGAACTACGATAACTTTACCAATGTTTCCAACTACGATAACTTTACCAATGTTTCCAACTACGATAACTTTATTACACTACAAACCCACGACACGTTGACAAACACCAAGATATACATTCAGCCACATGAAAGTTAGAAGAATGACAAAGAATCGACAGTTTATTCATAAAAGAAAGGCAGAATGACAAAGAACAGCCTGTGTTCTTGGCGACAGACACAAGAAACGTCAACATTATCCTCAGCTCGACAGCAACCGTGTTAGTTATGCCTCCAGATAACCAGACCCCGTGTTCATATATCGACCTTATTTCATAAGTTTGTGTTGGCTGGCAGAACTATTTGTCCAAACCATGATTGATACCCGAGGACTTATCGAGGCGTTTACTTGTAATCCTTAATTCTCTCGGGTCGTGGTATTTGAAGTCCTGACAAACTAGTCTCGCTTATCGCCCTTGCGTTTGGGAGGAAACAAACAAAGGTGGTCTGGTTATGACCCCAACTGGGTTGGTTATGATGATTTAGGACCCCCATAAACATAGCCTGGAAATTGTCATGATAAACAAAGAATTCTTTGATGTATTGAAATTTTCTTTACATAGAAATTAATGTTAGCTTGTGGTATCGAGTGACGATCTTAAACATGTCATATCTTTATTGTAATGGCGGTGTTTTCACTTCTTTCTTGCTGGTTTATCTGTCTTTTGTTCTAATGTCGCTGATAGCCTCAGATAGTGTCTCCTGGTGTTCGAATCCTGCTCACTGCTGGTTGTACCACAGACATTAGCGAATGCTTGAAGCAAGCCAGTCAGGTGAACAGATAAGCAGGCATGTAGTTAACTAGGAGGGTAGGTAGGTAGACAAGTAGGTAGGCAGGCAGGTAGGCAGGTAGGTAGGTAGGTAGGTTGGTAGTTTGGTTGGTAGGCAGGCAGACAGGCGGATTGGTAGGTAGGTAGGCAGGCAGGCAGGCAGGCAGGTAGGTAGGTAGGTAGGTAGGTAGGTAGGTAGGTAGGCAAGAGGGCAAGCAGATAGGTAGTCAGACAGGTAAATAGGTAGGTAAGTAGGTGGGTAGATATGGAGGGAGAGATGGGGGGGGGGGAAGGAGGGAGACATGCAGTCAGGCAGGCAGCTGGGAATGTAGGTAGGTAAGTATATAGGTAGGTAGATAGATAGACAGGCAGGCAGGTAGGTATGTAGGTAGGTAAGTATATAGGTAGGTAGATAGATAGACAGGCAGGCAGCTAGGAATGTAGGTAGGTATGTATATAGGTAGGTAGATAGATAGACAGGCAGGCAGCTAGGAATGTAGGTAGGTAAGTATATAGGTAGGTAGATAGACAATCAGGCAGGTAGGTATGTAGGTAGGTAAGAAGTCAGACAGGCAGGTAGACAGGCAGGTAGTTAGTTAGGCAAACAGACAGGCAGATAGGCAAGTAGATGGGTAGGCAGGCAGGCAGCTAGGTAGGCAGGCAGGTTAGTAAGTAGCTAGTTAGATAGGCAGGTAGGTAGGCAGGCAGCCAGACAGGCAGACAGGCAGGCGGGCGGGAAGGCAGGCAGGCAGGTAGGTAGGTAGGTTGGTAGGTATGTAGGTAGTCAGGCAGGTTGATAGGCAGAACGAACGAACGAACATACTTTATTTTCAAAGGGTTAAGAATTGGGCACGTAGGCCGATCTAACATTCTGCCTTTCTATCACTCTTTTATACATTATTTCATTCACACATCATTCAAGGCTAACTGAGAACAGCAACAATATAAAAGATATGCATTATAAGGGCATGTGGAAAATGCAAACATCAATACTACACGACTCAGTAATAGTATTGGCATTTGTTATTAGCTATGTGGAATATACTGGCCTACCAAAAGGGGACTGGCTGTTACACTAGGGTTTTATTATTATTATAACTTCTATTATTAAGGGGGAAGGTAATCCGTACTGAGATAGTGTTCGAATAATTTGCGATTAAATGCATAGGGATTGGTGATGTCTTTGATTTCTTGTGGAAGATTGTTACACAGCTGAGCTGCAGAGTATGTTAAGCTTGTTTTGTATAAGTCAATCCTAGGTTTCGGCATGTGTAGTATATTTAATCGTTTACTGTGTCTACCATTATATTTAAGCAATGGCCAAAGGTAATTTGGGGCATTCCAATTTATGATTTTGTGAATTAGTTTGGCCTTACTAAAAAGCAGGTGTTTGCGGAGTGATACGAACTGAAGGCATTTATGCAGGCTAGGATTGTCAGATAAATGTTTGCTATAAATTAAGCACATGGCCCGTTTCTGGAGTGAATAAAGTAGCTTGGTGCTTGAATTGGAACAACCGTCCCAGATTGTAGAGCAGTAGTCAAAATGTGTCTGTATGTGAGAAGTATTGAATATTTTCCTTGTATCCTCATCAAGGAAAGTTTTAATTTTTGCGAGTTGGTAGATTTTTTTATTCGCTGTTTGTTTAACTAGCGATTGAACGTGGGAATTAAAGGTTAGGTTTCTATCAATGATTAGACCTAATGTTTTGTTCTCAATTACACTTTCTACTGGCATGTTGTCGATGAAAAGTTGAAGTGATGTGTGTGAATTTAGAGTTTGAAGTCTTTGTCTGGTTGTTAATAACATTGATTTTGTTTTACTGATGTTAATGTGCATACGGTTCGCATAGCTCCACATAACTACATTATTTAATTCTTGTTGTTATGATGTACTAGGCAAGTTTATATTCAGTAGTTTACCATTGGTTTGTGAACGACCGACGCTCATATCAATGTATGAAAACCAGCGCAGGTGGCCTGCTTTCAAATCGTCTGCAGCTGTGTTTCGAGGGCGTTATGCGGGATTGCGAATCGCGTTCGTAACACCTGTGGCGTATTTTCTGTCAATAAGTTAGTAATTAAGATTAAATTAAAGGGCATTTTTACTTTAGTAGTTTGCCATTGCTTTCTGGACATCAGCAGCAAATTGCTGCTTTCATCGTTTGTATACACTGTACAGTCGTCTGCAAATAGATGGCAGGACGACGAAAGATGCAAAGGTAGATCATTAATATAGATGGCAAATAACAGAGGGCCAAGAATAGAGCCTTGCGGTACTCCAATATTGAAGGTAGTGGTTTGAGACAGAGATTTATTATGTGATACTACTTGCTTTCTGTTTGACAGAAAAGATGTTATTGGAGTATCTACATTAGGGAACATTTTCATTGTCTCTAGTTTTTTAAATAAAATAACATGTTCTATCATATCAAATGCTTTTCTATCAAATGCAGACAGCAAATTAGGTAGGTAGGTAGGTAGGTAGATAGGTAGGTAGGTAGGTAGGTAGGTAGGTAGACAGGTAGGTAGGTAGGTAGACAGGTAGGTAGTTAGGCAGGCACGCAGGCAGGCAGGCAGATAGGTAGGCAGGCAGGCAGGCAGGCAGGTAGGTAGGTAGGTACTTAGGTAGGTAGGTAGGTAGTAGGTAGGTAGGTAGGTAGGTAGTCATGACGACAGGCAGACATGTAGGCACGTAGTTTGGTAGATAGACAAGTATCAGTTATGAAGCCAGGTAGGTAAGTAATTAGGTGGTATGCTGATAGTAGGTAAATAGGTAGGTAGTAATTCTGTGGGTAGTGTGTAGTAACTATTGTGTAGACAGAAAGACAGACAGACAGACAGACAGACAGACAGACAGACAGACAGACAGACAGACAGACAGACAGACAGACAGGCGGACGGACGGACGGACGGACGGACGGACGGACGGACAGGCGGATGGACGGACGGACGGACGTGAGGGCAGAAGACAGACAATATTTTACCAGGTAACAACACAGATAACAAAGAAAGGATTCGGGATACGCCCATCCTATCAAAATCAACAAGCAGAGAAATGAGTGAGATCAAATCAGCGAGAAATGAAACTGCCGCTCTCATAATGTCCTGTCATAGAACATACGAGGGTGCAATAACTCCCTCCCTCCCCCCCCCCCCCCTTACCTCCCTACCCCACATAGGCAGTGTATTTGATGTGAATGTCCCAATCTGTACTGCAGTGTCTTGTGCACAATCGCGTGTACATCCATGCCACAGTAAGTGAAGTTTTCTTGTAGGGCAACACCACCTGGGGTGTAGATCTAACAAAACTGGGTATTTCTCCCAATGCAGGAAGCGCTACAGAACCACCTTTGACCTTACCACCCATGTGGCAGATGAAAATAACCACGACTCACGCGGAATTAGCTGAACGTCCAGAAAAGCCTCAACTATGCTCATCACAGCACAAAGACATATGTAGTGTAAATATATACGTTTATAGAACAACAGTATACACAGCACAGAACAAGCAAGTAACAAGTCAGGTATAAACAAACCAATACCGAACACGTGATCACGATCGCAGCAGGTCCAATTCAAATAAACGATCCTGTCGCACGATGAGAACTCTCCGTAAACAGATCAATATAAACAAAACAATATTATCAAGATCGGCAAGAAACGACAAGAGAAATTCTGGTCTCCGCACGTGTTGGGTTCAGATCTACACCCTCCCGTGTATGTTCAGAAGCCATCTTTGCCCTTACACCCAGCAGGAGATCTTTCTAGAGTTGCGTCCAGTTTCTCCGCGCTGCAACTGATAGCAAAACATTACTCCGACGGGACTCCTTCTGGCGATTCAACGCGAGTTCGTTTATCCCGGCATAGGTCTTCGATGGGGAGAGAGTTTGCGGTTGACACAAGGAATCCCTGGGGAAAGATCTAAGAAAACCTCCTTGCTTCGTCCTCTGAAAGGATACTCCTAAACAAAAGGAAATTCTTCACGGGTGTCATTGAGACGAGCTAACTGTAATGATTGGGCTGAGAGTTTGAGAACTATGTTTAGATTCACGGCTGTTTTTCTATCAAATACATCTCTGCCTTTTCGCCAGTTGTTATTCTGCATGCCATGTCATTCCTTGGTAGGTCTGGCTACGTGTGAGATCTGCACTTTATGAGGTCGAACTTCGCGAATACGAGAAAGACTTTCACAAGAGGAGAGCTTGGGGAAAAAGAGGCAAGTATTTGGAGCAGGAAGACACGTGGGCTTCGGCAACTCTTTGCGTGATATATTGATACCATGAAGCTTTCACTGCTTAAAGAAAACATAGGAAATCACTTGTTCCTGCAGCGAAGCGACGTCGTCATTTGGAGGTGACAGGTTCGAATCCCGGTTGGTAACTATAGCTTTCAAATTTTATGTTGTCTTGTTCGTCCTCTAAACTCTACTTCCTTCTTCCCCTTCTATGAGCGCCAAACAATACTATGTTTGTTTATTTCTGAACTGTTAAAGACAACAAACCATTGTTGCAGTTGCACTATTCTCGCCAAAAGTCAGCGTAGAGGAGAGGTTTAACCCAGCTGACAGCTTCCCTTCTGACGGCGGCGTAGTGGGTTCATTTCACACACAGGTCAGTTGTGCTTAAATATTAACTTCCGGTTCGCAAAGCAACTGCACACTTAACTGTTCCACGTACTTTGCGGAACGATACGATCAACCCCAATAGGTTCATTTTCTGTGTAATGTTACGTTCAGTAGTTTGCCATTGCTTTCTGAACGAGAAGTCAATATGTAAGTCCAACTGACCGGTGTAATGAATTAACTACGTAGCCCGCCATCAGTGCACCGGAAGTTTAAGAGCAAGCGATCTTATCCTTGACCCTCTTCCTACTGAACGTAAAATTGCCTTGTAGATCACAAACAGCCAGTAAGGGGAGGGATCGATTGCCACGTCCTGCGCAAAGACATGCGATATTGTCTTTTTTTTTAATTTTCAGCATTAGCTGAGAGGATATTCATGCTCAGTTGTGCAATCGTCACATAAATGACACGGAACAATGACAAACTGCATCCCCTTATTCTCTTCCCCTCAATCCCTCACTATCTGCATTCCCTTCTTCTCTTGCCCTCAATCCCTCACTATCTGCATCCCCTTCTTATCTTGCCCTCAATCCCTCACTATCTGCATCCCCTTCTTATCTTGCCGTCAATCCCTCACTATCTGCATTCCCTTCTTATCTTGCCCTCAATCCCTCCTACCTGCATCCCCTTCTTATCTTGCCCTCAATCCCTCACTATCTGCATCCCCTTCTTATCTTGCCCTCAATCCCTCACTATCTGCATTCCCTTCTTATCTTGCCCTCAATCCCTCACTATCTGCATCCCCTTCTTATCTTGCCCTCAATCCCTCACTATCTGCATCCCCTTCTTATCTTGCCCTCAATCCCTCACTATCTGCATTCCCTTCTTATCTTGCCCTCAATCCCTCACTATCTGCATCCCCTTCTTATCTTGCCCTCAATCCCTCACTATCTGCATTCCCTTCTTATCTTGCCCTCAATCCCTCACTATCTGCATCCCCTTCTTATCTTTCCCACAATCCCTCACTATCTGCATTCCCTTCTTATCTTGCCCTCAATCCCTCACTATCTGCATCCCCTTCTTATCTTTCCCTCAATCCCTCACTATCTGCATCCCCTTCTTATCTTTCCCTCAATCCCTCACTATCTGCATTCCCTTCTTATCTTGCCCTCAATCCCTCACTATCTGCATCCCCTTCCTATCTTGCCCTCAATCCCTCACTATCTGCATTCCCTTCTTATCTTTCCCTCAATCCCTCACTATCTGCATCTCCTTCTTATCTTGCCCTCAATCCCTCACTATCTGCATCCCCTTCTTATCTTGCCCTCAATCCCTCACTATCTGCATCCACTTCTTATCTTGCCCTCAATCCATCACTATCTGCATCCCCTTCTTATCTTGCCCTCAATCCCTCACTATCTGCATTCCCTTCTTATCTTGCCCTCGACCCCTCACTATCTGCATCCCCTTTTTATCTTGCCCTCAATCCCTCAATGGCCCTCCTCTATCTTTAGCTATACCCATGTTGCACCACAATGACCTAAAAATGCTAACATGATGTGTATTATTATTATTATTATTATTATTATTATTATTATTATTATTATTATTATTATTAGAGTCGGTCGTCCAGAAAGCAATGGCAAGCTGCTAAAGTAAAAAGTGCCCTTTACATTTCATCTTAATTACTAACTTATTGACAGAAAATACACCATAGGGGTTACGAACGCTATTCGCAATCCTGCATACCACGCTCGAAACACAGCTGCAGACGATTTGAAAGCAGGCCGCCTGCGCTGGTTTTCATACAATGATATGAACGTCGGTCGTTCAGAAAGCAATGGCAAACTACTGAAAGTACACTTGCCTAGTAAATCATGTACAGCTAAACAATGCTGAGGTTGACTGCGATGTCAAGTAAAGGACAGGCAACAAACTTGAACTATTGACAGAACGGGCGTTGTGAAGTTTATACCTGTAGCACTATTTCTGGGTTTTAATGATTTGGCCTATGTATCCTTGACCCAATGTTTCCACATCAAATAGTCAAGCTGAGTAAACATAGCAGTAGATCCCCTTTACATCTCCAAGTGGAGGCCAGCATGGCTGAATGGATAACACCGCTAGCTCTTAAACTTCCGTTGCGCTGATGGCAAACATCCGGTGCTGATGTTGAGGTAGCGGGTTCAACCCATCCACCGGTTAATTTCGCTTAAAGTTGACCTTTCGTGTTTGATGTGGTGACGTAAATTACAAGTACATATGAAGTAGGAGCCGATCTCCCTGGCCTAGGGTTTAACGTCTTTCTCCGTAACCCCGTATATTCTCGTGAGTAACGTAACCTGCGCGAGAATCGGGAGCGGGTCTCTCCGGGTTGGTAACTTACGAGGTATGTGAGCCAGTCGCTCAGAAAGCAGTGGCAAACTACTGAGCGTAATCTTGCTTAGTACATCAACAGCAGCTGAAAAATGCTGATGTTGACTGCAACGTCCTGTATGGGATATGAAAACAAAAATGTAAGTATGAGTGGGGTAGTCTGATGAAGTGGTACATTGGTATCAGGAAAAGCTATCCTATACGTAAAAATCAGTCCAGTGTGGACTACGTAGGAGTTTAAAGCGAGCGAACTGAAAAAAATAACAACAATCTTATTTATTTATTATACTTAGTTATTTATTTGATAGAATATCTCTCGTGTTGCCGTGGGTAGTGAGCAAGAACATACGCCGGTGAATTTCCGAAATGAGAGTACTTCTATAATAGTGGAAGCACATAATCCTTCTAAAAGAGGTAAAAGAAGTGCCTGGGGTTTGGAGTGAACGGTTAACGGACGGTTTGGTGCAGGAGAGCCTGGCATATGATACCACACCGTCTAGTCTGACAATAGAAGGGAAGTAGTCACGGCGGCGTTCCGCTGGCTGGAGGACAAACATAACATGCATGTCGTTATTGTAACGGACTCACAAAGTATGATGAGACAGGTGAAGACAAGCATGCTTCGGAATTCTGCCACTATATGGCTGTGATACTGACCATAGGATATTTATCACATGCCGGTGATACTGACCATATGGCATTAATATACTGACCACAAAGAAGGGATTCTGACCACAAGCCAGTAATACTGACCACAAGTCAGGGATACTAACCACATGTCAGTGGCTGCCGTTTGGTCTAGAATATATATATATATATATTTGCGCTCGCTCTCTTTGAACTCAAGCGTAGTCCATACACACTTCTCTAGTAGTGCTGAACTGAATTTTGCGTGTGGATTTGCTTTTTCCTATTAACAGTGTCCCTCGCCATCAGGCGAACCCACTCCGACTTCAGAGATACTTGTAATTTACGTCTCCAAGTCAAAGACGATAGGTCAACATTTTAGTCCAACTGTCCGATGTAGGGGTTGAACCCCTTACCTCGGCATAAGCACACCGGAAGTTTAAGAATACGCGTTCTTATCCATTCGGCCATGTTGACCTGTCTAGAAAATACGATTCTATAATTTCTTCTCTCTTCAAAATTGCTCGTCCTTTCCAGCTCCTACTGACAGTTAGGGATTTACTAGGCTGTAGCTTGCCATGTCTATCACTGTAAAAACAAAAACAAAACCATCCACTGCCTATAGTACCTTGCGGTGTAAGACTAAGGGATCATGAGCCAGAGAAATTAAGGCCGCCTGGTTAGTGCAGTCACCGCGATCTGTGCAGGTTAGGGGTTTCTCCCCCCTTTTCTGAAGGGTTTTGAGTGTCCTCCAGTTGCTCTCACTATGCATTCACTGTTGTTATATAAGCTTCTACATAGGTTTATTAGATGTGTACTCACTCCATATTGTTTAAGGATTTTCCACAGCTTGTTTCTATCTACTCTATCAAATGCCTTTTCTTGGTCGACAAAGGCTATGTAGAGTGTTTCATTGAATTCGACTGATTTTTCTATAAGTTGTCTAAGACCAAAAATGGCATCTGTGCATCCTTTGTTTTTCCTAAATCCAAGTTGTGTTTCGCTTAGCTGGGGTTCTATTTTAGTTCGTAATCTTTTCTCAAGAATTTTGCAAAATATTTTCCCAGTATGACTCGACAGTGAAAAATGCTTCTGTATTGTGTGCAATCTCTTTTGCTGCCTTTGTTTTTCGAAATTGGCGTTTCCCCAGTCTCATGGTGTCTGTTGTTCTACCCAAACATGGTTGAATAGTCTATGTGGCCTAACTGTTCCTACTTCTCTTGCTGCTTTAATTAGTTCATTTGGTATTTCATCTTGTCCCGGTGATTTGTTCAATGAGGCTAATCTGATGGCTTCTATAATTTCTTCTTTTTGTATGTCTGGTTCTAGTTCTTCGGTGGCATCTGTGTAGGTTTCTTGAAGTCCTGTGACGTCTGATAGGATATTGAGAAACTTTTCGAAATACTCATTCATTCAGTAGCATGTCCTTTGCAGAACCTCGCTCCCATAACAACCTTCCGGAAAACTTCTCGATCACAAGCAAGATGTCCCGCGTCTGATACACCCATCTGGAGATCATCCGCCACATCCTGCACCCATCTTCTCTTTGGCCTTCTTCTTCCTCTCTTCCCAGGCATATACCCTTCCATTATTGTTCTCTCCAAACTGTCGTGACGTTTCAAGTAACCAAAATACTTCAATTTTCTTTGTTTTATCGTCTTTAATAGCCTGTATTATAGTGTAGAGATGTTACACACAGGTTAGAAGTCACGTGATGATCGTACAGCACACAAGTCTCCGTTGTTTAGAACATTCTTTATTAGTCGAATCGTTCAACTACAGCATAATGATGTTATGCTCAAATTCTGATGTTTACATGTTTTCCTACTTCCCTGCTAGCTGGACCCCAAGTGACGTGTGTGCCAGCCTAGATACACTTCTTCATTCGTGCACACACGTTCACTAGCTATGGTTTTCCCACTAGTCAAGGAATGCGCAGCATTCCTTAACTCTTTACTCCTAAGCTACTCCCTTTACTGTTACATATACCTCCCCTTCTTCAAAGAGAATTTTTCCCTGAAAAAATCTCAACCCCAACTCTTAAGCACTTAACTCTACATCTCTATACCACAATTAACAACAATTCCATATAATTCCTAACTCAATTCTCATTCTCCTATCTCATCATAGCCAATTGCTAACCAGAGACAATAATACCGAAACTCTCTACAAAACTCGTTATAAAGTTCTCTAGAAAACTCGCTACAAAACTCTCCATAAGCGAACCGCTTTTAAATTTAAAGTGTCCATCTAAATTATGATTGACAAAACTGAAGATATTCCCCTTATCTTTTATTTCTCCCTTATTCATATTCTCACACTCTCACTCTTCTAGGATAGACAGAAAAAATAGTTAGATTGGGTAGGTTAGATTTGGTAGGTGCGCACCTAAAACTAAATAAGAAAAAGTAAGGAAAAAGTAAGAAGTAATCACCTTTCTCTTCCCATACATTCTCAAAACTTTATAAAAATAAAGTTTCAAAATTTATCTTCAGTTTCCGTCAATAATAATTGTTATTATCAAAAAAATATGTTACTCCAAAACCACCAGCTTTTGTATCATTCACCTCGTCAAGTTCAAGTTTACCATTCCTTCAAAAAAAAACTCCAAATTATTAGTATACTGTTACGTACAGTCTTCTTCTTCCAATGTCTACTTATTTAAATGCCAAAACTCAAGCTGGCATTCCCCCCATATTTTCCCATTAAACGCTGTTCAACCCAGCTCCTATTTTTAACCCAAGCATTGCGAACCAGCTAATGTAGTCCCAAATTCACTCCCCCAATAATATCAACATATTGAGTCACTTCACTAACCACTACTTCTTCCCCCTTAACTCTATCATGTTTCACCCTCAATTTCTATTTATAAACGTTATATACGTTAAACGACTCAACTACTTTAAGTCATCTGTTTCTTCTAACTGAACGTCAAACTAATAATCATTTTAAACACACTCAGGGTAACTCAATAAAACCAAAACATTGTAAGTGAAGTGACTGTAGAGAGTATTGAGGATCTCGATTTAATAATTATGGAATTTGCAATATAACCTTGACTTCACCTTCAACAGTCCAATGAGCTAAAACTCATAATTTTCAGCATTCTTTGTTTTACTTGTAGTTTTATTTGGAGCAGGTTATTGTTCTGTTGAAATTAATCATTTCTGGTACCTCGAGACTTCATAAGTTGTTGTAACATGTAATCAGCGAGTTCATTCTTATAACCTTGTGTACTAATTTTTGATGCAAAACGGCATTACTTGATCTCATTATACAATTAGCGTTGGTCAGTGCTCAAGTTATTTCATACTACTAATTAGATAAAAACATCAGTCTTTCAAAAAAATAAGTTAATCAGTCAAACCTTCTGAGCTGGCCTGAGAAATCGATCTCCTTTTTAAACAGAAATACACTGAGAACCCACAACAACTACCCCTGGGTGGGCTTTCAGCTGTTGCGTTTCTTATTATTATTTACTTAAAAACTTCCTTCTCCAGACGCCCAGACACAAGAATCTTTCATGGCGGTAACTCTCTCCACGACATCCCATATTTCTTGAGGTCAAAGGCACCAAATCAACCTGTATTATAGTGTAGAGATGTTACACACAGGTTAGAAGGCACGTGATGATCGTACAGCACACAAGTCTCCGTTGTTTAGAACATTCTTTATTAGTCGAATCGTTCAACTACAGCATAATGATGTTATGCTCAAATTCTGATGTTTACATGTTTTCCTACTTCCCTGCTAGCTGGACCCCAAGTGACGTGTGTGCCAGCCTAGATACACTTCTTCATTCGTGCACACACGTTCACTAGCTATGGTTTTCCCACTAGTCAAGGAATGCGCAGCATTCCTTAACTCTTTACTCCTAAGCTACTCCCTTTACTGTTACACCATCCCTCCTCAATATTCAACTCTTGAAGTATGGATGCATTTGTTCTTTTCTTTACCCAAGATATTCTTAGAACTCGTCTATAACATTTATATTCAAAGTCATGTATGCGCTGTTCAGCTTGTTTAGTAAGTGTCCATGTCTCACAGGCGTATGTTGCAATGGGAAAGATGCATGCTCTTAAAAATCTAATTTTTGTAGATCTGTCTGTCCCACACCATAATTTATTCATCTGTTTTAGTCTTTGAAGAGCAATGGATAGTCGCCGTTTAATTTCTTGCATTGTGTCAACATTATTCGTAATCAATGACCCAAGATATTCAAAATTCTCCACCACCTCCAATTTTCCCCCATTAATGTATATTTCTTTCTCCATAGTAGTTTTATCTGTATGCATTATCTTAGTTTTTGCTATGTTAAGATATAAGTTGTGATTTTCACTATTCAATTGTGTTGAGGCTATTAGGTTTTCTATACCATTCTGTGTTGTGGATAGTAATACTGTATCATCACCGTATCGAATCTCTGGTATGTCATGACTGCCGATATTTAGGGCATCATATGGTTCCCTGTTTATATCATCTCTTACATTTCTGATTATATTTTCGGCATACAGGTTAAACAAATAGGGTGACAGCACGCAGCCCTGACGGACTCCTTGCTTGATGTCAAACCAATCTGATGTCTCGCCATCTATTCTAACTGCTGCTTGTTGGTCTAGATATAGCATTTTTTATTAGATGTACTACATGTGAAGGAAAGCCCATATTCCTCATGATTTCCCAAAGTTTCTGATGCTGTACACAGTCAAATGCCTTTGAATAATCCACAAAACATGAGAATAGGTTTACATTAAATTCTCTGCACTTCTCTATTATTAAACGCATGTTGAATATGTGATCTCTTGTTCCTCTTCCTTGTCTAAATCCAGCTTGAACTACGTTAATCTCTTCTTCCATTTTCTTACTAAGTCTTCGCATTATGACTTTTAGTAGAATTTTACTTGCATGACTTATCAGGGCAACAGTTCTATAGTTGGTGCATAATTTCAGGTTGCCCTTTTTTTGGTATTGGAATGAAGATAGTTCTCTTCCAATCTTTTGGCCATATACCATATTTCCAAATCTTTGTACATAATGCATGATATATGTGTATGCTTTCTTCTCCTCCTGCTTTAATTAGTTCAGCTGGTATCTCATCACATCCAGGTGATTTACCATTCTTCAGGTTCCTTATAGTCCAAGCAATTTCATATAATGAGGGTTCAGGTTCTGTCTCTGCTGTCATTGGCTCATGTATCTCATTCATATCCTCACTGTCACTCATATCATACATTCCACTGCAGTACTCCTGCCATCTTTCTAGAATTTGTCTAGATTCTGTTAAGGTATTTCCCATCTTGTCACAGATAACATTCAATTGAGGTTGAACATTTCTTGTCAATAACTTCATTTCCTTGAACATTTCATAATCTCTTCCAGCCTTATGATATTGCTCTATTCTGGTACAGCAATCTTGTATATATTGATTTTTGTCCTTTCTTGTGTTCTTTCTTATTTCTCGAGTTAAAGATTTATACTTCATCCTTCTATCGGATTCATTTCCATCTTATTAGGTATTGTTTTTGTTCACTTATTGGTTCTCCATTTTCGCTGTTAATTATTTCAGATGGGTCAAAGGGTTCTGCTCTGGTTCGCATTGCACTTATCTTTTTGTAGAAGTTTCTAGTTGCCTCCTTGTAGTTTTTATTTAGGGTTTCTCCATACTCTTCCCAGTCTTTTTGTTTTTCCCTCTTTACTATTCTATTCACATGTCTTCTCGCTATTCTATATTCTATGTAGTCACATTCCTGTTTGCTCTTCAACCACTTTTTATATTTTTCCTTTCTGTCTTTTACAGCTTTCTTTACTTCTGCGTTCAACCAACTTGTTATTTTATTTATCCGTGTTTTGCGTTTTCCGTGGTTCCACATGTTATCTTTGCAGTATTTAAAATGCTTGATTTGAACATCTCCCATTCTTCTTCCTATGTTTTTATTTCTATAGTCAATTTTACAAAGATTTCAGTTTGTTCTTTCTCATTATTCTCCCTTAATGCCTCGTCTTAAAGGTTATTTAAGTTTACTGATTTGCATGGCATGTATTTTCCTGATCTTTGCTTTCTTCTTCTGATTGTTCTTATTGCGGCAACGACTGCTTTATGATCTGTGTTTATACTTAAATTGTTCACTGCCCTTGCATCTAATATATTTCTCTTTCTGTTATTTCTAGTTAATATAAAATCAATTTCGCTTTTAGTATCTAGATCATTCCATTTATACCAGGTGTATAATTGTGAGTGTTTATGTTTATAGAATGTGTTTGTTATATAGAGGTCGTGTTGGCTGCATAGCTCTACCAGTCTGCTTCCGTTATCATTCCTTTCATTATGCTGATCTCCATATGCTCCAAGATGTTTTTCTATGCCCACTCTGTTATGTCCTGGTCTTGCATTGAAGTCTCCCATAACTATAATGTTGTCCTGCTTATCTGTTTTATTTACCACGTCGTGGATGTCTTCGTAGAATTCCTCGCATTCTTGCTCATTTTTGTTTGTATTACATGGTGCGTATATTTGTACATATTTTGTAATTGTTTGTTCTTTTATTCTCACTGCTATAATTCTTTCTGATATATATTTTATTTCTAGTATTTCTTTTGCTAGCCATGGTTCGATGACTATTCCCATACCGTGTCTTGCCCTTTCTTGCTGTTCTACTCCAGAGTAGACAAACGTGTAACTGTGGTGGAGCTCCTTATCACACTAGAATGTCACAACGTTACCCATCGTAGGCTATAGCTCAAAATTTGCGAATTATTTAGAACAATGAATCGTTTAGTTGTCGTCGGTAACATTATATGTTAATTATTATCAGACAGGCAGGAAGACGAGCAGTCGGGTGGGTGGGTAGGCAGGCAGGCGGGCAGGCGGACGGGCAGACAGGAAGGCAAGCAGGCGGGCAGATTGGTAGGCAGGCAGGCAAGCAGGCAGGCAGGCGGGCGGCGAGGCAGGCAGGAAGGAAGGAGAGCAGACAGGAAGGTTGGCAGGCATGCGGGCAGGCAAGCAGGAATGCGAGCAGGTGAGAGGGCAGGCAGGCAGGAAGGCAGGCCAGCAGGCAGGCGAGTGAGCAAGCAGGCAGGCATGCAAGCGGGCGGGCAGGCAGGAAGGCGAGAAGGCAGGCGTTCGTGTAGGCAGGCAGTCAGGCAGGCATGCAAGCAGGTGAGCAGGCAGGCAGACGGGCGGGCAGGCAGGCAGACAGGAAGGCGAACAAGTAGACAGGCAGGCAGAATAGCGAGCAGGTAGGCCGGTGAGCGTGCGGATGGGCAGGCAGGCAAATATCTAGCCACTCCCTCACCGCAGACTCTCGTAAATTTATAATGCATATTGTTTCTGCTGTTTTCGTTGTTGTCTAAGATTAGCTTCATAAGTGATATATGGATGAAATAAGATATGCCATTAGAAAGATAAGAAGGGCAGCATGTCAGACGGGCCTGCGTCCCCGAGTCGTAACCCTTTGAAAATAAAGTTCCTGTGATCGTTCCTTCCTTCTCTATATGTAATACCGCAGTTTTATGTCAGTAACAAATGATTTAAAAACAGCAAACCCCGTTATTTCTCCATCCACGTGGTATACCGGTACTGATGAAAATGTCTAGCCTCTGACGCTACCTGGGTTTATAAACCCAACGACAATAACCCACACCTGTGGTCAGCGATAGCCTGGGGCTTCCTTGTCCAATGAAATGGCTTGTCCAATGAAAGCGCGTCTATGTTATTACATACTAATGATGTTTCTTGTCAGGTGCGAACCGTTCCAATAGTGGCAGAAAGCTACAGCTGCCTGGTGATTTATTTGGATAGATTTGTTTTGTGAAGGCACTCCATGGTGGAGCAGACATCACAAGCCGGCCACGTGGTAGACATCGGGTTAATCTCGCATTTCTGGAGATAACTAACAGGTATAAATAAACATGCTTTCAGGGCGACATAATTGGTTTAGGACGAAGCTCACATTGAATTTGGTAAAAGCTGTTAGAAGAGTTAGATGTGATTGTAATAAGAGTTGACAAGAAAGCTATGGCACTCATCATCATGTGTCATGCCGAGAAGCATGGGTAGTCATGGGTCGCGATCTTATACTGTCACCAGAGCCTTGTATACTAAGTTCTTGTCTCGATTACGCCATACGGTCATGCCATCCAGACATTTATCACTCTGCCTTCCCCTTGCTCTTTCCCCATCGATGTCGCTAGTTGTCACTGAGTCTTCCAGTCTATTTCTCGTTATAACGTGCCCAAGAAACCTTGACTGTCTAAACATAATTTTTGAATTAATTCACGGTTTTCATTTATTTCTTGCATGACTCACACATTGGTTTCTATTTCTGTCCGTCTATGTATTCTTTGCATTTTCCTTGGTAATAACATTTCCAGTGCCATTAGGTGTTCCTCAACTTGTCTGCTTAGTGTTCATGTTTCACATCCATTGCACTTCAACGCTCTTTTTTTTTTTTTTTCGTTGCATTTGACAGCTTTTAATTGGTTAGTATGTTTTCCATGAAGTTAGAACATTATATGCAACAATAGGAAAGCGACAAACAGTTTTCTTCGGAGCTGAGGTTGATTGAAACATCTTGCAAACGACATACGACACTTCTTCACATCGTCTTTGGCAGCTGTGGATCAGCAAGAGCACACCCAGGAATACCTCCTACAAGATCCCGGGAGTCCTGAGGTACAACGACAATGTGGGGCCAACTAACAGGACACATCGTGATGGGACCGGTGTAGGCCTTGAGGACACCGTGTTCTACATGACAGTCAGAATAGAGACAATGCAAACGTTGGTATCAGAAGAAGAAGAAGAAGAAGAAGAAGAAGAAGAAGAAGAAGAAGAAGAAGAAGAAGAAGAAGAAGAAGAAGAAGAAGAAGAAGAAGAAGAAGAAGAAGAAGAAGAAGAAGAAGAAGAAGAAGAAGAAGAAGAAGAAGAAGAAGAAGAAGAAGAAGATGAGGAGGAGGAAGAGGAGGAGGAGAGAACACAACTGGTAAATGAAAAAAGAGTTCAACTTATAGTTGTTGGCTCAGTAGATAATACCTGGCTGAATAGACCAGTACCTTTTCAATGTAACTTTCCTTCCACTGACATCAATTTGTTGTCGGTTCTGTATTGACCACAACCAGCTTTGAAGTTCTCAAAACACGCTCCTGTTTACTAAAAGCAACAACAAGATCGCCGGAATCAAAGAGGGCCACGCGACTCCATGTTGTTCTATCGCTCTAGGAAAGGGACCTAACTGACTGGAGAATGGATTAACTCTTTACCGGACGTCCCCCGGCTTAACAACAAACGTGATGGATTACCAGCAAATGTGCAAACAAGACAGGCATTTTAAGATGGGGACTTCAAAAGCTGGAAGTTAATCAGTAGATTATATTTATTCTGTTAAGCCACGGGTTAGCTGCCCAGGGGACAGTCTGCTGAGGAAACAGGATTTAGTAGTCGTCTAGCGTTTGATGGTGGGCAGTTGATGGTCCTTAATGGAAATATTTAACTTGTTTTGGTCTCAGGTAGTTGTTTCTTTATTCTTGCAGTCTCAAGTGGAGCATTATATCATAAGATATTGTTCTAGCTTCATGTGTACCAGGCGACGCATGATGTGATCTGGTATTCGGTCTTAGCAAACTGCAGAAATCTGCATTGCCATGTAACTGATTAAGTGTCATGGGATGATTAATCGCCTTATGAGACTTTCAGTATCTGCATTGGGTTTATATATCGCTGAAATGTTGTCATTGCATTATAATACAACCTGTTTGCTACCATATTAACAACTTTCAAGTCATAACTTTGACACACCCCTACTTCCCATTCTCCGCCATCCATTTGTATTTGATTCAGACCTTCTTTTTGTATGGCAGTGAATTTGTTAATCGAATATGTTTCATACAGTTATTTTTTCTGCTGCTTTGAAGGTAATGCATGTATGCCTTTTCATTCAAGTTATCTTTGGTCATCTGGTTAGAACTCTTCTTGTGGATTATTGACTAATCGTTTAAAACCCATGTGTATTCATTGGCAGTCATTGTAAAGTAAGTCAAGTAAAGACTCGTATTTACACGCCATAAGGCATATTACACATAAGGTGATAGCTTTGTATTTTAGAGACTAATCGGCCAACCTGAGGGGGGGGGGGGATATGATCAATATCACACTGGACATTTACTTGCCAGGGCTTTGTCTGGTACTATGTTCAGTTGGACTGACCTTGATTTTTTAACATCTGAAGCCAAGGTGGGCAGTCAAGACTACTCAATCAATGTGGCGCCGTCTTCACAATTACGGTTGGCTGCATCATCATGCACTATTGATGAACGAAAGATGAGTGACTGGAAGGGCCGAATGTAAGACGGGCCTGCGTGCCCAATTTTTAACCCTTCTAAAATAAAGATCAATCTATCAATCAATCAGTCTGTCGCCTGTATTGTTGTGTAGGGTAAAAAGAGGGGGATAGCACCTCAGAGTGAATGGTAGCCAAATCCTGAGGCACAGACCAGGAACCTATTTGGTTCCCATCAAGCTTACGTATGGCTCAACGAATACCGCTTGCGTACTGCGGTGGCAGAAGGAATCAACATTGGGGGACGATGCATCAATAACATTAGATATGCAGATGATACAGTCTTGATTGCAGACAATGAACAGGACCTGCAACATTTAGTAGTTGCGGTTGTTGCACACAGTGAACAACAAGGGTTATAACTGAATATTTAGAAGACACAGATTATGGTCGTCACTGGGAAGAAGGAAATTCCACAGTGTAATATACAAGTAAATGGGCATATTCTTAAACAAGTGAATAGGTACAGTTATCTCGGAAAAGTCATAACATCTGATGGGTGATGCCTTGAAGAGATTAGAACAAGAATTGTCATGGCGATGGTGGCAGTTTGCAAGATGAAAAACATTAAACCAATAAAAAGATATCAATTGAAATAAGAAAAAGAGTGTTGAAGTGCTACATAGAACCTATACTTTTGTATGGATGTGAATCGTAGACAATGAGCAGACAATTTGAAAAAATCTGATGGCTGTGGAAATGTGGTTTCTGAGGAAAATGCAAAGAATACCATAGACAGACAAAAAAAACAATGAACAAGTCCTACAAGAAACAAATGAAAATCGTCAACTGATTAAAGACATTAGGAGTAGACAGTCAAAATATTTGGGCAAGTTATGAGAAGAAATGACTTGGAGAACTTGGTGACAACTGGCAAGATCGAAGGGAACAGACCAAGGGGAAGACCAAGAAGTAAATACCTGGATGGCTTGGCCACATGGCATGGTCGAGACAGAAACACGGATCTGATCCACGACTCTGGTGATCGAGGGAGATGGCAAACCATGACCGCCCACGCTTATCGGCATGGCACATGATGATGATGACTGCGGTGGCCACATGACGGGCAACCGTTTTGGCTGACTGGCTAAACTACGTGAGTGAAGTAGGGGTAACATATTCCCCTAGTACACAAGAGACTGACGCGGTGAATAAGGCTAATAAATATGTACAAATCAACGTATTGGAAAGCGAAACAGCAGAGTGTGTGACACACACAAGGCGTGCTCAGGACACAATCGAGTACGTGGCTGACCAGCGTGGAAGAGATTGGGACCTCACCACGTAATATCCCAATTTCAGCAATGGAAATACGCGAGTACTAGCTACTGCATTGCATCGACACTCAACTGAACTCACAGTATACACATTTTTATCGTTTTAGCAATTACACTGCCGATGTGTCAATACATTCAACTTCAACAGGAATTGTTTGATTTGTCTTCCTTAGTCTAGTGCTGCACTGGGGCTAGGCAACAGTAATGTGTGTGTGTCACGCTTCGCCTGGCCCCTCTTCCTTCTCATATCCGTGACTTGAGACCCCTGATAATTTTTTGACTACCACTATATAAGTCTCTATCACTATAAGATGGAGAATCGAAATAGAAACGGATACACGTAAAATAATAGGAAATTATCAAATATATTAATTCTCATCTTCATTGGCAGAGGAGGTCAGAATGCTGAATGGATGAGAGGTATCGCTTTTAAACTTTCGGGGCGCTAATGGCAAGGTAGCGGGTTCATCCCCTACGCCGATGTTAGAAATCAATCATTCAATCAATCAATCAATCAATCAATTGCTCGGAATGTGAAGTCTTAGCGCTGCCAAATTGTGAAGATCTGAGTTCACGGAGGAATATGTGGCCAGGCTTTCCCTCCCGTAGCGAACGACGAGAACTGACATAGAACCCTCGGAGAACCACGTTCATGCCATTGTCAACGTACTATCCTAACCATTACACCAACTTGCCAACTCGAGGAGCCCCAAGGGGTGTGAAAGGGTCCGATATTTGTTACTCGTGACTACGTGTGTTGATGTAGGTTCACAGTTTAGCTTCTAACTTGCTGCCGAGAATACGTATACATAAAGTTGTATCCTTTCACTTAGATTACTAGAAGGCATACGCTTATCTTCCTCTCCTCCTCGCTGCCGCCTCCTGATCCTGTGTCTCCTCCTCCTCCCCCACCTCCTACTATTATTTCTTCTTCTTCTTCTTCTTCTTCTTCTTCTTCTTCTTCTTCTTCTTCTTCTTCTTCTTCTTCTTCTTCTTCTTCTTCTTCTTCTTCTTCTTCTTCTTCTTCTTCTTCTTCTTCTTCTTCTTCTTCTTCTTCTTCTTCTTCTTCTTCTTCTTCTTCTTCTTCTTCTTCTTCTTCTTCTTCTTCTTCTTCTTCTTCTTCTGCTGCTGCTGCTGCTGCTGCTGCTGCAGCTACTACTACTGCTGCTGCTGCTGTTGCTGCTGCTGCTGCTGCTACTACTACTACTACTACTACTACTACTACTACTACTACTACTACTACTACTACTACTACTACTACTACTACTACTACTACTACTACGGTTTCTGCTCTTCCCTCCTCACCTCCTCTCCTTCGTTCTTTCTTTCCTTATCTCTGATATTTATTATTATTTGTATTTTCACATAATAGTAACGACACTCAAGTGTGTCTGAAACATCCAATCTCCTTCAATACCTCGGCATACATGGTAAAACAGAACACCGTAACTATTTTTCTAAGACATGGAAAATACGGTACATAAATTCTCTCTACATCAACGCAACCATAACCTGAATTGCATACTCCACGCAAGCAAGCAGGTCCTGTGTTGGACTAACGACGCTGTGCAAAGACACGCGTGGCATTCTCGCATATATGGAAACCCATATGCACATTTGTGACAAATCCCTTAGAAATTATTAGTTCTTAATCAAAAGACCATAGACACGTCGCACGTGAATACAACTCTTCCAGCAAACACCATTGAACTCCTACAAGCCAAGAACCTTCAATTTAAGCAAAGATTTGCTCTGAGATCAAATATACAGTCGTGAAACTTGAATTTGTTTCATTTAACATTCCAGTAGCAGAAATTATCTGCCCCTGAAAATGCACCTGCCATTATAAAGAAATCTGCAACCAGCGACAAACTAGTCTGGTACACGAAATGCGGTCGTTAAGAGTTTCAACAGACCTACAAGTACACTTCTGTGCGTTTTCTTGGAGCTCGTTATCTCATAGATGAGTAAATATAATAGGGGATTGAGCACTGTTCAATGGCTTTTTTATAAAAACAAATGGCAGAACAATCTGCCCGGACTTGTCGACCTGCCATGTTTTCTGGCGGTGTCCTATTTGGCGCTATGCTGTGTAACAGTGGTTCAAATTACGGTATTGTGCGGCACATTGGTGAGGCGCAAGGAGATGGTGGGTACTGGGGGAAGACTCAAACCCTTCATCATTATCCGGTGCTGTCTCCGCTGTGATGGTTGCGACAAATGGAACACAGATAATTTATGTTTTGAGCTTCCGTTGAACATTATGGTTTGCTCTATCATTTTGATGCTTGATTTCCATTTTATCTCCGAAGCCCTCTAATTATTTATTTTATTTTATTTTATTTTTTGGTGGATATATTCTGAAAAAGTAAAAATCGCATGTATCATTTTTAGATGTAGCCACCACTGCGTTCAATGCAAGTCCCCCAACGCCAATAGCGTACGTGGACTCTTGTAGAAAAGAACATTCTCGTGATCGCGTGTGTACCCACTCTGGAGTCACTACTCGGTGTACCTGACCAGGTCGTCAACAGTCTATCACAGAAGTCACGTCGTTTTAAAACTTCCTACTCAACTCATAAACTGGCTGCACTGACATGCATGCATCACCATACTGGACATTCATTCGCTGATGAATTTCTAAAGGTGTAACACCTTTACTGATTAACACAAAACAAAAACTTATAACAGAATGCGGCTCATCTTTGGTGCATGTCAAAAGTGGAGTGGCCATCTTTAACCTGTATTTATTACATCACCGTGTTTGTCTGCACCAAGACGGCAGTGCTTAACACTCTAGACATCCTTAACAACAATATTGATTGGTTACAAGACAATGGCATGGTTATTGTAACTTCTGTCACACTTTTAATTTTTTCATTTGAAACTCCCCTCGTAATAATTAAAATATAATAGCATTTATAACATCTAAAATATAATAGTAGTTTTAATATCCAAAATACAATTGCAGTTTTAATATTGAAAACATGACAGCAGTTGTAATACGAAGGCACGTCAATGTAAGTCACAAATGGCTGTAGAAAAGTAACTAAATATAATGACAACTTGAAACCAGTTTATTTTTATACATACATTGTCCCTTTATTTCTCAAAATAATTTCCACCAACATTTATGCACTTATCCCATCGTTATATCAGTCCTCCCAAACCGGCTGCATAGAACTGCGTGCTCTGTTTTATAAACCACGCTTTCACTTCACATTCAACTTCAGCGTCATTCGCGTCCTTGAGAAGATTTTTCTACTCAGCTATACACCGCTTACGGGACACATATTTGTCAGCATAAACAGGAAGCATTTCCTTATGAATGTCCTTTGCAGGCAGTCCTTTTGCTCACAAAAAAAAAAAACGCACAACAGCACGTTGTTCTTTGGTTGTACACTCCGTAAGTGCAGTCGCCATTTTGTTTATGCGCTGCGCATGCACATGAGACACATAGCGCCACATGACGAACGGGAATATAAAGTTCGATGTTGCTGTCACCTAATGACACCTGTAGAACACACCAACCACATTTACCTGCCATCCCACATAACTGTATGACTTACTAATTGACCCGCCCTCGTAATTACTTTTATTTTTTTTATGAAATAAGACGTATAACTGCATTTTACACGCTATCGTCTATCAAGATGGCAAGGTGCCAGTCATTCTTCATGTCCATGCCTTCTGGTGTTGGTGATGCACTCCATAGCAACAAAGCCTGAGCTGAATTTGTAGAGACTATGTGTTGCCCATGCAGCATGATCCCTCTCTTAGCCTGCCTAGTTTACTCTAGAGGAAAGGTAACACCAATACGAAGACAAACTGCAGAAGCTGCCGGATCGGCGAAGCAGTGCTCTAACTGTCCGCCTATCGGAGCTTCGATTATACACGAGTTGCCGACTACGGCTTAGGGCCTGGTCTGCCCTGCCATGACACTTAAGTAGTATACAATGTAGGATTCGATTATGATTTGCCGGAGCCTCCGGCAATTGACCTGACCTCGGCTGATTTTCACTCCCCCTCGGTCATATAGTTGGGTTGGCGTAAGGGGTGATATCTAGGTCATATCTAAGGGCGATAATTCTAAGATTTTATGTTTCTAAGGGCAGATAACTATTGAGTGGGTGCATAAAAATTTTAATTAATTATTAAAAAATAAAATAAAATAAATAAAAAATAAAAATAAATAACGACGGGGTGCGGGGTGGTGGAGAGGGGGTGGGCGCGTGGGGCGAGGCTAGGCGGTTCGGGTTTAAACACTATCATCACAGGGTTACAAATGAAAACCTTAAAATGTAAAGATGATCGATATTATCGATTTTAGCGGGTATAGCTTAGTGAAATTTGTTGGTGAGGGATGGGTAGCGGCTATTAGTGCTTTGTAGAGTGTCGTAGTTGCTTATACACTATTATCACACAGGTTACAAATGAAAACCTTAAAAAGTAAAAAGGGCCGATAATATTGATTTTAGCGGGTATAGCTTAGTGAAATTCGTTGGTGAGGGGTGGGTAGCGGCTAGTAGTGCTTTGTAGAGTGTCGTAGTGGCCTATACACTATCATCATACGGGGTACAAATGAAAACCTTAAAAAGTAAAGATGGCCGATTTTAATGATTTTAGCGGGTATAGCTTACTTAAATTTATTAAGGGGTGGGTAGCGACTAGTAGTGCTATGTAGAGGGTCGTAGTGACTTATTCACTAACATAACACGTGTTACAAATGAAACCTTGAAAGCTAAAGATCGCTGATTGTAATGGATATAGTGGAGTATCATTCGGCGGTAAGAGGTGGGTACCAGGTATTAGTGGTCAAGCAGTGGTCAAGTGGTGGTCAAGTAAGGAAAATTTTAGGGAAAAGTGATTGTAATGATATGATGATGCTTAAAGGGTGGTAAATTAGTGGTCAAGTAGTGGTAAACCAATGGTCAAGTAGTGGTCAAGTGGTCGAGTGACCACTTAAATGGTAGAGGACGATGTCCCTAAGATTATGGTAGTGGTTCAAGTGATCGACGACATGGTCAAGTAGCGGTCAACCAGTGGTCAAGTGGTCGAATGAACACTTAAAAGGTAGAGAAAAGTACGTATATTGAAACGGTGATGGTAAAATGGTCGACAACGTGGTCAAGCAGTGGTCAAGTAGTGCTCAACCAGTGGTCAACCGCTCAAGTGAGAAAATTGTAGGGTATGGTACGTGTAGTGAAACAGAGATGGATAAATTAAGTAGTGACGTTGTCAAGTAGTGATCAAGTAGCGACAAGTACTGGTCAAATGGTCAAGTGACCACTTACATTGTAAGGGAAAGTAGGTATAGTGACATGGTGATGATCAAGAGTTGGTCAAGTGGTGCTCAAATAGTGGTCAAGTAGTGGCCAAGTAGTGGTAAATGGTCGAGTGACTACTTAAATTGTCGGTGAAAGTAGGTACAGTGACATGGTGATGATCAAGAGTTGGTCAAGTGGTGTTAAAATAGTGGTCAAGTGGTGTTCAAATAGTGGTCAAGTAGTGGTCAAGTAGTCGAATGACCACTTAAATTATAGGGTATGGTACGTGTAGTGAAACGGTGATGGTAAAATAAGTAAGGACATAGTCAAATAGGGTCAAGTACTGGTGAAGTAGTGATCAAGTGGTCGAATGATCCCTTAGATTGTAGGGTATGGTATGTGTAGTGACATGATGATGGTTAAAGTGATCGATGAAATGATCAAGACGTTATGCCGACTGCTAAGTTCAGAAAGTAATGTCCTTACTATCGACAATTTCCCTGACAGGAGCGCCTCGAGCACTGATTTTGTATTGATCAATAGCACCTAGTGGTACAGTCAACACACATGGACAATAGTTACATCCGGTCAAAGATGGCGTCGCACCCTATCACACATGGGTAATTGCTACAACCAAACTACGTCTCATTGACTAAAACTGGTCAAATATGGTGTCACATCCGGTCACAGGGGTAATGGGACATCTGAGACACGTGGTTAAGAGGGAAACTATAGAAAAAGGGTGTCCTATCGGTTGTCGAGTCAGGGAACCTAACGTATGATGATCACTGTGTATAGGAGTGAATACACTGCATCATCAACACTGCATCATCAACACTGCATCCGAAGGGTAAAAGGGTCACCCCCTTCTCTCTTTTCTATAACCGTGTAGTCCTAGTGTTATCCGGTTACACCAAAGGACACCCGAGCATCAACACAACAAACTGCCCCGATTCAACCTTAGGCAATGCACGTAACATGACAGGTCACGTGTCCGCCGTCATAACCAGCGACGTTATCACGTATCAAATTAGACATCCACACTTTCATTTCCTTTCTATGTGGCCATAGTGTCTTTACATCTTTCTCCAGAAAGCCATTTCCAAGACCAATATATGTTTTTTCAGTGTACCTGCTCAGTGCCACACTTCACAACCAGACAAAAGTACACCTTCTATGTACCACTTCAATCATCAAATAAGAAAATATGTTAGACAAAATATTAAAATTATTTGTCAAATACAGAAATATATCACCCAAACTTATAAAAAGTAGGAACATATGTTAACCAAATGGAAAATATCTTAGCCAAATAGGAAAATTTGTTAGCCAAATAGAAAAAAAATATTGACCACGTAACGATATATCTTGTCCACACTTATGAAAAGTAGGGAAATTTGTTAGTCAAATGAGAAAAAAGATTGACCAAGTAACGAAATACCCAAACCAAACTTATGAAAAATATCGAAACTTTGTTAAGCAAGTATGAAAATGTATCGACCAAACAGAGAAATATATCACCCAAACTTATAAAAAGTAGGAACATATGTTAACCAAATGGAAAATATCTTAGCCAAATAGGAAAATTTGTTAGCCAAATAGAAAAAATATTGACCACGTAACGATATATCTTGTCCACACTTATGAAAAGTAGGGAAATTTGTTAGTCAAATGAGAAAAAAGATTGACCAAGTAACGAAATACCCAAACCAAACTTATGAAAAGTACAAAACTTTGTTAAGCAAGTATGAAAATGTATCGACCAAACAGAGAAATATATCACCCAAACTTATAAAAAGTAGGAACATATTGTAACCAAAGGGAAAATACCTTGGCCAAATAGGAAAATTTGTTAGCCAAAGGAGAAAAAAGATTGACCAAGTAACGAAATTCCCCAACCAAACTTATGAAAAGTACGAAACTTTGTTAAGCAAGTATGAAAAGGTATCGTCCAAACAGAGAAATATATCACCTAAACTTATAAAAAGTAGGAACATATGTTAACCAAACGGAAAATATCTTGGGCAAATAGGAAAATTTGTTAGCCAAATGGGGAAAATATTGTCCAAGTAACGAAATATCCCCCAACAAACTTATGAAAAGTACGAAACTTTGTTAAGCAAGTATGAAAAGGTATCGACCAAGTAGAGAAATATATCACCCAAACTTATAAAAAGTAGGAACATATGTTAACCACAGAGAAAATACCTTGGCCAAATAGGAAAATTTGTTAGCCAAATGGGGAAAATATTGTCCAAGTGACGAAATACCCCCCAACAAACTTATGAAAAGTACGAAACTTTGTTAAGCAAGTATGAAAAGGTATCGTCCAAACAGAGAAATATTGCACCCAAACTTATAAAAAGTAAGAACATATGTTAACCAAATGGAAAATATCTTGGCCAAATAGGAAAATTTGTTAGCCAAATGGGGAAAATATTGTCCAAGTGACGAAATACCCCCCAACAAACTTATGAAAAGTACGAAACTTTGTTAAGCAAGTATGAAAAGGTATCGTCCAAACAGAGAAATATCGCACCCAAACTTATAAAAAGTAAGAACATATGTTAACCAAATGGAAAATATCTTGGCCAAATAGGAAAATTTGTTAGCCAAATGGGGAAAATATTGTCCAAGTGACGAAATACCCCCCAACAAACTTATGAAAAGTACGAAACTTTGTTAAGCAAGTATGAAAAGGTATCGTCCAAACAGAGAAATATCGCACCCAAACTTATAAAAAGTAAGAACATATGTTAACCAAATGGAAAATATCTTGGCCAAATAGGAAAATTTGTTAGCCAAATGGGGAAAATATTGTCCAAGTAACGAAATATCCCCCAACAAACTTAGGAAAAGTACGAAACTTTGTTAAGCAAGTATGAAAAGGGATCGACCAAACAGAGAAATATATCACCTAAACTTATAAAAAGTAGGAACATATGTTAACCAAATGGAAAATATCTTGGCCAAATAATAAAATTTGTTAGCCAAATAGAAAAAATATTGACCACGTAACGATATATCTTGTCCACACTTATGAAAAGTAGGAAAATTTGTTAGCCAAATGGGGAAAATATTGACCACGTAACGAAATATCCCCCAACAAACTTAGGAGAAGTACGAAAACTTTGTTAAGCAAGTATGAAAAGGTATCGACCAAACAGAGAAATATATCACCCAAACTTATAAAAAGTAGGAACATATGTTAACCAAATGGAAAATATCTTGGCCAAATAATAAAATTTGTTAGCCAAATAGAAAAAATATTGACCACGTAACGATATATCTTGTCCACACTTATGAAAAGTAGGAAAATTTGTTAGCCAAATGGGGAAAATATTGACCACGTAACGAAATACCCCCCAACAAACTTAGGAAAAGTACGAAAACTTTGTTAAGCAAGTATGAAAAGGTATCGACCAAATAGAGAAATATATCACCCAAACTTATAAAAAGTAGGAACATATGTTAACCAAATGGAAAATATCTTAGCCAAATAGGAAATATTGTTAGCCAAATAGAAACACATATTGACCACGTAACGATATATCTTGTCCACACTTATGAAAAGTAGGGAAATTTGTTAGTCAAATGGGGAAAATATTGACCACGTAACGAAATACCCCCCAAAACAACTTAGGAAAAGTACGAAACTTTGTTAAGCAAGTATGAAAAGGTATCGGCCAAACAGAGAAATATATCACCCAAACTTATAAAAAGTAGGAACATATGTTAACCAAATGGAAAATAGTTTGGCCAAATAGGAAAATTTTTTAGTCAAATGGGGAAAATATTGACCACGTAACGAAATACCCCCCAACAAACTTAGGAAAAGTACGAAACTTTGTTAAGCAAGTATGAAAAGGTATCGGCCAAACAGAGAAATATAACACCCAAACTTATGAAAAGTAGGAAACTTTGTTAGCCAAAGTGAAAAAACCTAGGTCAAGTAAGAAAATTCTGATAGCCAAATGTGAAAAGTGTCGGCCAAATACAGAAATTGCTCAACCAAACTTATAAACGTAGGAAAATTGTTATTCAAACGGGAAAGCTATTGAACAACTAGGAAAATGTAATAGTCAAAGAAGAATAATATTGAACAAGTAATGAAATATATCATTCAAACTTATGAAAAGTAGGAAGCCTTGATAACCAAATGTGAAAAATATCACTCAAAGAGAGAAATAGCTCGCCCCAACGTATAAAAAGTAGGAAAATTGACGGCCAAAGGGGAAAAAGTTAGACCAAATACAGAAATATCTCGACCAAACTTATAAAAATCTAGGAAATAATAGTACCCAACACAACTAAAAGGCTGACTAAAGTTATAAATCCAAACTTATAAAAATAACCAAATAGGAAAACATATTGACCAAGTACAGACATATATCAATCAAACTTATAAACTTGTCGTCCAAAGTGATAAAAAAAAAAAAAGGCTGTCAGCCAGTCTAAGAAATAGGTATGGAAAAGTAAGTCGACCAAGCTCAGAAAAAAAAAAAAAAAAAAAAAAAAAAAAAAAGGAAATAAAAATATAACTTCTGAGCTTGGTCGACTTACTTTTCCATACCTATTTCTTAGACTGGCTGACAGCCTTTTTTTTTTTTTTATCACTTTGGACGACAAGTTTATAAGTTTGATTGATATATGTCTGTACTTGGTCAATATGTTTTCCTATTTGGTTATTTTTATAAGTTTGGATTTATAACTTTAGTCAGCCTTTTAGTTGTGTTGGGTACTATTATTTCCTAGATTTTTATAAGTTTGGTCGAGATATTTCTGTATTTGGTCTAACTTTTTCCCCTTTGGCCGACAATTTTCCTACTTTTTATACGTTGGGGCGAGCTATTTCTCTCTTTGAGTGATATTTTTCACATTTGGTTATCAAGGCTTCCTACTTTTCATAAGTTTGAATGATATATTTCATTACTTGTTCAATATTATTCTTCTTTGACTATTACATTTTCCTAGTTGTTCAATAGCTTTCCCGTTTGAATAACAATTTTCCTACGTTTATAAGTTTGGTTGAGCAATTTCTGTATTTGGCCGACACTTTTCACATTTGGCTATCAGAATTTTCTTACTTGACCTAGGTTTTTTCACTTTGGCTAACAAAGTTTCCTACTTTTCATAAGTTTGGGTGTTATATTTCTCTGTTTGGCCGATACCTTTTCATACTTGCTTAACAAAGTTTCGTACTTTTCCTAAGTTTGTTGGGGGGTATTTCGTTACGTGGTCAATATTTTCCCCATTTGACTAAAAAATTTTCCTATTTGGCCAAACTATTTTCCATTTGGTTAACATATGTTCCTACTTTTTATAAGTTTGGGTGATATATTTCTCTGTTTGGCCGATACCTTTTCATACTTGCTTAACAAAGTTTCGTACTTTTCCTAAGTTGTTTTGGGGGGTATTTCGTTACGTGGTCAATATTTTCCCCATTTGACTAACAAATTTCCCTACTTTTCATAAGTGTGGACAAGATATATCGTTACGTGGTCAATATGTGTTTCTATTTGGCTAACAATATTTCCTATTTGGCTAAGATATTTTCCATTTGGTTAACATATGTTCCTACTTTTTATAAGTTTGGGTGATATATTTCTCTATTTGGTCGATACCTTTTCATACTTGCTTAACAAAGTTTTCGTACTTTTCCTAAGTTTGTTGGGGGGTATTTCGTTACGTGGTCAATATTTTCCCCATTTGGCTAACAAATTTTCCTACTTTTCATAAGTGTGGACAAGATATATCGTTACGTGGTCAATATTTTTTCTATTTGGCTAACAAATTTTATTATTTGGCCAAGATATTTTCCATTTGGTTAACATATGTTCCTACTTTTTATAAGTTTGGGTGATATATTTCTCTGTTTGGTCGATACCTTTTCATACTTGCTTAACAAAGTTTTCGTACTTTTCCTAAGTTTGTTGGGGGATATTTCGTTACGTGGTCAATATTTTCCCCATTTGGCTAACAAATTTTCCTACTTTTCATAAGTGTGGACAAGATATATCGTTACGTGGTCAATATTTTTTCTATTTGGCTAACAAATTTTATTATTTGGCCAAGATATTTTCCATTTGGTTAACATATGTTCCTACTTTTTATAAGTTTAGGTGATATATTTCTCTGTTTGGTCGATCCCTTTTCATACTTGCTTAACAAAGTTTCGTACTTTTCCTAAGTTTGTTGGGGGATATTTCGTTACTTGGACAATATTTTCCCCATTTGGCTAACAAATTTTCCTATTTGGCCAAGATATTTTCCATTTGGTTAACATATGTTCTTACTTTTTATAAGTTTGGGTGCGATATTTCTCTGTTTGGACGATACCTTTTCATACTTGCTTAACAAAGTTTCGTACTTTTCATAAGTTTGTTGGGGGGTATTTCGTCACTTGGACAATATTTTCCCCATTTGGCTAACAAATTTTCCTATTTGGCCAAGATATTTTCCATTTGGTTAACATATGTTCTTACTTTTTATAAGTTTGGGTGCGATATTTCTCTGTTTGGACGATACCTTTTCATACTTGCTTAACAAAGTTTCGTACTTTTCATAAGTTTGTTGGGGGGTATTTCGTCACTTGGACAATATTTTCCCCATTTGGCTAACAAATTTTCCTATTTGGCCAAGATATTTTCCATTTGGTTAACATATGTTCTTACTTTTTATAAGTTTGGGTGCAATATTTCTCTGTTTGGACGATACCTTTTCATACTTGCTTAACAAAGTTTCGTACTTTTCATAAGTTTGTTGGGGGGTATTTCGTCACTTGGACAATATTTTCCCCATTTGGCTAACAAATTTTCCTATTTGGCCAAGGTATTTTCTCTGTGGTTAACATATGTTCCTACTTTTTATAAGTTTGGGTGATATATTTCTCTACTTGGTCGATACCTTTTCATACTTGCTTAACAAAGTTTCGTACTTTTCATAAGTTTGTTGGGGGATATTTCGTTACTTGGACAATATTTTCCCCATTTGGCTAACAAATTTTCCTATTTGCCCAAGATATTTTCCGTTTGGTTAACATATGTTCCTACTTTTTATAAGTTTAGGTGATATATTTCTCTGTTTGGACGATACCTTTTCATACTTGCTTAACAAAGTTTCGTACTTTTCATAAGTTTGGTTGGGGAATTTCGTTACTTGGTCAATCTTTTTTCTCCTTTGGCTAACAAATTTTCCTATTTGGCCAAGGTATTTTCCCTTTGGTTACAATATGTTCCTACTTTTTATAAGTTTGGGTGATATATTTCTCTGTTTGGTCGATACATTTTCATACTTGCTTAACAAAGTTTTGTACTTTTCATAAGTTTGGTTTGGGTATTTCGTTACTTGGTCAATCTTTTTTCTCATTTGACTAACAAATTTCCCTACTTTTCATAAGTGTGGACAAGATATATCGTTACGTGGTCAATATTTTTTCTATTTGGCTAACAAATTTTCCTATTTGGCTAAGATATTTTCCATTTGGTTAACATATGTTCCTACTTTTTATAAGTTTGGGTGATATATTTCTCTGTTTGGTCGATACATTTTCATACTTGCTTAACAAAGTTTCGATATTTTTCATAAGTTTGGTTTGGGTATTTCGTTACTTGGTCAATCTTTTTTCTCATTTGACTAACAAATTTCCCTACTTTTCATAAGTGTGGACAAGATATATCGTTACGTGGTCAATATTTTTTTTCTATTTGGCTAACAAATTTTCCTATTTGGCTAAGATATTTTCCATTTGGTTAACATATGTTCCTACTTTTTATAAGTTTGGGTGATATATTTCTGTATTTGACAAATAATTTTAATATTTTGTCTAACATATTTTCTTATTTGATGATTGAAGTGGTACATAGAAGGTGTACTTTTGTCTGGTTGTGAAGTGTGGCACTGAGCAGGTACACTGAAAAAACATATATTGGTCTTGGAAATGGCTTTCTGGAGAAAGATGTAAAGACACTATGGCCACATAGAAAGGAAATGAAAGTGTGGATGTCTAATTTGATACGTGATAACGTCGCTGGTTATGACGGCGGACACGTGACCTGTCATGTTACGTGCATTGCCTAAGGTTGAATCGGGGCAGTTTGTTGTGTTGATGCTCGGGTGTCCTTTGGTGTAACCGGATAACACTAGGACTACACGGTTATAGAAAAGAGAGAAGGGGGTGACCCTTTTACCCTTCGGATGCAGTGTTGATGATGCAGTGTTGATGATGCAGTGTATTCACTCCTATACACAGTGATCATCATACGTTAGGTTCCCTGACTCGACAACCGATAGGACACCCTTTTTCTATAGTTTCCCTCTTAACCACGTGTCTCAGATGTCCCATTACCCCTGTGACCGGATGTGACACCATATTTGACCAGTTTTAGTCAATGAGACGTAGTTTGGTTGTAGCAATTACCCATGTGTGATAGGGTGCGACGCCATCTTTGACCGGATGTAACTATTGTCCATGTGTGTTGACTGTACCACTAGGTGCTATTGATCAATACAAAATCAGTGCTCGAGGCGCTCCTGTCAGGGAAATTGTCGATAGTAAGGACATTACTTTCTGAACTTAGCAGTCGGCATAACGTCTTGATCATTTCATCGATCACTTTAACCATCATCATGTCACTACACATACCATACCCTACAATCTAAGGGATCATTCGACCACTTGATCACTACTTCACCAGTACTTGACCCTATTTGACTATGTCCTTACTTATTTTACCATCACCGTTTCACTACACGTACCATACCCTATAATTTAAGTGGTCATTCGACTACTTGACCACTACTTGACCACTATTTGAACACCACTTGACCACTATTTTAACACCACTTGACCAACTCTTGATCATCACCATGTCACTGTACCTACTTTCACCGACAATTTAAGTAGTCACTCGACCATTTACCACTACTTGGCCACTACTTGACCACTATTTGAGCACCACTTGACCAACTCTTGATCATCACCATGTCACTATACCTACTTTCCCTTACAATGTAAGTGGTCACTTGACCATTTGACCAGTACTTGTCGCTACTTGATCACTACTTGACAACGTCACTACTTAATTTATCCATCTCTGTTTCACTACACGTACCATACCCTACAATTTTCTCACTTGAGCGGTTGACCACTGGTTGAGCACTACTTGACCACTGCTTGACCACGTTGTCGACCATTTTACCATCACCGTTTCAATATACGTACTTTTCTCTACCTTTTAAGTGTTCATTCGACCACTTGACCACTGGTTGACCGCTACTTGACCATGTCGTCGATCACTTGAACCACTACCATAATCTTAGGGACATCGTCCTCTACCATTTAAGTGGTCACTCGACCACTTGACCACTACTTGACCATTGGTTTACCACTACTTGACCACTAATTTACCACCCTTTAAGCATCATCATATCATTACAATCACTTTTCCCTAAAATTTTCCTTACTTGACCACCACTTGACCACTGCTTGACCACTAATACCTGGTACCCACCTCTTACCGCCGAATGATACTCCACTATATCCATTACAATCAGCGATCTTTAGCTTTCAAGGTTTCATTTGTAACACGTGTTATGTTAGTGAATAAGTCACTACGACCCTCTACATAGCACTACTAGTCGCTACCCACCCCTTAATAAATTTAAGTAAGCTATACCCGCTAAAATCATTAAAATCGGCCATCTTTACTTTTTAAGGTTTTCATTTGTACCCCGTATGATGATAGTGTATAGGCCACTACGACACTCTACAAAGCACTACTAGCCGCTACCCACCCCTCACCAACGAATTTCACTAAGCTATACCCGCTAAAATCAATATTATCGGCCCTTTTTACTTTTTAAGGTTTTCATTTGTAACCTGTGTGATAATAGTGTATAAGCAACTACGACACTCTACAAAGCACTAATAGCCGCTACCCATCCCTCACCAACAAATTTCACTAAGCTATACCCGCTAAAATCGATAATATCGATCATCTTTACATTTTAAGGTTTTCATTTGTAACCCTGTGATGATAGTGTTTAAACCCGAACCGCCTAGCCTCGCCCCACGCGCCCACCCCCTCTCCACCACCCCGCACCCCGTCGTTATTTATTTTTATTTTTTATTTATTTTATTTTATTTTTTAATAATTAATTAAAATTTTTATGCACCCACTCAATAGTTATCTGCCCTTAGAAACATAAAATCTTAGAATTATCGCCCTTAGATATGACCTAGATATCACCCCTTACGCCAACCCAACTATATGACCGAGGGGGAGTGAAAATCAGCCGAGGTCAGGTCAATTGCCGGAGGCTCCGGCAAATCATAATCGAATCCTACATTGTATACTACTCACTTAGTCTTCCTCGCACCAGGATAAGACTTGCACCCTCTCAATTGCGCTTCTCTGCCAGAAGCCGTAGGCACAATGTGGGGTGTCGGGTTTGGTGAGCGCCGCCCAACATTCGGCGCTAATAGAAATCAGATGGTACCTTCTACTGTCAATGGTAGCTCAGTAATAAATGACTAAGACCCCCTGACTAACAGATATTAACTCCAATGTTTAACTGGTATTACTTCACGGACAAGAAACACTAGAACGACGAAAAGAATTACTAATGAACTGTGAGTGGCACCTTGCAGTCTTGACAGACCAAAGTATGTGAGTTGGAATGTGGCTAATACTCCATCACATTGCCTGGGCGGAGCTTCAGAGAAACATGTGGTGCCCAATCGACATGTTCCCTCTCTCGGCCTAATCTTGTGTTTTCCTGAGGAATGGGTAATCAATACGTCGGGCACAAGGTAGGCTGCAGACGCTGGCGGCACAGCGTCAAACTTCCGAGACCTCACCACCACGAGCAGATGGCGAGTGATGGCCAGACCCTGGAACCCAAGGGACCCGGCTTAGAGGCGTTCAGCCAAGTCCCACAGGTGAGGGCTTCGTACGCCCCTGGACCATAAGGACGCTCACATCTGTTAATCACAAGAGTCCGGACCTGTGTAAAGATTGCACTATCGTCAGACTCTCCGCCTGACCTCAGTGGACCCCGCGACCAGCGGGAAAAGGCCCGCCGGAGATACCGCAGGAGATATTGCTCGTCTATTGCGAGCAAATCTCCCATCCTTCCACTCTGCGTATCTCGCGACAGGCGAGAATAGGTCCGCCGGAGATATTGTTCGTCTGCTGCGGACAAATCTCTACCGAGACTGAATAAGTAAAGAAACGATAAAAGTAGTGGACTAGAAAAACAAACACCAAGATAAAAAAGTTAGTTGCATATCCTTTACAGGACATCGCAGTGAACCCCTGCATTATTTTGCTGTTCGTGATTTATTGGCAAGTTTACGTCCAGTAGTTTGCCATTGCGTTCTGAACGACCAGCACTTATACCATTTTCATAACAAACTAATGCCAGGCGGTCGGCTGTCAAATAACCCTCATCTGTGTTTCGAACGCAATATGCGAGATTACGAACTGCGTCCGCATCGCCTTCCCCACGGAGCCGGTAATGAACTAGAAGTATCTGGTAATTGGCGCCTGTGCAGAACAGTTGGGCTACAATGCTATGGCAGAATCACCAATGTGGAGCTCATGGAGGTAACTAAACAAGCGCCAGTGAACCAGGAGTTAGGGAATAACACTGACTCTCGATAGTCCCTGCATTGAGAAAACATGAGGACAATATAACTAGACACTCCCTTGTCTAGAACCCCCCTTAGCAAACTTTCTCTTCTTCTACGTTCATTCGGAATGTTGTTTTAGACGTAATTGCATTGTGTCGGTGTATAGCAGAGCTGCGATATTTGAACCTTTTGGTCGACACATCAGACTTCTTCAGGCATTTGTTGGTCGGGTTACCTTCCCGGGGTGTTTCGTAGGACGTTTGACTCTCACTGTTGTGGTGTTATCCAATCCCAGCTGGTACATTTAGAACAACCGAAGACATCCCGGTCAGCCCTCAAGGAAAGGCAGGGACAGACCAAGGGCATTCCCCGCCATCCAAGGAGGCTTCCATAATTGCAGAGCCGACAAATAGTGCTCTAGTACTGGGCTCACCCAAGGAATCGTCACATCCTGCACATGGCTGCTTAGCCTCACTTCCGTATATTGGGCCTTCCGTTCACCACAGGCTGTTCCTCCGGAAACCAGAAGAATGCAGTCTGCAGATGACATCTACACAGTGAGCTTTCGATTCTGACTCCACAGAGCAAACTAAATAGTAGGAGATCCAAAACACACCGAGAAGTGAATTGAAGTAAGATATTAACTATAGTGTGTATTTTTAATGATTGTGCAGTGATTGAAATATTGCCGGTCCTCGTTTTGTATTCACCTTTGCAAAATGCATGCAACATAATAGGTAAATACACAGCTTGGACTGGCAATATTTTCAAACACTGCACAGTCATTAAAAATACACCCTGTATATTGGGAGACCATGGAAGTTGCTGTAAGGGATAACACAGAATAGGACTGTCTGACGTGAGTTGGTTGTGGGCCAAGCCCCAGTGAGAATAAAGAGAACATGCGAAGAAGTGGCTGGAGGCAGGGTTCTTGAAAGAAGCAGCGGTCAACTAGCGCGAAGATGGACACATAATACGAACGAACGAACGAACGAATGCACGACGAACAAACTTTATTGTCAAAGGGCCACAAATTGGGCGCGCTTGCCAGTCTTACAATCGACCCTCCAAAGGAATAATCTTTCGCACATACATCATTGTAAAAACATTCTAAAATTAACTCTGCGACATCTAGATGCTATGTTAAAATGTATGAGGCAGCGAAATTGGCAGAGGATCTATCCTCCGCCCCTCCCCTCCCAAATAAAGACATGATTAGATCGACGTTCTGCAGCGGACCCGATTTATGATATTGATAAAACACTTTTATGAAAAAAATATATCTTCTTTAGCGCTTGTTTTTAAATATCCAGTGCGCTGATAGCGTAGTAGTGAACTCAAGCGTAGTCTATACACGTGCTACCATGTCTAGTGCACTTGACTGATGTTTGCGTGTGGATTAGCTCTCCCTGTTACCAGTGTCCCTTGCGATCAGGAAAACCAATTCAGACTCCTGGGTACTTGTAATTTACATCCCCAGTCAAGGACAAGATGTCAATATTTTATTCTAACAGAACGGTATAGGAGTTGAAACCGCTACTTCGGCATCAGGGCACTGGAAGTTTAAGAGCGAGCGATCTTATCTATTCTACCATGCTGACCTCATTTCGAGGTAATTATGCTAAAAGCGCAGGAATAACCTGATATATCATGAGATTGTTATAAGCTTGAATTTGTCTATCGACGTTACCATGGGTAACCGGGATAGCTCAGTGGTTAAAACGTCTGCCTACCGATACGGTGTATCATGTGTTTCTTCTTCTTCTTCCTCTTCGTTCATCCAGAGTTTTTTTTCGGATGTGATTGCGTTGTGCCTGTTTACAGCAGAGCTGCGTTCTTGCGCCGTTAGGCCGACACATCCGACTTCTGCGGGCATTTGTTGACCGGGTTAACCTTCCCGGGGGTTTCTTAGGACGTTTGACTCTCACTGTTGTGGTGTTATCCCCCATCCCAGCTGGTCCATATAGAACAGCCAAAGATCCTGGTCAGCCCTCAAGGGAAGGCAGGGGCAGACCATGGGCATTCCCCGCCATCCAAGGAGGCTTCCATACTTGCAGAGCCAACACACAGCGCTCTGGTACTGGGCTCACCCAAGGAATCGTCACGTCCTGCACATGGCTGCTTAGCCTCACTTCCGTATATTGGGCCTTCCGTTCACCATAGGCTGTTCTACCGGAAATCAGAAGAATGCAGTGTGCAAATGACATCCACACAGTGAGCTTTCGATTCGGACTTTCCGCACAATGGATTTGCTATCCGAGCAATATTCCATTTCGTGCCACTAGGACACTTTTCCACCTTTTTTGAAAGCCCACACAGTGAGCTTTTGATTCGGACTTTCCACATAATGGATTTGCTATCCAAGCAATATTCCATTTCGTGCCACTAGGACACTTTTTCCACCTTTTTTGAAAGCCCACACAGTGAGCTTTTGGTTCGGACTTTCTACGTAATGGATCTCCTGTCCAGCAATATTCCATTTCATGCCTCTGGGAGGCTTTTGTAACCGACATACCTGTGGTATGAAGTGTGGCAGTCTGAATACTTCTTCATACACCTTTAAATGTCAACCTGTATGTAGTTAAAGTAAGCTACGGTCAACTTGAGCTTGTTGATATCTCCATAGAGCTTGTCCTCAAATGAAGCAGGTGTGGGCCAAAATATCTTTCTCTGTTCTGCATACGTTGGGCAATCCTGCAGCAAATGTTTTGCTGTCATTTTTCCAGTTCTACAATTACATTCATCGGTATCTCCTATCTTTAGTTTATTGAACAAGTGGTATTTCAGCCTGTTATGTCCTGTGCGGAGTCTGAAGATTGCTACTTGTTCTCTTCGGTCGAGTTTGTAATATGCATCATCCTTCTGATGGCCTGGATGCTCTGATTCCCATTTGGTTCTATAAGTGCTTTTTATCAACCTCTTTGCCTCATTATAGGTTATGTCTATGTCAGGCTGTGGTAGTCGTCCGCCCTCTTTTGCCAGTCTGTCAGCCTCTTCGTTTCCAGGTATACTGCAATGTGATGGGATCCACTGTATTACAACTTTTTTGGATTTCTGGCATAGACCATGGAGTGCTGCTCTTAGGTCAGTTAGTTCTGTGCTGTTATTGCTCTTCAGTATTGAGACAGCTGACTTTGCATCTGTGAAGATAGCTATTTGCTTCTCTTTATTTTCCTCCATCAGGAGCATTTCTGCTGCAGTTTTCAAAGCCTCTACCTCCGCTTTGAAGTTACTTGAAAATTTTCCAGTTGCCATTGAATGTGTTTTTTTCACTCCATTTTTTAAATTTAGGAGAATTCCTCCTCCTCCATTCTCTATTGAATTTTTGGCTGATCCATCTGTATATGCATGGGTCCAATTCCTGCTTGGGTAACATTCTTTTATGTAGTTTAGGGTTATTTCTCTTCTTTCGGTTTCATGCTGAGTGTTCTTTTTCTCAATACCAGGAATGTTTTCTATCATCTCAGGCAGTTGCTGCTGTCTCCAAGCTTGGAACTTGTGTGCATTGTGTATGGGCTTGACTGTTGATATGTTAAGTATAGGATCTGCCCTAATCCTTCGTTTTGCAGTTTCTACAAAGTTGCTACGCTTCAGTCTTCCCTTTCCAAAACCATTAAATCTGTTGTACACAGGGTGGTCTGTCAATCTTCTAAATTTTTCTGCTTGTTGCTGGGCTCTGCTATCTCTTCTATCCTGCATTGGTTGTAAACAAGTGATCTTTTCTAGTTCATTAATAGGCGTTGTCTTCAGGCTTCCAGTTATGATTCGCATTCCTTGGTTTTGGACTCTACTTATTTTGTTAAAGTTTGACTTAGCTGCTGTTGCCCAAGCTGCAATGCCATATTCCAGTACTGGCCTCACCCGTCCAGTATATACCTTCTTGAGAACTTTCTCATCTGCTCCCCACGTTGTACCAGCAAGCTTTTTCATGATTGCCATTCTCTGCCTTGCTCTTGTTCGATTTTTCTCAACCTGTGTCTTCCATGTCAGGCGACGATCAAAGGTGACTCCTAGATAGTTTGGATTTTCTTCATGGCGCAATATTTTTCCATTCAATACCAGCTTAGGTTGCTGAGTTTTATTTGAGAGGGAGAACACTGTGCATGTTGTTTTCTCCTCACTTATCTTCACTAGCCATGATTTTGACCAGTCCTCTAGCGCTAATAAGGCTTGCTGTATTCTGCTGTTAGCTGTACTAATATATTCTTCAGATGTCCATATGGCTAGGTCATCTGCAAAGGAGGATGTGTGTACTCTGGCTGGAAAATTTTCTGTGATGTCATTTATATATGCTAGGAATAATGTTGGTGAAAGAACTCCTCCTTGGGGGACACCTTGCTCCAGCAGCATCATTTTGCTTGTTTGTCCTTGTACTTTTGTCCTGGCAGTTCTGTTCTCAAGGTAGTGGCTGATCCATTTATACATTTTTCCACAAACATGCATGTTTTGCAGTTTTACTTTCAGTCCTTCCTTCCATACTTTATCAAATGCTTTTTCTAAATCTATCCAGACTGCTAGTGTGTGCTTTTTCTCTTGGAAGGCATCCTCTATTTCCTGAGCTATATAGGTTATTTGATCTTCAGTGGATCTGTACTTTCTGAATCCTGCTTGGTGTGGTGTTAAGAGTTTGTTTTCTTCCAGATGCCATGTTAGCCTGCCATTGATAATGCGTTCCATTAATTTTCCTACACAGCTAAGTAGACTGATAGGTCGATAGCCATTTGGTTCTTCCAGGTCTTTTCCTTTCTTTGGGACTGGTATTAGTATAGCTTCCTTCCATGCCTGTGGGACTATTCCTCTCTTCCAGCTGTTATTTAGGACTGCTAGTAGTTTCTTCTTTGCCTTGTTGCCTAGTCCTATTAGCATTTCATTTGTGATTCCATCCATTCCTGGTGATTTCTTCTTTTTTAGGGTATTCATTGCCTGTTCCATTTCTTCCATTGTTAGATTTGCCATCATATATTCTGCTGCTGTCTCTGTATTTCTATGATGTATCTGTTTGTCTTTGATTGCTTTCTTCTGTTCGGTTGTAATATCAATGTGGTTTGCATTTGCATAGTGTTCCATTAGTGCATTTGCAGCCTTTTTTCCTGTAAGCAAGGCATTTCCTTGTTTAATTGTTATTTGTTTGTTTCTAGGTCCTTCATTGTTCATGGCTTTCACTAGTTTCCATAGTTTGTTTCCATCCCTGTCAAAATTCAGGTTTTCTGTTTTTTCCCTCCAACAATCTCTTGTTGTTTGATTTACTGTTCTTTTATATTTTGCTGAGATGGCTTTGAGAGAGATATTCGCTTCAATTGTTTGTTCTCTCTCTGCTGTCTTCCTGGCATCTTCAACTTTGTCCTCCAAACTTTGTAGTTCTTCAGTCCAGTATGGTTTGTAATTTTTCCTCGCTCCTCTAGGAATGGACTCAGTGGCTGCCTGTATTATCGCTCTGTTTAGACTTTCCACCATTTGCTTTATGTTGCCATATCGTGTATTTATGTTTTCACAATATTTGTCTGTTAGTATGGCAAATCTGTCCCAATCTGCTCGTTTGTAATTCCAGCGGGGCAAGGGCTTTTGCTCCTGTGGAACATACTCCATATTCATTACAAGCTTGATTGGTCTGTGGTCACTACCTGCTAATTGGTCCAGCACATGGCGATCGATTTTGTGGAGGATGTCTCCTGTGCAGAAAGCTAAGTCTGGAGTAGAAGTGGTAAGCCATCTTCTGGAGTAGAAGCTCGGTGTGTCATCCACTTTGTTGAGTAGATGGAGATTTGAGTCTATTTCCCAGTCCTCCAATTCATCTCCTCTTTTGTCAGTATCTGGGTATCCCCATCTTTCTGAACGGCTATTAAAGTCTCCGACAATAATGCAGTTTGTGTCAGTTATTTTCATGTTTGAGAGTGTAAGGTCCTTATCTGCTGGGCTATACAGATTGTAGATTCTTATTTTCACGTCCTTTATCATTATATCAACACCTATAATTTCTGTTTGGTTGTCAGAGATCACAGATACTTCGCTGCAAGGTATTGTATTTCGTGTAAGTATTAGAACTCCTCCTTTATGTCCTTCGCGGTCGAAACGTGTGGCTAGATATCCTCTGACTGAAAATTTGCGATTGGCATTGAGGTGTGTCTCTTGAATGCATGCCACATCTATTCTATCTTTATGAAGACGCTGTGTCAGGGATTCTTTCTTGTTATAAACTCCTTCGGCATTCCACTGTAGTATGTTGAGTGTCCTTGGTATTTGGTCAATAGCTCTTAACCTACTCCTCTGTGCCTTGACTCCACAGCACAGGGGAAGGTGACCACCAGTAGTCATGGGTGGACCCCCTCGAGGCAGGGGGCCCGGCACTATCACCGCCTGATGGGACTTCACGGGATTAGCACCATAACGATTAATTTTCATCTGTGGCATCATGAAATGATAAAGTTACGTTGCACTTCTTTGTCAAGCTTGTGGCTCAGTACATCCGATTTCGACAAGCACTTTTCGGGATGCTTTCCCTAGCCTTTGACTGTCCCCAGTCTACCTACAAGGCAGCAGGTTTGTGCGTCACTTCGTCTGGTCCCTCTCCCTTGACCTGTCCGACATGGGTGACCCTACCAGTAGCAGTGCTACCGTCGGCATAGCTCTTGGGGTCATTGGAACGCGCAAGCCCCTCTACCTCGTCAAGGTGGACGCACGGCAGAGGGGTATCATGTGTTTAAATCCTACAAAGTCCTGGATGTTTCTTTTATTTACCTGGTCTTCTTCTTCAGTTCCTACTGCTGCTGCTGCTGCTGCTGCTGCTGCTGCTGCTGCTGCTTCTGCTGCTGCTGCTGCTGCTACCTCTGATCTGTCAATGAAAATTACTTCCTAAACCATCATATGCCAAACTCTTTGTAGAGTTTGTTCATAACTGGTTGTACTTTGCAGTGTTTTAAAGGTTTTGAAGTTTTTCCAGGGATCAAGCAGCTAGTCTCACCCAACCCTTCCTAATTGTCTCTTATGTCATGGATGGTAGGTTAAGTCCCAATTCAGGAACCGGCTACACGTGTGTAATGTGTTAGAATCATCACATTTTGTAGGCTGAGGAAAGGCGTGAACGGTTAACTCAGGCATCGAACCCCCTCAGCAACTTCCTAACCGTTCCGCCAACGAGCCCGCTACTACAGGTTACAGTGTTACCATTCTGTTCTTTTCCTTATGGGCTCTCGTAACACAGGGGCGTCCTTTTGCTACTTTTATGGGGCTTTAAATGACAACTGTATATGTATGTGTGTGCGTTTTGTTTGTTTGTTTGTTTGTTTTGGTATATATTCTGAGAAAAAGTAAAGAACAAATGTGGCATTTTTCGATGTAGTCATCACTGCGTTCAATGCAAGTCCTCCAGTGCCGATAAAGTGCTTGGATTCCTGTAGAAAAATCGACTCTGTGGTCACAACTCAGTTTGCCTGACCCTTTCGTGAACAGTCTGTCATAGAAGTCATGCCGTTTAGAAACTTCCTGCTCCACTCATACACTTGCTGGACTGACATGCATGCAATACCATACTCCGATGAATTTCTACAGGTTTCACTCCTTCACTGATCAAAGCACGTAAAACAGAACGCTGCTCCTCTTTGGTGCATGTCAAAAGTGGGGCGGCCATCTTTAAACTGTCCTTATGGCGTCATAGCGTACATCTGCAACGTAATGTCATGTGTCTAACTTTTTTGACATCGTTAACAACAATATTGACAGGTTACGACACAATGGCATGCTTATGGTAATTTCTAACGCACTTTTAAGGTTTTTATATGAAGCCACAACGTACATGTTTTAAAATCTCCGAGCTGTGAAGTAGAAACAACATGACAGTTGTGTCCCGCGGGTCAAACTGGGATCAAAGTCTGGGCTGGAACTCAACACTCTTGTACCAGCGAAAACCTTGGTGGAGTTCAAAGCCAAGACTTGGCTAACAAAACGGTCGAGTATCATCACCTAGACGATAGCAACAAACATTCAAAGGTCATGAATTTCCAAGTCATAAAACGACAACACTTTGTTAAAACACCAACTCTCTCCAGCTGGAAACCAATAAACAAGAATGATTCCTATTTTTTCACCAGCTTCTTTCAACACTTCCCATGGTCGAGCCCAGAAAAGGAAGCTGAAAGCTTCCTTGGTTGTGGGAAAGATAACTCTGGTTTACCAGTTTCAAAGGTATCAAACTGCAATTCCCGTCATCTTCGCCAAAACAGCTTCCGTTCATAAATCGAGACACGGTTCTTCGGTACCCGCTTGTGTAACCATGACATTTTCTAGAACCTTCTCCAGTATTCGCCATGTTTGTTTTAACTCCTGCTTATTTTCTTCCAGCCGTCACTTTTAGTTATTCAAAATTTAACATGATTGTATTTCCCACACTCCAGCTATTTCTGGTTTTGTGGTTTTACTGTCAAACTATGTACAGATCGTGCACGAAACGCCGCATTTGTTGTTACATTTCACGGGGAATTATATGTCGATAAATAATCTTGTAAAAAATACTAAACAATTTTGGGAAATTGTAAATGGCATTAGTGAGAAGTGATCGCTTTGAAATTTCTGGTATGTATGTTTCAAATAAAGATTTTTCATGCCTTGAAACATAAACACGTGTTGTAAATTGAGACTGTTAAGGGTATCATTTACCAGCAGCGTGCAGCGCACAATGCGGATAAAAGGGTTTTTGGAAATCTGCAAATAAATAACAAACTCAACGAAGAAAACAACTCTTGGTTCGGATGTTTTTCTTGCTGTTGTTGTGTTTCCAATCTGCTAAGTTGTATTCTTTTGGCAGGGCATGGTTGTATTATGAAGGTGCTCATTTGATGTTTTTTAACCTCAAGATCTATATAGTTGTTTAGGGTGTATAGAAACGCGGTTCTCTGAATCGTGTAAATATCTTATCTATGGCCAACTGGAAGTGATTGGTGTTTAAATATCGACTTCACTGCACGCGGTTTCAACCCATATGGCTCGGTTTCTTTACGGAGGGCGGTCAGCAGAAAGGGTCGCATAAAGAACGAAATCCGTAGCTCCAGCGACGACCCTAAGGAGTTCTGAAATAATGTATTGTTTGCCCGCTCCGTTTGAACTCAAGCATAGTCTATACACACTACTTCTTGTAGTACTGAACATAATGTTGCATGTTGATTAGCTTTCCCTATTAACAGTTTCCCTCGACCCGGGAGAACCTACTCCTACTTCAGAGGAACTTGTAATTTACGTCCCCAAGTCAAGGACAATGTGTCAACATTTTAGTCCAACTGTCCGTTGTAGGGGTTGAACCCCTTACCTCGGCATCAGCACAGCGGATGTTTAAGACGTACTTGTGATCTGAATAGAAGATTGGTTTTATAGAAGAATGCTGAAAATTAATTGAACAGCCAAAATGAGCAATCTGAACATTTTGAGGGAATCTATGTCGCCAAGACAACTTATCACAAACATCAGAAAGAGACAGTCTTCATTTTTGGCCACATTATGAGAAGATAAAAACTGGAACATGTTGTGACAATCGGACAGATTTGTGGAAAGAGAGATGGAGGAAGACAGCTTGAGAAAATTATTGACAGTCTTGTGTCATGGCATTTAAGGTAGTCAACACACGAACTGATCCAAGCTGTCGGAGATTGCAATCTGCCAGGCAAGCACTGGGTGTTGATGATGATGATGATGATGATGATGATGATGATGATGATGATGATGATGATGATGATGATGATGATGATGATGATGATGATGATGATGATGATGATCTGAATAACGGAGTGACGGGCTCGAACTCACAATCTCCTGAGCTCGGGGCAGGCGACTTAACCACTCCACCACGATGACCCTAAGTGGTTGGTTGTAAGAAGAGTCAACAGACGCCTGCAAATAGAACATCCCCTTGAACTGGCGAATTCCGGAGTGATGCAAGAAGCCAGTGTTGGAAACCCATTGCGGCTTGATAAAACATTAGAACGAATTAACATATATTGATGGACACTCACAGAAGACATGGGAATGAAGCAACAATTAGAGGTCACGCTAACCAATAAAACAGCCGAAAGCTATTCACATACCAGGATCTGAACCTGCACATCACATCTTATATATAAATTAGGATGTGCGTATCTCTGTATGTATTTATGTATCTCTGTATGTATGTATGTCCTTTATGCGCTCGCGAACGGCCCATCCGATTGAGATAAAATTTTCTACACGCCTTCCTTTCATTCCAGAGATGCCAACTGTCGTAGTTTTTTTTTCTTCTTCCTCCTCCTCCCTCCTCCCTCCTCCCCCTCCCAAAATACGTACGTCCAGGAAATGGTCTTCTACATAGACACTTCTCTCTGAGGTCCGCGATAACATATTAACCTGGTGGGATGGCAATCAATCATCCTACTACCTCCTCCCTCCTCCTCCCTTCTCCTCCTCCTCCTCTCCCCTCCTCCTCCTACCCTCTTCCTCTTCCCCTCCTCCCTCTCCCTCCTCTTCCTCCTCCATCCTCCTCCTCCCTCTTCCTCCTCCTCCTCCCTCTTCCTCCTCACTCCTCCTCCTCACTCTTCTTCCTCCTCCCTCTACCTCCTCCCTCCTCCTCCTTCTTCCTTCTCCTCCCTCCTCCCCTCCTCATCCACCCTCCACCACCTCCCCTCCTCCTCCTCCTCCTCCCTCACCTCCTCCTCTCCCCTCCTCCTCCTACCCTCTCCCTCCTCCCCACCTCCCTCCTCCCTCTACCTCCTCCTCCTCCCTTCCACACCTCCCTCCTCCCTCTTCCTCTTCCTCCCTCTCCTCCTCCTCCTACCTCCTCACCTCCTCCTCCACTCCTCCTCCCTTTCCTTCTCCTATTCCTCCCTCTACCTCCTCCCTCCTCCTCCGTCCTCCACCTCCCTCCTCTTCCCTCTTCCTCCTCCTCCCTCCTCATCTCCTCCTCCTCCTCCTCCCCCTCCTTCTCCTCCCTCCTCCTCTCCCTCCTCCTCCCTCTCCCTCATCCTCCCCTCCTCCTCCTCCTCCTCCTCTCCCTCCTCCTGCGTTCTCATCCTCCCTCCTCCTCCTCCTTCTTCCTCCTCCCTCCTCCTCCCCCTCCCTCCTCCTCTCTCCTCCTCTTCCCTCCCCTCCTCCTTCCTCCTCCTCCCTCTTCCTCCCTCCTCCTCCTCCTGCGTTCTCATCCTCCCTCCTCCTCCTTCTTCCTCCTCCCTCTCCCTCCTCCTCTCTCCTCCTCTTCCCTCCCCCTCCTCCTTCCTCCTCCTCCCTCTTCCTCTTCCTCCCTCCTCCTCCCTCCTTCTCCATTCTTCTCCTCCTCTCCCCTCCTCCTCCTACCCTCTTCCTCTTCCCCTCCTCCCTCTTCCTCCCTCTCCCTCCTCCATCCTCCTCCTCCCTCTTCCTCCTCCTTCTTCCATCCTCCTCCTCCCTCTTCCTCCTCCTTCTTCCTTCTCCTCCCTCCTCCTCCCTTTTCCTCCCTCCTCCTCCTCCCTCTACCTCCTCACTCCTCCTCTCCCTCTACCTCCCTCCTCCTCCTCCTTCTTCCTTCTCCTCCCTCCTCCTCCCTTTTCCTCCCTCCTCCTCCTCCCTCTACCTCCTCACTCCTCCTCCTCCCTCCTCCTCCCTCTTCCTCCTCCTTCCTCCTCCCTCCCTCTTCCCTCCTCCTCCCTCTACCTCCTCCTCCTCCCTCTTCCTCCTCCTTCTTCCATCTTCCTCCTCCCTCTTCCTCCTCCTTCTTCCTTCTCCTCCCTCCTCCTCCCTTTTCCTCCCTCCTCCTCCTCCTCCTACCTCTACCTCCCTCCTCCTCCACCTCCCTTTCCTTCCTCCCCTCCTCATTCTCCCTCCTTCCTCTCCCTCCTTCCTCCCCCTCCTTCCTTCTTCTCCCTCTGCCTCCTCCTTCTCCTCCTCACTCCTCCTTCTCCTCCTCCCTCCTTCTCCATTCTTCTCCTCCTCTCCCCTCTTCCTCCTCCTACCCTCTTCCTCCTCCTGCCTCCTCGTCCCTCCTCCTCCTCCTACCTCCTCCCTCTTACTTCTCCATCCTACTACCTCCTCCCTTCTCCTCCTCCTCCTCTCCCCTCCTCCTCCTACCCTCTTCCTCTTCCCCTCCTCCCTCTCCCTCCTCTTCCTCCTCTTCCTCCTCCCTCTTCCTCCTCCTCCTCCCTCTTCCTCCTCCCTCTCCCTCCTCCCTCTTCCTGCTCCCTCTTCCTCCCTCCTCCTCCTTCCTCCTTCTCCCTCTGCCTCCTCCCTCCTCCTCCTCCCTCCTCCTCCCTCCTCCTCCCTTCTCCTCTCTCCCTCCTTCTCCCTCTCCTCCTCCCTCCTCCTCCTCCCTCCTCCTCCTCCCTCCTCTTCTTCTCTCCTCCTCCCTCCTTCTCCCTCCTCCTCCTCCCTCTACCTCCTCTTCCCTCCTCCTCCTCCCCCTCCTCCTCCCTCCTCCTCCTCCCTCTACCTCCTCCTCCCTTCACATTCCTCCTCCTCCCTCTTTCTCCTCCTCCCTCTCCTCCTCCTGCTCCCTCCTCCTCCCTCATCCTCCCTCCTTCTCCTCCCTCCTCCTCCTCCCTCCTCCTCCCTCCTATTCCTCCCTACTCCTCCTGTCTCCGCCCTCCTCCTCCCTCCTCCACCTCCCTCTTCCTCCTCCCTCCTCCATTTACCCAAGACAGACAGACAGTCAGACAGATAGTCGGGAACGGGATCTTATATGACTACTTATATGATTTAAATGAGATGCTCTCCACCATGGGCTGGACTGGGTCAGACAGACAGACAGATAGATAGATAGACAGACAGACAGACAGTCGGGAACGGGAACTTATATGACTACTTATATGAATTAAATGACATGCTCCCCATCAGGGTCTGGGCGAAGACGGGCTGGGTCAGACAGACAGACAGACAGACAGTCAGACAGACAGATAGTCGGTAACGGGAACGAGAACTTATATGACTACTTATATGAATTAAATGAGATGCTCCCCACCAGGGTCTGGGCGAAGCCGGGCAGGGTCAGCTAGTGAGATATAAATTATACTTCGACGCACATTCGACGCACTGGGGAGGGTTTCAGCATGCCCAATGGCAAGTGGGACGTGGATCCTTTGGGTCCCCGGTGAAAGGGGTCCCTTAAACAATAGACCGAAAACAACCACATTATCAATAGACAGTATGTTACAAATGTTGATGACCCTTTGCAGTTTTCTCACAAATTTTAGGATAGAAAACCAACCCAAGGGTAAATAGAACCCGTTGCCTTGGGTAAAATCTGTTTTGAGGTAGAAAACCTTAAATAACGCTTGCCGTGTCGGACATACTGATCTCTGAGATGCATAGATGTGACGCAATCCCCTCGAAAGAGGAATGAAGAAGGGAAACAAGATACTATGAAGACCAGGACACAACATATGAGGGAAATCAATAAACAACATCAGAAACGCAGATGATGCAGTCTTTTTGGCTAAAACAGATCACCCAAAATTAGCAAACTAAGCACAGAAACTAAGTAATTAAAATAGGTTAGTCATGAATATAAAGAAAATAAGAGCTATGATAATCAACCGAGATAGTATGTTGCCAAGTTTGAAAATTAAAGTGAAAGGCAAGAAATCTGGAGAGAAAAAAAAAACAAGTCTACAGCTTTCTTATCAAGGACAATTATAAACAGATGATGGCAGGTGTGGGTAGAAATATAAGAAAGAAAAAGAATGATCAAAACAACGTTCGACAATGTGAAACAGATCCTCATCTGAGCAGCTGAAGTGCTAGTTAAAAGTGAAAGTTGTTAGGTATCACATTTACTGTACATTATTGTTTAACTGATTCATTTCCGAAGGATAATATATTACCAAATGTGATCTCACATTTGAACAGAAGGGCGATAAATCATCCTACTAGGGCCATTGTATTATCGTAACCATTTGGCCACGAAGACTTCCTCTGTACATTCTTGTGTGGACCAGCAACATGGACAATGGATAAAAACTGTGAGGGCAAAATTGTAGCCTTCGAAATGTGGTTACGTGAACGAATGAGAAGAATGTCATTGGAAGAAGAGAAAACACACAAAGAAGTATTACCAGAATTGAGGTTTGAGAAAACCATACTGTGTGTTTTAAATGTTTCTTGATAACTTATTAAGAGCCATGGGATGATTAATCGTCTTAAGGGAATTCTCGTATCTGCCATGGGCTTATATGTCACCGAAATGTTGTTATTGCGTTATAATACAACATGTCTGATACCATATTAACATTAACAACTATTCAGCCTTAGGTGTGACGCTGCGATACTTCCCATATTCCGCCATCCATGTTTATTTGGTCGAAACCTGCTCTTTGTTTGGCACTGAATCTGTTTAACAGAATAATATGATTAAGAAGTTGATGATGATGATGATGATGATGGTGAGGATGATGATGATGATTGATGCTGATGATGATGATGATGATGATGATGATGATGATGATGATGATGATGATATTGATGTTGATGATATTGATGATGATGATGATGATGATGATGATGATGATGATGATGATGGTGATGATGTTGATGGTGGTGGTGGTGGTGGTGGTGGTGGTGGTGGTGGTGGTGGTGGTGGTGGTGGTGGTGGTGGTGGTGGTGGTGGTGGTGGTGGTGGTAATGATGATGACAAGGGGAAAGAAGAGGAGTAGGAAAAGGGTTAGGAAGAGCAGGATGATGAACTGTGAAGAAGAAAAAGAAAAAAACGACTTCTACTACATTTTTACCTTGCACTACTACTATTGCTACTACTACTACTACTACTACTACTACTACTACTACTACTACTACTACTACTACTACTACTACTACTACTACTACTGCTACTACTATTACTACTACTACTACTACTACTACTACTACTACTACTACTACTACTACTACTACTACTACTATTACTACTATTATTAGTACTATAAATAAATGTTTACATATCCTTTACAGGACATCGCTGTCAACATCAGCATCTTTCAGCTGATTGTTGATTTCTTGGCAAGATTACGCTCAGTAGTTTGCCATTGCTTTCTGAGCGGCAGGCTCACATACCCCGTAAGTTACAGACGCGATTAGAACCACTTCTGATTCTCACCGTCGTCACGTACGAGATTACGGAGAAAATTTGCTAATCTCTAGGCCAGGAAGCCGGCATTATTAGTACTGCTACTCTACTATTACTACTACTAGCCCGAGTCCGAGTCAATGTTGGGGGGGGGGGGGGAATTTAAAAAAAAACCTTTTTACCATCGTTCAACTAGCGACTGTGGCGTTGTTATATGTGTAGTTCATGGTGCGGGATAAGTTTGTCTACTTTTCTGCGCCAGTGTTAGCTAGCTTATCGATGTTGAAGCGTTTATGCCCATGTCATCATCCGGGGATTGGCCGGCAAGCTTTCCTTTGTGTCCGTCTCCTCCGGTGGTTTCTTTTGCCAGTGTTGGCTCCTTGTGCGTTTGGCTTGACAACTACTATTAATACTATTAATACTTATACTACTACTACTAATACTACTACTACTACTACTACTACTACTACTACTACTACAACAACAATGAACAGGTTAAGAAAAAGAGTCTGGGAGAACAGGAAGCTTACTGCCAAAACAAAAGTCCTTGTGTATCAAGCCTGTGTCCTTAGTACTCTTCTCTATGGCAGTGAAACCTGGACAACTTACTCACACCAAGAGAACAATTTAAACAGCTTTCATATGCGGTGTCTGCGAAGAATTCTTGGTATTAAGTGGCAAGACAAAATCACAAATACTGAAGTATTGGAAAGATCAGGTTGTGTGACAGTTTATTCCATGCTCAGTCTTCGTAGACTTAGATGGATAGGACATCTTAGGAGGATGGATGATGGTAGAATACCAAAGGATATTTTTTTTTGTGAATTACAGATGGGTAAGAGATCTCAGGGTCGGCCTCTACTACGATACAAGGATGTGTGTAAGCGGGACATGATTGATGCAGGCATTGATAATGCACATTGGGAGCAAGTCGCCGCTGAACGTGTTGCATGGAGGGCAAATATCAGAAATGGAATAAAGTCAAAGGAGAAAATTATTGCAGAAAAGTCACACACCAAGCGTTTGAGACGTAAGATGGTGCATGATGGTGGAAATGACCACGTGTTCACATGCACCCACTGTGAACGGACATTTACAGCGCAAATTGGCCTTATCAGTCACACTCGCTACCGCCATAGTTAAAAGTTATTATGCCTTTTTAAAGCACAAACTATCGTCTGTCAAGACGGCAAGGTGCCAATGAATGAACTACTACTACTACTACTACTACTACTACTACTACTACTACTACTACTACTACTACTACTACTACTACTACTACTACTACTACTACTACTTCTTTTACTACTTCTTTTACTACTACTAATACTTCTAATACTACTACAAATACTAATACAACTAATATTACTACTACTAATACTACTACTACAACTACGGCTACTACTACTACTACTACTACTACTACTACTACTACTACTACTACTACTACTACTACTACTACTACTACTACTACTACTACTACTCATTCATTCATTCAGTAGCATATCCTTTGCAGAACCTCGCTCCCACAACAACCTACCGGAAAACCTCTCGATGATAAGCAAGATGTCCCGCGTCCGATACACCCATCTGGAGATCATCCGCCACATCCTACACCCATCTATTCTTTAGCTTTCCTCTTCCTCTCTTCCCAGGCATATACCCCTCCATTATTGTTCTCTCCAAACTTTTGTGACGTTTCAAGTGACCAAAATATTTCAATTTTCTTTGTTTTATCGTCTTTACTAACCAGCTTACTTCAATATTCAGCACTTGCAGTATGGATGCATTTGTTATTTTTTTTACCCAAGATATTCTTAGAACTCGTCTATAACATTTATATTCAAAGGCATTTATGCGCTGTTCAACTTGTTTAGTAAGTGTCCAGGTCTCACAGGCGTATGTTGCAATGGGAAAGATGCATGCTTTTAAAAATCTAATGTTTGTAGTTCTGTCTGTCCCATTCCAAAATTTATTCAGTTGTTTTAGTCTTTGAAGAGCAATTGATAGTCGTCGTTTAATTTCTTTCATTGTGTCACCGTTGTTGGTAATCAATAACCCAAAATATTAAAAAAAATTTCCACCACCCCCAATTTTTCCTCATTAACATATATTTCTTTCTCCAAAGTAGTTTTATCCGTATGCATTATCTTTGTTTTTGCTACGTTAAGATATAAGTTGTGATTTTCACTATTCAATTGGGTTGAGGCTATTAGGTTTTCTATACCATTCTGTGTTGTGGATAGCAATACTGTATCATCAGCATATCGAATCTCTGGTATTTCATGACCACCGATATTTAGGGCATCATAAAGCTCCCTGTTTATATCATCTCTTACATTTCTCATTATATTTTCGGCGAACAGGTCAAACAAATAGGGGCACAGCACACAGCGCTGACGGACTCCTTTCTTGATGTCAAAACAATCTGATGTCTCGCCATCTATTCTAACTGCTGCTTGTTGGTCTAGATATAGCATTTTTATGAGATGTATTACATGTGATGGAAAGCCCATATTCCTCATGATTTCCCAAAGTTTCTGATGTTGTACACTGAAATGCCTTTGAATAATCCACGAAACATGAGAACATATTTACATTAAATGCCCTGCACTTCTCTATAATTAAACGCATCTTCAGAATGTGATCTCTTGTTCCTCTTCCTTGTCTAAATCCAGCTTGAACGACGTTAATTTCTTCTTCCATTTTCTTACGAAGTCTTCCCATTATGATTTTAAGTAGAATTTTACTTGCATGACTGATCAGGGCAACAGTTCTATAGTTGGTGCATAATTTCAGGTTGCCCTTTTTGGTATTGGAATGAAGATAGTTCTCTTCCAATCGTTTGGCCAAATAATATATTTCCATATCTTTTTACATAATGCGTGATAGATTTGTATGCTTTCTTCTCCTCCAGCTTTAATTAGTTCAGCTGGTATCTCATCACATCCATGTGATTTATTGTTTTTCAAGTTCCTTATTGCCCATGCAATTTCATCTAATGAGGGTTCAGGTTCTGTCTCTGCTGTCATTGGCTCATGTATCTAATTTATATCCTCACTGTCACTCATATCATACATTCTAATGCAGTACCCTGCCATGCTTCTAGAATTTGTCTAGATTATGTTAAGGTATCTCCCATCTTGTCACAGATAACATTCAATTGAGGTTGAACATTTCCTATCAATGACTTCATTTCTTTGAACATTTCGTAATCTCTTCCAGTCTTATGATATTGCTCTATTCTGGTATAGCAATCTTGTATATATTGATTTTTGTCCTTTTTGTGTTATTTCTTATTTCTCGAGTTAAAGATTTATACTTCATCCTGCTGTTATCGGATTCATCTCCTTTCTGTTTCAGTTCCCTTCGTTGTTTTATTAATTCTAACGTGTCTGGTGTAATTCATGGCTTAAGTTGCTTTTTCTTGGTTGGAATTAAATCTTTGGCTGCAGTTATCAAGATAGCTCTAGCTTGCACTGACAGTTCATCCGGTGTCATTTTCTCTTGTACAGACATCAAGACCCCAAAACGATTCCTAACTTCTACAGCGTATGCATCTGGTATTTTTGTGAGATCAAAACGAAGTGGCCTTGGTCCTCGGGTAAGCTTTTTGAGTTTTAATTTCAGATCTGCTTCTAATAACTTATGATCTGTATCACCGTCTGCACTTCTTAGGGATTTTGCAGATGTTATGCTTGATGTCCATCTTCTTTGTATTAAAATATAATCTATCTGATTTTTGGTAATACTGTCAGGGGACTTCCATGTGAAGAGTCTTCTTGAGTGTTGTTTAAAAAGTGTATTCGCTGTCGTTAACTCATTTTCTGTGCAAAATTCAATTAATATGTCACCTGCATCATTTCTATTTCCTAATCCAAATTTTCCTAAAACGTGTCTCTCATTTTCAGCTCTTCCTGCACCTACTTTTGCATTAAAATCTCCCATTGTTATTGCTATATCATTATGACCAATCTTATTTAATGTGTCTTGCAGTATGTTGTAAAAATCTTCAATTTTGTCCTCCTCTTCTGTTGAAGTAGGTGCATATATCTGTATGAGAGTTGTGTTTTTTTTGGACGGCCTTTAAGTCTAATAGTGAGGATTCTATCACTAACTGGGTTATATCGCAGTAAAGATTTTGCAGTTGTCTTATCTAAACAAAATGCCACTCCACTCTGGCCTCCGACGTCTCTATCAGAATAAATGAAAAGACTTCCATTTTCAGTTGTAAAATGTCCGTTGCCGCTCCAGCGATGTTCACTAATTCCTAAAATGTGAATGTTTAACCTCTCAATCTCATCACACACTACTTTAAGCTTCCCCTCATACAGACTTCTCACATTCCACGTTCCTATTCTCACTCTGTTTCTTAGTCTGACACATGAGATTTTATTGGTAACACAGTCAGGATTAACTCCGTCATCACTATTACTAGTACTGGTCCCTGAGTCACACTCTTCCCCAGTGTTATCTTATCTGTCTGGCCTGGGGGTCTCGCCACAAGATCTCTTTCTTATTATGTTTTCTGTCATAGTTGTTATGGTTTCTAGACAAGTTTTGCAGAAGGTAGTTTGCCGTTGCTTTCATTCTGGGCAGTGACTGTACTAGTCGGTGGCCATAGCCATTGTTTCTACTGATGAGATCATCTGCCTACCGCGGCATAGTGCAGACCTATAACCAACAACAATCTGTCGGCTGCTCTCACATTCCATCCACCACCTGCTTCCATGGCTTCACGTAACCCTGATTGGGGGGGGGGGGGGCTAAACGGGTACTCCACCTTGCTCAAGGGTGTCCCGTAGACTAACTACTACTACTACTACTACTACTACTACTACTACTACTACTACTACTACTACTACTACTACTACTACTACTACTACTAATAATAATAATAATAATAATAATAATAATAATAATAATAATAATACACATACTACTAATTACTACTGCTTCTTCTTCTTCAGCGTTCCGAGCCATTGAGGTTCTTTGCTGCAAATACAATCCGTCTCCATTCGTCTCTCTGGTGGACCTTCTCTTGCCAGTCGTTGATTCCAAGTGCTTGTAGGTCTGTACATGTATTATCTCTCCACCGCCTTCTTGGTCTACCTCGGGGTCTACGGTCATTTATTTCCTGAGTGTAAGCGAGTTTTGTTTCCCTATTATCTTCCATTCTTTCTATATGCCCCAGCCATTGTAGTCTATTAGCCTTCATGATACCAGTGATTAGCGGGGACTTAAACAGATCATAAATGTCTTTGTTACTTTTTCTTTTCCACTCTCCACTTTGTGTATCCCTAATGGGTCCAAAGATGCGTCTTAAAATTTTGTTCTCAAAGGTTTGTAACAAGGCTTCGTCTCCTTTCGTTGTACTCCAGGTTTCAGAGCCATACAGCACAACTGGTCTGATCAGTGTTTTGTATATTGTGATTTTGGTGTTACGAGATAGCGCCTTTGATTTTAGTAGATGTTGTAGTGCATAGTATATCTTATTTCCAGAGTTGATTCTAGTTTGTATTTCTTCCCTTATGATGTTGGAGCAGTTGAAGATCGTACCCAGGTATTTGTATGTTTCCGTTCTTTTAATGGTCATATTATCTATTTGTATGTGGCCAGAGTTTCTAGCCATTCCGTCTCTTGAAATTACCATATATTCTGTCTTATCTTGGTTGATAACCAGCCCCATCTGTTGGGCTTTTTCCTTTAAGTGAGTCAATATTTCCAATGTCTTTTGTTCACTTTGCCCTATAATATCTATATCATCTGCATAACCAAGCAGCTTGGATGTTCCTCCAATATCACATTCCTCCTTTACCTTCCTTACAACTTTCTCTAGAGCCAGATTGAAGAGTAGCGGCGATAGTGCATCACCCTGTTTCAAGCCAGATGTTATTTGGAAGGGGTCTGATTTCCTGCCTTTATATGTTACTATAGTATAAGTATCTTCCATGCATAGTCTGGTCATGTTGATTAACTTCCTTGGTATTCCAAATTCCTGCATAGCATTCCATAGACTATTCCTATGGACACTATCATGAGCCTTTTTAAAATCCACAAAAATGTTATGGAGATCTCTTTTATATTCCCAATGTTTCTCGGCTATTTGTCGTAAGATAAATATCTGATCTATTGTTGATCTGTTTTGTCTAAAACCCGCCTGGTAGTCACCTAATATGTCTTCTTAATATGGTTTTAGTCTATTTAGTAATACTGCGGATAGTATCTTATAGCTTGTGGACAGTAGTGATATTCCTCTATAATTTTCACATTGGAACTTGTCTCCTTTCTTAAAGATAGGTATCAATAATGACTCTTTCCAGTCATGGGGTAATTCTTCTGTCCTCCAGATTTTTATTATTAGTTCGAATAGCTTTAGATGTAATGCATGGCCACCTGCCTTTATAAATTCAGCAGCAATTCCATCAGTCCCAGTTGCCTCATTGTTTTTAAGTCGTATGATTACATATAGGATTTCTTCAAATGTAGGTTCTTCAATTTGTGGTTCGCATGTTAGAACCTCTTCCTGTGGGAAAATGTGACTTCGAGCTTCACAATTTAGTAATTCAATAAAATATTCTTTCCATGTGTTGCACATTTCCTCATTGGTATTTATCATATTCCCATTTTTGTCTTTTAAACCATATGTGTTTTGTTGGTGCCCTCGTTTCATTGACTTCAGTTCTTTAAAAAATTTTCTGGATTCATTTTTCTGGTGATTAGTTTCCATATCTTTGATTATATTACTCATATATTCTCGCTTCTGCTGTCTGACTATTTTTGTAGCCTCTTTACATTCATTTCTATAATGCTCTTCCTTTTGGATGTTATTGATGTCATTTAACCATACATGTCTGGCATTCTTCTTCCTAATGACTGCTTCTTCACATTTTTGATTGAACCATCTGTTCTTTCTATGCGTGGTTAACACACCGAGACATTCTTCTGCGGTAGACTGAATTGTATTCTTGATGTTCAACCAAGTTTGGTCAACGCTTTCCTCCAAAGGGTTTAGCAGAGTTTCAAGTTTACATTTTATTTCATCTGTAAATTTCTCTTTGACTGTAATGTCTTGCAGTTTTTCTCTGTTATATGTTGGGTGTAATCTTTGTAATTTAGTATAGAAAGCTCTCTTAAGTTTTATTTTAAATTTTGCTCCAACGAGGAAGTGGTCACTGTGGCACTCAGCTCCTCTATAACTTCTGACTTGCTGTATGTTTGATGCATTTCTGTTGTTAATTAAAATGTGATCTATTTGATTATAGGTTCTCTTGTCACATGATTTCCAAGTTTGTTTGTGTATATCCTTTCTTTGTAGTCTGGTACTGCTAATCTGCAGTCCTTTGGCTTCTGCCAGGTTGATTACTACTGCTACTAATACTAATACTACTACTAGTACTAATATCACTACTACTACTATTACTGCTACTGCAACTACTACTACTACTACTACTACTACTACTACTACTACTACTACTACTACTACTAACTACTACTACTACTACCACTACTACTACATTAACAAGAAGACTCAAAATCAGAAAATAACAGCTGATTCCAACGGCTAAAGATACAAAGCCCAATTTAAATTCAGATGGCCTTGATGTCGTTATTAAACTCCAACACGGATCAGAAAACAAACAGAAAAAGGCGGAAAGAAAGCAATTTTCTCTTGGATTGTCTTCTCTCGCACAATCTTCTGTTGCCAGCCTCCATGTTTGTTGATACATGGCAACGATCGCTGCGTCTGCTAATGACAGCAATGCAATGCAGATCGCTAATAAACCAAGCCATAAGGCGGCATTTCTGCAACTGGCGAGTAATCACATAGCTATCATCTTCATTAACAATATGGCTTCAGTCCTGGATGCTACCTCGCTTCCACAAATAATTGTCTCTCTGTGCCCAAACTGTGGTGGCATATTCATTCTCTCGCCGGCCCATTCTACGGTTTCCTAGAATAACCAGCAGAACTGATGCGTGCGGATAGAACTTGAGGTATTCGATTCCACAATGTGCCGGAATCGCTTTTGTGATGTTGTAAGGTAAATTGTTAAATCTGAAAATGTATACAACATATAGAGGATATTCAGCGGGAAGGTGGTGTTTCTGCTAGACTGCATTTGTTTTTGTATGTTCGAAACTCAACTTAAGCTAGAACTACAACAGCAGCAATATATAATATTAGTACTACCCTTACTATAGCTACTGCTATTACGATTACTACTACTACTACTACTACTACTACTACTACTACTACTACTACTACTACTACTACTACTACTACTACTACTACTACTACTACTACTACTACTGCTGCTGCTGCTGCTGCTACTACTACTACTACCACTGCTGTTGCTACTTTTGCTGCTGCTGCCGCTGCTTCTACTACTACTACTACTACTACTACTACTACTACTACTACTAGTACTACTACTACTACTACTACTACTACTACTACTACTACTACTACTACTACTACTACTGCTGCTGCTGCTGCTTCTGCTACTGCTGCTGCTGCCACCGCTTCTATTACTACAACTACAACTACTACTACTACTACTACTACTACTACTACTACTACTACTACTACTACTACTACTACTACTACTACTACTACTACTACTACTACTACTACTACTACTACTACTACTACTACGACTACTACTACTACTACTACTACTACTACTACTACTACTACTACTACTACTACTACTACTACCACCACCACCACGACCATTAGACAATGATAAAGTGAAAAGATGTTTGGGAGTGTCGTTATACACACATGCATCTCCAATGTCACTTAACGGAATGAATAACTTTGATTTTAGAGAGGCCTTAGGTTACATCGATGGCAAGCAACGAGGAAGTTAAGATTTGCTAGCAACAATTTTGGTATCAGAGTTGCGATGCAGTTAGATCTTTTAAATAATGCTATTATATACATTATTGTTTTGAAATCAATAGACGTGTACGCAGGGTGTATTTGGTCCTCGGAGCTTTTCAAAGTGTTATAGAACATATGATTTTTAGACATCCGTGGATCAAGAAAATACCATTACGCTGACCTTCTAAAAGATCTCAAATGACCCGTAAAAAGCTTTATGTCTCGGAAACTTAGGCCATATTCTCCAGCACAGAAGTATAGAAGAAACAGTCAAGGGAGACATGGTTCCTAGTTGTTGAAGTTGATGGACACGCTACATTGCAGACACCCAAGTCATGAGAGTACAAAAACACAATGAACTATGATGGTCTGCAAAGGATTCGCTATCAAATGACGATGATGCTTTTTGTTAAATATGTCTAGAATTCATCGTTCGATTGGGCATTCTATGAATATGAGCATATCCACTTGGATTACCGGTGGACATTAATGCAAGCAGCGCTTTGCTGTATTAATGCTATTGATCATTTGACAGAGACGGTTACAGAAGTTCTAGCCCTCCTGGCAAGATTTGATAATTCAGCAATATCCTATGGGTAGACATTTGTTCAGTAAAACAACAAGACATTAGTATGATAGTCAGTCAGTCAGTCAGTCAGTCAGTCAGTCAGTCAGTCAGTCAGACAGTCAGTCAGTCAGTCAGTCAGTCAGTCAGTCAGTCAGTCGATCGGTCGGCTGTCGGCTGGTTGGTCGGTTAGTTAGTTCGTTAGTTGGTTAATTAGTTAGTTAATTAGTTAGTTAGTCAGTTAGTTAGTTAGTCAGTTAGTTAGTTAGTTAGTTAGTTAGTTAGGTGGTTGGTTGGTTGGTTGGTTAGTTGGTTGGTTGGTTGGTTGGTTAGTTGGTTAGTTAGTTGGTTAGTTAGTTGGTTAGTCAGTCAGTTAGTTAGTTAGTTAGTTAGTTAGTTAGTTAGTTAGTTAGTTAGTTAGTTAGTTAGTTAGTAAGTAAGTAAGTTAGTTAGTTAGTTAGTTAGTTAGTTAGTTAGTTAGTTAGTTAGTTAGTTAGTTAGTTAGTTAGGTGGTTGGTTGGTTGTTAGTTGGTTGGTTGGTTAGTTGGTTAGTTAGTTGGTCAGTTAGTTAGTTAGTTAGTTAGTTAGTTAGTTAGTTAGTTAATTAGTTAGTTAGTTAGTTTAGTTAGTTAGTTAGTTAGTTAGTTAGTTAGTTAGTTAGTTAGTTAGTTTAGTTAGTTAGTTAGTTAGTTAGTTAGTTAGTTGGTTAGTTTAGTTAGTTAGTTAGTTAGTTAGTTAGTTAGTTAGTTAGTTAGTTAGTTAGTTAGTTAGTTAGTTAGTTAGTTAGTTAGTTAGTTAGTCAGTCAGTTAGTTAGATAGTTAGCTTGAAAGTCAGTGACTTACTAAGTTACTTACTTACTTCCTACTTGCTTGCTTATTTACTTACTTACTTACTTACTTAACTTACTTACTTACTTATTTACTTACTTACTTGGTTGGTAGTTTGGTTGCTTGGTTGGTTGGTTGCTTTGTTGCTTGGTTGCATGGTCAATAGATCATTCTCATTGCACATCGAACTATTAGCCCACAATCACACAGATCATCTCCTCAGTATCTGCCTCACTTCTGTGTTGGTTAACTATTTCACTTTGGTCTCCAGCATAGCGTTAACTTTACCCCGGTTTACTTTATGATCTAGCAGAATCATATCCTTCTATTGAGTTATTTACTCGACATGCTTCCTCGAGGAAGGATTTCAGCCTGATCCATTGCTCATCCGCTGCCTACAGCAGCCAAGCCCGCAAACCAATCCTTTGGTTTGTTTCCCCTTATATCCGCATGTCCTGGTACAAAAATGTAACAGCCAGACTCCTGGCAATGCTCCGGAGTCTCCGTGGCGAAGTGGTCAAGCCGTTTGACTCAGGCTCCAAAAGTTGTGGGTTCGATTCCGGGTCGCGTCCTTCGGTTCACGAGTTAAATTTTTCGGAGACTCCTGTCGGTCGTCGCTTGAGCTACGGAGTTCGTGCTTTGTGCGACGCTTTCCGCGCTGCGGAAAGAGACCGAGCCATATGGGATAAAACCCGGTTCAATTAAGTCGACCCTGTCGAATTTTAAGCTACTTTTTAAACAGTTAGTGTTGATCTCTTCAAAATTTAAGCCCAACCCATCTTGATCTTTTTTAGTGTAACCACGGAATCACTGAGAACATATATTTGAATAAACGTGTCTCCAGCTATGCTATTACAAGGTGTCGAGTGCGCCCTGCAGCCAGCAGGGTTAGGATCGGCTAGCCTCTCCAAAGATGGGTGAAAAGTTAAAATTAGTAGCCTGCCGATGACCCGCAGACTACACAAGTCAACCTCACCTCCACAAGGTGTAGACTGGGAAACCATGACCGCGAGGTCATGGGCTAACGGGGCTTTGGCTCGCCACAGGGGATGGACTCCATATTGTCAGATTTTTATCCTAAACCTGCGACTGGCCTAGAAAGCCTGCAGGGGAATCTTCATACTGCTCGTAGAAAAACTAAGAAGTATAAACGGACTGACCAAACTGGATAATAGACTCGGCAATACTAATGGACTACGAGATAGATCAACTATTAAAAAAATAGGCACAATGAACGTCTGGGGCTTTAATAGTAAAGAAGAAGAAGAAGAACTTATAGAAACAATGGAAGAGAGAAAAATTGGACTGATGGGAATAGTGGACACCAGAATAAAAGGGGAAGGATGCAAGGAGATCCACCAGTTACACGTTTGTCTACTCTTGAGTGGAACAGCAAGAAAGGGCAAGGCACGGTGTGGGAATAGTCATTGAACCACGGCTATCAAGAGGAATACTAGAAATAAAATATATATCACAAAGAATCATAACAATGAGAATAAAAGAACAAACAATTACAACATATGTACAAATATACGCACCATGTAATACGAATAATAATGAGCAAGAATGCGAGGACTTCTACGAAGACATCATGACGTGCTAAATAAAATAGATAAGCAGGACAACAACATAGTTATGGGAGACTTCAATGCAAGACTGGGACACAACAGAGCGGGCATAGAAAAACATCTTGGAACAATTGGACTCCAGCATAATTAAAGAAATGATAACGGAAGTACGAACAACGAACGAAGGAACAATCTTTATTTTCAAAGGGTTAAGAATTGGGCACGAAGGCCCGTCTAACATTCTGCCCTTCTTCTCTATTTCCTTTCATACATTCTTTCATTCAACATCACCTATTAAGCTAATCTTTCCCAACAAAAGAACATTTAAACGCATGAACATGAATCAATATTACATGACACACTGAGGCAGTGTTTAACATGGGCATTGTGTATACCCAAGGAAGGTGTAGCGTGCCATAAATATGGGAATGTTTATTCGCTAGTTGACGTTTGAGACAATTACCATTATTATTTTTTAATGGGGGTATGTAGTCTGTACCGAGGTAGTGTTCAAACAGGTTGCGAATGTATGTATAATGATTAGTGGTGTCTTTGATTTCTTGGGGAAGATTGTTCAACAACTGAGCAGCAGAGTATGCATAGTAGACGGATAGAGCTACGCAGCCAACACGACCTCTGTATAAGAAACACATTCTATAAACACAAAGACTCATAAATATACACCTGGTATAAATGGAACGATCTAGATACTAAAAGCCAAACTGATTTTATATTATCAAGAAATAACAGAAAGAGAAATATATAGATGCAAGGGCAGTGCCCAACTTAGGTATAAACACAGACCACAAAGCAGTCGTTGCCGCATTAAGAACCATCAGTAGAAGAAAGCAAAGATCGGGAAAATACATGCCATGCGAATCAGTAAACTTAAAAAACCTCAAAGACGAGGCAGTGACGGAAAATTATGAGAAAGAACTATTTGAATTTTTGTAAAATTACCTATAAAAAGAAAGACTGCGGAAGAAGAATGGGAGATGGTCAAATCAAGCATTTTGAATGCTGCAAAAATAACATGTGGAACCACGGAAAAACGCAAAACACGGATAAATAAAATAACAAGTTGGTGGAACACAGAAGTAAAGAAAGCTGTAAAAGACAAAAAGGAAAAATGTAAAAAGTGGTGGAAGAGCAAACAGGAATGCGATTACATAGAATATAGAATAGCGAGAAGACATGTGAATAGAATAGTAAAGAGCGAAAAACAAAAAGGCTGAAATGAGTGTGGGGAAACACTAAATTATAAACTACAAGGAGGCAACTAAAAACTTCTACAAAATGATAAGTGCAATGAGAACCAGAGGAGAACCCTTTGACCCAACTGAAATAATTAACAGCAAAAATGGAGAACCAATAAGTAAACAAAAACAAATCCTAACAAGATGGAAACAGTACTTCGAACAACTTCTCAACATCCCATCAGATGTCACAGGAATTCCAGAAACAGACACAGATGCCACCGAAGAACTAGAACCAGTCATATTGAAAAAGGAAATTATAGAAGCAGTCAGACTAGCCCCATTGAACACATCATCTGGACAAGATGAAATACAAAATGAACTAATTAAAGCAACAATAGACGTGGGAACAGCTTGGCTACATAGACTATTCAACCATGTTTTGGTAGAACAACAGACACCACGAGACTGAGGAAAGGCCATAATTATCCCAATTTTAAAAAAAAAAACAAAGGCAGCAAAAGAGACCACACACAATACAGAGGCATTTCACTGTTGAGTCATACTGGGAAACTATTTTGCAAAATTCTTGAGAAAAGATTACGAACTACTATAGAACCCCAGCTAAGCGAAACACAACTTAGATTTAGGAAAAACAAAGGATGCACAGGTGCCAGTTTTGCTCTTTGACAACTTAGAGAAAAATCAATCGAATTCAATAAAACACTCTATTTAGCCTTTGTCGATCAAGACAAGGCATTTGACAGAGTAGATAGAAACAAGCTGTGGGAAATCCTTAAACAATATGGAGTGAGTACACATCTAACAAACCTATGTAGAAGCTTATACAACAACAGTGAATGCATAGTGAGAGCAGCTGGAGAACACTCAGAACTCTTCACCAAAAGATCTGGAATACGACAAGGTTGTGTCCTGTCCCCTCTCTTGTTTATGACATACATAGACAACATATGTAAAGAAACCAGCTAAACAGAGACCACAAGAACATCGCATGACGAGAACACGGAAGAAGAACTATATGCAAATCTAACCATTAGAGAACTCCTGTTTGCGGACAACCAAGCACTAATAGGAAAATCAGAAGTTGAATTACAAGACTACATGAATAGTCTAAATGAAATGTGTAGGGAACATAACATGAAAATTTGCACAAGTAAAACAGAGGTAATGACTATAACTAAAGAAGAACAAACAGCAACAATTCACCTAAACGAACAGCCCTTGAAACAAGTAAAGAGTTCCCAGTACCTAGGAAGTATAATATCATCAAATGGCAAATCAGAAGACGAGATCGAAAACAAATGCAGTAAGGCTAATCAACTCATTGGACAAATGGCACCAATACTAAAGAACAAACATGTATCAATAACTACTAAGAAAGCACTTTACAACACAATCTACCTACCAACTCTATGTTACCAATGCCAAACCTGGACAATGACAGAAAAAGAGAAAAGAAAAATCACAACAACAGAAATGAGATTTTTGAGAAGAATACTACATGTATCAAGAAGAGATAAGATCAGAAATGAAGAAATCAGGACTAAATTGGGAGTTGTAGCTGCACTAGATTTTATTAGACGGCAGCAAGTCAAATGGTTTGGCCATGCAAATAAGTTACCTACTAACCGTATACTACAACAAGCAATGATCTACAGACCAGAGGGAAGCAGAGGAAGAGGCCGACCACGTAAACGATGGACGCAAGGAATAACAGAGTCCATGGGAATATCGATACATGAAGCCCATAAGCGGCACTCGCCCGCTGTTTATACTTCACCCCGACACCGCAAGGTACAAGAGGAAGATGATGAGATGAGATGATGAATGCTCTGTCTTTTATGGTTGGAAAATCAAGAAGACACTCTTCGCCTTGCATGGTGAATTTTTTGAACACCCAAATATGATCCTCATGGCCACATTCTGCACCTTTCCCAATCTCTCCATCTGCGTATGGCTGAGAGTCAGGATCACTAGAGCATACTCATTTATGGACAGGACCAGACCTCGTATAAGAGGTAGCATGGTCGAATGGATAAGAGCTCCCGTTCTTAAACTTCCGGTGTGCCGATGCTCAGGTAGCGGGTTCAATCCCTACACCGGTTGGTTGGACTAATATGACTTCTCGTTCTTGACTTGGGGACCTAAACTACAAGCACCGGGTTTTGTCCCATATGGCTCGGTCTGTTTCCGCAGGGTGACCTGCTGAAAGCATCACACAGAGCATGCACTCCGAAAACTCCAGCGACGCCCCCCCCCCACCCCCCCCACCCCTCCCCCCGGGTGTCTCAGAGAATATTGAACTTCTGAACAGAGTGATGTAGTCCGGAATTGAACCCACAACCTTCGGAGAGCAATTAAGGCGGCGTAACCACTTTGCCACGGAGACTCCCTGGGTACCATTCAACGGCCTGGGAGGTCAAGGCGGCCGGCCCGGTACTGATCACATCTCCTGTCAATGCCGAGGTGTCTATACAAATATGCGCCAAGCACTATATTCCCAGGATATCTGAACGTGTGTCAAGAAGGTTCTTTACAATACTTAGGTTGACCCCTAGACCCGTGCTGGTTCGGATATCCGAGGTGGTAGAAGCATCACCATCTGTGGCGGGAGGCCAGCCTGGCCAAACGGACACGAGCTCTAGCTCTTAAACTTCCGGTGTTCTGATACCCATGTAGCGGGTTCAACCCTTACACCGGTTAGTTGGACTAAAATGTTGACTTGTCGTCTTTGACTTGGGGACGTAGATTACAAGTACCTCAGAAGACAGGTCGCCTGATGGCGAGGGACACTGGTAATAGGGGAAGCTAATCCACATGCAAAAATCAATCCAGTTTTCTAGAAGTAGTAGCTCGAGTATAGACTGCGCTTGATTTTAAAGCGAGCGAAAACATCTGGGACACGATGATTTATACTGGGGAATAAAGTTAACATCAATGTAGATTACAGGAGGAAAATATGTTATAAGTGTTGTGAACCATCATCATCATCAAGTGCCCTGTCAGTTGGCGTAAGTGTTCATGTCTTTCCGCAGATCTCGTTCTTTGGTGTCAACTCTGCTGATGATATTCCTCCATGCCACCGTCTCAGTCCATCCAGCATCATTTCTCTTGATCTGCCTCTGCCTCTCTACCCATTAATCTATCCACTTGGGATATATATTGAACTATATAGTGAACGATTTCCGAATTAATATACAGATGCAGGTAAAGATTAATTAAATAGACACAACACAGTTCCTCAGGGCAGATGACTGTTGGATACCCCACCACAATCATGAATCCTCGACTACGTAAGTTGAATTTAATTGAGTTGAGTTGAGTTGAGCTGAGTTAAGAACCGACATCACCACATTCAGCGTGTCTGCTCATTGTCCACGTTTTACATCCATACAAAAGCACAGGTTCAATATAGCACTTCAACACCCCTTTTCTCGTTGCAATTGACATCGTTTTATTGGTCCGTATGTTTTTCATCTTGCAAATGGTTGCCCTTGCCATGACGATTCTTGTTATAATCTGTTTAAAGCATCTCCCATCAAGTGTTATGACTATTCCTAGATAGATGTATGTGAATACCAGGATTAGACATGCTATACGTATAATTTATAATTAGTATTCTAATTTTAAAATTTAGATATGCCTGCGGTCTATTCCAGTTACAACATTAGATGGAAGATGCACATCAGAGATTAAGAACAAAATATGGTAAGCAAAAGCTGCATTTCAGAATATGTAAAGTATCTTTTGCAATAAGTCACTATCATTGAATATAGAATAGAGAGTTTTGAAATGTTTTATATGACCTGTTTTTCTATGTGGTAGTGAATCTTGAAAAGTAAATGAACAAATTAGGAAGAACTGGGAAGCAATAGTGATGTGGTTCCTGAGACGAATGTTGCAAATTCTTTGGACTGCCAGAGTAACTAACAACGACTGTCTGAAAGAGGCTAATGAAACTAGAACAGTATATACAACAATAAGAATGAGACAAACAGCTTATTTTGTCATGTTATGAGAAGAGAGGCATTGGAGAACATCGTGACAACTGGAAAGATCGAGAGGAAGAGAGGCAGAGGCAGACCAAGAGAAATGATGCTGGGTGGACTGAGATGGTGGCATGGAGGAATATCATCAGCAGAGTTGATCCAGAACACCGAAGATCGAGATCTGTGGAGAGACATGAGAGACATGAACGTATACGCCAGCTGGCAAGGCATTTGATGATGATGAGGATGATGATGATGATGATGATGATGATGATGATGATGATGATGATGATGATGATGATGATGATGCGGCCTATTCGACCTGCTTTGTTGTATCCCCAACTGCTGAGAGACATACAACGTGAGTAACACCCTTACCCGAGAAGTCTAGACATCTGATCCACTACACAAGTGATTCGATGGGATTACCCCACCCTTTTCATATTTGTACAATTCGACACATGCCATACCATGAGCCAGGTCTCAACGCGTTAAAGGCGAACCCCATAACCTCTAAGCCAGTGGTTCTCAACCTTTTTTGGCCTATGCACTCCTTCACCATATGTTCAAAATGTCATCCCAACCCCTTTTCGTATTTCCTCCCTATAAATCTCATCCCCCCACCCCCGCGCTTCACAGTATACGTAAACATAGAAGCTAAATTTAATAACACATACTAGAACAAGTCTAGACGTCTACATAAAACGAGAATTGCGTGTCTACTTACGTTATAAAACGATTTTCAGAAGGGCCAGAAGTACATAACCGTAAAGTATGGAGGGAATAACAATATCAAGAAATCGGTTCTTATATTAACGCGCTCTTCAAATAATCTTAATCCCTCCCTCCCCCCTCCCCCGGAAACCATAAAATTCCCCCTGGGGGAGTGGGGAGGGGGATTCCCCAACGGTTGAGAACCACTGCTCTAAGCCAGTCCTCCCAAGAATTGAGAATGTAAACATACCCCATGTTTTGTTATTTTTTTGGTCATCATGAAATTACATCTTGGTGTTTATGTTAGGTCAGTAATTTGAGCTTCTTCAAGTAACTTACAGCAGACAGAGTTCATTTGTATGATCAGCCACGATCAACCCTTCTTGTTTTCTGCTGCCATCATCGTCTGTCTGATTCATGCATCATCCTGAGTGGAGAAATGATGCAATCTGGAAATTGCTTCATCGTATCCTGCGCTAGTCATTGGTACGACGTGCATTACGATCAACGAATGCATCGCTGTGTTCGGCGCGAGAATCGCCGTCCTCTTCTGCGCTAGTCCTTCGTGGAACCTGCATCGCGCGTCGGTTTGCATCGCTGCAATTCATAGACTGTGGCTTCGACTCCAGCATCTTCATCTCCTCCAGGTACCTGCCCTGGAACAGACATCGGCGATCATGACCCTCCAATCTTCTCTATCTGATTGATTGATTGATTGATTGATTTAGGATCCGACATCACAGTATTCGGGACATTCCTATAAGCGCTCCGTCCCCATCCTCAGCAGCCAGCGAAGAGTTCCAACACTAATATTTCCAGTAGCAATCTGATTATATGTCCGACTCCCCTTTCCTCTGAGCGTCGAGCATCGGCCAGATCCCCTCGTCACACCTCGCTGCCTCATTCTTACCAGACTATGGTGATCCATTTGCTCCTCCGAGGTGTACACGTGCTCCCACAAGGCCGCAACCACGTCTGTCTTGTCACGCATCAATACTCCACCAAGTTTTGCCGAGCCAACCAATCTGTCCGCCTATTCATTCCCCAGCACACCGGCATGCCCCGGAGAAAAGATCCAGGTGATGCGTGCTACCTGTGACCTCCGAAGCGAAGCAAGCCACTCTGCACGAAACCTGCCTGTGTTCTCCCTCAGCATGCTTTCTGGGTCAGTTACAATCACAATGTGTGTATGTATCGTGTTCTGTATCCACCTCCATTCTTAAGCTAGATGTTGTGTCATCAATTTCTCTGTCTGATATATCCAAGAAGACGGTTGTTTTTTTTTTTTTAATTTAATGTGCAGAGGAAGGTAACCTGCTGTTGGTATGAGAAGAGTTAAACTATCAGCTTTTCTAGGTCTGAGTGCACTCATGGATAAATGTCCAATCTTTCTCTCCCGTACAGAATGACGAGAGAAGGAATCGAACCCTCATCTGACAGCGCCCATGCCATTGACAGCGTAAGGTTGTAACTGTTACACCAACGCGCTAATTTTCTAGTGCTATATTAGTATATGTTGTCTACCTGTTCAAGCTTTCCACATACATCTGTCGCTATCTTCCTTCCCTGAAAAAAAAAAATTAAAAGTCAAGAAGATCAACTTCCTTGCACCGGGTTTTATCCCACATGGCTCGGTCTCTTTCAGCAACCTGCCAAAAGTGTCGCATAAAACACGAACTCTGTAGTTCAAGCGACGACCCCTAAGAGTCTCCCAGAAAATTGCACTAGTAAACCAAACATTGCAGGCTAGAATTGAACCCACAACCTTCGGAGTCCGGGGCCGGCGGCTTATCCATTTGACCATGGAGACACTGTGTCTTCCTTTATTTCTCTTGTCTAGTTAGTTAGTTGCATATCCTTTACAGAGCGTTACAGTCAACACCAGCATTTTTAGCTCTTGTGATCTCTTGGCAAGTTTACGTTCAGTAGGTTGCTATTGCATTCTGAACTACCGGAACCCAAACCATTTCATAAGAAACACACGCAACGCAGCCTGCTGCTAAATCGCGCACAGCTGTGATTCGAATGTGGGTATGCGGGATCACGAACTGCGTCCGTAACCTCTTCGCCACGGAGTATTTCCCCAAAAGGCCTATTTCCCCCAAAAAGCCTATTTTCCCCAAAAGGCTTATTCCCCCCCCCCCCCCCCCAAGCCTATTTTCCTCAAAAGGCCTATTTCTCAATTTCATTTCTTCTATTGATGGTCAACGTGGCCGAATGGATACAAACTATGGCTTTTAAACTTCTGGTGCTGAGGGCAAGGGTTGTAGGGTCGTTCCTTACACCGGTCAGTTGGACGTAAAAGTGGACTTCTGGTTCAGCAAGCAATGGCAAACTACTGAACGTACTATTGCCTGCTAAATCAACCTGGGTTTGGGGTTGATGGCAACATCCTGCCAAGAATATGCCATTTTAAAATTAATATCTCCGAGATCAGCGTGGCCGAATGGACAAGAGCTCTTGCTCTTAAACAACCGGTTATTTGGACTAAAATTTTGTCATCTCGACCTGGACTTGGGGACGTAAATTACAGCTATCTCTGAATTCGGTGTGGGTTCGCCTGATGGCGAGGGACACTGGTAATAGGAAAAGCTAATCCACGCGCACAAATCAGTCAAGTGCTATTAGAAGTAGCATGTATTGACTACGATTGATTTCAAAGCGAACGAGCGCTAAAATAATAAATCCCCACTGTTTCAAGATTACATTTTCCTAAAGTTTACTGCCTCTAAACAAATTCCACACTTAATCTCCGAAAATCACAACAGAATGCGCAACCTTCTTAAATCACGACATCCTTGTTAAAATCAATAGGGCGTATTCGATTCACCCCGATACTATCCAAATTGTTGGAATCGAAAAGACAAGAAGACACTGTGTTCAACGAAGGGCTGGGGAAATTGTAAGAAGTATCGCAAGTGTCAGTTAGCAGGGAAAAACAGACAAGGTTCTCGAGCAGACAAGTTGGAAATCACATCTTGAGTGGAGGGACTTCCTCCCGCCAAATGTTCACTTGGCGGGATTCATCTCATCTTCATTCCAATAAAAGAATTTTTGCCCGCCAGGAAAACTTGGGAGGAGTTAAAATAAAGAGTTAGCAACTAGATTTTGGAAAATTTATTTAGATGGACCTTCTTATTATGTGCGTCGTAAAACCTTTCAAGGAATTTAGATGTTGGTTGCGGGGGAGAGAGAATGTGCGTCATTAAATTGAGGTAATTTTCATTAGAAAATTGGTTTCTGCGTTCTAATATGGTTTGATTGTTTGGTAAATTTTCGTTTCGTTTGTCGGTGCTTGGAATCCGCGTGGAGGGAGAAGGATATGGGGGATATCGCTAAGTAAGTTACAAACTGCTGGCTGGGGGGGGGGGGGGGGGGGGGGGGGGTTAGCGAAGTTGACATCGATCTGCCCTGGTAATGTCGTGAGCACGGTAAAACGTGGATTCGATGCTTGGGCTCGTCTCTTGCTAAAATGAGGAACGGATTGGTGATCTATTCATTCTTGCTTTTGGTTCACAAAATGTGATGGCGATTTCACATCACAGACCCTTGACGGAAGCTATCTAGGAACAATTCATTATTTACTAGCTGACCCGGCCCGGCTTCGCCCAGTCCCTGGTGGGGAGCATCTCATTTAATTCATATAAGTAGTCATATAAGTTCTCGTTCCCGTTACCGACTGTCTGTCTGTCTGTCTGTCTGTCTTTCTGTCTGTCTGTCTGTCTGACCCGGCCCGGCATCGCCCAACTCCTGGTGTGGAGCATCTCATTTAATTCATATAAGTAGTCATATAAGCTCCCGTTCCCGTTCCCGACTATCTATCTGTCTGTCTGTCTGTCTGTCTGTCTGTCTGTCTGTCTGATCCGGCCCGGCTTCGCCCAGCCCCTGATGGCGAGCATCTCATTTAATTCATATAAGTAGTCATATCAGCGCCCCCTATCATCATTGCGACAGAGGCCATAGCTAGCGGGGCTGATACTGTAATGAAAGATGCTGGTGTTGACCGCAATATCCTGAAACAGGATGGAAACGCGGAAAAAAAAAAAAAAAAAAAAAAAGTAGTCATATAAGTTCCCGTTCCCGACTGTCTATCTGTCTGTCTGTCTGTCTGTCTGTCCCTCCCTCTCTGTCTGTCTGTCTGTCTGTCTGTCCCTCCCTCTCTGTCTGTCTGTCTGTCTGCCTGTCTGTCTAATCATTTATTGATTGCAGTTAGAACAACCTTAGATAAACGAAGACCAACTTACAAAAAGCATTAGAAAGAGCACTTGAAAGATCTTTACATCTTCCCCAACAATTAACTTGGGTAAATGGAGCGGCGGCAGCAGCATCAGCAGAAGAAGGAAAAGGAGGAGTAGGATGAGGGAGGAGAAGGAGGGAGGAAGAGATAGGCGGAGAGAGGAGGAGGAGGGAAGAGGAGGGAGGAGGAGGAGTAGGGATGAATAGGAGGGAGGAGGAGGAGGTAGGTGAAGGGAGGAGGAGGAGGGAAGAAGAGGGAGGAGGAAGGAGTAGGGAGGAATAGGAGGGAGGAGGAGGGATTAGGAGGAGGAGCGAGGAGGAGGAGGGAGGAGGCAGGATGAGGAGGCAGGAGGAGCGAGGAGGAGGAGGGTAGGAGGAGGAAGAGGGAGGGGAAGGAGGAGGGAGGAGAAGAACGCAGGGGGAGGAGGAGGAGGGAGGTGGAGGAGGATGGAGGAGGAGGATGGAGGAGGAGGGAGGAGGCGGAGGGAGGAGGTGGAGGGAGGAGAAAGAGGGAGAAGGATGAGGGAGGAGAAGGATGGGAAGGATGAGGAGGGAGGAGGAGGAAGAGGGAGGAAGAGGGAGGAGGAGAGAGGAGGAGGAGGAGGGATGAGGGGGAGGACGTAGGAGAAGGGAGTAGGAGGAGAGAGGAGGAGAAGGGAGGAGGAAGGAAGAGGAGTGATTAGGAGGAGGGAGGAGGGAGGAGGAAGAGGGAGAAGGAGGAAGGAGGAAGAGGGAGGAGGAGGAAGAGGGATGTGGAGGGACGAGGAGGGAGGAGGAGAGAGGATGAGGAGGGAGGAGGAGGGATGAGGAAGATGGAGGAGGAGAGGGAGGAGGAGGGAGGGGGAGGAAGAGGGAGGAGAAGGGGGAGGAGGGATGAAGGGGAGGACGCAGAATTAGAAGGAGGGAGGAGAGAGGAGGAGAAGGGAGGAGGAAGGAAGAGGAGTGATTAGGAGGGAGGAGGGCGAGGAGGTAGGAGGAAGAGGGAGGAGGAGGAAGAGGGAGGAGGGGGAGGGGAAGAGGAAGAGGGTAGGAGGAGGAGGGGGGAGGAGGAGGAGGATTTTAACGCATACGCCTGTAGACAACTGCAGCGAAAAGGTGGGTCTGTCCATCTATCTGACCCGGCGTGGCTTTGCCCAGCTCCTGGCGGGTAGCGTCTCATTAAATTCATACAACAAAAAAAGTAACTTAAAAAAATGTCCTTCCACACATCATCCATTATTTTTAATGAAAACTCTTTCTAATCACCTGCATGACTACAGTAACTTCTTAAGCATAAAAAGATGAGTTACAATGTTATGCATTGTGCATTATTTTTATGAAAACTTTGAAAATGCCTTAAAGATTGTATCATTATTTATTATAACTCATATGCCGGTACATAACTATAGACACGGAGTTTATAAATCTTTGAAAACGATGCAACAATATGACTATAAGTTATACAGAAAAGTTATTAAAAGTTATGCCCCTTGAAATAACTTTTACAGAGTTAAGTCCCCTTGCTGTATAGAAATTACAATGAAAAATGGAAAATTAAATAATATTCAGTAAGCAGCCGATTTCACACTAAAAAAATATCACAGTTGGCTGCGCTGGAATGAAAGGAAGACGTGTAGAAAATTTCATCTCAATCGGAAGGGCCGTTCGCGAACGCATAAAGGACATACGGACATACAGACGGAGATTGCCTTTTATATATAAGATTAAAATGTTATAAATTACTATGGGGAAGCTGGCAATGGCAGTTTTTAAAGGTGTCATTCAGTGGAAGTATCATACAGTTTTACTATTAACATAAATAAAATATTCGCATGCACTTCTGCAAAGTTAATATCAATGGAGCTCGCGCTCAAGGCGGATGCAGAGACAACTGAGTGAGAACCACGACAACATGAACCAAATGGACATGCTCTTAGATTACCCTCTGTCTCGCTCACCCCCCCCCCCCTCTCTCTCTCTCTCTCTCTCTCTCTCTCTCTCTCTCTCTCTCTCTCTTTCTTTCTCTCTCTCTATCTTTCTCTCTGTATTCAGATGGAGGAGAAGGTACAATAAACAGGTTTCTCAAGGGTGATGAATGTTTGATGCATCACCACAATCATTAATCCAAGAGTATTTAAAGGCAATGGAAGCATCATTTGCCTTCAGTCTAACATTAAAATCAACACTGCTCCATTTTTCGTGCCATCAATGAATATTGTAAAATGTGTGTGTGTGTGTGTGTGTGTGTGTGTGTGTGTGTGTGTGTGTGTGTGTGTGTATGTGTGTGTGTGTTTAATAACAATGGCAGAGACTAAACAGACCACAGTAAATGTAAAACACCCAGTTGTATTACATCTGGGAATATTAAGTTCACTGTTTTAGTTCACACAAAAAGTAGGTTTGGACCAAACATGGTAAACAATCAAATGAACGAGTATGTCAATTGCCATCCACTTAGTATCAAAATTGCAAAAGATGCCACGAAACAAAGTAAAAACAAACGATTACCTTAGTATAGCGATATATCGTCCTCCCGTCCTTCTGTCCAAATGAGAGATCACATAAAACGACATATTATCCCTTGACTCTGAATACATTAATGTTTTGTGACATTCCACAGTGCCGCATCAATTTTCATAGGAACTACTCTTAATTCATTCATTCATTCAGTAGCATGTCCTTTGCAGAACCTCGCTCCCATAAAACCTACCGGAAAACATCTCGATCATAAGCAAGATGTCCCGCGTCCGATACACCCATCTGGAGATCATCTGCCACATCCTGTACCCATTTTCTCTTTAGCCTTCCTCTTCCTCTCTTCCCAGGCATATACCGCTTCATTATTGTTCTCTCCAAACTTTCGTGACGTTTCAAGTGACCAAAATATTTCAATTTTCTTTGTTTTATCGTCTTTAATGGCCAACCTTCTTCAATATTTAGGTCTTGAAGTATGGATGCATTTGTTCGTTTCATTACCCAAGATATTCTTAGAACTTGTCTATAACATTTATATTCAAAGGCATTTATGCGCTGTTCAGCTTGATAGTCGTCGTTTAATTTCTTTCATTGTGTCACCGTTGCTGGTAATCAATGACCCAAGATAATCAAAATTTTCCACCACCTCCAATTTTTCCTCATTAACATATATTTCTTTCTGCATAGGCCCTAGTGGTTTTATCTGTATGCATTATCTTTGTTTTTGCTATGATAAGAAGTCAGTGAGGCGAAGACTCTGTCCCAATTCCCCAAATTCAAAATAAAGTAACCAGTTTACATGAATGCATCGCTCTAGTATTATGCCGGCCCTGTGGTGAAGGGGTTACGAACACAATTCGTTATTCCGCATGCCGCGTTCGAAACACTCGATTTGAAAACAGACCGCCTTGCGTTGGTTTCCCATACAAAGGTTTAAATGCTGGTCGTTCAGGGAGCAATAGCAAGCTATTGAACGTAATCTTGCTAATAAAATACGAACAGTCAAACAATGTCGGGGTTGACTGTGATGTCCTGAAAAGGATATGCAACTAGGAAGTAGTATGCGTAATGTGACTATCTGATCACTGCAGGATCTGCTTGGTTGGCCGCCTGCTTGTTGATCTCTTAGTTATTTGTCAATCAAATCTCTTCATCTCGCCAGAAAGGTCCCGTTTAATATTTTCCCAGGGACTGACAAGAGACACTGTTCGTCTATAGTTGTCGCACTCATGGAGGTTTCCTTTCTTTCGGGGCTTCAGTGGACATCCTTCTGTCCACTCTGCTGGTATAACTAAGGTCTTTCAGTCTCTGCTAACTACTTCCAGCAGAAATATATTTTCGCTCCTAGACAGTCAGCCTGGGGTTGATGGCAAAGTCCTGCAAAAGAACATGCAATACAATCATGGAGCGGGCCCTAGGCAGATCACCGCTCATGTCACGTCCCTCCAAAACCTTCTCGATCAATTGCTATTTCTTCTACCTAATGTTATAGACGGGTTCTACGAATATCTTCGATACAGAACAGAACAAATACATCCATACGACAAGATCTGAATATTAAAGAAGGTTGGCTATTAAAGACGATAAAACAAAGAAAATTGAAATATGTTGGTCACTTGAAACGTCATGAAAGTTTGGAGAGAAAAATCATGAAGGAGTATATGCCCGGGAAGAGAAGAAGAGGATGGCAAAAGAGAAGAAGAGGATGGCAAAAGAGAAGATGAGTGCAGGATGTGGCAGGTGATCTCCATATGGGTGTATAGGACGCTGGATATCTTGCTTATGACCGAGAAGTTTTCCGGAAGGTTGTTTTGGGAGCTAGGTTCTGCAAAGGACATGTTACTGAATGAAAGAATGAATGAATGAATGAATGAATGAATGAGCGCTTAATGTGCCTGCAGTGATGTGTGTCCATCTTCGTGCAAATCGATCGCCATCTGTTCTTCTATGAACCTGCCTTTTATCACTGTTCTCGCCAAGCAACTGTGACATTTACTATGCCAAGCACTTCTCTTCCCAAGGCGTGTTGTTGTTTATGGGCCAGTATTCTTCCACGTTCCCGTCTTGTAGAATGTGAGCAGTTTTCTTTTTCTTGGTCCACGACATTCTAAGAACTTTTCTTTAACGTTTAAATTAAAATCCCCCATTGTATTCCTTACTGATTTCAAAATGGTCTGTAACTTACTATATGTTTCTACAGGAAAGCTGCATGTTCTCAAGAATTGTATTGTAACTTGTTTGAGGGTGTAGATTCTTAATACTTTTCACCTCCGGCCGTGGACAATACATCTGACTTCTTCTGACTATCTGTCATTGATGCCTTTAAAATAAATCTAAGTTTATGACATCTTCAACTTATTCATTGTTCATTGTGATCTTTGTTTGGCATGTAAGGTCATAAAATGATTTTTATTTTCACTGTAATGCCTGACAGACAGGGTGAACTGTATTAGTGCTTTAGCATCAATTGAGAGGAGAACCGTGTCATATGCATAGCAAGGCCTTGGACCTAAATTTCTACTAATTCTGAATATTGACCACAACTGACTCTGGTCACATCATGAAGTTTTGAAGTTTCTCATTACACTGTCTGCATATATGTTGGGCAGGTAAGAGGACATAATGCAGTCCTGTCTTACTCAACACAATTATCTGAAAAGTCGAAATAAAACAAGTAAATATAGCCACGTCAAAACGACATGGATAATCGGAAATTTCCAAATACGTATGTGGGGAAAATGCGGTAACAAACTTTACTCCTGCGGTGAGAGGAATCTTACCCTGTAACTGAGCTGTTTAGATGTGAGAGACTGGTTCATGTTGTTGAGTATTGCTCGCACCTAAACATTCTCAGTTGACTTGGCCGTTGTGGGTTTGTTTCACAAGCTATTCAGTTAAACATACATGTTGACTTCTCGTCCTTGAATGGACATAACAACTACCTCAGTCCGAGTGGGTTTGCCTATTGGCGAGGGACCCTGGTGACAGGGACGGCAAACCTTCAGGCAAAGTAAGCCTAGTGTACTTGATAGTACTGCACTCACTAGTACTCCACTCACCAATACAACACTCACTAGTACTGTACTCACTAGTACTGTACTAACTAGTACTGTACTCACTAGTACTGCACTCACTAGTACTGTACTCACTAATACTGTACTAAGTAGTACTGTACTCACTAATACTGTACTCACTAGTACTGTACTTACCAGTACTGCACTCACTAGTACTGTACTCACTAGTACTGCACTCACTAGTACTGTACTCACTAGTACTGCACTTACCAGTACTGCACTCACCAGTACTGTACTCACTAGTACTGCACTCACAAGTACTGTACTCACTAGTACTGTACTCACTAGTACTGTACTCACTAATACTGTACTAACTAGTACTGTACTCGCCAGTATTGCACTCATCAGTATATCACTCATTAGTACTGTACTCACTAGTACTGTATTCACTAGCATTGTACTCAGTAGTATTGCACTCACTAGTACTGCACTTACCAGTACTGCACTCACCGGTACTGCACTAACTAGTGCTGCACTCACTAGTAATGCACTCACTAGTACTGTACTCACTAGTACCGTACTCGGTAGTATTGCACTCACTAGTACTACACTCACTAGTACTTCACTCACCATTACTGCACTCACCAGAACTACACTCATTAGTACTACACTCACTAGTACTTCACTCACCAGTACTGCACTCACCAATACTGCACTCACTAGTACTGTACTCACTAGTACTACACTCACCAGTACTGTACTCACTAGTACTACACTCACCAGTACTGCACTCACCAGTACTGCACTCACCAGTACTGTATTCACTAGTAATACACTCACCAGTACTGCACTTACCATTACTACACTCATTAGTACTCCACTCACCATTACTGCACTCACCAGTACTGCACTCACCATTACTACACTCATTAGTACTACACTCACCATTACTGCACTCACCAGTACTACACTCACGAGTACTGCACTCACCAATACTACACTCACCAGTACTGTATTCACTAGTAATACACTCACCAGTACTGAACTCACCATTACTGCACTCACTAGTACTGCACTCACCATTACTACACTCATTAGTACTCCACTCACCATTACTGCACTCACCAGTACTGTACTCACCATTACTACACTCATTAGTACTACACTCACCATTACTGTACTCACCAGTACTACACTCACGAGTACTGCACTCACCAATACTACACTCATTAGTACTACACTCTCCATTACTACACTCATTAGTACTACACTCACCAGTACTGCACTCACCAGTACTACACTCACCAGTACTGCACTCACCAGTACTACACTCACCATTACTACACTCATTAGTACTACACTCACCAATACTGCTCTCACCAGTACTACACTCACCAGTACTACACTCACCAGTACTGCATTCACTAGTACTACACTCGCCAGTACTACACTCATTATTACTACACTCACCAGTACTGTATTCACTAGTACTACACTCACCAGTACTGCACTCACCATTACTGCACTCACTAGTACTACACTAACCATTACTACACTCGCCAGTACTACACTCACTATTACTACACTCACCAGTACTGTATTCACTAGTACTACACTCACCAGTACTGCACTCACCAGTACTGTATTCACTAGTACTACACTAACCATTACTACACTCACCAGTACTACACTAACCATTACTACACTCACCAGTACTACACTCACCAGTACTATACTCACAAGTACTACACTCACCATTACTACACTCACCAGTACTACACTCACCAGTACTACACTCACCAGTACTACACTCACCAATACTACACTCACCATTACTACACTCACCAATACTACACTCACCAGTAGTACACTCACCAGTACTGCACTCACCATTACTGCACTCACTAGTACTACACTCACCAGTACTACACTCACCATTACTACACTCACCAGTACTACACTCACCAGTACTACACTCCCCAGTACTACACTCACCAGTACTACACTCACTAGTACTACACTCACCAGTACTACACTCATTAGTACTACACTCACCATTAATGCACTCACCAGTACTGCGCTCACCATTACTACACTCATTAGTACTACACTCACCATTACTGCACTCACCAGAACTACACTCATTCGTACTACACTCACCAGTTTTACACTCACCATTACTACACTCACCAGTACTACACTCACCAGTACTACACTCACCAGTACTACACTCACCAGTACTACACTCACTAGTACTACACTCACTAGTACTGTAATTACCTGTACTGCACTCACTAACTGTAGCAACTATCACTTGCAGAGCGTGTCTCGACTACGCTCGAGTTGAAAGCTAGCGAACGTGCACAAGAGAAAATAAAAAGTTTCCCATTCCTATTCTCTTGGCTATTTCTACCTCGCACGTGCCATCATATGTTGCAATGTTGCCCTAGGTTAGAAACACAATATACCTATTCAAAAATATATCCATTAATTTTAAAACGTGCAAGTAAACTACCCCTTTCCCCGAACTGAGGCCATTGGGCATAGATGCAAGGCCAATATTTTTATAGACCAATTAGCACACGACATGTCATGTGATCATTATCCACCTGGTCGCCTTCACACAGCCTCGGCTTCCATTCTCATGCTAGATGTTGTAGTATCATACGCCAGGCTCTCTTCGTATTTTTAATAGTGAAACTCCGAGCACTCCTATTGTCTCTCATCACAGACACATCAGTGTATGCAAACATATGACATTGGTAATGACAAGTGACTGAAGCAAGCAATGTAGCAACTAGAACAGACGCATTTATAGTAAAAAATGGAACGGAAAAATTTATAGTAACAACTAGAACAGAAACCTTTATTGTAACAACTGGAAAAGAAACATTTATAGTAACAACTGGAACAGAAACGCGTAAATAAATAAATAAATCATGTGCCATGCCGGTAAGCGTCATGACTCGCCATTTCACTCGATCACCAAAGTCGTGGATCAGCTCAGTGTTCCTGTTTCGCGGAAAGCAACAACTAAAACGGAAAAAATGTAAAGCAACAAGTATAACGGAAACATGTAAAGCAACAACTATTTTTTTGTTTGTTCGCATATCCTTTACAGGACATCGCTGTCAACATCAGCATCTTTAGGCTGATTGTTGATTTCTTGGCAAGATTACGCTCAGTAGTTTGCCTTTGCTTTCTTAGCGACCGGCTCACATACCCTGTAAGTTACCAACGCGGCGAGAACCGCTACCGATTCTCGTGCAGGTTGCGTTCCTCAAGTGAATATACGGGATTACTGAGAAAGACGTTAACACCTAAGCCAGGGAGATGGCAAAGCAACAACTAGAACAGAAAATTAAAGTGGTAACTAGAACCACAAACCACAAACATGTAAAGCAAGGAACTAGAACAGAAACTTAAAATAGCAACTTGGGCACACTACTTAAAACGTTACGCTCATCAAAAACGGAGGCGAGAAGAAAACCAATACAGCGTAATGATAAGTTCCTCAGCACATTAGATATGAGACGTACAGCCCTAAACTCCACTTGGAAAATTATAATGTGAAATAATATTATTAACCCCTTGTTAAAATTGTCATCCACGGTTATTCTCTTCTTATACTACTTCCTAGTGTCTTTCTTGCCGGAAAATAAAAATAAATTAACACAATATGTGATTGTTTCTCTTGTTTTTGATAATTAACCAGGGGGTTTTGTAGTTGAAAAAAGTGTCTCCACTTTAATTAAAACCAATGGATTCCCTGTGTGTCCCTTGGGCGATCCCCATTACAGGGAATCCTCACATGAGTCTGGTAACAACATACTGGTTGTGTCAGCGTCTCACGGGGCTGTTAAGATCCAACAAACACACATGAAACTAAGGATTCCGTTGGCTTGCCTTGTAATGTGTATGTCTTAATTACTGATTAGCTTTTCTTGTTTAACTCTTGAGGAACGTTGGTTTTTTCCGATGTTTGATTTGGGTTCTTCTGTTTTGTTCTGTTGTAGTGTATATTAGAAGTTTCAGTTGTCATGTGTGTGTGTGTGTGTGCGTGTATATATATATATATATATATGTGTGTGTGTGTGTGTGTGTGTGTGTGTGCGTGCGTGTGTGTCTGTGCGCACGAAGTACAGATCCTTGTTTCCACAAAGTCTTGCTTTACATATTTGTGCTCTAGTTGCTACTTTAAGTTTCTGTTCTAGTTGTTGCTTTGCCGTCTCCCTGGCTTATAGGTTAACGTCTTTCTCCGTAATCCCGTATATTCACTTGTGGAACGTAACCTGCGCGATAATAAGTAGCGATTCTCGCCGCGTTGGTAACTTACAGGGTATGTGAGCTGGTCGCTAAGAAAGCAATATTTTTGCAATAAGAAACCGCGGTGGTATAGTGGTTCGAATCTCCATTGAGGGGGAGATTGTTAAATTGGCCTGGGCTCCCAGATCTACTCAATTTAAAATTGGTAACAAGTAATGTCTTGGAAAGTAAAGGCTGCGGTTGCGCTACTGACCACACCACCCATCGAATGCCGATGGATCTATACAAATAGCGGGCTAACATATTTACCAAAAGACGCATCAAGACACGTAAAATTGTTCTTCCAAATGTTCCTAGGAAAACAGAGAGATACGTGCGGACGTTTCGAGCGATATCTTCATCAAAGGGACAACAAAATCGAAAGAAGACAAATGTATATATTTAACATCCGAACAACACAAATTAGTACTTCCCTAAAAGGTGTAAAATCCAAGAGACTAAAAGACGGAAATATTAATTAGGCTGACACATTTCTTTTAATACAATGTTTAAATAAATGGAATGCGATATTTCCATGAGGAAAATGTGATTCTGAAATAACCAATCATTCTAATATTAAGGAAAATAACATTCTGAAGTGAAGATACTAATTTGAAACAACTACATAAACATTTTTTTTCGTTCGCTCGATTTGAACCCGAGGTTAGACCTCACAAGTGTTGCTACTAGTAATGAGTGGATTGGACTGACTTGTGCGTGAGGGTTAGCTTTCCATATTGCCAGCGTCCCTCGCCATCAGGTGAACCCTTCTCAAACTTCTGAGATACTTGTAATTAACTTCCTCAAATCTAGAACGAGAAGTATGGACATTTATGTTCAACTGTCACGAACCCAGTACGCAGTGGTAGAAAAGAACGTTTAAGCGTGTTAAACCTCTCAACCACGCCGACCTACATTTAAATAACAATGAAAATAGCATACTGAAAACAGCAATACTAAAAACAGAAAATGCGATTCTGAAATGAACAAATCCAGAATTTTTTTCACGTAAGCAAAATTTGTTAAGAGCATAAACAACATAACTTATTAAGACAAACATATGACAAAACTTTTTTTTAAAAAAAACAACACACACACATACACACGCACACACACACACACACACACACACACACACACACACACACACACACACACACACACATACACACACATAAACAACATAAAGATTAAATAATGAAAATGCGATCTGACAATAATCAATTTAGTAATAAAGTAAACAAAAATATATCATTTGAAGTGAATTAATGTGGGAATATGTAAGTATATTATAAGTCTACAACATGTTGATTACTTTAAAATTGCATTCGTGTTATCTCATCATTGTTTTCTTTATTTCATTTTAGTTTCGCATTATGTTGATCTTAATGAAGATTGTTAAATGATATATAATTCTGAAATATGCATGTGACAAGATGCAGCGAAATATGTCAGACATTAAACTGTTCAGCCTATTGTTTGCGACTTTTGTACTTAAAATCACTAAGAGAAAACATAGTTTTGAGTATTAAATAGAAAATACATTTTGAAAAAAAAAAATAATAAATTAAATAAATAATACTAACACCGACTACACGTGAATACTAAATTAAACAAACAGCGAGACTAAAAGTTTTTTTTTTTTTTTATGCCATGTTGAAATAAACAAGCAGTGAGAGAAACGAATCAAAACACATTGGTTAAACATCAACGAAAAAGGATTCTACAGTAAACTAAAGCAAAACCAACATAAATAAATATTGATACGAGAACAAACAAAACGCGATAATTAAACAAATGCATACTTGCATATATACATCATTACTGATTCCTTTTATACTCTATGTGGAGTGGTGCTGGTGATCATATATATACTTGTATGTACACAGCCTTCTGTTTCGTGTGCCGCCAAGCATTTCTGATACTGATGTTCCTCCATGCCATGATGTCAGACTGCCCAGTATCTTGCCTCTTGGTCTCCCCCTGCTTCTAATCCCTTCAAACCTGTCCGTTGTGACGACATACTCCAGCTGTCCCCCTTCTCATGACATGTCCAGGCAATGTGGACTGTCTCCTTCTGATGTGAGTGACCAGTTCCCTTTATGAGTTCACCTTTTACAAGATGTCTTCGTTGCTTTTTTCTATCATGAGTTCACCTTTTACAAGATGTCTTCCTGGCTTTTTTTATCATGAGTTCACCTTTTACAAGATGTCTTCCTGGCTTTTTCTATCATGAGTTCACCTTTTACAAGATGTCCTCCTGGCTTTTTCTATCATGAGTTCACCTTTTACAAGATGTCTTCCTGGCTTTTTCTATCATGATTTCACCTTTTACAAGATGTCTTCCTGGCTTTTTCTATCATGAGTTCACCTTTTACAAGATGTCTTCCTGGCTTTTTCTATCATGATTTCACCTTTTACAAGATGTCTTCCTGGCTTTTTCTATCATGAGTTCACCTTTTACAAGATGTCTTCCTGGCTTTTTCTATCCATCCACGATGTTCTCATCATTCTTTTATTTTTTTTTCGCATTCACTGGCTTTGAATTCCAGCGTAGTCCATACACATGTTTCTTCTTCTAGTGCACTGGACTGATTTTTGCTTGTGGCTTAACCTTTCCTATTTCCAGTGTCCCTCGCCATATGGCGAACCCACTCCGACTTCCGTGGTACTTGTAATTTACTTCCCCAAGTCAAGGACGAGAGATCAACATTTTAGTCTAACTGACCGGCGTAGGGGTTGAACCCGCTACCTCAGCATCTGCACACCGGGTGTTTAATCACGAGCGCTCTATCTATTCGGCCACGCTGAACTCCATCATGCTTCTATCAAACCACATCTCTGCAGCTTCCCCATAATCCATCACTTCTATGCTATTCAATAAATACTGTTTTCAATACATAAATATCGACACCAACATGTCTACACATGCGAAACTTAAACGAAGTGTTGATCGTGAGGAAGATTATTATAAGTGAAACGTCGATTCGTTGTGTCGCAGTATAACTTATTTTTATTTCATTTTTATATGATCTGTTATCCCACCGCCCCCCCCCCCCTTCCCCCGTGATTTACATTTGCCGTAGTGCAGTTCGTTGTAAGGTATGTTTAGTATTACGGGGTGTCTCCGCGGCGAAGTTGTCAAACCGTCTGACTCGGGCCCCAAAGGTTGTGGGTTCGATTCCGGGCCGCGTCCTTCGGTTCATGAGTGCATTTGTTTCGGAGACTCCTGTGGGTCGTCGCTGGAGCTACGGAGTTGTGCTTTGTGCGACGCTTTCGGCAGTTCGCTGCGGAAAGAGACTGAGCCATATTGGAGAAAAAGCCGGTGCAATGAAGTCGAACCTGTCGGCTTTTAAGCGACTGTTTGTGTTTCTTATCTGTCACTTTTTCGCAGGAATAACACATTCCTAACTTGTTATTTCCTATTGTTATATTCTGCTGCAGCCGCTATTTCTTTTTATTAACCAACCAACTAACTAAGTAACTAACTAGTATATGACAATGCTATTTGCTACTTATCTTGAGACTTGTGTGTAAATAAATGTATTCCTACGGCAAGTCTTGTTAACTAATATATCGAACCACACTCGTATGTTATTCAGGGTAGCGTTTATAATTTCTGAAAGTTTGCAAGGACTGTAAAATTTATAGCCTACACAATACCAAACCCAACTATTGAAAAAGCCATAACGCATGCGGACAGAACCATCTGTTACATCGTCCTTATCCGAGAAAGCTTAGGCATTCGACCAACTACCCCAGGAGCATGGAGGAGGGATAACATCCACGAATCCTTCATTTTTACACATAGCCTAGGTTCAGTCCATAAATATCAATTTTTTTCCCGCTTTTCCATCCTGTTTCAGGATATTGCGGTCAACACTAGCATCTTTCAGCTGTATGTTGATTCCTAGGCTAGATTACGCTCATCAGCACGCCACAACTTTCTGAGCGACCGGCTCCATACTCTCAGAAGTCACTGGCGCGACTCGAACCACTTCTAATTCTCGTGCGCTCACGTCAACCACGAAAGTATTCGGGATTTATGGAGAAAGCTGCTAATCCCTCGGCCAGGGAGCCGGCCATAAATATCTATAACTTTCAAAAAATGTTGGTTCCGTTCAGAAATATCTATAACTTTGACACAATGTTGGTTCAGTTCAGAAATATCTGTAACTTTCAAACAATATTAGCTCAATTCAGAAACATCTAGAACTTTCAAATAATGTTGGCTCTATTCAGAAATATCTAGAACTTTCAAACATTGTTGGCTCAAATCAAAAATATCTAGAACTTTCAAAAATTGTTGCTTCAATTCAGAAATATCTAGAACTTTCAAAAAATGTTGGCTCAATTCAGAAATATTTAGAACTTTCAAAAACTGTTGGCTCAATTTAGAAATATCTAGATCTTTCAAACAATGTTGGTTCAATTCAGAAACATCTAGAACTTTAAAACAATGTTGGTTCAATTCAGAAATATCTAAAACTTTCAAAAAATTGTGGCTCAATTCTGAAATATCTTGAACTTTCAAAAAATGTTGCATGTCATTTGCTTGACGTTACGATCAATCCCAGATTGATTTACTGGGCAATGTTACACCCTGTAGGCATAACAATGCTTTCTGAGCGAAACGTCAACGTCTAGTTAAATTTAATGCCGGTCTAGGGTTTGAACCCCCTACCTCGACAGCAGCACACCGGAAGTGTACGAACCAGCGCTCTTACCCCGTCGACCATGTCGACATCAATAATATCATATCAATAAATATATAGCTGAAAGTTAAGAGCGAAAAAAGACATTATTTTCATTTCACGTTGTTTGCAAAATATCTGCAATTTCTGATCAATCATTTCGGTTATGAATTTCCTCAAAACAAATTATATTTATTTTACAAATATTCCCCAGGCTAGTAACAACAACGAAAGAATAAATTGTTTTAAAATTCGGAATACATTGCACGTATGTCATCGATTGGTCGGACACGAAACGAAACTCACACGGAAGTTTGGACAGGCTCACGCCGCGCGAAAACTAGCGCGGTTCTTTGTTCAAGTCCGCGGGAGACCAGAGAAAGCCCAGTTTGCCATCTGAATCAACAATCCTTCAAGTTGCGCGACGAGCACAGAGTATCAAAGTGCTCAAACGAAACGTGTTTGCAGATTTGATTCACCCAATACAGCGTGTTGACAGATATCTGTTGGTTTTAGCACGGCAGACGAGCACGATGTGCGTATGTGCTGTTACAAACAGTATTTACACGGCTGTATGGTTGGGGCTGGCACGTTATTAAATTGTTTTGTCTGCGAGGGGTCCCTATCATAGCGTGTTTCTCTGTGCCAGGAGCTATGTATGTATACTTTGATATTAACAATATCAGGTTCTCTTTGTGCAGGTGGGTGTTAGATGGAAATTACCGCAGTCATTTACATATTTCCGAGATTTTTTTAATGATCTTGGATGCGCTCTGTTAAAGTGACACGAAAGGTGTCAATATTTTGTTGGCGTTGGGAAAGTGTCTCCTTAAGCTATTTACACGATAATGGGTTCCGCTGCTCCTCTGTTTTGCGATAGATGATGTCATTGAAAATAGCGTTGATGAGTTGCAATTATCATTGACAGGAAGAGAATAGTGCAAGTGGATTGTTGGAATCTTTGAGTTGGCTCAGCCGTTGATTAGCATAAAGGGGAATACAGTTGCCTCATTGACATGAGGTCGATAAAATAGATCAATGGTTTGGCAATGAAGGATTATAGATGGATAAACTATAATATTGTTTATGATTCAAGTAGACTGTTGTGTCACTATTGGCTAAAGTGGATTATTGGATGAGTCCGTGGGGAAGTGGATGAGCTAGACAGGGGTGGCCAACCTTTTCAGCTGGCGGGCCAAATTTCAGAAATAATATTTTTTTTTTTTTTTTGTTTAATTAAAGTAAACAAGCAAACGTGCTACAGCCTCGACAACATCATTGCTTCCCACTCCGCGGGCTGCAACATGACGTCCGGCGGGCCTCGTGTTGGCCACCCCTGAGCTAGATTATTGCTTGCGATGGAGGCAGGTAGTTGAGTCTCTTACTATGGTGGATAATATTTTTACTGACTAAAATTATAGTAGACGGTTAGTTAGTTAATTATTTAGTTTGTATTATTCTGCACTCACTCTCTTTGAACTCGTCGGCTCCGTGGTGAAGGTGTTACGAACACAGTTCGTAATCTCGCATACCGCGATCGAAACTCAGCTGCAAGCTATTTGGCAGCAGACCGCCTTGAGTTTGTTTTGTTTTTTTTAAATGGTATAGGCGTGGGTCATTTAGAAAGAAATTACAACCTACTGAACGTAAACTTGCCAAGATATCACAAACAGCCAAAACTGCTGGGGTTGACTGCGAAGTCCTGTAAAGGATATGCAACTAATTTTATCAACTCTTTGAACTAAAGCATAGTTCATACACGTGCTACTACTTTTAACGCACTGGACTGATTTTTGCGTGTGAATCAGCTTTCCTAAAACCCGTGTCCCTTGCTATCAGGCGAACCCACACCGACTTCAGAGGCACTTGTATTTTACGTTCCTAAGTTAAGGACGAGAGATTAACATTTTAGTCCAACTGACCGCTGTTAGAGATTGAACCTTTTACCATCGGCATCAGCACACCGGATTAGGTAATAACGAGCGCTCGTATTCATTAAGTCACTCCAATATAGGATATAATAATAAAAAGACAATGCTTAACAAAGTTAATAATTTAAGTATTTGTGGAGGCATTGGAGCATCGGTGATACATTGACTTGTGTACCTATAAGAAACAAATGCATGCTGTAAACTGATTAGAGAAATTAAACGTAGATAGTCAATTTTTTTTGGTCACGTTATGAGAAGAAATAAATTGGAGAACTTGATGACAACTGACAAGATTGGGGAGGGGGGGGGGGGAAACAAGGTGATGGCAGTGAAGTAAATACCTAGATGGATTGGCCATGTGGTATTATCGAGACAAGAACACTGAGCTGTTTCATCATCATCCCCATCATCATATGCCATGCCGGTAAGCGTGGGCGGTCATGTTTTTACCATCTCGCTCGATCACCAGAGTCGTGGATCAGCTCAGTTCTTGTCTCGACCATACAACGTGGCCAAACCATCCAGGTATTTTCTTCTCTGCCCTACCCTAACTCCCTTCCCTTCGATTTTGCCAGTTGTCACCAAGTTCTCCAATTTATTTCTTCTCATAACGTGACAGAAACATTGTGACTGTCTACGTGTAATTTTTCTAATCAGTTGACAGTTTCATTTGTTTCTTGTGGGATTTGGTCATTCGTTTTCTGTCAGTCCATGGTATTCTTTGCATTTTCCTCAGAAACCACATTTCCACAGTCATCATATGTTTTTAGCTAGTCTGCTGATTGTCCACGCCTCAACACTCACTTTCTCGTTACAAATGACATCTTTTTATTGGTCAGCGTGTTTTTCATCTTGCAAAAGGGTGTGTTCGCCATGGCAATTCTGTTCCACGACTCTGGTGATTGCGTGAGATGGCGAAACATGACAGGCTACGCTTATCGACATGTCACGTGATGATGATGATTTGTGTAGGCATTGGAGCATTATAGATACATAGACCTGGTAGCAGCGATATCATATTGACCAGACGCTTGCCTGCCTACCCGGTCATCATGGGTTCAATTCTACATCAAAGCAGACCTTAAATTTTACCTGGCACCCAGGTGGGCATAGTCTCAAATGGATCCCAAGAGATGCCGTGAGAGATGAAGTAATGACCATATCACCACAGGATATGTCGTGAGAGGAGAAGTAATGACCGTATCACCACAGGAGATGTCGTGAGAGAAGTAATGACCATATCACCACAGGAGATGTCGTGAGAGGAGAAGTAATCACCATATCACCACAGGAAATGTCGTGAGATATGAAGTAATGACCATATCACCACAGGAAATGTCGTGAGAGATGAAGTAATGACCATATCATAACACAGGAGATGTCGTGAGAGGTGACGTAATCATCATATCACCACAGGAGATGTCGTTATAGCTGAAGTAATGACCATATCATCACAGGTGATGTCGTGAGAAGATAAGTAATCACCACATCAACACAAGAGAATCCGTGAGAGGTGAAGTAATGACCATATATCACCACAGGAGATGTGAAAAGAGAAGCAATGATCGTATTACCACAAGCCATGTCGTGAGAGGAGAATTAATGATCATATCACCACAGGAGATGTCGTGAGAGGAGAAGTAATCACCATATCACCAGAGGACCTCCGATTGGTCTATAAATATACGTGTCTAGCACCATACACCTAACACGCGTTAAAGCGTATACCATGTTTCCCATCAAGCCTGGTCATGAAATGGGTATCTTCATTAAGACATGCTTGATCTGGCTACTTCATGGACACATGTCAGTCCTCAGTGCAGTGATTCTATAGGTCAGTGTGTTGTTAGTGGTTCCAGCATGAAGAGGAAGACGTCACTGGCCCTTGGGTAGTAACAACAACAACAACAACAACAACAACCAGCAAGAACCCCTAGAGAACATTTAATAAACCAGCCTGGAGGACTCGATACCGGGTGGGAGGGCTTAGACTCCATCTTAATTCAACAGTAGTGAATTGATGTCAAAGTAGTGTGATGTATAAGTAGAGTGATGTCAAAGTAGAGTGAACGAACGAACGAACGAACGAACGAACGAACGAATCTTTATTTTCAAAGGATTAAGAATTGGGCTCGCAGGCCCGTCTGACATTCTACCCTTCTTCTCTATTCCCTCTCATATATTCTTTCATTCAACATCACTTATGAAGTTAATCTTAGACAACAAAAGGAAAATAAGCATTAAAACGCATGAAAAATAATAATAATACATGACTCACTGAGGCAATGTTTAACATGGGCATTATAAATACCTAAGGAAGGTGTATATGTTTTTTTTTTTTTTTTTTTTGCATATCCTTTACAGGACATCGCTGTGAACATCAGCATCTTTCAGCTGTATGTTGATTTCTTGGCAAGATTACGCTCAATAGTTTGCCATTGCTTTCTGAGCGGCCGGCTCATTATCCCGCAAGTCACTAGCGCGGGTCGAACAGCTTCAAGTTCTCGCCTAGCTGCGAGACCCTGTGTGGATAAACGGGATTACGGAGAAAGTGGTGTAACCCCTTAGCCAGAGAGACCGGCAAGGAAGGTGTAACGTGGCATATATATGGGAATGTTTATTGGCTAGTTGTCATTTGAGATAATTTACCATTATTACTTTTTTTTTGGTTTTGTTTAATGTTGTAGTCTGCACTGAGGTAGTGGTCAAATAGGTTGCGACTGTACGTATAATGATTGGTGGTGTCTTTAATTTCTTGCGGAAGGTTGTTTCACAACTGAGCGGCAGAGTATGCTAAGCTTGTTTTATATAAGTCTATCCTAGGTTTAGGGACATAAAGTATATTTAGTCGTTCGCTTTGTCTTGCGTTATATTTGAACAATATTTGAATGGCCAAAGGTAGCTTGGGGCATTTTGAAATAGGATTTTGTGAATTAGTTTAGCCTTATTAAAAGTAGGCATTTGTGGAGTGGCAGTAACCGAAGACGTTTATGTGGGTTAGAATAGTCGGTAAGCTTTTCACCATTAATTAAACGCACTACCCTTTTCTGAAGTGAATAAAGGAGTTTTATTATTGATTTGGAGCATCCATCCCAGATTGTAGAGCAATGATCAATATGTGTTTGTATGTGACAAGTATATAATATTTTTCTTGTGTTTTCGTCAAGGAAATTTTGAATTTTGTCAAGTTGGTATACTTTTTTGGTTATCGTGATGTCAAAGTAGAGTGATGTCAATGTAGAGTAATTTCAAAGTAGAGTGATGTCAAAGTAAACTGATGTCAAAGTAAACTGATGTCAAAGTATACTGATGTCAAAGAAAACTGATGTCAAAGTAAACTGATGTCAAAGTAAACTGGTGTCAAAGTAGAGTGATGTCAAAGTAGGGTGATGTCAAAGTAGAGTGATTTCAAAGTTGTATGATGTCAAAGTAAATTGATGTCAAATAGAGTGGTGTCAAAAAAATTGGTGTCAATGTAAATTGATATCAAAGTATAATTATGTTAAAGTAAAGTTATGTCAAAGTAGAGTGATGTCAAAGTAGAGTGATGTCAAAGTAGAGTGATGTCAAAGTAGAGTGATGTCAAAGTAGAGTGATGTCAAAGTAGAGTGATGTCAAAGTAGAGTGATGTCAAAGTAGAGTGATGTCAAAGTAGAGTGATGTCAAAGTAGAGTGATGTCAAAGTAGAGTGATGTCAAAGTAGAGTGATGTCAAAGTAGAGTGATGTCAAAGTACACTGATGTCAATGTAGAGTGATGTCAAAGTAGAGTGATGTCAAAGTAGAGTGATGTCAAAGTAGAGTGATGTCAAAGTAGAGTGATGTCAAAGTGAAATGATATCAATGTAAATGCATGTCAAAGTATGGTTATGTCAAAGTGAATTGATGTTAATGTAAATTGATGTTAAAGTAAAATGATGTTAAAGTAACGTGATGTTAAACCCCCACCCCTGATAGACCATATCACCACAGGAGCACCGGCTGGTCTATAAATAAACGGATTTAGCACCATATACCCAACTCGCCTTCAGGCGTGTAGAATGTTTGTGTTTACGAAATATTACCCGGCCTTGACATCAGTACCTTCACTCCTACACACCCTCGACATAGCTACCCCATGAAAAGTCAGAATAACCCACAACTCCTGTGAGGTGGTAAACGAAGCCATTGATAAAAACACCGTCGTTGTTGGAAGCAATGCTCTTCCACAAGTGGGTAAACACCACGTCTGTGGGTCCCGTTTTATCTCAGAACTAGGATTACATAAATACCTTTAAGTGTGAAAGGGAAAAGCTTTCCAAAACAATTTGCCTTGTCAATTAAATGATCTCCTGATGTGTTATGACTTTCCTACAAAAAAAATAACACGTAGCACAGGTGATAAAGCTGAGAGATTACAGACGAACCGCGGCTTTGAATTTAGAAAACACACAATATAATAAGATTTAATTCTGCTTGCGGGAATGAATGGCGAAGCTTTAAGAAAATAATCAAGATAATTCGCTTCATATGTGGTATTACACACTCAGATTTATGGGAAGAAATCAAACAAATGCTTTAAAATATCCTTGCTTATAGAGAGGGGAAGTGCGGAAAGGGAGGTGGGTTTATGTACAAAAGAGAGGATTAAACGGCCATACTGAATGTTGATTGTAAAGGAAAACTTTTGCAAGACGATGTTTATAGAGAATGTTTAAGTTTTATAAATGTGGACTTTGAGATGTTTAAAAGCTTTGGCAATCATAAACAGAAAAGCGAATCCTGGTAAGATCAAAGGTAGCTTTAGGGTTTGGTATGCAGTTGTGGGTTTTGTGGCCGGGCGGGCTAACTAGTTTGTGATTTAATGTCGTGGGGAGGTATCACTCGGAGGGTGCTTATGGGTGTGTGTCTGTGCGCGCGTGTGTGTGTGTCTTTGTGGGGGGAGACAGAGAGGAGAGAGTGGGAGAGAATGAGGGGAGGGAGAGAATGGCTGAGTGAGGGAGACTGAGGGAGATGGGGAAAGAGTGGGAGGGAGAGCGGAAGGGGAGGGAGAGAGTGAGGGGAAGAGGGGAAAAAGAATGGGAGAGGGGAAGGGAGGGAGAGAATGGAGAGAGAAAGGGTGAGAGTTAGGGAGCGAGAGAAGGAAAGGGAGGGAGAGGTAATTAGATAGAAAGAGCTAGAGGGGGAGAGCGAGGGCGAGAGAGTGGGAGTGAGAGGGAAGAGAAAACGAGAGAGAGTGGAGGGACAGAGAGAGAGAGAGAGAGAGAGAGAGAGAGAGAGAACGAACGAACGAACAGACTTTATTTTCAAAGGGTAACAAATTGGGCACGCAGGCCCGTCTTACATTCGGCCCTTCCAATCACTCATCTTTCTTTCATCAACAGTGCATGGGAAAAAAACATTGTCACATGAATTTTGTAAACATAAACAATGCATATTAAACTCCCACACTTTACACACACATACAGTGATGATTGTCGTGAGCATTGTCGCAAAATTGTAAAGAAAATGGAGAAAAATTGTACATATACATTTTGTAACTTAAAAATTAGTGATGTAATTCAACTCTCTCTCTCTCTCTCTCTCTCTCTCTCTCTCTCTCTCTCTCTCTCTCTCTCTCTCTCTCTCTCTCTCTCTCTCTCTCTCTCTCTCTCACTAACGCTCTCACTCACATTACAGTAATGTCATATTATACATGATAAAATCAAGTGTCATACATGCAAAATGATAATGTGAAAGATGAAAATACACAAAAAATATGGAATGGCATGTTACAGGACATGCGAGCACTCAATTCTCTCTCTCTCTTTCTCTCTGTCTCTCTCTCTCTCTCTCTCTCTCTCTCTCTCTCTCTTTCACACACACACACAGGCACACACACATTCCCCTCACACACACACACACACACACACACACACACACATCCCTCACATACACCCCCATACATACATCCTCACATCTAGACAAATACATGATGCCTCACATGATCACTGAAACTAATAAGAACAAACTCCCACACTTTACACACAATTGAGACACTGACGATTGTCGTGAGAATTCTCGCAATTGCAAGAAGTGGAGAAAAAATTGTACATATACATTATGTAGCATACAAAATTAGTGATGCAATTCAACTCTCTCTTTTTTCTCTCTCTCCCTCTCTCTCTTCCTCTCTCTCTCTCTCTCTCTCTCTCTCTGCGTTCTCTCTCTCTCTCTCTCTCTCTCTCTCTCACACACACACACACACACAGACACACTAACTCTCTCACTCACATCACAGTAATGTTATATTATACATGATAAAATCAAGTGGCATACAAAATGATATGATGAGAATTTAAAAAAAAAAAAAAAATGGAATGGCATGTTACAGGACAATCAGGTGGCATTAAACGATACCTCGTAATATGAAAGATGGGAATACATAAAAAAATATGGAATAGCATGTTACATGACATGCGTGGGCTCAACTCTCTCTCTCTCTCTCTCTCTCTCTCTCTCTCTCTCTCTCTCTCTCTCTCTCTCTCTCTCTCTCTCTCTTTACATACACACACTCTCACACTCATTCTCTCTCTCTCTCTCTCTCTCTCTCTCTCTCTCTCTCTCTCTCTCTCTCTCTCTCACTTATACTCACTAACTCTCTCACTTGCTTTACAGTAATTTACATGAATTCATTTTATGCATGTTAAAATCAAGTGCATCAAAATGATAATATGAAAAAAGATGAGAATACACAAAACATATGGATCAGCATGTTAGATGACATGCGTGCGCTCAACTCTCTCTCTCTCTCTCTCTCTCTCTCTCTCTCTCTCTCTCTTTCTCTTTCTCTCTCACACACATGTACATACACACACCCACACACATCATACCCACGCAATACACACACCTGCACACATCCATATACTTACTCACACGTACTCACATAACACCCGAATATACACTCCCTCGCATACACTGCATGCATGCACACTTACACATACAAAGATATACAATACATACACGAGCACACACACACACACACTCATCCATACACACATACATACACGCACATGCATATAAGCGCATATAAACACATGAACGCACACCTTAATACACGTACAGACATACACACAGAGGCACACACAGATACACACATGTGCATACATATACACCCATACACACATCCAGACATGCACACACATACATCACACTTTCTCATGCACTCTCTCATTCACCCACGCTCTCTCTTTTACACACTCACTCGCTCTCACACTCACTCATTCGCGCACATACACGCATACCCACAAATTCTCTCTCACTCACTCACGCTCCCTTACTCACTCATTTACTCGATGACTCTCTAACTCACACTCACTCACTAACTTTCACACTCTATCACACAGACAGGCAGACACACAACACACCCACTCTCTCAGATTCACTCATTCTCTAACTAAATCTCTCACACATATGTCCACACACTCACTCACTTTTACACTCACTCAGGCACACGCGCATGCATACTCTCTCACTCTCCCTCATACTAATTCTTCCACTCACACTCTTTCTCACTCACTCTCTCACCCACTGTCTCGTTCACACACATACAGTGATGAATGATAGTGGAAAAATGATACTAGTAGGTGACTTATGGAGGCATATAGTCGGTTTGAAGTAAGTATTGAAAGAGTTTTCGGTTGAATGTGTAGGGACTTATTGGTGTTTTCAGTTCTTGTGGAAGGCTATTCCACAAGTGAGCACCAGAGTATGCGAAACAAGTTTTGTATAAGTCCAATCTAGGCTTAGAAAGCTGTAATAAATTTAAGCGCTTACTGTTCATTGCATTAGACTGAATTAACGGTAGAAGATACTCTGGGGTATTTTCAGATATAATTTTATTCACTAATTTGGCTTTGTTAAAAAGGAAGCGCTTTTGAAGTGGTAGAAGTCTTAGATGGCTAGAGAGAGAGAGAGAGAGAGAGAGAGAGAGAGAGAGAGAGAGAGAGAGAGAGAGAGAGAGAGAGAGAGAGAGAGAGAGAGAGAGAGAGAGAGAGAGAGAGAGAGAGAGAGAGAGAGAGAGAGAGAGAGAAGGGATCATAATTTCGAAACAAAATAAAACAGGTGTATACATATTTATAGAGAAACAAAGACATCTTGGGGCGAGGACGATGACTGTAATAAAAATAATTGTGTTGATAATAACGAACCCAGAATTATTCACCGGCACTCATATAATAAGGGGAAACAATTAAAGACTAGAGCCGTGGTTCTCAACCATTATTTGGCCTATGCACCCCTTCACGATATGTTCAGAATGTTATCCCCCCCCCCCCCTCCCCCATCCCTTTCGTATTTCATCCCTATACCTTCACCCCCCCCCCCCCCAAGTATACGTAAAAATGGAAGCTAAATTTAATAACACATAGAACAAGTCTAGACGTCTACATAAAACGTTATTTGCGGATCTACACACGTTATGAAATGAATTTCAGAAGGGCGAGAAGACCAGAACCGTAAAGTATGGAGGGGAAAACAATATCAAGTAATGGTTCTTGTATTAACGCGATCTTGAAATAATCTTAATTTCCCCCCCCCCCCCCCTCCTCCTGGAAACGCTAAAATCCCCACAGGTTGAAAACAACTGAACTAGAGCCACATATTTACTACACACAAAAATAGTTAGCAGCAAATCCTGTACAGGACATCACATTTAACCCAGCATTTCTGGACTGTTTGTGATGTTCAAGGCAACATTTACGTTCAGTAGTTTACCACTGCTTTCTGGGCGGGCAACATTGATACCCGTATGGAAATCAACGCAAAGGATCTCTTCTCAAATCGTCCGTTGCTGACTTTGAACCCCGTGTGTTCGAGTTGTGAAACCACCCGTACTACCCCTAAAGAACATACACTAGTCAATATACACATTGAAACATCGTTGATTACCATACCTGGATTCGATCTTGTCGCCTCAACTGAGGCCTGTTTTGCTGAAGGATTTAGGGCAATTGAAAGCATGGTCATTATTGTAACACCTTTGATTAATGGTGTCACTCCAATGTAACATCTTTGACTAATGGTGTCACTCCATTGTAACAACTTTGACTAATAGTGTCGTCCCAGTGTAACATCTTTGACTAATGATGTTACCCCATTGTAATATCTTTAACTAATGGTGTCACCATATTGTACATCCTTGACTAATGATGTTAAACAATTGTAACATCTTTGGCTAATGGTGACACTCCAATATAACATCTTTGTCTAATAGTGTCGCCGTATTGTAACATTTGTGACTGATGGTGTTACCCCATTGTAAGATCTTTGACTAATGGTGTCACCCCATTGTAACATATTTGACGAATGGTGTCATCCCATTGTAATATCTTTGACTAATGGTGTCACCCCATTGTAATATCTTTGACTAATAGTGTCACCCCATTTTAATACCAGTTATTAATGGTGTCACCCCATTGTAATATCTTTGACTAATAGTGTCGCCCTTTGTAAGATTTTTGACTAATGGTGTCAACTATTGTAACGTCATAGACTAATGGTGTCAACCATTGTAAAAACTTTGACTAATGGTGTCACCCCAATATAACAACTTTGATTAATGGTGTCACCCTATTGTTATATCTTTGACTAATGGTGTCACCGTATTGTGAAATCTTTGACTAATGGTGTTAGTGAAATGTAAGATCTTTGACTAATGGTGTCACCCAATTGTACGATCTATAACTAATAGTGTCACCCTTTTGTAACATTTTTAACTAATGGTGTCACCCCATTGTAATAAATTTGACTAATGGTATCACCCAACTGTAACATCTTTGACTAATGGTGTCACCCCATTGTAACAGCTTTGAGAAAGGGTGTCACCATTGTGAAATCTTTGACTAATGGTGTCACCGATTTTCGCATCTTTGACTATGATGTGACCCCATTGTAGCATCTATGACTAAGTGTGTATCCATTGTGACATATCTGACAAATGTTGTCAACATACTGTGATATCTATGACTAATGGTGTCACCCCATTATAGCATCCTACACTAATGGTGTCACATTATTGCAACATCTTTGTCTAATGGTGTCACTCCAATGTAACATCTTTTACTAGTGGTGTCACCCATTTAAAATCTGTGTCTTATGGTGTTACCCAATTGTAGCATCTTTGACTAATGGTGTTACTCATTGAAACATCTTTGACTAATAGTGTCACCCCATTGTAGCATCTTTGCCTAATAGTTTCACCCGTTGTGGCATCTTTGACTAAGGGTGTCTGTCACCCATTGTGACATCGCTGACAAATATTGTCACCTCATCGTAATATCTATGACTTATGGTGTCATCCCACTGTAGCATCTTTAACTAATAGTGTCACTCCAATGTAACATCTTTGACTAATTGTGTCACGACATTGTAGCATCTTTGACTAAATGGTGTCGCCCAATTATAAAATCTTTGACTAATGGTGTTACCAAATTGTAGGATCTTTGACTAATGGTTCACTCCGTTGTAATATTTTTGACTAATGATGTTACCCCATTGTAACATTTTTTTACTAATTATGTCACCCCAATGTAACATCTTTGACTAATAGTGTCGCCCTATTGTAACATTTTTAGCTAATGTTGTCACCCATTGCAAAATCTTTGACTAATAGTGTCACCCATTGTAAAATATTTGACTAATGGTGTCACCCATTGTAACATCTTCGACTACTAGTGTCACCCATTGTGACATCTTTGACAAATGTTCTTTATCCAATGTAATATCCTTGACTAATGGTGTCATCCATTGGAATATATATGATTAGTGATGTCACCCCATTGTAGCATCTTTGACTAAGAGTGTCACCAATTGTGATGTAACAGAGCCACATCGGCGCACCTTGGTTTGGCCTGTTAAAGCAGTTTGAAGTTGGACAGCACCAGAAACATGACTTGTAACAAAGCACTTGTGCATTCTTTGTCTGCTGTTGCCTGAGCCGGTTGGTGAAAACAAACGTGCTGTCCTGTTTTGTTTTTAAGTATTGAGATGTGGGAGAAATTTCCTGAGTTGATCTGTGGTCAACTAATGCCTGCGTAAAACAGTAAGTTTTAACTGATTAAGTTGAAAATAAGTAATTAATATAACTCATATTTTAAAGCGAAGCGCGGCCCAGGTTACGGGCTCAAAAGTGGTTGCATGGTGAAACAGGCATGGGTGGATATAATTGTTAGGCGAGATGGTAGAAACAAAGAAATGTAAATAGATTATATGAATAAATATTACTGAAATGGGCTGTTCTATAGATCAATTTAGCGTCCCTGAAGCTTTATGAAAATAAGAGTTAACAGGTTAATATATAGAGATGTAAGCAATCAGGCATGGTGAGGTGAAGATTTGATAAATGTAGAAGATTCCAATAACTAAAATAAAATAGACAGTGTAATTGATTTTGTGGTTTCACTATGTAGATATCCCAAGGTAGCAGAAGTGTGGGATATACAATATGCGGGGCATAAATTATAGGTTAAAGTAAAGACTGAAATTATGCCACATGTTGCATGCTGTTGGCCAGCGAATGAATGCTTGTGAGATTGCTAGAAATGAAGACCACTTAATAACAGAGAGTGGTGAGAATCATATGTGTATGTGTATACAGCAGCAAGATATGTTTGCAGGATTATTCTGTGACAATGATTGGCATAAGATTGAATGTTTGGTCAATTGTTGGATATGAACACTCCTAAGCAACAATGAGTAGGGGAAAATAACCATCATCATGTGTAATATTTATAACATGTGTAAAGCAGAGAAGAATACTTACATGGTATATTTGGCAATGATGGGTTAATGGTTAAGCTATGTAGTTAGAACATGTGGGTAATAAGAGAGGTGAAGAAAGGAATATATTGGAGGGGGACTCAATGGACTGACAGCTATGGTGCGTAGGAAATGATACACCTTTAACACGAAATGATACACTTATTAACACGAGTGCATATCAGCAATCATAATGTAATCATGATAACTGCGAAAGAAGTGCGGCTTTACTGAGGGAGAACAGTCAGGTGTATCTGGAACTTTTAGTATTAGTAAAGGAGTTTATAAGTTAGCATTGATGTCTGGTATCATATCTGTTACCAGAATGCAGTAATGTTTGCACCCGTGTATCAGACTGGGAGTGGAATCATATGGCTGAAGTTTTATGTACAGTAGAACATGGTGCTTGTTGTACCATGGGAAGTGTAGAATTATGTTACGTACCACCCTTCGCAAAGATGTTAACATGTATTTGCTACGTGACATGAAGCGTAAGACAGTAAAATTTATAACTGGTGTATCATAGGAAGAATGGCGAAACTGTACATCTGTTGTTTAGTAACAAAGTATATTACAATGATTGTGTTTGGCCTTAAGCGACACTTGTTGGTCATTAGTGTGTAATAATTACATACTATATAGTAAACTGGTTGTTGTATTAGTCCTGATATTCTGTATCTAGTCATGGACATTGTTCTGCTTTGATCCTGTCTCATATGAATGATGCACTCTTACCACTAGTCATGTACTTTCACTTGATACTATTTATGAACTGTCTTAATGGCATCAGAGAGTCCCTCAGTTGATTTTCTGGGTAGTACATGTTTATATTTAACTTTCTGTGAGTGTTGTGATTCTCCTATGTGCAAGTGTTGCATTTTCACATTCTACAAATATGGTGATTCCACTTTGTATATGTGTCGATTGCTTTTCATAGTTAGACATGTTTTACTTGTTGGTTCTTAGTTTGTAATGCTAATCAAATATTGTAACTTGTATGGTGTCATATTAGTGCTGGTATTCGTCATGCAAACTTGGACATTGCAGGAGTAGTTTGTCCCATGTTAATATATGTTTTATAGTAGGGCAAAGAGTACGGTGTGTTAGGAAAACAGTTGCCAGTGTGCGTAACAATAGGTAGAGAATTGTAGAGTACTAGACTAGAGATGTGGTAGGTGGTGTTTGATCTTGGTTATATCATGGACTGAACAATGATAGTGTTCTATGAATATGTGGTCTGAGAAGAAAATACTGTGTTGTCCTGTATTACCAGTGAATTAGTACAAATTAGTGAATAAAATATTCTGCAATGTGTAGACAGTGAGCTTATTATGGGTTCCTTGGGAAATGTGGCCATGTTGGTAAGTAGGAATGGTATCCTAATTTGCCAACACAAAAATGTCATGTCTGATGGATGTTAACCAAATCAGTGTTGAGATGTTATGTTTGCTTGCAATGTCTGTTGTATGTTAACCAAATCAGTGTTGAGATGTTGTGTTTGCTTGCAATGTCTGTTGTATGTTAACCAAATCATTGTTGAGATGTTGTGTTTGCCTGCAATGTCTGATGTATGTTAACCAAGCCAGTGTTGAGATGTTGTGTTTGCTTGCAATGTCTGATGTATGTTAACCAAATCAGTGTTGAGATGTTGTGTTTGCCTGCAATGTCTGATGTCTGTAAACCAAATCAGTGTTGAGATGTTGTTTGCTTGCAAAGTCTGATACATATTAACTGAATCAGTGTTGAGATGTGTCTGATGTATGTTAACTGAATCAGTGTTGAGATGTTGCATTTTCTTGTGATGTCTGGTGTAAGTGAATCTAATCAATAAGTGTCAAGATGTTGTATCTTGTTGCATCTATTCGTCACAAGTACAAGAGTGTTGTCTGTCTTACGTAGAAAGACTCGGTGTTGGTGTTGTCTTGTTGGGTCATCATGTTGAGATGTTTGACTTGTCTTTGCCTAATGGCATTGTGTTTAATACGATTTCTTTACAACGATAATCATAGATTGTGTTTTCTATTGTTACAGGAGTGGCTGATTAGTTAGTGTCAGCAGGCCTGGGTTCATGGTGGGGTAGTAATTTGTGTCACAACTATTTTTGTTTATGTCGTGTCTTAGGATTTATGTTGGGTAACTTATGTTTTTGTAGTGCCTTATTGTCTGTGCAGTGTTGCTTGTGTCAAAGTCCTTTATTGTGTCATTCTACTCAGCTACTGTTTGGAACACCTTTTCTGTGGTACTTGGTGTACCCTGTTGTCTTAAGTTCTGGTGACTGAATAGAGGCCACCCTTGGTTGAGGTTTAATATATGCAGTTGTCTGTTGTATCTGTTATTAAACATCTGTTATTGAATGTAGTATTCAATGTGTCTGAACACAAATTGTTACCAAAGTTGTAGTAGTTGATAAATAAAGAGATATTTTTGTATTGTTCTTGATTTGTTTGTTTAGTCTCTTTTAGTTTTTGCAATCACTATTTCTCCCACAGTCTAACACCTTATTTCACTGTCTGGACCTCAAATATGACAGTTAATGTCCAGAGTTGAGGCCCCTGTCCAAGATCTCGTATATTCTTACCTAATTACAAACCTTTTTTTTTTTCTTCAGTTGAGGGCGGTGTGAGGTTCTCTCTCTTTTACTACTTCTCTTCTTTGGCCGTAACGAAGTCAGTTACCCTCTACCTCTTAGCACCGTACCAAAGGAAACAGTTCTTCCCTTGTTGTCTTTTCCCCTAGGCTACAGTGACATCTCTGACAGATGTTGTCACCCCATTATAATATCTATAACCAATTGTGTCACCGCATTGTAGCATCTTTCTTTAACTAATGGTTTCACTACATAGTGACATCTCTGACAAATGTTTTCACCCCATTGTAATATCAATGACTAATTGCAGCTTCTTTGACTAACGGTAACATTTTTGACTAACGATGTCATCACTATGGTAAGTTATCTGACTAATCGAGTCATATCCATGTTAACATTTCTAAATAATGTAACACCACCATTGTAACATCTCTTATTATTGAAGTTATCTCTAATAGTGACATGTTTCTAATGTTATCATTTCCACGGCGAGAGAGAGAGAGAGAGAGAGAGAGAGAGAGAGAGAGAGAGAGAGAGAGAGAGAGAGAGAGAGAGAGAGAGAGAGAGAGTCGTACCCATTTATTTGAACGGGTTGTCCAGTAACAACAATACCAATATTATACCCACATTAATGCATGTTTGATCTAAAATTACCTTTATTGTCACAACTGACTACAAGGTTAGTTAGTTGCAAACCCTGTATAGGATTCCGCAATCAACCCCAACTTTTTTGGCTGCTTGCGATTTCTAGGCATGTTTCCGTTCACTAGTTTGCCATTGCTTTCTAAACGACCATGACCCACACAACTGTAAGAAAACGATGCAAGGTGGTCTGCTTCCAAATCGCCCGGAGCTGTGTTTTGAACATGGTATGCGGAATTACGAATTGCGTCCGTTACGCCTTCGTCTCTTGGCCGGCAGACTACCATGCTATTTTTATGTAAAACCAGGATGAAACACCATGCTAGATGAAACACCATGCTAGATGAAACACCATGCTAGATGAAACACCATGCTAGATGAAACACCATGCTGTCATAATTTATAGACAGATATGACAGGCGAGGCTTATCGACATGGCACGTGCTAATGATATCTGTCTCACGTTCACCGATGATGTCATTCGGTGCATTGTGCTCCAGCCGCGCCCTCCCAAAACCCGAACACATTATGAAATAATGTATCAACACAAACTAGGCAACCAACAGGTGTCAGCTGACGTGTCCTTGGAAATGTTGATAGCGCAGGCCTGCCAGATTTAAAGACTTAACGAGTAGAGGCCTATGTCGTTTGATCCCCAGCTGGGTGTTTTAATTTGCTGAGATCACCAGGGACAAGTCCAAGGAGTTGACCATATATTATTGCAGACGTGTCATTTATCGTGGAGGCATCTCGGCGTTTGCAGACAAGTCAGGGAAGTGCTTCAGGGTAGCTGTGTAGGGCCAGAGCGCCTGGGAAGCCCCGGAGTTTACCAGCCCCACGCTGGGATTTATATCCTGGGTATCTACTTTATTTGGGTAGGAGGAAGGAAGGGTGGGCTGGAAACTTTATCGGCAACAAATTAGGGGTGAGAGGGTAGAGACAAGAGACAGACAGACAGACGGACCGTCGGACACACACGCACGCGCGCGCGCAGAGGCGCGGAGAAAGAAGAGAGACAAAGTCCCGGAGAGAGACAGAGGTGCAGAGAGAGAAAACGAAAGAGATAGAGAGATAGGCAGACAGACACACATACACACACACATAGATCAAGACAGTGACGCAGAGACATATAAATAGACAGACAGATCAAGACAGAGACAGTGAGAAATAGAGACAGACAGACTGACAGAGAAAGCGAAAGATATAGAGTGAGAGAGAAAGTGAACAAACGCACTTTATTTTCAACGTGGAGACACATTGCGCACGCAGGCCCGCCTTATATTCGGCCCTTCCAATCACTCACACAAATCAAGAATCTTCCATGCATTAGGACCCACAAAATGCAATGGGCCTGTCACATCACAGACCCCTTGGAACGTATCTTGGGAGCATTTGTATAATGTACGCATCGTTGAGGAAGCAGTCTACCTGGTCAAAATCATAAGGGTGCCCAGTCTAAAACTACTGGTGCGCTGTTGACGAGGTAGGGCGTTCAACCCCTACACTGGCACTATGTTCGATTTCGATGGCACCATTACCCCTACCCCGTTCAACCCCAAAGAGAAGTTACATTAGTGTCCACCCCAGGCTCAGATTAATATTCCAGTGACTGATTAGAGAAATTAGACGTAGACAGTCAAAATTTTTTGGACATGTTATGAGAAGAAATGGATTGGAGAACTTAGTGACAACTGGCAAGATCGAGGGGAACAGACCAAGAGGAAGACCGAGAGGAAAATACCTGGATGGTTTGGCCACATGGCATGGACGAGACAGGAACACTGAGCTGATCCACGACACTGGTGATCGAGTGAAATAGCGAGTCATGACCGCCCACGCTTTCTGGCATGGCACATGATTGATTGATTGACTGATTCAGCCACAAATAGCGACTGCTCACGATTTTACCCTCACATTATAATAATTTGAAGGTGATTGCTGTCCAAACGTTGAATTCTCTTTCAGAAAGCAATGGCAAACTACCTAACATAAATTTGCCTAGAAAATCAATCTGGGGTTGATCGCAACGTCCTGCAAAGTACATGCAGCACTTTAACAAAGAGGGCAGGCCTTGAGAGACAATGCCTAGTTCACTTGACATCTTGGCAGGGAGACACACCTATATCGGAAGTGATTGTCTTTGAAATTGGTCTTCGCACAAACATGCATTATCGCAAGTTATATATTCCACAGTTTAGTAACTTCAGTGTCCAGTGCCTTTGGGAGAAATAAATAAAAGTGGCTGGGGGATTCTGGTGTCCGCCTCTGGCAAAGATGTTAGCTCTGTTTATTGTAATGTCACACCACCGACCTGATCCGTCGGGTAATTTTGGGCTTCGCTCGCTGGAGTGTATTTCCTACACATGGTACTACTATAAGTAGCTGCTAGTGGTATTGAGAGCACTGGACTGATTTTTGCGTGAGAATTAACTTTCCCTATTACCAGTGTCCCTCGTCGTCTGACGGACACCCTCCGACTTTTGAGGTACTTGTAATTTACATAATCGAGTCAAGGACGAGGAGTCAACATGTAATTACGACTGACCGCGCGTGGAACAAATCCATGACACGGCAGCAGAAGAAAAAGTTGATGAGATTAGCAACATAGCCGCCTCGGATAAAGGCTTAAAACTTGAGATCCCATTTAAAATCCCAATTGATTGGTTTGTTGGTCGTGAATTTTCAGGAGGATTGCCAGCTTTAACTAAAGTCCGATGTGTTGGTATGTAGGTCGTTGGTGTGTATATATGTAGGTCGTTGATGTGTAGGTCGTTGGTGTGTAGATCGTTGATGTGTAGGTCGTTTGTGAGTAGGTCGTTGGTGTGCAGGTCGTTGGTGTGTAGGCCGTTGGTGTGTAGGCCGTTGGTGTGTAGGCCGTTGGTGTGTAGGTCGATAGTGTGTATGTATGTAGGTCGTTGGTGTGTAGGCCGTTGGTGTACAGGTCGTTGGTGTGTAGGCCGATGGTGTGCAGGTCGTTGGTGTGTAGGTCGATAGTGTGTATGTATGTATGTCGTTGGTGTGTAGGTCGTCTAGGACGTGAAATGGGTTATGCACTAATCGAAGTCATATTGAGTTATTCAAAACAATGTTTTCCCGTGATGAATTTGAATAACGAAGACACTACCAATAGATTGCACTATTTATTGCCTGGCATATTTCGCTGCATCTCGTCAGGTACATACTACAGAAATCACACAACTTACGTGAATTAATTAGATAAATCCTTCAAACTGAAATATACACATGTTCGCACAGTAATGTCGATTGTCTACCACGGTAATTTTAAACTGACTAACATGTCTTTCTGCTTGCACAAGGACGGCTTACGAAGGTTGATTATTATAGCTTCAGCAAACTTTAATAATCGACTACTTTGCGTGTTGAACAACACCCGGAAGGCACTGTTTCTTTCAACCACGTGACCGCTCTCGAGCACATGTCTCCCGACCGATGAAGCCAGACTTTTCCGGTGTGTCGGCCTGCCTAGGCTACCATTTTCTGTGTCTTCGTTATTCAAATTCATCACGGGAAAACATTGTTTCGAATTTCTGAAACGTCGCCTCCCATTACCAACTGTGAAGCGATTGGATGGATTACTCAAGCTGAAGTGTAAAATATCGGTACAGGAGTGTCGATTGAGATTTCTCGAGGAATGCCTAAAGACGGGAATTTTCCCTCACCGGTATTTCAGATCTCCCAGGGCGGACAGAATATGTCTAACAAGAAAAAACCTGAGACGACTGACAAAAAACCAGATAAAAGAAACCCAGTCTAAACTGGCCAACCTTAAGCGCACACACAGTTCTGCCTACTACGTCACCAAAGAATTGAGCTTGAAATTCACCAAATTCTGTACAGAAACAGTGTACAAGGTGAAAATCGCAGAGAATGCTCGCTTCAACAAATCACTGAGCACTGAAAAGATAACAACGTCAGTACTAGACAACCAAGAGAAGTATGTGAGGAACTTATCTCCGTACGTACTCAACAACATTGAAACGGAGGCCCTTGCATACGGATTAAAATTCTGCATAAAGCCCAAACACATTAACCGTGTTGAGTCGCAAGCACAATTTGAAATGCTGTTTGATCAAGTCTCCAAGTTATCACCTACTTCTGCTGAGTGAGTCGGGTGGCTGAAGGCCAAACTGGTAGATTTAGATCACCAGTATCGCACAACCCCCTCTAAACAGACATGTCCGCTGATCAACGAACACCTTACTGCCTTTAAAGCGTTAAAGGACAACAAAACCCTCGTAATATTGAAACCTGACAAAGGGAGTGGTGCTATACTGATGGACATATCAGACTACCAGAGAAAAATGGATGAAATATTATCAGATGCATCTAAATTCACAGTAGAGCAAACAGTCAACAAGCCGGAGGACCTGGATGCAAAAATGAGGAAATAAATCCAGTCACTTGTGAATGCGGGACTCATCAGTGAGGCCACTGCAAAAACGTTCACACCGCGTGGCTCCCAAACACCTCAGATGTACGGTCTACCCAAGCTTCACAAGCCCGGCATCCCACTAAGACCGATCCTTTCCATGGTTAACTCGGCACAACACCGAATGGCGAGATGGCTAGCTGAAATTTTAAAGCCAGTACGACAGTCCTTCGATCCAAGAACACTCAGAGATACATTCGAACTGGTGGAACTATTGGATACTATGGACTTAAACAACAAACACATGGCATGCATGGATATTGCCTCTTTATTCACCAACGTTCCATTAGATGAGACCTTGAATATAATAAGCGAACGCATTAGAGACAAACAATTAAAACTAGGCATACCATCAGCTATTCTAGAGAGGCTATTAAAATTATGAACTGCCAACATACAATTCAATTTTCTAAACAAGTCATATCACCAAATTGACGGAGTGGCCATGGGGAGTCCACTTGGACCTATTCTAGCGGACATCTTCATGGCACACTTAGAAGAAAAGAGATCCTCAGAAATCAATAACTTGGCCTTTTACCGTCGTTACGTGGACGATATACTAATTATCACCACAGACGAGCTACAAGCAACGTCGTTCCAGGCCACAATGAACGAGACACATATAAACATCTCTTTATCTATGGAACACGAACACAACGAAGCGTTGCCGTTTCTAGATATCCTAATGAGACGTAGAGCAGACGGCACAATTCAAAGATCGGTGCACCGCAAAGAAACATGGACTGGCCAATACTCAAATTTTCAGAGCGTCGCACCTGTCCAGTGCAAACGGGGCTTAGTACGGACCCTATTTGACCATGCTAGGAAGATATGCACCCAGGACACACTGACAGAGGAATTTGAAACTCTGAAGAATGCCTTAAACCTGAATGGGTACTCCACAGGATTCTTAAAGCGCCACTGCCAACCGCCCAAACCGAAATCAGAAGTAACTACAGTACCTAAACTCAATGTATTCATCCAGCTAACCTTCCGAGGAGATGACGTAATGCAACGTCTGCGGGACCGGCTCACCACAGCAGTCGAGCGAACATTCTGTGCTGCAGCTCTAGTCATCAGGTACAGAACCGTACCGATCCCCGTCCCAGCAGTAAAAGAACCTGTAGCTTTGTACGCCAAATCAAATTGTATTTACCAATTTACATGCAGATGCGAGGCCATCTACATAGGCAGAACTGAGCGACAGTTACATTGCAGGGTTTCGGAACATATTCCGAATTGGGTGGACAAGATACTACACACAGAAGATGGTAGCCTAGGCAGGCCGACACACCGGAAAAGTCTGGCTTCATCGGTCGGGAGACATGTGCTCGAGAGCGGTCACGTGGTTGAAAGAAACAGTGCCTTCCGGGTGTTGTTCAACACGCAAAGTAGTCGATTGTTAAAGTTTGCTGAAGCTATAATAATCAACCTTCGTAAGCCGTCCTTGTGCAAGCAGAAAGACATGTTAGTCAGTTTAAAATTACCGTGGTAGACAATCGACATTACTGTGCGAACATGTGTATATTTCAGTTTGAAGGATTTATCTAATTAATTCACGTAAGTTGTGTGATTTCTGCAGTATGTACCTGACGAGATGCAGCGAAATATGCCAGGCAATAAATCGTGCAATATATTGAGTTATGATTGTATCGACGTGAGGTAAGGCTTTGCTTGTAGCGGAGTGAGGTAGGACTTTCCATGAACTGGAGTGAGGTAGGACGTTCCATGACCTGGAGTGAGGTGAGGCTTTGCTTGTAGCGGAGTGAGGTAGGACGTTCCATGAACTGGAGTGAAGTAGGACGTTCCATGAACTGGAGTGAGGTAGGGCTTCGCTTGTATCGGAGTGAGGTACGACGTTCCATGAACTGGGGTGAGGTAGGGCTTTGCTTGTATGGGAGTGACGTAGGGCTTTGCTTGTGTCGGAGTGAGGTAGGACTGTCTATGAAATGGAGTGAGGTATGGCTTTGCATGTATCGGGGTGTGATAGAGATTTGCATGTATCGGGGTGTGACAGAGATTTGCATGTACCAGGGTGTGATAGAGATTTGCATGTATTGGGGTGTGATGGAGATTTACATGTATCGGGGTGAGGCAGGACTTATGCATGTATCGGAGTAACTTTGGGCTTTGCATCTATCGGGGTGGGGTCAGTGTAGATACTTCTCCCCCGACCCAGCACCAAAATGATACTTCAATCGGGAACTGTTTACTTGAAGTATTGTTCCCTCTTGAAGAAACCAAATGAATGCACAAGACCAGTTCTGGAGCTTCCTGTCCGCGGAGAGATATAGGCAGTTGGCCATTATGCAGCACAGCACACAAGGACTGGCCAGGGTTAGGCCTTAGATGCAAATGGTTCCTCCAGGGAATGTAGAGACTCCATTGTCAAGTGAGCGCAATTCATTGCTCAGGGGAACTAAAGCATCTGTGAGACATTGTACAGATATATTATATAGCCGCTACCTTTGCAGGGTTGTTATGGAAAAATCGATCTATAGGTAGACTGTGCCGCTACTTTGAATGGGATCTGTCTCGAGGATGTAAATCTTTCACATGACAAGTTGACATACATTCCAGAATGCCATTTATTGAGTGATTGATTGACTGACTGACCGACTGACCGACCGACTGACTGACTGATTGATTGATTGATTGATTGATTGATTGATTGATTGATTGATTGATTGATTGTAGAATATACATCATAGCACACCGAACAAGACCATATACGCCATATATCCCGCAGCAAATGTCGTAAGTTGTAGATACTGATCGTCCCAGTACCAAACTAGTGTTTAAACACACGTATTCTTTCCCCATACGTCCCTCCTTGGCAGACCTAAGCTTCAATCAAAATGCATGCATGCTTCATTATTTTGTTTCATCCGTCACTGTATCTTCAACTAGGATTTGTCCAAAGGTAGTCTTTGGAATGTTTGCCTTGCCAGTTGTAAGTGTTCCATTTACTGGTGGTCCTGTTGTTGAGTTGAGTTGAGTCAAAGACCGACATCACAACATTCGGAATATGCCCATACGGTGAAGCCAACAGTAGAGGGTTGACACTGTTGGTGAAGCGTGATCAGCAAGTTGCAAACACAATCCAAAGACTGAATAAGTTGATGATAATGTGCAGTAACCCGCCAACAGAGAGCGTTTCGGGTTTAGTTCATTAGCAGTGAAGAGGTTTACTTCTAAAAAGTGAAGATTTGGTCTTGGGGTCAACCAAGAAACGAATATATATATATATATATATATATATATATATATATATATATATATATATATATATATATATATATATAGAGAGAGAGAGAGAGAGAGAGAGAGAGAGAGAGAGAGAGAGAGAGAAACAGACAGATAAAAAGAGCCAGAGAGAGGGGGGGGGGGGTAGAGACAGAGAGGGAGGGTGACAGACAGACATAAAAAGAGCCAAAGTAAGAGGGAAAGAGATAGCGAACGAGAGAGAGAAAGGAGACACACAGAGAGATAGAAAGTAGAGAGATAGAAAGGAGAGGCAGGCAGACCGTCAGACAGACCGAGAGACAGACAGACCGACCGACCGACCGACCGACCGAACCACCCACCCACCGACCGACCGACCGACCGACCGACAGACAGACAGACTATAATGATAGAAGGATCATACTTCTAATAGATGTATGGTTGCATCATTTTTCACGTCGCCAAAGCAGTCCGCCTCCGAAACGCCCATGATGCATATGTCATTAAGGCGAACAGCGGGCTCTAATCCCTCACAGAGCCCCACATCCCACGCTAACAGACGTCCAATCCCAGCATGCGTCGGTGTTTGTGGATCTGTTGCAGGCACAGATTATGGTGATTTTAGTTGGATTTTATTAAGTGACAAAAATTATCAATCGAAATACAACAACCAACACAAGCAATAAATAATTTTTATAGGAAATTATAGGGAAAAGTATGCTTTTTAAAATGTGGCTCTGACTCCTGTCCCGTGTCTTGGTTCATGAGAATATCTACCGACGCCACAGATATGTAATTGTATATTATTATTATTATTATTATTATTATTATTATTATTATTATTATTATTATTATTATTATTACCATCATCACCCTCAATATAGTTATTTACTTACTTACTTACTTTCTTACTTACTTACTTACTTACTTACTTACTTACTTACTTACTTACTTTACTTACTTACTTACTTACCTACCTACCTACCTACCTACCTACCTACCTACTTACTTACTTACTTACTTACTTTCTTACTTACTTACTTACTTAATTACTTACTTTCTTACTTACTTTCTTACTTACTTACTTACTTACTTACTTACTTACTTTCTTCCTTACTTACTTACTTACTTACTTTCTTACTTACTTTCTTACTTACTTACTTACCTACTTACTTACTTACTTAATTACTTAATTACTTATTTACTTACTTACTTACTTACTTACTTACTTTCTTATTTACTTACTTTCTTCCTTACTTACTTACTTACTTACTTACTTTCTTACTTACTTTCTTACTTACTTACTTACTTACTTACTTACTTACTTAATTACTTAATTACTTATTTACTTACTTACTTACTTACTTACGTACTTACTTAATTACTTAATTACTTACTTACTTACTTACTTACTTACTTACTTACTTACTTACTTTTTCAGTTATCAGATCATCCTCACTTCACATGGGCTCTTTCAGTCAAATTGTTCTCGGATCCCCCACTGACTATTTGCTCCGCCCCGTCTGATTTCATCTCTTTCCACTTATTTTCTCCCTGTCTGGTCAAGATTGCAGATTCACAGTCTAATCTCGATTAGTGTAATCGCCCTGTCTCTCTGACAGCATTCACAACACCGTAGCCGGTCCATTGCTCGCAGCATTCACAGCAGCCCAGCTCGCCAGCCTAACAGCTTCATCATTTTCTCTTACATTCACAGCAGCCCAGCTCGCCAGCCTAACAGCTTCATCATTTTCTCTTACATTCACAGCAGCCCAGCTCGCCAGCCTAACAGCTTCCTCATTTTCTCTTACATTCACAGCAGCCCAGCTCGCCAGTCTAACAGCTTCATCATTTTCTCTTACATTCACAGCAGCCCAGCTCGCCAGTCTAACAGCTTCATCATTTTCTCTTACATTCACAGCAGCCCAGCTCGCCAGCCTAACAGCTTCATCATTTTCTCTTACATTCACAGCAGCCCAGCTCGCCAGTCTAACAGCTTCATCATTTTCTCTTACATTCACAGCAGCCCAGCTCGCCAGTCTAACAGCTTCGTCATTTTCTCTTACATTCACAGCAGCCCAGCTCGCCAGCCTAACAGCTTCATCATTTTCTCTTACATTCACAGCAGCCCAGCTCGCCAGCCTAACAGCTTCATCATTTTCTCTTACATTCACAGCAGCCCAGCTCGCCAGTCTAACAGCTTCATCATTTTCTCTTACATTCACAGCAGCCCAGCTCGCCAGTCTAACAGCTTCCTCGTTTTCTCTTACATTCACAGCAGCCCAGCTCGCCAGTCTAACAGTTTCCTCATTTTCTCTTACACCCGCGTGGCCTAGCACAAAAATCAAACGATTTCTCTCGCTTCGTCAAAATTGCGAAAAAGAAGTGAAGGGCTGGTTCCAATAATTTTACTGATATAACACGAATCACTGGCCACGGTTAAATTAATTAGTAATTATTTTCCCCCGAAACAGAAACCTTGTCTAGGTCTGTTGTGTGGTGGGACCATCATATTTTGCAGGCATGAAAGTCTACAGAGCAGTTGTATTATCCACACTGCTATATGTTTGTGAAACCTGGTCTGTTTACTCTAAGAAATTAAACCACTTCCACACAGTCCGTCTTAGGAAGCTATTGAAGATTAAATGGCAATACAAGATCCCAGACACTGAAGTCCTAGAAAGAGCGTCCATGCCCAGTATCCACACTCTGCTAATCAAGAATCAGATTCGCTGGACTTGTCACTTGACTCGCTTACCAGATCACAGGCTCCCTAAATGAACTTTTAACGGCGAGCTGCGTTGTGGTAAACGCTCCCAAGGTGGCCAGAGGAAATTCTCAAAAGACACTCTGAAGATCTCACTAAAAGTTTTGTCATTCATCATACATATGGGAGACTGCTGCCAAAGACCGAAATTCATTGCGTACATCATTACGCAATGGTTCATTCACTTGTGAAGCAGCCAGGACTGCAAGAGCTGTGAAGAAAAGGCTGGACAGAAAAACCACTGCAGGAGATCCTCCTCCTGGAACGTCAAACATTCTTTGCCCACATTATCAAAGAACATTTCGAGCCAAGATAGGCCTTACCAGCCATCTTAGAACTCACGGCTCAAAACGTTCAACCCCACTGGATGAAATGAATGGTCACCATCATTCTTAATGGACAAACAACATTTTGAAGGCCTGATTACAAGGTGGCCAGTCTTTCCCTCACTTAGCAAGCGACAAACCCAGGGGCCCATTCCTCGTCAGACGTATTCATTACATCATCAGGGCATTTAACAGTTAAATTACGTATCTCAATAATACCCCTACAATTTTGGTATTCACAATTTAATGTCACTAAATTATGTCCCCTGTGCATGTATTGTCTTCCCTTGAGACAAACTAATTTTCTTCTCATGGAAAACCGCCTCACCTCACGGACCGCCGCAGATTACAACTGTAGATGTTTGCATTTGGGCTTTAGACTCCACTTAAGAGTCTCCTCGCACCGACAATAACAATTTTAATATGTAGGAGGTTACATAGCGACAGCGAAAGCCTCGGTGCAGAGTTTTATGTACTCAATAGGCCATTTACCATGGAAAGGGGCAGATAATCGTAGATAAGAAACCATGTCGTAAAATAGTTAGCGCACAGGCATTCCAGTACATGATCCGAGTTCGTGCCCTAGTTTAGGAGGGCAGGGTTATTGTTTTTATAAGAGTATACGACTCAATTGTACACTGTATTGTTATCATCACCATCCTCATCAACAGCATGCTTATCATCTCATCTCACTTAGTTCTTCTTAGTTCTTTGTCGAGATGAAGCATAAACAGCGGGAGAGTGCCCGTTTATGGGCTACATTTATCGAGATTCACATGGAGTCTGTCAATTCCTCTGTCCATCGTTTACATGTCGGCCTCTTCTTCTCGTTCCGTTTGGTGTCCGGTTATTCTTCATTCCTTTTCTTAGAGAAGTAGGGGGGGGGGGGGAGGGTCTCCTACCGAGTTGTTAGGCCAGTCACAGGTTTCATTATCATCAAGTGCCCTGTCAGCTGGCGTAGGCATTCATGACTCTCCACAGATTTCGGTATGTGGTGTTCTGGAACAACCTTGCTGATTGTATTCCTCAATGCCACCGTCTTAACCCATCCAGCACCATTTTTCTTGGTCTGCCACTGCCTCGATTCCCCTCGATCTTTTCAGTTGCTCACGATGTTCTCTAATACCTCGCATGGTTAGATCCGGAAAATCTGACCAAGGTGAGTCCAACCCTCCTGGTGAGCCAGAGTGCCGTTCGCCCATGACCTCGCTGTCATGGTTTCCCGGTCTACACCATAGAGAGGTGGGGGTTGACTTGTGCTGGTCATCGGCAGGCTACGAATTTTCACTTTGCATCCCTATCTTCATTTGGTGAGGAATATTTTTTTTCATTTTACAGATGCGATCGTTCTCTGTAGACTCGATCTGAGTCCACACATGTCTTGCAACTATTAGCTGTTACTACTGATGAGTAAATTGAACTGATTTTGCGATAGTGACGGCTTTCCCTATTACTTGTGTTCCCTGGCATCAGACGAACCTTTTGCGACTTCTGAGGTACTTCCAGTACAAGTCAAAAACGAGAGGTCAACATTTAAGAAGAAGAATGGACAAAAGCGTTCGCCCTTAAATATCTGATGCGCTGATGCGGGGGTAGCGGGTTCAAATCCTACACAGGTCAGTTGGACTAAAATGTTGACTTTTCGTCCTTGACTTGGGAGTGTAAATTACAAACATTCTCAGATGAGGTAGATAAACCTGAGATTGCCATGTGCTTGTTGCACATTTTGAAATTGTTAAAAGGGGTTTCGGGCATGAGGGTCGACTTCATTGCACCGGGTTTTATCCCAAAGGGCTCAGAGTCTTTCAGCAGAGTGACCTGCCTAGTTACGACACCCCGCTTCCTCTTTTCCATAAGTCTCCATTAAAAGCTGCACTCGTAAACAGCCATGATGAAACCCGATACCTAACCCACAATCTTCCTTCCGATCTCGAGGCAAGCGGTTGGACAACTAAAACCCACGGCAACTTAAAATCGCAAAGCGTGGGCCATAAGGCAGCTCTCATGGCAAATAAGTTTTGTGACTACATCTCTATGGTTAGATATAAACCGTTACCTTCGGAAGAAACATGTCTTCGAAACACTGCTCTCAGAATTAGATTGGCAGATAACTAACTATCTTTAGCTAACTCCCTTGAATATGGGAACTAAGAAGGGGAATAAAAGTTAGTTACATTTGCTTTAAAGGACGTAGCAATCCACGCCAGCATTTATTGGCTGTTTTTTTTTTTTTTTTTTTTTTTTTTTTAATTTTCTAAGCAATTTTACGTTCAACGGCTTGCCATTGCTTTTTGAACGGCCGACATTCACACTATTGTGTAAATCAACGCAAATCCGCCTGCTGCCAAATCGCCTGTGGCTGATTCAAAGCCGGTATATCGGATTTGTGAAACTGCCACAGACGCAGACGAAATGAAAGCATTCAGTCTACATGGTAATATCACACAGTGATATGTTCATAATCAGAACTTATGTGGCAAGACTAAACAAGACATGTCCACAGTTGCATTCAAGTGTGTCTGCAGGTGCCCAACAAAGGGCATGTAATCACATGGTATTAAGTGATATTTACGCTGGTGTGGTAATAAAGTGACACAACTCTTGTCTTTGACTAATTGTCTATGTAAACCATAACTCTTGCTTAATGCTTGCCAAGGGGGATAAGTGTAGATTTGGGAACATATTATTATGTGTAGAATTACAGATACATGTTAAAGCTGGAATCAAGCTTGCATCAACCTGGAGATACGTCTAATATAATGATCGTTAAAATGTGCTAACTCGTTAGAATTTATTATTCGGTTTAGATGCGTGCGAACCACATTGTTTTGGCATTTATAAGTAATTTAAACTGGACATAATCATGAAAGCAAATGTGAATATATAGATAAACGAGTCTAACTCTTAAGTTCCCCTGTTGGCTTGCAAATGATATATTTTTGATGGCTCCTTGAGCCCTACAAAGTAACTTTACAAACGGATCATTTCCGGTTGAAACACCGGTATTTAATGATGAAAACTCCGCCGCGGAGCAAGTATGACAGGAGGCCTCTGATCGCCAGAAGAGTTCCCGTTTCCCAAAATGTTTCGGCCCTTTTACCTTCTTGACAATCTCTCCAGGCGTTTCCCCCTGTCGTGCGACTCGTTCGGTCGTTGTCGTTGTCAGTGTATTGTTCAGTGTCTGTCCTTACCTGCGAACACGTCTGCTCTCAGACCTCCCTTACCTCGGGGAGGAGAGCCTTGTGCACCCGTTGCTTCGTGTCCCCACAACAACCTAGCACCTGTGGCCGTGGGAATCCAGATTCTTCTCCGGTCTATGCCTCTGTCGCCTCCGTTTGCCTTCGGTGCCATGTTCGTTTCATAGTCAGGGGTCGTGAGTGCCCCGTTCACTGCGCCGCACTCTGGGAAGCCGGCTCTTCCTCTGGGTTCCTCGACCTCTCTCGTGGCCTCTGCTACGGAGTGCGGCTTTCGTAAGACGACTGCCGACATGTCATGTAGGTTGGTCTTCGGTCGACATTTGTGTGACTTGGCCACTGCTACAGTACGGATATTTGCCACACTGAACAGTTCCATCGTCAGATGCCTGCCCTCGCTCGGAGGGAAAGCTACAGAGTCGACACGAGACATTGCAAGTTCTAGCTCTTAGTTGAGAGTTTGGTTCCGATGTTAGTTGCCCTGCAGTTACAGACAGAAACGTTAACCAAATTACTGTCGTGGCTTGTCCCACTCTATGTTTAGGTTGTTCCACAGCCAGCACGAGGCCTCTTAGGCTGCCTCGCCGAGTTGTTTCTATGCCAGAGTTCTTGCTTGTCCTTCGATCCCAGCCAACGTAAGTTAGCGAGGCAGGCGTTTCAAGAATGTAACCGCATCGTGCAGCCAGGGTCGTGGTTTGAGCGGACAAAAGAGCAAAATTTGTACGACCGTTCGACAAAGTCTCGATAAGCGCCCACTCTCTCTCGATGAGTAGTGGGCCTGCAGTCAGTAAGCTGGTATAGCTTTTTTTTCGGTCAGTCCTGCCGGCGTAGCTTGAAAGCTCGTCGGTAGGCGTCCAGTGGTTTTGCATGTATCACCTTGTACCGGGAGGGCGCGCTTTAGCGATGCTACTCTTGGCTTGCGTGTGCGTGAATAGTCCGTCTGTCCGATGTGAAGGAAATCGTGTTGATCCTATAAGCAATCATACGCTCATTGCTTGTCGCTACGCTTGTCTTAAAACTGAAAATTAAAGGAAGTGACGGAAGGGCCCGAGGCTCCCGAGAGCCAATATAAACAGGGATAACTGGCCGTGGCAGCCTAACGTCCACTGCATCTGTGTCCGTCTTCCAGTCGTCTTGCCATGCTCGCCACTGGAGCCAGACGGAAACAGACGAGGGAGCGGGGGCGAAGGTGTTGCGCGACCACTTCCTCGCTATACAAAACCAAAGCGCAAGTCATTCGTTCCTCATCAAATCAAAGATGTAGTGTAATGAATGGTCATTGTCAATGAATGGTCAACGTCATTCATGATGGACGAACATCGCTTTATCACGTCATACATGAAGTATGAGACTAGACATATGGCACCCACCTCCATGGCGAATAGCCTGACATTGTATCTTTCCTGTCTCAGTCTTGCGACCATGTCACTATACTTCTCCATCTTGTACGTGTGCTGCTCTTCAATTCTCGACTCACTTGGGACGGTCAGCTCAATCAGCGTAATATGTTTGGTCAACGAAGAGTGAAAGACAATGTCAGGTCGCAAGAGAAACTGTTGGACTACTTTAGTACTCACCACAGACCTTCAGATCCACAGTCAGCTCACAGTCACCCGCGCCATCGAAAATGGACGATAAGTCGGCAGCGCAGCCTTCCTTGTCTCCTTCGTTGCTGCCCAGGCCTGACAAAGTAAATCCCCGTCGGCCTCGCTCTGGTCCCTCCGCTCGTCTGCATTCTGGCTCCATCCATTATTGCTGCCAGCTCAGCAAGGACTTTATTGTGGCGCCATGGCACAGGGCTACTTTGCATGCGGAAAATACGTGTTCCGCTGTCTGGACCTCTTACAGAGGGGACAGGACTGGTCGATGGCTTTACCCCCACTTGACCAGGTTGGCAGCTGATTGCAGGACATCGTAGAGGGATCGGACGATGAAACTTAAACGCAGTGGTTTCAAGCCTGATCTCAATCCAGGTTAGGGATCTCTGCAGTATCCTCTCCCGTGACACCCAATGGCCCTGCAGCGCCTGCTGCGCAGCCATTTGAACTCACTTTTTTCCTCTCCCTTGCGGATCTCATGAACCACCATGTCTCTGCGTTCCTTGGTCGTCGCCTTGGACAACATCTGAGCTCTGTCACGGTGCCCGAACTCCCTTCAATCCGACTGGGTGTGCCCCATGGCTTCCTTCAGCTTACGTGATGCTTGGGCAGCTTCGACCGCGCTGTCGACCTTCCACTTCCTTCCCGTTTTAAGCGCGGGTTGTGAGGTGCTGACTGTTTCATCTGGAGTCTCGCACAGCATTATCGTGAGTCTGGCTTTTCCGACTTTTATTTCTTCCATGACAGACTTGAACGGGAGAACGAGCTTGGATTGTTTACAGTGTAGTGCAACCTTCGTGAGACCTGGTGGAGCGTCATGCCATTTCCTTATATATTTGCTTATCTTCATCTCAATGGCAATACTGCGCTCGTGCCTATATCGTATATCTGTAGAGGCCATAGAAGTTTCGGGATAAGCATGAATTAGAGACACCAGATCTTGAATTTGTCTGTCAGTCTGCTTTTCTGGATGGTGCGCAAGACTTTTACCGTTATTTTATGTTGCCGCGTTTTCTATTGCCGCGTTCATGTCCGTCAGGGTGGCATCGTACACGAATCGGACTCCTTGCTGGATCTTCTACCACAGTGGGAATTACCAGCCCGGCAACCCTGAACAACCTTTCCGCCGTTCTACCCTTCATGATCAATAGGCTTCTTGATTTTTTCGGCTTGAAACTCATCTTGCACCAGCGTATCAGCTCATTAAGCCTGAGGAGGATGCTGAGAGCATCACTCTCCTTCGGTGGCAGGATCGTTGTGTCGTCCATTAAGGCCTTCAACGACGGCATGCTTCATTCCTCGCTAAGTCTCAGACCGTGTACGTAGCCGGATGTCGCACCCAGGATCACGTGCTTTGTCATAACGAATAGTAGCGGCGCAGTCGTACATCACATGACAATACTCACCTGCAGGTCGATACATCTATTCTTGAACGTCGTGGTCGAGAAACGGAGAGAGAAGCCCGAGACCTACTGCGTGAGGATTTTTCTTATCTCCTTGGGAAAGTGACACGTCTTGAATGCATGCCACATTATCTGGTGGGGCATTGACCCGTACGCGTTTGTCAGATCCAACTATATCACGTGGAGGTTTTCCTTCTTCATCTTCATCTTCGCTCTCGTTATTTCATCACTATTAGCTACTAGCACTCAAATAAGCATGAAGTAGTCGTATAGAAAATTAAATTTATTCCACATCGTGGACAAATAATTAAATAAGTAAATGTAATCATGGTTATAGCGAGTTCGTACCCTTCCCATCTCTGTTCTCACACTTTCTAATTCACCTGTGCATATCTTTTTTATATGATGTTACAAGTCCGACACTAGCCTTGACTTTGCTCAGGTGTTATCTTAACGAGAGATTGAAATGAAATGCGGAAGAATAATTTCTCCCACTAGGGCAGCAAGTTTTCTCTCACGTGACCTCCTGTTCTGAGCCTTTGATTGGTTGACCAATGACCCGGCGTAACTAGGCTAGTTACCTCTCTTAACTACAGCCAACAAACATTTTACTTATCATACATTGCATTTATGTTAATATTCATCCTTTCTCCCAAGCAAAGGTGAGGCGTTGCAAGTACCTTATTACAATCATGGCAGAATGCATTTTTGCGTATGGATTAGTTTTCCCTATTACCAGTGTCCCTCGCCATCAGTCGAACCAGATTCTTCTAAGGTACTTGTAATTTACGTCCCCAAGTTACGAGAAGAAATAAATTGGAGACCTTGATGATAACTGGCAAGACTGCTGGAAGAAGAACAAGACGAAGGCATAGAAGTTAATATCTGGATGTCTTGGCCAACTGGCATGGTCGAGACAAAAACACGGAGCTGATCCACGACTCTGGTGATCGTGTGATGGCGAAACATGACCGCCCACGCTTATAGGCATGGCACATGATGATGAAGTCAAGAACAAGAAGTCAATATTTTAGTCCACCTCACCAATGTAGGAGTTGAACCCGCTACCTCAGCATGAGCACACCGGAAGTTTAAGAGCGAGCTCTGTTTTCCATTCGGCGATGTTGACTTCCCGTGACATTATCAGCCCAGAGGGTAAAAGTACCGGATAATGGACGGTGATTGAAAAGGGAGAGTCTATCATAAGAGATTACATCCTCCAGCATGAGATGGAGGTGGAAGCAATATCATCAGCTTTCTGATGGTTGGAGGAGACCGCTGCAACACACATTGCATTCATTACGGACTCGGCGAGTATGCTTAGTAAGGTGGAGAAAGGAATGTTTCGTGTGGAATAGCTTGCCTCGCTTCAGCGGTCATAGATTGTGAGAATTGCATGAAATGTTTGCACTGGTCATGCAGGAGTGCGGGGTAATGAACAGGCTGTTATGCCGACAGTGAATGCATCTCTCAGTGGTAGATTACTTATGGACAAGGGAGAGGTGGTCGTGTGCCCGTAGCACCAGTTGGAGAAAGCGGTGTAACAGACTGAGAACCCGTATGTGGAGTAAATGATATGGCGGAGGATCGGCAGTGGCTATGGACAAATCTCAAAGCTGAGAGGGAAGACCAGGAGAAATTTCAGTTAGATGGCATTTGGAACCATTAGCAGTATGACTCTTCACTGGCTGTAGAACAAGGAGACGGATGCGCGTATGGGAATGTCCTGTGTGCAGTGATGTCGGTTCTTAGCTCAACTCAACACAAATCAAATATCAGCGCAGTTCACCATCAGCTTCGCTAACTTGCCAGAGTCATAGTCCCTTTTGTTTGGACATTCATGCCAATGATCCAGACAGCAAACTTGCATAGAGAAATACGCAGATCTTCCAAAGATCATTGTCACCATCATCATGTGCCCTGTACATAGCAGTCAGAATTTTCATGTAAATCATATTGCCAGTCCTTTTTAAGGACGTTGCACTCAGCCCCTGCCTTATTGACTGTTCGTATTTTACAGTAGCTTGCCACTGTTTTTGAACGACAAGTTAACGTTTAATTCTAACTGACGAGTGTGTGAAATGAACTTCAAACCCCGATGTTAGTTGGGAAAGTTTAAGCGCGTACGCCGATCACTAACATTTTCAAATCGTGTGGAATTTGTTTGTCTGTTTGTTGTTGTTGTTGTTGTTGTTGTTGTTGTTGTTGTTGTTGTTGTTGTTGTTGTTGTTGTTGTTGTTGTTGTTGTTTTCTCCCTCAACAGGTTATATTCAACAAAATAAGAAACAGTGTATCTAAACAAAGGTAGCTTCTTGCCAGTTATTTATAATCCCGCATAAAATTACTTTCCTATACCATATGAGTTGAGTTAAGTTGAGCTGACTTGAGTTGAGCTGAGTTTAGTTGGGTTGAGTTGAGTCAAAAACCTACACCACTGCACTCGCCCATACGTGCTAGGTCATCGTCTGCAATAACCAGCGAAGAGTCCTAACATAAATGGTATCAGTAGCAGTCTGAGTGTATGTCCGTCTGACTTTTATGGAAGTTTTTAGACAGGGGTCTCTGCTAACCAACAGCCCCCCCCCCACACCCCCACTCCCACCTCTACACCCCACAGATATACTATGCATAATGCCGCTGCCAGAATGCCATTACAAAAGTCCGCCACGAAAATACAGTTAATCGTCGATGGTACCGGCAGTTGCTAGAAAACCAGCAGCCACACATTACAGCATAAGGCAAACCCAGTTAGTTCAGCGATTGGCCAGCCGCCATTTTTCTTAACCCTGAGAGTTACTGTGTTAGAGAGAACAATATCAGAGGCTATGTGTGTTTGTATTTGAGCCAAAATATAATTATATTCACATCATATAAGATGTAATTCTTCTGTATTCACCTGACGAGATGCGGCGACATATACCGGGCAATAAATCGTGCAACTTATTGTTTGTGTCTTCTGTGTTTACATACATTAAGGACATACGTTGTTTTTAAAGTACTTTTCATGTTGGGGTCGAATGCACATTGATAAATGTGGTGAGTCTTGAATCAAGTTATTAGGTGCCGTCTCCACAATGAAGGTTGGCTACAATGAATATCCAACACTCTCTGTTACTCGAATTGATTGTAAATTCTGCCAAACTGCTGTTGATGCATCTCTTGGTGTTATTTTCTCGCTTGTATCGTTGTCTATCTCTTGTTTAGATTCGCTTGCCTTCAGTCTTACCCTCCAGTATGTTTTTATAAGAGTGTTATGTCTTTTAATGTGGCCGGAATATTTAACTTGCCTTTTTTTTCATTTCTTTCACCAACTCTCTTTTCATTCTAGGCTTTTCTATAACCCCTGATTTTGATTTTGATTTTTTTTTTTTTTTAATGTCTATGAAATACGGCATTTTCTTCTGTACATTTCCATGACCTCCATCCAACGTTCTGATTGCTTGTCCATTGTCCAGGAGCAGTGATTGTTACAGGACTTTAAAGAGATGTGCAGGCAGGGTGGGCTCACAGAGAGCTCTGAGCTATGATTTCATCAAGGAGTTTGCTGATATTCGAGGATGCTTTACTGAAGGCAGGCAGAACAAGCGCTGTCATATTATTCCGATGCATACAGAGAGAGAGAGAGAGAGAGAGAGAGAGAGAGAGAGAGAGAGAGAGAGAGAGAGAGAGAGAGAGAGAGAGAGAGAGAGAGAGAGAGAGAGAGAGAACGAAAGAAGAAGAGAGCATATATAGAACCACTGTCGTGGGGCACAATATAAACAGGAACTTTTGATCCTTGACTGCTGTTGATCGTGAGGAAGATGTTGATGATGATTTTTTGTTCTTTTTTACGCCTGCTCGCTTTGAACTCAAGCGTAGTCCATACACACTAATAATAGTTGTGACGGACTGAATTTTGCGTGTGGAATATCTTCCCTTATTAACAGTGTTTCTCGCCATCAGGAGAACCCACTCCTACTTCAGAGGTTCTTGTAATTTACGTCCCCAAGTCAAGGACGACAGGTCAACATTTTAGTCCAACTGTCCAGTGTAGGGGTTGAACCCCTTACCTCGGCATCAGCACAACGGATGTTCAAGAGCACGCATTCTTACCCATTCGGCTATACCGGCCTGCATGTTGATGATGTTGACGATAATGATGATGATGATGATGATGAACGGGAGTCTCCGTGGCGAAGTGGTCAAGTCGTTGGACTCGGGCTCCGAAGGTTGTGAGTTCGATTCCGGGCCGCGTCCTTCGGTACACGAGTGGATATTTTCGGAGACTCCTGTGGGTCGTTACTGGAGCTACGGAGTTCGTGCTTTGTGCGACGCTTTCCGCTCTGCGGAAAGAGACAGAGCCATATGGGATAAAAACCCGGTGCAGTGAAGTCGACCCAGTCAACTTTTAAGCGATTTTTTTTAAATCGATGATGATGATGTTGATGATGATGATGATGATGATGATGATGATGATGATGACGACGATGATGATGATGATGATGATGATGATGATGATGATGATGATGATGATGATGATGATGATGATGATGATGATGATGATGATGATGATGATGATGATGATGATGATGATGATGATGATGATGATGATGATGATGATGATGATGATGATGATGATGATGATAAAACGCGGTATCATGTTATTTACCGCTGCGTTATAACCATTAACAAATGTTCCCATAAACTTGTTTTCAAGATCAAATCAGCAATAAAAATACATTTTTATTATTCGCCATTCCGTTTTCTAATCCCCTATTTATGTTAACTGAAAACTAGCCAATAAGAAATTTACCTTAAGCGGAACTGGTCTGAGCCAACATGGAGCAATTCCGATGAACAAAACCCCATACAGTGTATACAGATTTGCTCAGACATGTTTTTTCTCCCCTACTTTCATAATCTTCTTAGCCCCTTAAATCCAGCATACTTTTGATCTTCCACTTTTGTATTTCCTGTTGCCTGATGCGAGTGGGAGATTTAATTTCAGATAAACCGTTCTAATATCCACACTTGTGTTGTTTTTTTGTTTTTTTTGTTTTTCAGAATATGACAAATTTTAAGAACGGGGAGAACAGAACATTATAATCGGAGTCATTTTTAAGATACAATTTATGTGTTTGCAATCTCTCTCTCTCTCTCTCTCTCTCTCTCTCTCTCTCTCTCTCTCTCTCTCTCTCTCTCTCTCTCTCTCTCTCTCTCTCTCGCTTTCTCTCTCGCTTTGTCTCTCTCTCTCGCGCGCGCGCTCGTATGTGTGTGTGTTTGTGTGTGTGTGTGTGTGTGTGTGTGTGTGTGTGTGTGTGTGTGTGTGTGTGTGTGTGTGTGTGTGTTTGTGTGTGTGATGTTTGTTCTGTTTATTTCATTTTTTTTTCTCTTTTCGTTTGTTTCTCAGTCGTTTATGTTGGCTTAACTATCTCTTTTAACGATCATACTAGACTGATTTTTTCGTGTGGTTTGCATTTGTAAAATTGTAAAGTAAATATCATGTTTTAAATACAAGCAATGAAAAATCAATGTTGCGGAGCTCATAAAGAGGACTAGACAAATGCCAGTGAGCCAAGAGGTGAAGAAACGATGCGAAGCTGGACAGGACATATACTGAGGAAAACCTGAGACTTGTATAACTAGAATGGTCCTACCCGTGTAGGTTAACCCAGTCAACAAGCACTCACAGAAGTCAGATTGATTGATTGATTGATTGATTGATTGATTGATTGATTGATTGATTGATTGATTGAGGAATCGACATCACAGCATTCGGGGCATTCCCATAAGCGCTCCGTCCCCATCCTCAGCAGCCAGCGAAGAGTTCCAACACCAATAGTACCAGTAGCAATCTGATTATATGTCCGTCTCGTCTTTCCTCTGAGCGTTGAGCGTCGGCCAGATCCCCTCGTCACTCCTCGCTGTCTCATTCTTGCCAGACCATGATAATCCATTTGCTCCTCCGAGGTGTTCACGTGCTCCCACAAGGCCGCAACCACGTCTGCCTTGTCATGTATCAATACTCCACCAAGTTCTGCAGAGCCAGCCAATCTGTCCGCCTATTCATTTCCCAGCACACCGGCATGCCCCGGATAAAAGATCCAGGCAATGCTTGTCACCCGTGACCTCCGAAGCGAAGCAAGCCACTCCGCACGAAGCCTGTCCGTCCTCACCCTCGTCATCATGCTTTCTGAGTCAGTTACAATCACAATGTCTGTATGTATCGTATTCTCCATCCAGCGGAGAGCCGCAGTGACTGCCTCCACCTCCATTCTTAAGCTGGATGTTGTGGTATCATATGCCAGGCTCTCCTGCACCAAACGTTGACCATTAGCTTTGGCTATGAACCCCCAGCCACTTCTCTCACCTCTTGACACCGAACCATCTGTGTATAGTCTGTCCGGAAATTTATGCCGTCATTCAAGATCAATTATTTTGAAAACTATCTGTTGCATCGTTATGAAATTTTTCCAGCCGTCTTATATTTACCCCCACCCAAGGAATATGTCTTTGATAGGTCCCAAAACAACTTAAATCATTAAAAGCGGCATCATTCCTTTGATGTTTTGCTTAACAACTAGTGATTTCTTGTTAAAAATGTTATGTTTACGGTAATGAGGACCTGCAAATTCAGATGACAAACAAAGGCGTATCTGGATTCGTATGGGAGTGGGTGCAATCAAAGAAGTAGCTTACAGTCGACAGAATCGGCTGCATTGCACAGGGTTTTTATCCCATATGGCTCAGTTTCTTTCCGCAGCGCGGAAAGCGTCGCACAAAGCACGAACTCCGTAGCTCCAGCGACGACCCTCGGCAGTCTCCGAATAAAATGAATGATGCGGCCCGGACAGACAGACAGAAAGGTAGGTAGGTAGGCAGAAAGATAGGTGGGTGGATGGATGGCTGGCTGGCTGGCTGGCTGAGTGGGTGGATCGGTCGGTCGGTGGGTCGGTCGGTCGGTGGGTGGGTGGGTGGGTCGGCAGGCAGGCAGGCAGGCAGACAGACAGATAGATTAGATAGATAGATAGATAGATAGATAGATAGATAGATAGATAGATAGATAGATAGATAGATAGATAGATAGATAGATAGATAGATAGATAGATAGATAGATAGATAGATAGATAGATAGATAGATGGATAGATAGATATCTGTCGGTCGGTCGGTCGGTATGTGGGTGGGTGGGCCGGCAGGCAGGCAGAGAGACAGACAGACATACAGACAGACATACAGACAGACAGACAGACAGACAGATAGATATATAGATAGATTGATTGATAGATAGATAGATAGATAGATAGATAGATAGATAGATAGATAGATAGATAGATAGATAGATAGATATCGGTACGTCGGTCGGTTGGTCGGTGGGTGGGTGGGCCGGCAGGCAGGCAGACAGACAGACAGACAGACAGACAGACAGACAGATAGATAGATAGATATATTAGATAGATAGATAGATAGATAGATAGATAGATAGATAGATAGATAGATAGATAGATAGATAGATAGATAGATAGATAGATATCTGTCGGTCGGTCGGTATGTGGGTGGGTGCGCCGGCAGGCAGGCAGACAGACAGACATATAGATTAGATAGATTAGATAGATAGATAGATAGATAGATAGATAGATAGAATAGATAGATAGATAGATAGATAGATAGATAGATAGATAGATAGATAGATAGATAGATAGATAGATAGATATCGGTAGGTCGGTGGGTCGGTGGGTAGGTGGATGGGTCAGCCGACCGGCAGACATTCAGACAGACAGACATTCAGACAGACATTCAGACAGACAGACAGACAGACAGACAGACAGACAGACAGACAGACAGACAGACAGACAGACAGACAGACAGACAGACAGACAGACAGACAGACAGACAGACAGACAGACAGACAGACAGACAGACAGACAGACAGACAGACAGACAGACAGACAGACAGACAGACAGACAGACAGACAGACAGACAGACAGACAGACAGACAGACAGACAGACAGACAGACAGACAGACAGACAGACAGACAGACAGACAGACAGACAGACAGACAGACAGACAGACAGACAGACAGACAGACAGACAGACAGACAGACAGACAGACAGACAGACAGACAGACAGACAGACAGACAGACAGACAGACAGACAGACAGACAGACAGACAGACAGACAGACAGACAGACAGACAGACAGACAGACAGACAGACAGACAGACAGACAGACAGACAGACAGACAGACAGACAGACAGACAGACAGACAGACAGACAGACAGACAGACAGACAGACAGACAGACAGACAGACAGACAGACAGACAGACAGACCGACCGACCGACCGACCGACCGACCGACCGACCGACCGACCGACCGACCGACCGACAGACAGACAGACAGACAGACAGACAGACAGACAGACAGACAGACAGACAGATAGATTGATTGATTGATTGATTTCCACCAGAAACCGGGCCTTGTCAGCTAGTTTATTTATATAATCACGTTTCATGAAAGAACCCACATTTGGAGACGCCTCTGAATCTTCGCGCTGTTTGTTTGAAAACGAAAGTCACGTGAAAATTTTGAATAATTTGGGTCGAATCTTGGGGAAGCTGTAAAACTGTTAAAATCATGGTCGTAATCTTTAAGTCATAATTAATATACCGTATATAAGCTAACTTTAAAATCTGCTGTAAAATCTCCAGAACAAACATTTTTTTGTTGGGTGGACATAATGATAACGTTGTATACTAAATCTCATCATTTTATCTCAGCCCGTTACTGAGATATTGAATTTTATATTGAGGCAACCAAAAAAAAACACACTATAGATAATCACATCACCCTAGTGAGAATTGTCCTGAATTAGTTGCTGGATTTCTATTTCCGTGGCCCCTGCTGGCCACTCCCTGCACTCCCGGCTTAATGTGATTATAACTCTGCACAATTCTAACTGCTCCGCTGACACTCTGACCCACTCCTCTCCACGCCTAATGTTCTCCACGGGGCACACCTGTCTGATCGTATCGGATGTGTCGGCCTAACGGCGCAAGAACGCAGCTCTGCTGTAAATAGGCTCAACGCAATCACGTCCGAAAAAAACTCTCCGGATGAACACAGAAGAAGCCGAGAAATTGTCCTTGTCTGAAATTCACAGGACTAAAGAAAAAGAGGAAGACTTAAAAATACTTGGAGAAAAGAAGTAGAAACAGACATGAATAAATATGCTGAGGACAAGGACAAAGTTGCAATGGTTAACTGGCTGGCACCTTGCTTGCAACACCCTGTAAACGGCATGTAACTAACTATTTATCCTGCATTGTCTGTAGTCTTTGCTTTGTATTTTTATGTCGATTATTCATTTTTTGACGATTCCACCTTTATCGCACACCATCGCTACTGATGTTGCAACATTTAAGTGATTTCTCCTTTTTGTCATCTAACATAAAATGTGTTTATTTGTGTGTGTTTGTATCTGGGTACTACCTTCTCTGTGGCGAAGGGGTTACCAACGCAATTTTTAATCCCACATACCGCACTCGAAACATAGCTGCAGGCGATTTGGCAGCAGACAGCATTGCGTTGGTATTTTTATACAATGGTATGATTGCCCGTCGTTTAGAAAGCAATGGCACAATACTGAACATAAATTTGCCAATAAATCACATACAGCAAAGAAATGCTGGAGCTGACTGAGACGTCATGTAAAGGAACTAACTTTTATTTTTGTATGTATAGTTTTGTTTTGTTTTTTTGTTTTTTTGTTTTTTTTTTTGTTTTTTTTTTGTTGTTGCGATCTCTAGCTTTGAACTTAAGCGTAGTCCATACACGTACTACTACCTCCGGTGTACTGGACTGATGTTTGCGTGTGGACTAGCTTTCCCTATTACCAGTATCCCTCGCCATCAGGCGAACCCACCCCGACTCCTGAGATACCTGTAATTTCCGGTCCCCAACATGGCGGTTAGGCATTGAACCGCTACGGCCTCTGGAGTATTTATCCTTGTGGCTGCGGTTTGCATGCGCATTTTACTCATGTTGGACTGGTAGTATATGGTTCCGTCGCCCTGCTACTGAGTGAGTGAGTGGTGCGACGCTGTGAGCTGTGAAATTCATTTGGAATGCTTTTACATCTGTCCGCTTGTGTTTGTATAGTGAACTACATGTTCGGAACAATGGCTACCGGCTGTTGCTGAATTGACTGATTTGCCTTTTCTGTTCACGAGTGCATTTATCAGGAGATTTCTGTAGCTGCAGCTACAGTGTTCGTGCTTTGTGCGGCGCTTTCGGCGGGTCGCCTTGCGTGAAGAGACCGAGTCATGTGAGAAAACCCGGGTTAATGAAGTCTTTCTGGTGACTGCCGATTCCACCGACGATGAACTGTAATTTTCGTGGATGACTTTTGTGTTGGCATTCTGGCGGCGGCATTCTGCACAGTGTACCTATGCGGGCTGTTGGCTTGCCGAGACTCCTGTCTGTTCCCCTTTTCACATTGGACAGTGAGGAACATTTTGTGTGATATTCATTGGCACAGGAATGGAGCATAATGGGGACGACCCGTTGTCGTGAAGTTGGAACCTCGACTAACTAACTAACTAACTAACTAACTAACTAACTAACTAACTAACTAACTACCTAACTAACTAACTAACTAACTAACTAACTACCTAACTAACTAACTAACTAACTGAATTTACGTCCCCAAGTCAAGTACGAGAAGTCAATATTTTAGTCTAACTAAACCGTTGTAGGGGTTAAACCTGCTACCTCGGCGGTATTATTATTATTATTATTATTATTATTATTATTATTATTATTATTATTATTATTACTATTATTATTATTATTATTCCATTTGGGTCAGTCCGTTTATACTTTTTAGTTTTTCTACGAGCAATATGAAGATCCCCTGCCGGCTTGCTAGGCCAGTCGCATGTTTAGGATAAAAATCTGACCATAGGGAGTCCATCCCCTATGGCAAGCCATAGCCCCGTTAGCCCATGACCATTTACTGATCAGAAATGAAGAAATCAAGACTAAAGTGGGGGTTGTTGCTGCACTATATTTTATTAGAAGGCAGCAAGTCAAATGGTTTGGCCATGCAAGTAGGTTACCAACTAACAGTATACCACAACAAGCAATGATGTACAAACCAGAGGGAAGCAGAGGAAGAGGCCGACCACGTAAACGATGGACACCGGGAATAACAGAATCCATGGGAGTATTGATACATGAAGCCCATAAGCGGGCGCTCTCCCGCTGTTTATACTTCACGTCGACACCGAAAGGTACAAGAGGAACATGATGAGATGAGATGAGATTGAATTGAGTTGAGTTAAGAACCGACATCACTGCACTCAGGACATTCCCATACGTGCTCTGTCCCCTCGTTCAACAGCCTGTGAAGAGTCATTCCCACCGCTATATGATTAAAAGTTATCCTGGTCTTCCCTCTCAGTTTTGAGATTCTTCCAGAACCCCTGCCGATCCCCCTCAATCTCATTCTTTCCACATATATGTTCTCAGTCTGTTCCTCCGCCTTCTCCACCTGGTCCCACAAGCGCACGACCACCTCCCCCTTGTCCATAGGCAAACTACCACCAAGAGGTGCATTCCCTGCTAGCTATGAGCCTGTTCATTCCCCCGTACCCCCGCATGGCCAGGGCAAAATATCCACATTATTCTCACAATCTGTGACCTCTGAAGCGACGAGAACCATTCCACACGAAACATTCCTTTCTCCACCTTACTAAGCATACTCTTTGAATCCGTAATGAATACAACGTGTGTTGCAGTGGTCTCCTCTAGCCACCGGAATGCATCTGTTACTGCCTCCACCTCCATTTTCATGCTGGAGGTCGTAGTCTCATATGCCAGACTCTCCTTTTTTCAAGACTCGTCCATTAGCTTTGCAGTAAAGCCCCAGCCACTACGTCTGTTTCTCACCACTGACCCATCGGTGTAGATGACTATGTCACCTTGATGTGTGTTGCTCTGGATCAGCTGTTGCACTACAAACTCAGTGCAGCCCGCTGCCCATTCTCTGCACTCACGACCCAGTGTTATTATTACATTATGCCAGTCCGTCCTCTCTTCCGGACCTTCAACCCACTCTCTTTCACGATTGGTGGTCTCTAGATCACACATCTGACTTATAGAAAGTTCTGCCTGTGCCATCCAGGACCTGCTTCGTCTTAGTCTATGACCCTTGACCATATCCATTGCTGCATGCAGCGGGTGGTCCCTATCTGCGGCAACTCTCAAGTACCATTTGGCCTGAAGGACCCTATGCCTATCCGTCATTGTTGGTAGCGCCAGGATATGCCTCATGCATATAATTGGTGTGTCTTTTTGTGCACCCCAGGATTAACAGCATGGCAGCATTCTGTAAACGCTCCAACCTTTCAAGCTGGCTCTTTGATACTGTCAGCAGCCCCAAACCATACTCAATGACATAAATTATTAACTGCTGAAAGAGCCTGTACAGCATCCTCTGATCTACCCCGGTTGCTGCCATAGCCCTCAATGCATTAAGTCCCCTACCAGCCTTCACCACCAAGGACTCCACATGATCCTTAAAAGACAAACACCTGTCAAAGGTGATACCCAAGTACTTCAATTTACTCTCTCGACTAAGAGGACATCTATTCAACATAATACCTGGGACATCTGCCATCCGGTTATCCAGGGAGTACCACACAACCGATGCCTTGTCTGGGTGTATAATGGCCCCTGCGTCCCTGCACCACTCAGCTACCCTGTTTACTGCCAACTCAATTAAACGTAGCGATATCCTAACCTGCACAGTTCGCGGTGACTGCACTAGCCAGGCGGCCTTACTTCCTCAGGCTCAAAGACCCCTCTGCCATACACCGCAAGGTACTATATTGGCAGTAAATGACAGTTTTTATATATTTAAATATTGAGCACAACCCACCACTGGCAACGCTGATCGCATTCTGGTATGAACCTAAGGCCTATCCACGTCAATATGGAAGCACTATACTCGAGTTTCGCTCTCGTTTGAGCTCGTCAGTAGTGCATATCCCTGACCAGATCCCGAAACAAACCCCGGATCACGCGTGTGAAGCGGGTGTGTAACCACGCGGCACACACTGGACACAGCCAAATTATCGTAACAGAATACTACACCGTCACCCATCGTAGGCTATGCTCAAGATTGCCCAATCGCCGCGACTGACGTCCGTCAATCGATGTGGACCCGAACGGTCAGGACTTCTATCTTGAGCATAGCCTACGATGGGTTGACGGTGTAGTATTCTGTTATGATAATTTGGCTGTGTCCAGTGTGTGCCACGTGGTTACACACCCGCTTCACACGCGTGATCCGGGGCTTGTTTCCGGATCCGGTCAGGGATATGCACTACTGACGAGTCAAACGAGAGCGAAACTCGAGTATAGTGCTTCCATATTGATGGGGATATGCCTAAGGTTCATACCAGAATGCTATCAGCGTTGCTAGTGGTGGGTTGTGCTCAATATTTAAATTTCAAATCCCGAAACAACAAAATAAATCAATTTTATTATTGCTCACTGGATTTTAGGAGGCCTGGTGTTCCTTGCCAGTGAGAAGTCCTGATAGTTTACGACCCAGGATTCTAGTAGCTCTCGAACCCCCATGATATTCTGTGAAATGTCTGAAAGACTTCCTCAGCATGAATCAGGTGAAATGTAGCATGGGTTTAGAACAGGCAAGAGATATAGAGTCTCCTCTTTTCCCTTCTTTTAATTCTTTTTGAGTTATTTAATTTGCCAAATAAATTATTTAACAAACACTGGTAGACATTGACATCTTGTTTACACAAATAAACAGGTAATTAACAGACAGGTTGAACTGACACATCAATATAAGATTCAGTTACTATTAATGTTATTTATTGACTGAGCCTGTTTCTTTTGGCTTCTGGATACATTTTTCATTTTTTCATCTGTTTGACATAACATATGTTTCAATGGAAAAATGCACATCAGTACCAGTACAGTGATCAATAAATAAACAAATATCAATATGATGATCCTAAGTGTTGTAAATCTTCTTATAAATAATGTAATGTTCTATAGTATAATGTGGCATGAGTTAATCAATGTGGTATGCATCATTGGTTCTGGGAGAGAGTGTGTTGGTTTGGCTTTGAGAAATGTCACCTCTGAGTGGTAGATATGGGTTAGGCCTGGGTTCATTGACTGATGGATCCGCTTCAGTACTTGCCAGTAAAGCTAACCTGAAGGCCGCCCTTGCTCTGCTCAAGGCCTGAGGTTATCTTCCATCTCATGTGAGTGGTCATTCTTTCTCTCCGCCTCCCTCTTCTGGTCAGGTTGCCACCAAGAACAACACTGTACAAAAGTTACATAGGCATGTATAATCTTACCAATGTAATTTTACAGCATGTTATTAAGTGTGAACACAACATAACAGGAAGGACAAGATCAGAAGAAGTGGTGTTGTGTTAATTTGTGTGGGGTCAGAGATTATTACACTGGATGCACCTGCTATCATCTGGTACCTGTTGTATGCATTTCCTCAGTGCACCTGTGGTTCATTGAGAAGTGTACAATCAGACATAGATAAGAGTGATGATGTGTTGTTCCTTGGAGCATTTAAGTCAGGCTGATAAGACAAGACCAATACAAGGATATGATGCATTTTTATAAATGACATACAATTAAACATCTCCATCAACTCATTTGTTATGCATTGTGTATATAAATGTTTCTCAGTACCTTCCAAATTAACTACTTGTCTTCTTCTTCTTCTTATAAATCATTTCCTTTTGCCTGCTGTTGTTGTGGTGTTATGTGGAGTGCTGTGTGGTGTAGTGTGCTGAGTTAACTTCTGTTGATAGGGGTTCTCATAGCTTGTACCACTTGTCCCCCCATCTCCATCAGTTAATATGAGTTTAACTCATCAAGTGTCCTATTGTTATTCATGTCCAACATACAGAATTTCTGACGTGTATTTGTTACAAAATGTAATCCATACAAGATCATGACAACAATACATTAGTAAGAGGTTGTTACACAAAGTACCTCTCCTAATCCACCTCTTTTCTTCTTCATAATAATTATTATTCTTCTTCTGCTAGCAGTGCACATCATGTCCCTTCTGTTGGCTATAGACCGAGGTTTTGTTTACCTATGGGTCTGGACAGATTAACTAGGCCGTCTGTCACAAATGGCGTCTGTGCAGCGTATCCTGTTCTAGGCATTGCATTTAATAAGTGCTTTGTCTGACTGAAAATCTGACACATAAATACAATTATTTTCTATCAAACCCTATTATTTCAATTCGTAAAGAGGAAAGAAAAGATATAATCCTTCTCTCAGCTCTTTAGATTTCGAATAGGCAGAAATAAGTACGTTTTTAAGCGAGGTAGTGGTTCGTGTGCACAAACTGGCTTGTGTTTGCAGAAAGCATTGTAAGGCAGTTTTGATGAAAGGCATCAAAGTGCGTTTGAAATTCTCACCTCGTACAGTCTTCTGTGATAGATAGTTGTAGTATGCACATAATAAAGCTAACGGATGTAGTGAATAACTTCAGAGTTTGCAGTTTTTGAGAAGTGTGAGATTGTTAATTTTGCCCGGGAAAAGCTCTGTGTAGCTAAAAGTATGCAATCGACAAGTTTACACTTCAGAGATTTATTTTATAAGTAATACATATTATTTTGACGCACAAACACTGGATACCTCTGCAGCACACATATGGGTATCACACTGATCTGAGGATTCACAAGCTTACCTCGGGTTTCGGATCAAACTGCCGTTTTTTCATGTAAATAACATGTCACATTGGCGCTCTGACCGTCCGTCAGGCATGAAGATTGAGAAGTGCGCGGTTTTGTAGAAATGAACGCCGTCGCAGGTCAAAGTTATGTCACGTGGCCGGCTCCTTCCAATACTATTCCTACTATTCCTTTCCATAAATAGCCGACATCTGTCCATCTCGAGTGTCAAGTTGGTGTTCGATTCTCAATGGTGCGGTCAATTGTATGTTGTCTCTGTTTTTGGTGTGTAAATGTTGACGCACTGTAAAATGATGGTTGGTGATTATGTCACAAGCAGTCAACCCCGTAATCTTTTGGCTGTTCGTGATTCCTGGACAAGTTTACGTTCAGTAGTTTGCCATTGCTTTTGAACGACCGGCACTCATACCATTTTATTTTTTAAAAAAACGTAAGGCCGTCTGCTGCCAATTCGCCCACAGCTGTGTTTCTAACGCTGGTATGCGGGATTACGAACTGCGCCCGTAACCCCTTCGAGCTTTATAAACAATCATCGATAAATCGTGTAGCAACATCATCAATTCCAGCTAAAACCATATGCCTCACCAATTAGAAGTGCTTCCAGCCATCACATGAATTTTTCCTGGAGCAGTTTCTATCTGTGATGTGGTAGCACCTTCACAGTTTTTAGGCCGGGTGCAGTTTCATCTGTGGTGTGATAGCGCCTTCACAGTTCGTAGGTCGGGAGCAATTTCTATCTGTGAATGTGGTAGAGCCTTCACAGTTTGTAGGCCGCAGCCAGGAGGAATATGTGGCCATTCGTTCCCTTATTTTGATAAGTGACAAGCCCAGCCGTTAAATTCGCGTTCGACCATGCTTATAACATTAGCGGTGCGTTAATTATATACCGAGTGTTTGTAAAGTCTCACTACACTTTGTATGTAGAACAAATTTGAAAAATAAAGTACATGATGTTATCAAACAATGTGCTAAAATATTCATTAAGTTAGTTACAATAGTCACTGTTATGGTCTAAGGGTGTTTTGTGGAAGTTTTCTTCCGTTGATAACAACATTCTGTTTTTAGTGCAAAGAATTACTCCAGCAGACGACAGCCATTCACTGCACATTATTCACGATTTACTCTCGTCTCATCTCATCTCATCATGTTACACTTGTACCTTGTGGTGTCGAGGTGAAGTATAAACATCGTAAGAGTGCCCGATTATGGGTTTCATATATCGATATTCCCATGAACTCTGCTATTCCCTCCGTCCAACGTTTACGTGGTCGGCCTCTTCCTCTGTTTCCATCTGGTCTGTACATCATTGCTTGTTAGGGTATGCTGTTGACCATGATTTACTGTGAAGCAGATATTTTGATGACATAATGTTTCAAATTTCCTCTACATACAAAGTAAATTGAAACTATACAAACTTATTATATTTACAAACATGGTATTTGACTAAATATAGCAGCCTAATTTGTCAGCTGATAATTTTGCATGGCCAGCGAATGAAGTTATAAATATTCAAATGGCCCGTGGCAGAAAAAAAAGCCACATCCCCCCCCCCCCTCACTTCCACAAACCCTACTCCTGTTTTAGAGGCAGGCCCAGTAGGAAATATTGTAGCGATATTAGTATTGGGACTCTTCGCTGGCTGTTGCAGACGAAGACGGAGTATTGTACTTAAGGAAATATCCTAAGTTTTGTGATGTGTGTTTTTGACTCAATTAAACTTAGCGATGGAGCCTATGCAATAAGCATTTCAGTTCCCACAAAACACAGATCGGCCCTCTACACAGCTTACCGCCGAAAGACGAAATACAGACAACGAAATGAAGAAAGAACTTGAAAATTAAAGACAAAACAAAACCTATATGTTACGTACTATTGTATTATTAATATTAGCTTTAATTTTATTAGCTATCATATAAAAATATATTTAATTAATAAAGAACGTATTTTTATCTGCCAATAATAAAGACAGCAGTAAGAAGTAAACAAGAAACATTAGAGCAAGTTTACATCCCTTGTACAGTTTTGATATTTCAGATTCAATGTGATCGAATTTCACTGTAAATTAATTCCTCGTGTCTTCGCTTTACTTTGCCGAGATTAATTACGAAATGTTTTATTGACTTTCCAAGGGCGATAACTCAACATTGCTGCAACCCAGGTTGTAATGAGGAAAAGTGTGAGAGAGAAGTACATGTGTACAGGTTTGTATACGTGTACCTTGAATAGATAGTTGCTGGGGATTTACAGGAGAAAGAAAAAGAGGAGAGGACGATACAACGATGAATGGGTGGACAAAAGTAGAGTTAAGATTATAAGAAGCTGGTGATGTTTGGGTTTTAGATAACACAATTTCATCATATACTAGGTCAAGAAGGTGTGTGGAGTTGTAACTATCCGCCTTCCTCGATGCCAGATAGACAGGACACTTAAACGGAGAAACAGAAAGACAGGCAAACAGGCAGGCAGACTGGTGGTAGGCAGGCAGGCAGGCAGGCAGGCAGTCATGAGTTAGACATGAGTCAGACAAACTTAAAACAGACATACATAAAACAGGCAGACAGACAGACAGATAGCTTAAAATACGTAGAGTTATTCGAAAACAGAAAAATTATTAAGAAATAATAAACAAACGAAGAACACAATTCTTCTTCCTGTTTAAAAAAAAAAAAAAAAAATAAGACACTTAAAAGACCAAAGAAATGAACACGAAAACAAAAACACTAAAATCAAGCATATTGAATTACCAATAAGGGTTAATGGACACTGTGTGTTGGAATAAAATATAGACATGTGCATAGCTTATGTCGTAGTTTCATTATCTACCAATAAAATAACGTCAAACAGTGTTAAATTGTTTTCGTTAGCATGTTACACTGTTTTTACTGTAAAATTGTTTCGATCTAGATATTTAGCGATATCCCAGCACTTCAATTATCTTTGACGCCCCTTAACGGCTTCGTTCAATGGTTGGAATCCTAACGAACTAAACATATGACAAAGGGATCAAGACGAATGGTGAAACCCACACAAAGACAGCATAGACACAGATGATCGTTGCGACAAAAAAGTCAGCATCAGCAAATCAGACAAACACTGCGAAACAACACAAGCAAAATAACCATAACAATACATATTTGTGATCAGATTACATGGTATTTGCATACATATATGCAAACATACATATATGCACGCATATAACATGCACACATACATACATTCACACATAGATACATGCACACAAACAAACATACATGCATACACACATACGTGCATACATACACAGACAGACAGACAGACAGACAGACAGACAGACAGACACAAAATTCACCGCAAACACCACACACCACATACACCATAGACACCACACACACACACACACACACACACACACACTATACGCCACTATACATACACCACGCACACACACAGACACAGCACACACCAATCACACACCAAATACACACTAAACACACAACACACAAATAGCACACACACACCACACTCACCACACATACACACCACATACAACATAAACACACCAGACACATTAAACAACATACCACACCACACACAGACACACCACACACACCCATCATATCACCTGTCCTAACTTCTATTACCGCCCACATGTACACATCTCCTCCCCGCCCATGTGTACAGTATGTTAATTCCACAAATATGTGCCTAGCTGGGCTGCGCGTATATGTACATTATCTGCGCATTAAAAAGGTGCGCAAACTTATCCACGCAACTCCCTAAGACGAAGCTGAACAAGGGAGAGCAGCCTTGTACTTAATGACATCTCCTGCGACAAAACCAGATTTATGATCAATACTCCTGCCCAGAGTGCAAATCAACATGGATTAGGCAAAAATAACATTTGCATTGAGCACTGACATGCGAAAATATCAAACTGGATATTTGCTCGATTTTTGCTGGCGCATGTTTCATGTATTACTATAACCCTGCGTAGCTCAGAAAGCGACTAGTGTGCGGGATATTTACTTATCTCTCTTGTATTTTCTGCAGGGTTCTTTTCCCTTTCTGGGTATTTTGTTGTCATATTTGGTTAATTCTCTAATTATCTAAAATTTGTTGTTCGTTTCGGTTGTCTTCTGTTTGGTTTTTTCGGACTGTCTAATTATCTCTCCTCGTTTCTACTTGTTCTTGTTTCTTCGTGTCTTTGTTGTTGTTGTTGTTGTTGTCGTTTCTGTTGGACTGTTTGGTCTTCTTCTTCTTCTTCTTCTTCTTCTTCTTCTTCTTCTTCTTCTTCTTCTTCTTCTTCTTCTTCTTCTTCTTCTTCTTCCTATTCTTCTTCTGCGTTTTCTAATTTGTCTTCTTTAGCTGCTGATAGTCCTCCTCCTCCTCCTCCTCCTCCTTCTCCTCTTCCTCCTATTCCTCCTCCTCCTCCATCTTCTCTTCTTCTTATTATTAATTTTATTAAAATTATTATTATTGTTCTGCTACTGCATCAAATACAACAACTATTACTGCTACTACTACTATTACTACTACTACTACTACTACTACTACTACTACTACTACTACTACGACTACTACTACTACTACTACTACTACTACTACTACTACTACTACTACTACTACTACTACTACTACTACTGCTACTACTACTACTACTACTACTACTAATACTACTACTAGTACTACTACTACTACTACTACGACTACTACTACTACTACTACTACTACTACAACTACTACTACTACTACTACAACTACTACTCCTACTACTAATACTACTACTACTACTACTACTACTACTACTACTACTACTACTACTTTTACTACTACTACTACTATTACTACTACTACTACTACTACAATTACTACTACTGCTACTACTACACCGACTACCACTACTACTACTACTACTACTACTACTACTACTACTGTTGCTGCTGCTGCTGCTGCTACTGCTACTACTAATACTAATAAAACTACCACTACTGCTGCTACTGCTGCTACAATAACTACTACTACTATTATTGCTGCTGCTGCTGCTGCTACTACTCCTACTACTACTACTACTACTACTACTTCTACTACTACTACTACTACTACTACTACTACTACTACTACTACTACTATTTCTTTCCCTTCCTCATCTTTTGCTGCTGCTGCTACCGCTGCTACAACAACTACTACTGCTATTATTACTGCTGTTGCTGCTACCACTACAACAACTACTACTATTGTTGCTGCTGTTGCTATAACAACTACTAATACTATTACTGCTGCCGCCACTGCTGCTACAACAACAAATACTACTATTATTGCAGCTGTTACCGTTGCTACAACTACTACTATTATTGCTACTGCTACAACAACAACAACAACAACAACAACAACTACTACCACTACTAATACTATTATTACTACTACTACTACTACTACTACTACTACTACTACTACTACTACTACTACTACTACTACCACTTCTATTACTACTAGTACTATTGTTGCTGCTACTATTACAACAACTACAACTTTATTGCTATTGCATAAGCAACAACTACAACTAGTATTGCTGCTACTGCGGTTACAACAACTTCTGCTACAATCTTTGCTGCTGCTATAACTACTACTACAACTATTACTGCTTCCGCTACTGTTGCTACACCAACTATTACTAGTATTGCTGCTGCTGCTACTGATACAACAACTACTCCTATTATTTATGTTGCTACTGCTACAACAACTACTACTATTATTATTACTGCTGCTACTGTTATAACAACAACAACTACTACTTTATTGCTACTGCATAAACAACTGCTGCTATTATTGCTGCTGCTACTGATACAACAATCACCACTGCTACTATTATTGCTGCTGCTACTGATACAACAATCACCACTGCTACTATTATTGCTGCTGCTACTGATACAACAATCACCACTGCTACTATTATTGCTGCTGCTACTGCTACAACAATCACCACTGCTACTATTATTGCTGCTGCTACTGATACAACAATCACCACTGCTACTATTATTGCTGCTGCTACTGATACAACAATCACCACTGCTACTATTATTGCTGCTGCTACTGATGCAACAATCACCACTGCTACTATTATCGCTGCTGCTACTGATACAACAATCACCACTGCTGCTATTATTGCTGCTGCTGCTGATACAACAATCACTACTGCTACTATTATTGCTGCTGCTACTGATGCAACAATCACCACTGCTACTATTATTGCTGCTGCTACTGATACAACAATCACCACTGCTACTATTATTGCTGCTGCTGCTGCTGCTGCTGCTGCTGCTGCTTCTGCTGCTACTGCTGCTACAACAACCACAACTGCTACTACTATTGATGCTACTGCATTATAAATACAGAAACTACATTTTCTACCGTGTACAACATATCAGTCTTCTCCGTGGCGATGGGGATAAGGACGCGGTTCGTGATCCCATATACCTGCGTTCGAAACACAGCTGCGCGCGATTTGGCAACAGACCGCGTTGCGTTGGTCTTTTACGAATTGGTATGGGTGCCCGTCGTTTAGAAAGCAATCACAAACTACGTAAAAACTAGACAAGAGATCACAACAGCAGACAATGCTGATGTTGACTGCAACGTCCTGTAAAGGATATGCAACTAACTTAACAACATTTCAAGGATACTTATAAAGCCGAGCCATTGCAAACAACAAGAAAGTGGCAATGGTGATCAACGACAACAGTTTCCCTGTGACAATACCACTGTGTAAATTCCCGTATCTATTCTGGGATATGGACATTACACCCGGGTAAAAGATTCACCTTTAAAGCAAAGAATCCAATCTTTCCTAGACACAGATTATATAAAATGTATATGTATTCCCTATGTACAACAAGGATACAGATGAGTAAATTTTTTTTATTTATAACTTCATGTAGCGTTGTTAATGCTATTGTGTCGATGTGTGTTTATTGTTTGTGTACTGCTGAAGGCTTTGGCAGCAACGTCCATTTTGTTACGTGTGGTTGTGTTTTAGTAAAACTTGCCGTTTCTGCTTCTCGTGTTTTGGTGATTCATTCACTATATATATATATATATATATATATATATATATATATATATATATATATATATATATATATATATATATATATATATATATATATATAGTAATACCTCGGTTTTCGTTGACTTTGGATATCATTGGTTTCAGATCCCGGGAATGTTAACCAGGTCAACAAATTCCCGCAGAAGTCAGATGTGTTGGCCTAACGGCGCAAGAACGCAGCTCTGCTGTAAACAGGCACAACGCAATCACGTCCGAAAAAACTCTCCGGATGAACTCAGAAGAAGAAGAAGAATCGGTTTCGGATTTCGCCTATTGTTTTCGGACGGATTATCGTGACTCTACACAACATTCATCGAGTTGATGACATCATTAGTGGTGACCGTCGGGTAACGCTGGACAAACTGTGCTCCATATTGTCCATTAGTAAAGACAATGCCCAGACCATCATTAAAGATCTGGGTTATTCAAAGATGAATGTTGTGTGAAGTCAGTGCGGTTAACGGGCGGCCAGTCCTCTTTGGCCGGTCTCTCTGGCCGAGGGGTTACAACACTTTCTCCGTAATGCCGTTTATCACGCAGAGTCTCGTAGCAGGGCGAGAGCTGGGAGCGGTTCGACCCCCGCTGGTGACTTGCGGGATAACTGAGCCGGCCGCTCAGAAAGCAATGGCAAACTACTGAGCGTAATCTTGCCAAGAAATCAACAGACAGTTGAAAGATGCTGATGTTGACAGCGATGTCCTGTAAAGGATATGCAAAACAGAGAGTCCTCTTTGCGTTAGCCAGTGAGGATTGACCTACTTCAGCTTCGTCACAACGACATGCCAAACATCGGACAGTGCTAACTTTTTCTGTTGAATCTCCATTAAATACTCAAACGTTCGTGGATGCGAATCGTGGTCTCGCCTTCAGCATTAAGGAATTCAATGACATTACGTTGCTTTAACGGAACTTCTTTGGTAGCAATTTTTTAACCATTATTGTTGCGCAACCTTTGCATGAACCAGGTTGGTAGTTATACACAACGCAGAAGAGTGTTTGAGAAATCCCGCTAAATTAATAAATTGCACACTGAAGAAACTCACAAACATACACCTGGTATAAATGAAACGATCTAGATACTAAAAGCCAAATTGATATTATATTAACAAGAAATAACAGAAAGAGAAATATATTAGATGCAAGGGCAGTGTCCAACTTAGGTATAAACACAGACCACAAAGCAGTCGTTGCCACATAAGAACCATCAGTAGAATGAAGCAAACACCAGGAAAATACTTGCCTTGCAAATCAGTAAGCTTAAAAAACCTCAAAGAAGAGGCAGTGAGCTAAAATTATGAAAAAGAGCTAACTGAAATCTTAGTAAAATTACCTATAGAAAGAAAGACTGTGGAAGAAGAATGGGAGATGTTCAAATCAAGCATTTTAAATACTGCAAAGATAACATGTGGAACCACCAAAAAACGCAAAACACGGATAAAGAAAAGAACAAGTTGGTGGAACGCAGAAGTAAATAAAGCTGTAAAAGTCAAAAAGGAAAAATATGAAAAGTGGTTGAAGAGCAAACAAGAATGCGATTACATAGAATATAGAATAGCGAAAAGACATGTGAATAGAATAGTAAAGAGAGAAAAACAAAAAGACTGGGAGGAATATGGAGAAACTCTAAATAGACACTACAAGGAGGCAACTAGAAACTTCTATAAAAGATAAGTGCAATGAGAACCAGAGGAGAACCCTTTGACCCAACTGAAATAATTAACAGCGGAAATGGAGAACTAATAAGTGAACAAAAACAAATCCTAATAAGATGGAACAGTGCTTCGAACAACTTCTCAACATCCCATCTGATGTCACAGGAATTAAAGAAACCGACACTGATGCTACCGAAGAACTAAAATAAGACATGCTGAAAGAAGAAATTATAGAAGCCATCAGATTAGCCCCATTGAACAAATCACCAGAACAAGATGAAATACCAAATGAACTAATTAAAGCAGCAAGAGAAGTAGGAACAGCATGGTTACATAGACTATTCAACCAGGTTTGGGTAGAACAACAGACACCACGAGACTGGGGAAATGCCATAATTGTTCCAATTTGGAAAAACAAAGGCAGCAAAAGAGACCCAATGCAGAGGCATTTCACTGGTGAGTCATACTGGGAAAATATTTTGCAAAATTCATGAGAAAAGACTACGAACTATTATAGAACCCCAGCTAAGCGAAACACAATTTGGATTTAGGAAAAAACAAAGGATGCACAGGTGCCATTTTTGCTCTTAGACAACTTATAGAAAAATCAATCGAATTCAATGAAACACTCTACTCAGCCTTTGTCGACCAAGAAAAGGCATTTGAAAGAGTAGATAGAAATCCTTAAACAATATGGCGTGAGTGCATTTCTAACAAACCTATGTAGAAGCTTATACAACAACAGTGAATGCATGGTGAGAGCAACTGGGGGACACTCAGAACCCTTCACCATAAGATCCGGAGTACGCAAAGGTTGTATCCTGTCCCCTCTCTTGTTCATAACATATATAGACAACATATGTAAAGAAACCAGCCAAACAGAACCGCAAGAACACCGCATGACGAGAACACAGAAGAAGAACCATCTGCAAATCTAACCATTAGAGAACTCCTGTTTGCGGACGACCAAGCACTAATAGCAAAACCAGAAGCTGAATTACAAGATCACATGAATAGTCTAAACGAAATTTGTAGGGAACATAACATGAAAATTAGCACAAGTAAAATAGAGGTATTGATTATAACTAAAAAAGAAAAAGCAACAACGATTCACCTAAACGAACATCTCTTAAAACAAGTAAAGAGTTTCAAGTACCTAGGAAGTATAATATCATCAAATGGCAAATCAGAAGAAGAGATCGAAAATATATGCAATAAGGCATACCAACTCACTGAACAAATGGCACCAATACTAAAGAACAAACTTGTATCAATAATTACTAAGAATGCACTTTACAACACAATCTTCCTACCAACTCTATGTTACCAATGCCAAACCTGGACAATGACAGAAAAAGAGAAAAGAAACATCACAACAATAGAAATGAGATTCCTGAGAAAAATACTCAGTGTATCAAGAAGAGATAAGATCAGAAATGAAGAAATCAGGACTAAAGTGGGGATTATAGCTGCATTAGATTTTATTAGAAGGCAGCAAGTTAAATGGTTTGGCCATGCAAGTAGGTTACCAACTAACAGTATACCACAACAAGCAATGATGTTGCAATATAACCAGCCAAACAGAACCGCAAGAACACCGCATGAACACAGAAGAAGAACCATCTGCAAATCTAACCATTAGAGAACTCCTGTTTGCGGACGACCAAGCACTAATAGCAAAAGGGAAGCAGAGGGAAGCAGAGGAAGAGGCCGACCACGTAAACGATGGACCCAGGGAATAACAGAATACATGGGAATAACGATACTTGAAGCCCATAATCGGGCACTCTCTCACTCTTTATACTTCACCTCGACACCGCAAGGTACAAGAGGAACATGATGAGATGAAATGATGCACACCGATAAAGTATTTACACAGACAAAAAACAAGTAGGAGTTATTACTTACTGACCGCCCCTGAGCTGTTCCACGACCTCGGTGATCATGTTAGATGGAGAAACATGACACCTCAGCTCGCGCTTATTAGCATAGCACATAATGATGATGAAAATTCTTCTTTTATATTAATATATTTACACCTTTATTTACTCAACGTCATCATCATCTTCCACTTTTGACGCCACGTAGGTTGGCGTTCCAGCTTCCTGTCGGTGTTACTGGATAGTGTTATTCCATGTGACTGTACAATGTCTTTGATATGGTAAATCCATTGCTAGATCCTATTGTAGTTTCATATCAGTTCTTCTTTGATGTATCACCAGTGATAGAACTGAGGTGTTCACTGAAACGAGATAGCCGAACCATTTGATCGTCTGCGTTTGAATATATTTGGCACACACACCCAAATGACTTGAAATTGTCTGCACATTTTTAACGAGTATTGCCGCCTATATTATTGCCGGCTCCGTGGCGAAGTTTACGGACGCAGTTTGTAATTTTACGTACCGCGTTGGAAACACAGCTGCGGGCGATTTGGCAGCAGACTACCTTGCGTTGGTTTTTATGAAATGGTATGAATGCCGGTCGCTCAGAAAGCATTGGCAAACTACTAAACATACACTTGCCCAGGAATCACGAACAGCCAAAAAATGCTGGGGTTGATTGCTATGTCATGTAAAGATTATGCACCTAACTGTCGTCTATATATGAATGAGGAATTGTTCGTCTTGTGATAGATTGTTTATTTCTATTTAGCAGTTTTCTAGGACCATTTACCATGTTTTCATTTTGTTGAAGTTCATTGAGAATATCCTCTTTTGCTGAAGTTCATTGTGAATATTCTCTTTTGCTGAAGTTCATTGTGAATATTCTCTTTTGCTGAAGTTCATTGTGAATATTCTCTTTTGCTGAAGTTCATTGTGAATATTCTCTTTTGCTGAAGTTCATTGAGAATATTCTCTTTTGCTGAAGTTCATTGTGAATATTCTCTTTTGCTGAAGTTCATTGAGAATATCCTCTTTTGTTGAAGTTCATTGTGAATATTCTCTTTTGCTGAAGTTCATTGAGAATATCCTCTTTTGTTGAAGTTCATTGAGAATATCCTCTTTTGCTGAAGTTCATTGAGAATATTCTCTTTTGCTGAAGTTCATTGAGAATATCCTCTTTTGTTGAAGTTCATTGAGAATATCCTCTTTTGCTGAAGTTCATTGAGAATATTCTCTTTTGCTGAAGTTCATTGAGAATATTCTCTTTTGTTGAAGTTCATTGAGAATATCCTCTTTTGCTGAAGTTCATTGAGAATATTCTCTTTTGTTGAAGTTCATTGAGAATATCCTCTTTTGCTGAAGTTCATTGAGAATATTCTCTTTTGCTGAAGTTCATTGAGAATATTCTCTTTTGCTGAAGTTCATTGAGAATATTCTCTTTTGCTGAAGTTCATTGAGAATATTCTCTTTTGCTGAAGTTCATTGAGAATATTCTCTTTTGCTGAAGTTCATTGTGAATATCCTCTTTTGCTGAAGTTCATTGAGAATATCCTCTTTTGCTGAAGTTCATTGAGAATATCCTCTTTTGCTGAAGTTCATTGTGAATATTCTCTTTTGCTGAAGTTCATTGAGAATATTCTCTTTTGCTGAAGTTCATTGAGAATATTCTCTTTTGCTGAAGTTCATTGAGAATATTCTCTTTTGCTGAAGTTCATTGAGAATATTCTCTTTTGCTGAAGTTCATTGAGAATATTCTCTTTTGTTGAAGTTCATTGAGAATATCCTCTTTTGCTGAAGTTCATTGAGAATATTCTCTTTTGCTGAAGTTCATTGAGAATATTCTCTTTTGGGGAAGCTCATTGACAATATTCTCTGCAATTTATCTTTGCCAATCCAGGTGAGTTAAAGATTTCGAAGAGAGATATTGAGCTAATCCTTATGTGAGGAAGCTAATCGTGGACAATTAGCAGACAAGTGAGGAATTATGTGGAGGTTGCATAGATAAGGTTTATAAAAGAATGACGAGAACACATGGGCAGATAGAAAGAGCAATGAAGAAATCTTGAAAGAAGTTAACTCACGCATAAACTCGCATCAGAAGAAACAGGTCGAGAGGCATAAGGAGATCAAGAGAGAAGGCGCTGGACAGTTTGACTTCACGGCACGGAGGAAAATCGGTATCAGGAATTATTGGCAGCTTTCGTGGCCGTGAGCTCTGGACAGACATGATCACCAACGCCACAACGGCATGGACTAAAATAAGAAATGGTTTATTGAATTCGCCACGTATTCCGAGAATGACATCCTAAAGTGTTGAATAAATATTTTAATGTCTGAAGTGGATGTCAGCATACTCGAATGGATAAGAGCTCTCGTTCTTGAATATCCGGTGTGCTGATGTCGAGGTAGCGGGTTCAGTCCATACACCCGTCATTTGGAATACAATGTTGTCTTCTCCTCCTTGACATGAGGACGAAAATTACAAGTACCTCAGAAGTCGGGGTGAGTTTGCCTGATGGCTAGGAACACAGGTAATAGAGAAAGCAAATCCACACGCAAACATCAGTCTACTGCACTAGCAGTAGTAGCAAGTGTATGGAATACGCTTGAGAACAAAGCAAGCGAACTGGAAAATAAAGGCTGAAGTGTGGCTATAATCACGGGAATATATTCACTTTCAAATAAACTGAACAGAAATGTTTAATCTGAGAATCAGCATTAAATGACGTGCGACCTGGCGCGGGCGATCATGTTTCCAGATGTCTAGCGATCTCCAACGGAATGTGTTACTACGTGTGCGATTATATTTCGAATCGCTGTCAAGAACCTGTACTTCTTTTCTTCCCCTATATCTTCATCCATGAATATTTCCAGCTGTAACAATAAGTTGTTGTTGTTGTTTTTTTTTTTCTTTGTTTTTTTTTTTTTTTTTTTTTTTTTTTTTTGAGCTTGCTCGCTTTTAACGCAACCGTAGTATATACTCATTCCTTCTAGTATTGCTAGATTGAACTTTGCGTGTGGATTAGCTTTCCCTATCAACAGTTTCCCTTGCCATCAGGTCAATCCACTCCTACTTCAGAGGTACTTGTAACTTACGTCCCCAAGTCAAGAATGATAGTTCAACATTTTAGTCCAACTGTACTGTGTAGAGGCTGAACCCCTTACCTCGGCATCAGCACACTGGATGTTTAAGAACATGCATTCTTAACCATTCAGCTGTGCTGACATACTGTCGTTTATTTTTGATAAGTCGTTTTTGTGTCTTTGCCATTGATACAATATTACATTACACACTGCGGTCAGCGTGGCAGAAAGGATAGAGCGCTCGCTATGAAACTTTCCCGTATACTGATGGCGAGGTAGTGGATTCAATCCCATACACCGGTCATACTCACTAAACTGTTGACTTAGCTTCCTTGACTTGGGGACGTAAATTACAAGTACCTCTGAAGTTGGAGTGGATTCACTTGATGGCGAGGGACATTGGTAATTTGGAAAGCTAGCCCTCGAGTAAACATAATTTCAGTGTGGACTTTGTTAGAGTTCAAATCAAATTACTCATTGTGGCTATGCAAGATATTGTCAGTATTCTTCTGTACAACCAGATTTCGATAGCTTGAACTGTGTGTTTTTGCTTCTTTATTCAAATTGCCCAGAAAATCAACCTTGGGTTGGGTTGATCGCATCGACATGCAACATTTATTTAATTGATTGTGGTCGAGCAATGGCTTGAATGCTTGCCTGTAGATCTGGGAAATGTGCATGCTCTTAGTTATCCGCCTTTTGTTGTTCTAGCTGCTTCTATGAAAGACACACGGGATACAGAGCAGATTTGCTGGTTGCTGTTATATCAGAAGGACGATCAATGGATCGTGACGACATCATCAACGTCCTTAGAGTGTCCAGCCCAATCCAGGACAAGTGGGGGAATGAATCTTGCTGGTTGCTGTTATATCAGAAGGACGATCAATGGATCGAGACGACATCATCAACGTCCTTAGAGTGTCCAGCCCAATCCAGGACAAGTGGGGGAATGAATCAGCATCAATATTCACAATACCAACGTTCGGATTCCCGTTATTTGTGCTCAAGTTAGAGTCGCACAGCAAGTACACGAGAAGGCTCGTCATTCTACAGGGTGTTTGTAAAGTCTCACTACACTTTATATGTAGAACAAATTTTAAAAACTTCTTTCTTCCGTTGATAACACCATTCTTTTTGGAGTGCAAAGAATAACTCCATCAGACGTTGGCCATTCGCTACACATTGCTTCAAGATGGACTGTGGAGCATATATTTTGATGACATCCTGACAAATTTGTTCTACATACAAAGTGTAGTGAGACTTTACAAACACCCTGTATACTGGGGAGAAGATGAGATCACCAATAGACGTATCAAGAGTGCGCTTATGATAATCTTAACTGAGTTGAACCAAAAATGGAGGCGGCAACAATTGAAGTCAGTGAAGCCAGAAACTGAGCAACAAACGAAAGGACAACGTGAAGAGATGTACACAGGGCATCCTGTTCAAGCGTATAACTCCAGAGCAAAGGGGACATTTTTGGCTATCCGTTGTAGTCAAATTCCATTGGGGAGACGGAACTAGGCTGACTGAAACTCCTTCTGGGCATTCGGTGCAATCTGTCGACAATGGAATACTTATAACCAGGAAAGTAAAACACTTCCACACAGTCTGCTTTGGGAAGCTATTGAAGATTAAATGGCAAGACAAGATCCCAGGCACTGAAGTCTTAGAACGAGCGTCCATGCCCAGTATCCACACTCTACTAATAAAGAATAAGATTAGCTGGATTGGTCACTTGACTCGTATGCCAGATCACAGACTCCCTAAACGAAGTTTTTAAGGTGAGCTGCGTTGTGGTAGACTCCCAAAAGGCAGCCAGAGGAGACGCTTTAAAGACACTCTTTAGATCTCTCTAAAAGTTTTTGGAATTCTTCACAACACTTGGGCGACTGCTGCCAAAGACCAAAATTCGTGTCGTACATCTTTACGCAAGGGTGTAGTCACTTGTGAAGCAAATAGGACTGTCAGAGCGATGAGAAAAAAATGCTTGACAAAACAACCACAGCAGGAGATCCTCCTCCTGGAACGTCAAGCATTCTTTGCCCACATTGTCAAAGAACATTTAGAGCCAAAATAGGCCTTACCAGCCATCTTAGAACTCGCGGCTCCAAACTTTCAATCCCACTGGATGAAATGAATGGTCATCATCATTCATGATGGACAAACACCACCTATACCCGATGACATTGCATTGCCAACCTAGTCAGTCAGTCTGTATGGTCTGTGCTGCAGTATGAACTGGTTATATCCTAGCATGCCTCTCCGCACAGGTAAAATGTCACTGCTGGCATACTCCGCTGTTTTCTTATCTTGGAGAGGGGGAATGAGAACCCTGCAACATAGACACTGCAGAGATGGTACTTTGGTACATGATCTTTTAGAAAAGTCTCTACACCATCCTCACCCAAATGGATCCATCAAATGACCTCAACGCAAAGACATCGAACCTGACAGTTCAGACTCAGTCTTTCCTTGGCGTCACCAACCAGCACACTAACGAATACATATCTTCAAACAGCACAGATTAGTCATCATCATCATCATCATCATCATCTTCCACTTTTGCTGTCAAGTGTCGTGGCGAGGAATATGTCAAGTAGACAAGCTTCACATAAACTCAGAAACAAATCACAACTTCATGTTTCATTCTCATAAACTATAAATTTATTGCAACATAGAGTGACATACATCCAACTATTATCTACAGTATCATATTTCTAGAACATACACCTTGAAAGCCACACTCTAATTCACATAAAATATACATCGACTTTACAGTGTCTCCCTTTTTTTTTTACATCAAGTTACTCGGGTCTTGAAAACAGTATTGATACAAGGACAATAAAACCAGCTATAATATTCAGTTGAAAATGAGACTAGATAGAGGCCGTGATTTGTACAAATATTCAGAGAAATTGTGTGCATGTATAGACCAGACTGACCTATATACGTAGGTAAATAAAGGGCTCTTTTACAGGCCTTAACTTAAGGCCGTACAGTGTTAGGCCCATATTGTTTAAAGGCCAATGGGCCTCGGTAGGTGATGTAGTAAGCACCACACCGGCCGCATTTACTTCCAAAGATATTTCGTAGTACCCATGTTAAGCTGGCTCAACATTGCAGCTCATGTCAGGTTTAAAAATCAGAATCTAGAATCAGAAATTGCTGTGGACAATGTTGCCAGGTTATTCTACAGGCCACATCGCTTTTGTATATGTCTTGGTAGTGTCACATAGCTTCTGTAAAATGATATGTGGCAGTTATGAGAAATATCCCGGAGGGTTGTCATGGCATCCGACCCGTTTATATACCTTGAAGCGTACTGGTTATGTTTCTATCCCCCATACTGAAATAGCCAGTCATCACTCCATGGTGATTTGGTCAGTGCCACGCTGGCCGCCGTCACTTCCCACAACATTTTCTGGTACACATTTCTGGTTGGGTTGAGCTGGGAGGGGAGTTGTAGCTTAATGACTAGCACGCTGGCCTGCCACATCTATGGTCGTGTGTTCAAATCCCTATCGAATCGGACTTTTATTTTACATATACACTGGCACCCAGATCGAGGCAGACTAAAATGGATACCAGAATATGTTGTGGGAAGTGAATGCGGCGGGCGTGACATTTACCAAGTCAGTTGTAATTGCCGATTGGTCTATAAACATATAGAAATACCACCATATACCTAATGTGCGGAAAGGTTTGAACAAAGGTCCTTCACCTTTAATTAATCGGCATTCGAAGGAAGATTTGATCGGTATCATGTAGGCCGTCTTGGCTTTCTATGTTATTATCTAGTACCCGGTCAAGGCTGGGTCAACCTGTGGGGGACGACAGGTTCATGTGTATATTTCCACATCGATGGGGATTCGATCACTTGACTTCAGGGTCGGCAGCAAGCGTTCTAGCCGTTCCGGTCACGTGGCTGCCACACGGGAGATATAAGGATGTCACATGATACGCAAGTTCTCTCTCTCCCTCTGTCTCTCTCTCTCTCTCTGTCTCTCTTTCTCTTTCTCTCCCTCTCTATCTATATATCTATCCCTTTCGCTGTAGCTCTCTCTATCTATCTGCCCCCCCTCTCTCTCTCTCGCCTCTCTCTCTCTCTCTCTCTCTCTCTCTCTCTCTCTCTCTCTCTCTCTCTCTCTCTTCTTTCTATCCTTCTTTCCTTCTTTCTTTATTTCTTTCATTCTTTCTTTCTTCCATTTATTTGTCATTCTATCCACCCCCTTTTTCTTCCTTTCTTGGTCTTGAATAATAAATAAAAACCTGATGAGGCTGTTAATGGCAATACTTTCATTAGTTTGTTATCCTTCTGTATTATTTATTCTGTTACTTTAACTATTTCTTTATCGGAACTGTGCCTTTTAGGAATAGTGAAACTGCGCTTCACAATTGTTCTGAACTCCATTCCAATCTTCCTATTGAACTCCATGACATGACATCTGAGTACACAATAGCTGCAGACAATCACACTGAGATCGAGCCATTATTTCCAGGGTTTGGCTATCTGAACGCGTTTTGTATGTATGGTAAATACTTAATTGCCTTTGTTCCTATAGTCAACGCCGCGTAGCTTTGGTAATCATGTCTGTACACAACCTTCTGTCTCGCGTGCTGCCAATCATTTCTGATACAGATGTTCTTCAATGTAATGATGTCAAACTGCCTAACTTTCAAGAAAAAAATAATAATAATCTCGAATTTGAATCTTCATCCCCAGGTGTTATTCAGCTATATTACAATGTTGTCACTGCATTCGCACTTGGGCAACATTTTAACAGAAAGCAAATCACTATGTTTAGAAATATGTTACTGCTGTCTTTGCCCTGTCCTTCTCAATAATGTTTTATTGAGAACTATACACACATATAATTAATAACGATGGCTCTGATGCAATAATGAGTTGACATGGTGGCCTAAATTATCGACACCATTATAAGAAAGGGGAGGAGGGGAGTATGTTTTCAAAATACGGACATAGGTAGCTATTTTTGGTAGCCATATATACAGTATTTGACAGGCATTTCAAAGATTCGGGCCGATTTATAAACTTACGCGTGAAACAGTAAAACTTAGAAAATGGACAAGCAACTACCTATGCGAAGATGGTAAATGTAAAACCACAACCAGCCCCGTCGTAACTGAAACATATTTTTACTCTTTCAGTCCCGTAAAGATGTCCAGTAAAAATCGTCCTTTGTTAACTAAATAATCACAAGAAAACATATTACTACACATTTTACATGTTGTGGGATTATAAAGAGAACGGAAGGTGCCACAGCGACAGTCAGCTTTCTTAAGTATCTGTTGACCAAATGTAAAACACCAAAATGCGATTTTGAGGACAAGCGGGGAAGAGGCGATTAGACAGCGCCTGGGGGGGGGGGGGGGGGCAGATAGACTTTAATGACTGCAGTTCTAACTGGTTTGTACACACAGTGCGCTGGTATTGTGTATGCAAAAACACGAGGGCTGCTGATTCAAATACAACATCGTTAGTATATAACGGACACCTACTTAGGTAGCAATGTAAACAAAAGCCATGGAACACATAAAGATATCAGAATAAGAAAACAGAAAGCTAGATGCGCTTTTATAACACTAGGAAAGGTGTAGAAGCTAAAAAAAAACGTTAAACTTAGCAAAAACTTAGAATACTCAATTCTAAAATCGAATCAGTTCTGCTGTATGGATCAGAAATTGAAAATGAGAAAGATCGCAAATAAACCACAAAGGTTCACTTATTCGCGCCTGCACAAAATATAAGGAATAAAATGGTATGACAAAATCACAAACGCAATGTGGAGCTGAAGGTGAGAACTAGACAAATACCAATGAACCATAAATGAAGAAATGACGATGGCGTTGGATAGGCCATACACTGAGAAAACCCGAGAATAGTATAGGGTGTAATTGTAATGACTGTGCAGTATTTGAAAATATTGCCGGTCCAAGTTTTGTGTTATTTTGCATGAACTTTACAGAGGGTGAATACAAAACTTGGACCTGCAATATTTTCAAACACTGCACAGTCATTAAAAATACACCCTATAGTATAGCCAGAAAGTCCTTCTCTGCAACCCACGGAACAAACGAAAAAGAGAGAGGCGTTGAATTACGCGGAGAAGATAATTACAGAGATAAATAATGAGGGGGACGACCTCTAACGAACGTGGGCTGGCTGTTGGTGGAGGGATTATGTTCCAATGAGGATTAAACTATAGAGGATCACAATAAAATCAGTCTGTAGTCGCTGGGCACTTTCTGAAATAAGACATCATCTTGACATTATAACGTGACAGCATCAGTGGTGATATTGTCAAACATGACAGTATCAATATAACAGCAGTAAGCAAGACAGTATCCACTCATGGTATTGTCAAACATGACAGTATGAATATGACAGCATTAAGTAAGACAGTATCATGCAAGTAAAAGTAAGTTAAGAAGTTATTTTGACGCCATGAGACCTACTATAGTAATATGTGCTAACCCATACGTTTTGACCGATCGGCACTCAGTGGGTGAAAAGGTCAATATCAGGCCGGCCGTCTTTACTTCCGGGGAAATGTCCAGGTACTCGAATTAGGTTAGGTCGACTTCAGAGTCGAGGTCAATGTAGAGAAGTCTGGTTCTACGAGGTTTCAAACATACGACCACTGGTGCCACATACAAGCGCTCTAGTACTGCACCACCACTGTTCATTTTTTTTTTCATACCAGGCGTATACAATAGGACAGTTGTAAAAATATAGTGGCAGATTTGACCGTATCAACTATAACAATATCAGTACGACAGTGTTAAGTGTGAAGTGTCAACTATAGCAGTACTAAACTTATGACAGTACTACATCTATAACAGTGACAATTATGATAGTGTTAAGCATTACAGTATCAAACCTACAACTGCGTCATGTATGATAATGTTACATATGACAGTATCTAACTTATAACAGTGTCAAGTATGATAATGTTACATATGACAGTATCAAACCTATCACAGTGTCAAGAACAGTGTTAAACGTGAATGTTTACCGCAGTAGTATCAAACTTATTATACTGTCAATATTAACGCCGTTAAACCTGACAGTGCCCAATTCTGTATTATCAAATTGTTGACAGTTTCAAACATAAGTTTGTTGAACCTGATAGTATCAAATGTAACAATGTTAAACCTGACAGTGTCAAACTCGGTAGCATCAAACAGATGACAGTGTCAAACATAGCACTGTAACACCTGACAGTGTCAAACTCTCTAGCATCACACAGATGACAGTGTCTAATATAACATTGTAAAACCTGACAGTGTCAAACTCTGTAGCATCAAACAGATGACAGTGTCAAACATAGCACTGCAACATCTGACAGTGTCAAACTCGGTAGCATCAAACAGATGACAGTGTCAAACATAACATTGTAAAACCTGACAGTGTCAACCTCTGTAGCATCAAACAGATGACAGTGTCAAACATAGCACTGTAACACCTGACAGTGTCAAACTCTCTAGCATCACACAGATGACAGTGTCTAATATAACATTGTAAAACCTGACAGTGTCAAACTCTGTAGCATCAAACAGATGACAGTGTCAAACATAGCACTGCAACATCTGACAGTGTCAAACTCGGTAGCATCAAACAGATGACAGTGTCAAACATAACATTGTAAAACCTGACAGTGTCAACCTCTGTAGCATCAAACAGATGACAGTGTCAAACATAGCACTGTAACACCTGACAGTGTCAAACTCTCTAGCATCACACAGATGACAGTGTCTAATATAACATTGTAAAACCTGACAGTGTCAAACTAGGTAGCATCAAACTGATTCTTTAACATGACAATGTCGAGCATACTACCATAAAAACTGACAGTACCAAACGCGACATCTTCACCACTGAAAGTGTGACAATGACACGATTATCACTGACAATGTAACTATGACACAATTAACACTGTCAGTGTGACACTAACACGACCAACGCCGACATTGTCCAACATGGCGGTACAACGCAAACGATCTCTCGGTGGAGGATTTGTACGTAACAAATAGGAACTCGTTCGTTTGCAGTTCAGTGTCACCTCGGCCATCCAGTTATCGCACACGCCTGTACATATTGTCTGTACTTCTCAAAGTCTAAAGGAGTCAACCCTGACAGCGCACCTGCGAACGGGGAGGCAAATGCGCTACCGGCCGCACCAGCTCGTCCAGACATTTCCCAGGCTCCCGATCTCAGAGCTTGCAGTGATGATAATGACGATAAGGATGGGGATGTTAAGCTTAGGCCCGCCAATCCCGCTCTGTAGGCTGGCAATAGCGCTGTGGCTGCTGGAGATAGTGGTGGTAATACTGGTGCTGATGAAGATGATAAAGATGTAGTCAATGGTTTGGGTTCTGTCTTCACTGAGGATGAAGAGGAAACGGAGTGGGAGGAAGAGGTGTTTGAGGATGATGTACCAATAATGTTTTCTATGGTAAAACCTTTCTTTAACTTGCTAGGTGCAGCTGATAATGCTGTGTTCGACGACGACGATGATTTAGTTGCAGTTACGGGTGGTGATGATGCAGATGGCGATGGTGAGGACAGCGGAGAAGCTGGGGGAGATGATGGAATGGATGCATTGCTACCAGTTGGATGATTCTCTAGAATGTCTCTTTTTTCCAGGTGTCGAATTTGGCTGTTGGGATTTCTGTGGAAAGCAAGCGGACCTAGAGGTGTGGAAGGTAAGGCTGGAAGTCCTACATGTCCTAAAGGAAGGTGGAAATGAGGAGGTCCTGGTGGTTGGTGAGCGTGAGCACGGGCAGCATATTCACTCTGCATAATTGATAAAGGATGAGAGAGGCCTGAAGGGATAAAGGGATAACCTATTGGACCAGGGGTTGGGTTAAATGGCCCGGCATGTGAAGCATGTGGGTTTAGGAAGCCGTGGTGATGGAAGTAGGAATCAGCTGCGGACATGAATGCTGGATTCTGCCCCAGCATGTCCATATGGTTGGATCTCTTGTAACGCTTTCTTCGTCTGAGGAAGCTTCCGTTGTCAAACATGTCCTCACTGGCTGGGTCCAGTGTCCAGTAATTACCCTTGCCTGGGTTTCCTGGCTCACGCGGGATCTTAACAAAGCAATCGTTAAGAGATAAATTGTGCCGAATGCTGTTTTGCCAGGCTGGGAATTTTTCCCTAAAATAAGGAAATCGGTTCATTATAAACTCACAGATTCCCGATAGAGTCAGCCGTTTCCGTGGAGACTGCAAAATTGACATCGTAATAAGAGCAATATAAGAATATGGCGGTTTAACTAGACTAGATTTTTTCTTCATTGAGGAGTTTCCAGAGCCGTTGTTACTGCCTTCATCCGCGTTTTTATTATTATCATTATGAATATAGCTTTTGTGGGGGGAAATATTGTCATCGTCTTCATTATCACAAATATCAGGATCTATGTCTTCGTGGTTATAACCAGCTATCATGTCTTTCCCTTCATCGTAATCATCGTCGTGGGGGTTATGGTCATCGTCGCTGGCCAGCGAGTGATGGGATGAAGAAGAATTACGACGATCCCGCATGGGAGAAGATGGCGGCGAGTCAACCTGAAGTAGTTCTTCATCGTCATCAATATTATTTCCTCCATCTCTATGATGATCTCTCGAATCTGGAAAGTTATGTATTTGGCTTTGAATGTTGTCTATGGAATGAGGGTGAAAGTTATAAATATTGGATTGGATATCATTTTTATCTGCATTTGCAATCTCGTTATCTTCGTCAAGTTTCTCACAATCCTCATGAAAGTCTTCGGAGTCTTTCTCTGTTGTCTGCTTTGAAACTTTCTCTAATGTCTTTATAGAATGTTCTCCTGACAGTTCTGAATTCATGGGACTGGGCGAATCCTCACGGGAAACCTCATGCTTGTTACCCCCAGGTGAAGATAAGGACTCTGGCCGTGAGAGACCTCCAGAAATATGGCGTATGTATTTAGCATAATGGTCTTGCGAGTCCGACACGGATCTTGTATGGGAGCTGTACATATGCCCGGGTGTCAAAAGTTGACCGTCTCCGTGAGGAGTTTGGCTAAAATGTCTAGATTCTCCATGAAGCAAACCCAGCCGCTCCCTGTGGCTTAGTCCTGCGTGTAGATGATGAAACGCCGTTATATTGCCGTACCCGGATACAGACGCGTCCATGGCTGATCCAGAAGTCAACGATGACAAAGAAGAATTCAGAGGTCCAATTGGACTGGGGCCAGAAACGGCTGCACTGAGTGGCGTGCTAGCGCCAAGAGGTGAGGTCAGCAGGGATGGATGCTTGCCTCCGTTGTTCATGATCGGGTACAGCGCCGGCTGGTGGGGGTGAGAGAGGAAGTGTCCATGTGGAAGTCCTGGGGTCGAGGTATAGGTGAGGGCCACACTGTTGTCATCATAGCGCATCGCAGGAGATTTAGACACTCTCTGTGGACACAGTAAAAATAATACATATGATGCATCATAACAATCTGCTTAATGCTAAGGTATAGTCAATCTAATTTGCTTATTTACAAGACGTTGCAGTCAGCCTCAACATGTATTGCCTGTTTGTTATTTACGTTCAGTTGCTTGACATTGCTTTCTAAGCGTTTTCGTACCATTGAAATCAGCGCAAAAAGGTCTGCTTCCAAAGCTCCAGCAGTTGATTCCCCTTGGTCACACAGTCTGCCTTAGTAAGCTATTGGAGATTAAATGGCCAAACAAGATCCCAGACACTGAAGTCTTAGAAAGAGCGTCCATGCGCAGTATCCACACTCTACTAATGAAGAATCAGATTCGATGGGCTGGTCACTTGACTCGCTTACCAGATCACAGGCTCCCTACATGAACTTTTAACGGCGAGCTGCGTTGTGGTAAACGCTCCCAAGGCGGCCAGAGGAAACGCTTTAAAGACACTCTGAAGATCTCACTAAAAGCTTTTGGAATTCACCGCGACACTTGGGAGACTGCTGCTAGAAACCGACATTCGTAGCGTACATCATTATGTAAGGGTGTAGTCACGGGTGAAGTAAACAGGATTTACAAGAGCTGTCGAAAAACTGTTGGAAAAAAAAAAAACACTGCAGGAGACCCTCCTCCTGGAACGTCAATC
>OY992885.1:20241532-20251532 GCA_963921405.1 Cepaea hortensis | reverse complement strand
GTTTTCATTTTCCGCAGAAATCACATTTCCACTACCAACAGATATTTTTTCCACCTTGTCAGTTTATTATCCATGTTTCACATGCATGCAACAGTATAGGCTCAAAATACCACCATTCACTCTTTTTTTCGCTACAACTGACAGGCTTTCTTTTTATTGATCCGTATCTTGTCCATCTGACAACATGCCACTTTTGCCGTGAGAATTCTTGGTCTGAATTATACAAAAATTATCAAATGGGAACAATTCGAGACCGCTAATACAGATCATAAATAAATTCATGTGCCCCGGGAAGGTTAACCCGGTCAACAAATGCCCGCAGAAGCCCGCGCAAGAACGCAGCTCTGCTGTAAGCAGGCACAACGCAATCACGTCCGGAAAAAAAAAACTCCCGATGACCGCAGAAAAAGAAGAAATTCATGTGTATTTTTGGCGGCTCACAAAAGTAGTCTCTACTTCTTTCTGCTACAAATGACCTGTTTAAGAAAGTTACCAAAACCTCTGCTTCTGCCCTTTAATCCCCATCGGGTCATTGGCCCTGAACCGACCCACTCCAAGCCGCCATATCCTTTGCTATCTCCTGCAGTACTCTCCATGCCCTGCCAATATTTAATTCTCTCTTCCGTGTGTTTTTAGATCTCGCCCTATTTCTTTCACCTTGTGAGTTCCAGACAAGAGAGTGTCTAGTTATATCGTCCTCATGTTTCCTCAGTGAGTGTCCTGTCCAGCGCCATCGTTTATTTCATCACCTCTTGGTTCACTGGCATTTGTTTGGTTCTCCCCATAAGCTCTACATTGGTGATTATGTCATGCAGTTTGTCCTCCTCTTCTGCGCAGGCACCAATCAGCGAATGTTTGTAGCTTATTAGTCATTCTTGTATCCGTCTTCCGTGTTTCACGTTACCGCATACTTGGGTATTAATTGTGAATGTCTTTACTCTTGGGGAAGACAATAATTTCTGTTTGCTTACAATTTATTTATAACCCTAGCCGACTTCGTGGTGAAATGGTTACGGACGCAGTTCGTAATTACGCATACCTACTTTCAAAACACAGCTGCGGGAGATTTGTCAGCAGACCGCCTTGCGTTGGGTTTTTTTAACGAGATGGCATGGGTGCCGGTCTTTTGGAAAGCAATGGCAAACTACTGAACGTATACTTGCAGAGAGATCACAACAGCAAAAAATGCTGGTGTTGACTGCGACGTCCTGTAAAGGATATGCCGCTAATTATTAAAATTATTTATTACCCTAGCTAAAAAAAAAAAAAAAAATTACCGCATGACGCGTCATACTGAGTGTGCCGCAGTATCCCAAGGACTAGAGCGATTACTTGCCACCATGCGGTAATGAGCTCCAATTTCCAATGAGGCGGATTTTTTTTTTTTTTCCATTTATTATTTTCTTGGGCTCCTATGACGATTTACTCTAAAAATGAATACCAGAATATTTTATGGGAAGCAAAAGGGCCAACGTAATTTTAATGGCATCACCCTACGGATTGCCATCGATCTACAAAGAAATTCGGAGCTAGTAACACTTACCCAACATACCTCAGGGCGTAGAACAAGGTCTTTTGCTGTTCTTAGACCCCCCCCCCCCCTAATCCCGTGTTTTTGCAGAATCATGATTATGATTACGAGGAAGGATTAACAGTGACGGACCCATCAACGCAGATTAAAACAATGTTGAAAGGCGGCGCTTCACTAACTGCATTTCTGACACTTTCGTGTAATCTAAGCGGCCGTAATTTTGGCTTGAAGTGGCGCTTCGTGCTTCACCTTATCTGGCCATCTCCAACAGATTGATTCAAAAACAATCAAACAGACGTTGCTGGGAGTCTGTAGTTGAAAGGTGAATTTATACAGGAAATATAAGAGACAGAGAGAATGTTTTGGTCATATTGAAAGACATATCACTCTTGTAAAAAAAAAAAAAAAAAAAACAACCATACTGGAGGGAAGAGTTGACGGCAGGCCAGAAACGGGTAGACAGCGATACAAGTGGGTAGATAACATCAAGAGATGGACGAACAACAGCGTTGTTGGAGATATAGAGATGATTGCAGGTCCACTGCAGCGTACCTTCATTGTGGAGACGGCATGTGGTTCATTAATATGACTGATTGATTGATTGATTGATTGATTGATTGATTGATTGATTGATTGATTGATTGATTGATTGATTGATTGATTGATTGATTGATTGATTAGAGATCGGGCTTCGTTGTTCGGACTGACGAGTGCAATTTTCTCTCAGACTCCTGGTCATGCTTTCTGCGACACTTTCGACAGTCCGCCTTGCGGAAAGAGAACGAGCTATATGGGATAAAACCCGGTGGGACCTTGCCTTTTAAACCGTTTTGTTTTAATTATCCATTGATTATTATTTGTGGCACACCCGGGATGGTTAACCCGGTCAACAAATGCCCGCAGAAGTCGGATGCGTCGGCCTAACGGCGCAAGAACGCAGCTTTGCTGTAAACAGGCACAACGCAATCACATCCGAAAAACTCTGGATGAACGCAGAAGAAGATTTGTGTCACACGTTAAGTCAGCAATAACGGTATCCAGTCAGTCTTGAACGCTCAGTCGGAGGGTTGGAGCCGACTTGCATCCGGTCCCCGAATCATGGGATTCGGGGATACCGTTTTGAAAAGCGACGACGAGCTGGCAATAAGCCAGTTGAAGTTGAATTGATAGTTACTTGCATGGCATTTACAAGACGTCGCAATAAACCCCATCATTTATTGACTGTTTGTTATTCACTAGGCATTGTTAGTTAATTGATTCAGTGCCGAAGATAATATATGTGACCTCCCAATTCGACAGAAGAACTATATATCGCCATACTAGGGTCATCGCATTATCTGTTTTGTTTCGTCGTATCTTCCGCAATTTCAATGCTCAGTGTTTGAAATTTATATCATAATACTTGTTTATTTGATTGCGTACCATGTTTGATCCTAACCTACTTAGAAACAGACGTAGTGGCTGGGGCTTTATTGCAAAGGCTAATGGTCGAGTCTTGAAAAAGGAGTCTGGCATATGAGACTACGACCTCCAGCATGAGAATGGAGGTGGAGGCAGTAACAGCGGCATTCCGGTGGCTAGAGGAGACTACTGCAACACACGCTGTATTCATTACGGATTCAAAGAGTATGCTTAGCAAGGTGGAGAAAGGAATGTTTCGTGTGGAATGGCTCTCGTCGCTTCAGAGGTCACAGATCGTGAGAATTGTATGGATATTTTACATTGGCCATGCGGGTGTACGGGGGAATGAACAGGCTGATAGGCTAGCAAGGAATGTACCTCTTGGTGGAATTTTGCCTATGGACAAGGGGGAAGTGGTAGTGCGCTTGTGGGACCAGGTGGAGAAGGCGGAGGTACAGATTGAGAACCCATATGTGGAAAGAATGAGGTTGCGGGGGATCGGCAGGAGTTCTGGAAGAATCTCAAAACTGAGAGGGAAGACCAGGAGAACTTTTAATCAGATAGCGGTGGGTACGATTAGTAGTATGACTCTTCGCTGGCTGTTGAACGAGGGGACGGAGCACGTATGGGAATGTCCTGAGTGCAGTGATGTCGGTTCTTAACTCAACTTAACTCAACTCCTAACCTACCTTTTCTTTGGCACTGAATCAATGACGTCGTTTGCCACTGCTTTCGAAATGCCACCATGAAATCAACGCAAAGCGACCCGCTTCCGAATCTCACGCAGCTAATGTTGAACCCTGGGCTCGGTGTGACATTATTTCCGCTGCGGTCGGTATCTCTTGGCGGTCACAGAAACACGCAAGCGCCTCCGCTTCTACAAGATGGAGACACGTCATCGTCAGTCTCGGTATGACGCGGAATTATGAAACTCGTCGTTTTACTATCCCCAAAGTCACAGAGCCCTTTAGTTAAACTTTAGTAAAATTCATAAACGGAGCGGCTGTACTGCTTATGTACTATGCAAGCAGTTAATTGCATATCCTTTCAGGACGTCGCAGTCCACTCCAACATTGTTTGGCTATTTGACATTTCTTGCCAAGTTTACGTTCAGTAGTTTGGCATGGATTTCTGAGCAACCGGCACTGATTCATTTTTTTTTTTAAATCAACGCAAGGCCGTCTGTTGCTAAATCGCCCACAGCTGTGTTTCGAACGCAGTATGCGGGATTGCAACTTGCCGTAGCGCCGGTTGTACTTACTATACAAACATGTTACATACAAGTTTTGAGGACATGCATCTTTTCTGTCGCAACATGTGGATGCGAGTCATGAAGAATTTCCCAATCACTAGAGAAAAGTTCTGAGAATATCGAGGACACAGAAGAAGAGAACTACTGAAATTCTACAAGTCCGAAACACTGAAGAAACCTGGATCATAAACAGTAATATATCTCGGAAACTGTGTTTGAAAATATTGCCGGTCCAAGTTTTGTATTACCTGTTATGTTGCATGAACTTTACATAGGATGCATACAAAACTTGAACCGGCAATATTTTCAAATACTGTACAGTCATTAAAAATACACCCTCTACGTTGGTCATATTACACGTGACGGTGGCTGGGAGAGTACAGTGATGGAAGGCGGGGTTCCTGGTAGAAGTGACAGGCATTGACCAGCACGTACATGGACACAGGACACTGCAGACAACCGTGGGCATGAGGGGGCATGAGGCGGGAGAACTGGCCAGAAATCGAGAGGCTTTCCGACGCGCCGCGGTGAGAACGTCCTTCTGTAAAAGACCCGCTACTGTCTTCAGCCGCCTATAGTACCTTGCGGTGTAGGACAGGGGGGGGGGGGGGGGGGTCTTGAGCCTGAGGAATTAAGGCGGCCTGGTTAGTGCAGTCGTCGCGAAGTGTGCAGGTTAGGGTTTTTCTTTTTGCCTCCGAGAGAAAAAAGAATCCACGCATTACCGAGGATTCGAACCCGGTTCTCCAGCTTTCTAGCCACTCGGCCAGCTGCTTTGAGGATGATACTGCTTGTTGCAGGTTGGGAATATATGTATGCACTCTACCAGTGTCCCTCGCCATAAGGCGAACCGACTTCGACTTCTGAGGTACTTGTAATTTACGTCGTATTCAGGGCAGTCTTGAGTATATGATCTGCTGTCTGTGGCTCAAATCCACATGTGCAAATGGCTGATTTTCCAATCTTAAATTTTATATACGTGTGGTTGCGTAATCGATTGGGTCCTATTCTGAGGTGCCGAATAATGATTTGTTCTGGTCTGCACATCTGTTTCTTATCACCTTCTGTCCAATAAGTGCAGGTTAGCCCATGTAATCTTTTTTGTTATTTTACGAAGCCATCAACTGTCGTATTATAGAGGCAGGAATCCATAAGAATTGCACAAACCAAATTATGGCCAGATCCCGGAGAATGATGACGTAGAAAGCACAAATGTGGAAACTGGAACAGAAGGGAATCGAAGGATTTAATTACCCAGTTTACATGTTGACATAGCCAAGATAGAGCAGTGTCGTAGAACAGGTAGCGCAGTGACGTAGTCAATGTAGAGCAGTGACGTAGCCAAGGTAGAGCAGTGACGTAGTCAAGGTAGAGCAGTGTCGTAGTCAAAGTAGAGCAGTGACGTAGTCAAAGTAGAGCAGTGACGTAGTCAAGGTAGAGCAGTGACGTAGTCAATGTAGAGCAGTGACGTAGTCAAGGTAGAGCAGTGTCGTAGTCAAAGTAGAGCAGTGAGGTAGTCAAAGTAGAGCAGTGACGTAGTCAAGGTAGAGCAGTGACGTAGTCAAGGTAGAGCAGTGACGTAGTCAATGTAGAGCAGTGACGTAGTCAAGGTAGAGCAGTGACGTAGTAAAGGTAGAGCAGTGACGTAGTAAAGGTAGAGCAGTGACGTAGTCAAGATAGAGCAGTGTCGTAGTCAAAGTAGAGCAGTGACGTAGTCAAAGTAGAGCAGTGACGTAGTCAAAGTAGAGCAGTGACGTAGTCAAGGTAGAGCAGTGACGTAGCCAAGGTAGAGCAGTGACGTAGCCAAGGCATAGCAGTGTCGTAGTCAAAGTAGAGCAGTGACGTAGTCAAAGTAGATCAGCGACGTAGTCAAGGTAGAACAGTGGCGTGACCTAGGTAGAGTGGTGCCTAGCACGCTTGCCTACAAGTGCAAGCGTGATAAATAAATAGTGCAGGTAAATCTGTGAGTCCCGATAACACAGTGGGCAGCACACTTGCCCGCCGACCCTGTATTCATGTGTTAGAATCCCTCATCTATTCAAATATTTGAAACTGAACTGGTCTCCTAGATTGATTCGGTCTAAAATGGCCACCAGAAAATGTCTTGGGGGGTAAATGCAGCCCGTGTGACATCAGTCACATCATGCCTTGAGTGGTTATTTATTTATTTATTTTTTATGTTGCATATCCCTTACAGGACGTTGCAGTCAACACCAGCATTTTCAGCTGTTGTTGATGTACTAGGCAAGTTTTTACGTTCAGTAGTTTGCCATTGCTTTCTGAACGACCGACTCACATACCGTCGTAGGTTACCAGCGCGGCGCGAACCGCTGCCGATTCTCGCAGCTGCTGATTTTTTTCCCACATGGATATAAGGGATTACGAACAATGTCGTTAAACCTTGGCCAGGGAGCCGGGTTTATTGGTCTATAACAAATATGGTATTAGCACAGTATGCTCTATAGTCTCCGGGCGTGTAGAAAGGGTCTTTAAATCTGGACATTGGCGAGAATGTATAGGCATCAAGGCGTGTAGAAAGGGTCTTTAAAACTGGACATTGGCGAGAATAGATGCGTCTCAGGGCGCTTAGAAAGGGACCTTTCATCTGGACATTGGAGAAAATAGATAGACTTCAAGGCGCGTAGAAAGGGTCTTTTAATCTGGACATTGGCGAGAATAGATGCGTCTCAGGGTGCATAGAAAAGGTCCTTAAATCTGGACATTGGAAAAAATAGATAGACCTCAAGGCGCGTAGAAAGGGTCCTTAAATGTGGAATTTGTGAAATCGTTACCGTTAAAATAGATACAATAGAAACACAATAGCGTTAATACATTGCCGTGAATAAATAGATACACAATAGCGTTAATACGAAGACATTTAATATTAATTACTTTGATAAAAGATGCACAAAGTGTAGATAGTTTCACAAGAACTCAATCACACAAAAAGAAAACTGGACATTGTGGCGATAAGCCTTCTTTAGCGAAACAAAATAACAACAAAACAATAATAGACAAAGACAGAAACGACAGGAAAGCAACTGCATAAAGTCATAATAATGTTGTTTAAACTTGTGCAATGCCAATTAAATAAGTAGAATGAAAACATGTGTAAGGTAGTTTATTATGCGAGCTAAAGCGATAAAAAAGAGAAATATTTGTTAACTATTTCTTCCAATTATTACTCATCTATTTCTGTTCCACTTAGTTGTTATTTTACTCAGCGGTTTTCAAACTGTTTGTGCCGTTTTGAGTCTTTTTTCAAACTGTTTGAATCCCCAGTTAAATAGCTGGCATCAACTCTATTAATAGTTTCGACATTTAGCCTAATGTTTTAGAGCTTTGAAAGAAAAGGAAATGTTAGTTGCATATCCTTTACAGGACTTAGCAATCAACTCCAGCATTTTTGTGCCCTTTGTGATTCCTGGGCAAGTTTACGTTCAGTAGTTTGCCATTACTTTCTGAACGACCAGCATTCATATCATTGTATGGAAACTAACGTCAGTTGGTCTGCTTCCAAATCGTCCACAGATGTGTTTCGGACGCGGTATGCGAGATTTCGAATGAATTCGTAACTCCTTCATCACTCTGTAAGGACCGTTTACAATGTTTGTTATTGCAAATTGACTTTTACACAAGTAATTAGACAGTTTGTGGAATAATTCATCTCATCGCCGGTCTCCCTGGTCGAGGAATTTAGCAGCTTTCTCCGTAACCCCGAATACTCTCGTGGTTGACGTGAGCGCGCGAGAATTGGAAGCTGTTCGAGTCGCGCTAGTGACTTATGAGAGTATGGAGCCGGTCGCTTAGAAAGTCGTGGCGTGCTGATGAGCGTAATCTAGCCTAGGAATCAACATACAGCTGAAAGATGCTGGTGTTGACCGCAATATCCTGAAACAGGATGGAAACGCGAAAAAAAAAAATCATCTCATCTCATCAGGTCCTTCTTGTGCCTTAATGTATCGAGGTGAAGTATAAACAGCGGGAGAGTGCCCGCTTATTGGCTTCATACACAGAGACGAATAATCACCCGTAGAAAAACAGATATTTAGATAGTGCATTTTGAAAACCCGTGCTATTGATGATGATGATGATGATGATGATGATGATGATGATGATGATGATGATGATGATGATGATGATGATGATGATGATGATGATAACAATAACAATGATGATGATGATAACAATCATAATAACATCAATGACGATGATAATAACAATAATAGTAATAATAATTACACTGATGATAACAACAATAGTAGTAATAATAATAACAATAACAATGATTGATTTATTTGGTTGTTTCGGGATTTGAGATTTATATATTGAGCACAACCCACTACTGATCGTCTTAGGTTCATACCAGAATACGATCAGCGTTGCCAGTAGTGGGTTGTGCTCAATATTTAAATAACAATGATGATGATGATGATGATGATGATGATGATGATGATGATGATGATGATGATGATGATGATGATGATGATGATGATGATGATGATGATGATGATGATAACAATGACGTTTTTTTCGCACATCCTATTTACAGAACATCGCTGTCAACACCAGCATTTTACCACTGTTGTTGATGCCTTGGCAAGATTACGCTCAGTAGTTTGACAATGATGATTACGATACCAATAATAGTAGTAATAGTAATCCAGTACAGACAATGAAGACGGGCGCTGTGGTAGCGCAGTAGCTAGACGCTACCGGTAGTCGTGGGTTTCAATCCGCTTCAGGCCAGGCTGCCAAATTTTTTTTTTCGATCTGAGCTACCAAGTCCAACCAGCCTAAAAAGTATTGGGAAGTAAAGACGGCGGTAGAATACCGACCCATCACCCACCGAATGCTGATTGGTGGATACAAATATGGGTCAAGGACCATGTGTCCAATGCCCCTTGTAAGAGGGTCCTTGACTTGTTAAATACATGGCGGAAACATGGTCAGGCGAGGCATTGTCCCAGGCAGTTCTGCCAGAGCTGTCCTTACTCCTGACTTGGTTACTCCCTGTGCATTCTACTATCACCCCTCCCCCGCTCAACCTCATAAGAGAAGTTATATTAGGGTCCATCGTCAGGTTCAGATTAATAATCCGGTGACCTTACTATTGTGATTAATAATCATGTGACCTTACTATTGTGATTTATAATCCTGTGACCTTACTATTGTGCTTAATAATCATGTGACCTTACTATTGTGGTTCATAATCATGTGAGCCAGGCAACCACAAATATGATATTAATTTGAAGGTGGTGGTTGTCCAAAGAGGGTGATGTGTACACCCGTGTATGCCTCTCCGCAGATATGGAGTTACAGTACCAGTCTGGTTATAAAACATTGTTATAATCCACAACAAGAACACAGATGAGTAACGTTTATATATATATATATATATATATATATATATATATATATATATATATATATATATATATATATATATATATATATATATATATATATATATATTCATGTGTGGAAACCCTTCTGTACCACCACGCAAAACTGTCAAGAATTTTCTCTCGCTGTCTTCCTCCATATCTCTTTCCATAAATCTTTCCACTTGTAACAATACGTTCCAGTTTGTTTTGTTTTTTCTTTCATATGTGGCCATAATATGATGACTTCCTCTTTCTGAAGTTTGTGGTAAGTTGTTACCACAAATACACATTAGTTCTCGTTGGTATGTTAACTCTTGCAGCCACGTACAGTCATGAACTTAGGTTCGCCAGTCTCAAAGTGTGATCATTATGAAATAATCGCTTCAGACATATAATTAATGACCTTTTAAAAAGGGTGAAGCCACACAAAAG
>OY992885.1:20216532-20234032 GCA_963921405.1 Cepaea hortensis | reverse complement strand
TAAAACCGAGAAGTTTTCCTGACGGTTGTTACAGGAGCGAGTTTCTGCAAAGGACATGCTACTTCATGAATGAATGAATTAATTAATTAATTAATTAATTAATTAATAAACATGTTCTGTCACTTCTACTTCTTGTTTTCGTTCAGTTACCTATTGTAAGTTTTCAAATCATCCCACAAGATTGACGCGTCCTCGTCGAGCGTCCTGGGCAACAGGTCCCTTCGGGGTCCTGGCTAAGGTCATTAGGATCGCCGATTCCTCCGAAGTCGGAGAGTGTCTGCCTGTACGGCGAGGAACCACCAGTCTGCACACCAATAAGCCAGACATGGGACAACGGATACTCACGCAAAATTCAGGTCCTGTATGACATCACACTGATGTTGGACAACAGGATGTCTTCATCCGACATACAGGACTTCGCGTTGGAGCTCAAGCCAACGAACACAAGCAAGCAAGCAAGCAAGCAAGCATCCCACAAGATGACAATTATTGTAGTCAGCATGCCTCAATGATCGGCTCGGCTCTGAGATCTAGCCTTGACGTCCCTACGACTTCTCAGTCACCGTTGTCAATTTGTACACAGTAGACACACATCAATTGTATAACATATTGTCCAGCGTATTTCACCCTACCTCTTCAAGCGAATACTGCAGTTAGACATACAATGAAGTGAATCCGAAGTGAGTGTGTCTTTGTTTATGAGTTATGTTATTCAGCCAAAGAGGGTCCAGCTGTTCACTTTATATTATACCTTACTATGGTAGCCGGTTCTGCGGCAAAGGAGTTACGGATGCAATATCGTGCTCGAAACACAGCTGCGAACAGTAGCAGTCCGCCTTGCGTTGGTACAAAGGTATGAGTGCCGGCGGTTCAGAGAACAATGGCAAACTACTGAACGTAAACTTGCTGTGGGGTTCACAGCGACTTCCTGTTAAAGATATGCAACTAACTAAACTATGGCAGCACTTCACCAGCTACAGTGAAATATATAGTTAGTCGCAGCTCCAACTTCACGGCAAAGAGTCACCCCCATAATGCTCCGTTCCTGTGCCAGTTAATATCACACAAAATGCTCCTCACTGCCCTATGTGTAAAGTGGAACAGACAGCAATAGCGACAAACAAACAGCATGCTCAGGCAAGAACACGTAAAAGGCCGCTGCCAGAATGCCAAAACAAAAGTCCGCCACGAAAATTACAGTTCATCGTCGATGGAAGCGGCAGTCACCAGAAAAGCAGCCGCTTTCACACACATTACTGCATAATGCAAAACTAGCTAGTTAAGCAACTTACCGGCTGCCATTTTCTGAGCATGCAGTTCACAATTCAAACAGAAATCACACAACATAATATAAAGTTATTAGATAAATCTTTCAAGCTTTCTGCAGTATGTACCTGCGGAGATACAGCGAAATATGCCCATCAATAAATCGTGTAATCTATCATTTGTGTCTTCGTTACTCAACTTCACTACTGGAAAAGATTGCTTTGAATACATTGAAATTTCCAATACTGAAACAATACAGTAGTACATTCTCAGAAAAACTACAGAACTGCACACCTCATCACCAATAGCAGACTGCCAACAGTATACTACCACCAGTGCAAAGTGTCGAGTTTGAAATGTAACTCCACCATAAATTACACTTCGTGGATTACAGCCTACATCATGAACGGGTGTATTATCAGTCTGGAAGTAGGTACACAAACTGTGATGACGCATTATACAGGAAGTCAGGTGAGAAACATGGCGTCTGGACAAGCCATGTGGCAAGTTTATAGCAGCCTGTCTCATGAAATAGCTTTCTTATATTCCAAACATGCTAGGGTAAATGGACAAATGAAATTACGTCTGAATGATCACTTTGTAGTAAATAATCCCTGCTTTGTTGGTATCTGTAAAGGCAATTGTTTGGGTGTTTTCGACAGTTACTGTTTTGTTGGTATCTGCAATGACTTGATCTATCTCATGATATGCCATGAGACACTGATTCTTCTGCGAGTGTTAATCATTATTTGGGAATGTATTTATAATTTTGTTTCGATGGCCTGGCGTGTTACTCGACAATTCTGATTTGTGTCAAAACACTGCATTCCCTTGGTGAGTTTAACCACAGAAGCCACAAGAAAAACGGTTGCACGATTTATTATCTAGCATTCCCCCTGCATCTCGTCAGTTGCATACTGCAGATTTATATATTATATGAAGTGAATAAATGAAACATATTTTAACTAAATTATACAATACACACACAGTCACTAATTTACTTATTTACTGCATAAAACAATTGAGCTCAATGCGCTGTGTTTAAGCTTCCAGTGCTCAGGCTGTGCAGTAAAGGCATCAGCTCCTACACCAGTCAGTTGGACTTCTTGTTCAGGTGGTGCAGTAATGGCATCAGCTCCTACATCGGTCATTTAGACTTCTTGTTCAGGTGGTGCAGTAAAGGCATCAGCTCCTACATCGGTCATTTAGACTTCTTGTTCAGGCAGCACAGTAAAGGCATCAGCTCCTACACCGGTCAGTTAGACTTCTTGTTCAGGTGATGCAGTAAAGGCATCAGCTCCTACACCGGTCAGTTAGACTTCTTGTTCAGGCAGCACAGTAAAGGCATCAGCTCCTACACCGGTCAGTTAGACTTCTTGTTCAGGCAGCACAGTAAAGGCATCAGCCTCTACAGTGGTCAGTTAGACTTCTTGTTCAGGCAGTGCAGTAAAGGCATCAGCTCCTACACCGGTCAGTTGGATTTCTCGTTCATTAAAAAAAAAAATGCATCTTTTGTAGGACTTTGCGATCACGCTGAAACCCATGTTCATTTTCAAGGCAATGTTAACTTCATAAAGTAGTTTGCCAATGTTTTCTGAACGAGAAGACAACCTGGGGTTGGAATAGATCAAAATGTCCCGCAAAGGGCATGCGTCATTTTAAAACCAATAAACTGATCAACCAATCACACCACTTATTTAAGACGGGCCTGCGTGCCGAATTTTGACCCGTTGAAAATAAGGTTCTTTCATTTGTTCCTGCAATACAAGAGCCGGTATCTGTTTCTAAAGGGTCGCGAACCCGTTTCATAATTCCGCTTACCGGATTGGAAATCAGTTGCAGACAAATTAGAAACAGCCCACGAGCGTTGATTTTTAACAGTATGAGCGTCGGTTGCTCAGACAACAGTGGTAAACTACTGAACGTAAACTTGCCTAGAAAATCAAAAAAAATTTTGTAAAATCCTATAAAATTGAGGCTGACCTTGACGTTCTACAAAGGACATGTAGCTAAAACTGTTAACCATACAAGCCCCATCATTACGTTCCTCTATGTGTGTGGGTTTCTTATTTCCCCTACGCTAGGGTAAGATATATGCCGGCTTCGTGGCTTAGAGGTTATGACTTTTCTCCGTAATCTCGTATACTCTCGTCGGTGACGTGATGACTGTGAGAATCAGCAGTGGTTCGAATCGCATCGGTAACTTACGGGGTATGTGAACCGGCCGCTCAGAAAGCAATGGCAAACTACTGAGCGTAATCTTGCCAAGAAATAAACATACAGCTGAAAGATGCTGGTGTTGACAGCGATGTCTATATCTGGATAACTATGATGCTATGAAATGGGCGGATAGAAATACTAATGAAAGAATCCTCCCGAAAACATTAGAAAACGAGGACTAGAACAAATCATTATTCTGATACTCAGAACAGGACACAATAGATGACGCAACCACATGTATTCAAAATTCAAGATTGGCGAATCAGCCATGTGCACATGTAGATTGGTGCCGCAGACAGCAGAGCACATACTCCATATCTGCCAAAAATACAACATATCTAGCAAACCTTCTGGCCTAGAGAGACAACAGTGGAAGATAAACTCTATAGATTAAACAACATTGTGAAACTCTTACAAGAGACAACATTACAGATACAGGCAAATTCTAAGCGAACGAAAGAAGGAGAAGAATTAGAAAACGAATTCTTCAGAAAGCATTAGAAAACGGTAAATTAATTACAAAGATTAAATGTAGACAGTGAAGATTTTTTTTTTCTCCCGCATGTTATAATGGAAATAATCTTGAAAATATGGCGAAAAGGGCAAACTTGCTGGGAAAATAGCACGGAACAAACAAAGAGATACAACATACCTGGATGGTTAAGTTGCATGGCACAATGGTAATGAGAAAACAGACTTGACGGGAAACTCAAATGGTCCTGTGAAATGGGCGGGACATGATCATCCACGCTATCGGCATTTCACATGATGATGATAGTTTTATATCTTCTCTGCCACTAATATCCTCACCTTCTTCTTCTTCTTCTTCTTCTTCTTCTTCTTCTTCTTCTTCTTCTTCTTCTTCTTCTTCTTCTTCTTCTTCTTCTTCTTCTTCTTCTTCTTCTTCTTCTTCTTCTTCTTCTTCTCATCTTTCTCCTCTTCCTCCTCCACTTTCTCATCCCTCCTTCTTCTTCTTCTTCTTCTTCTTCTTCTTCTTCTTCTTCTTCTTCTTCTTCTTCTTCTTCTTCTTCTTTTTCTTTTTCTTTTTCTTCTTCTTTTTCTTTTTCTTCTTCTTTATCTTTTTCTTTTTCTTTATCTTTTTCTTTTTCTTTTCTTTTTCTTCTTCTTTTTCTTCTTCTTCTTCTTTTTCTTCTTTTTCTTTTTCTTCTTCATTTTCTTTTTCTTCTTCTTCTTCTTTTTCTTCTTCTTCTTCTTCTTCTTCTTCTTCTTCTTCTTCTTCTTCTTCTTCTTCTTCTTCTTCTTCTTCTTCTTCTTCTTCTTCTTCTTCTTCTTCTTCTTCTTCTTCTTCTTCTTCTTCTTCCTTCTTCTTCTTCTTCTTCTTCTTCTTCTTCTTCTTCTTCTTCTTCTTCTTCTTCTTCTTCTTCTTCTTCTTCTTCTTCTTCTCCTTTTCCTCATCTTTCTCCGCTTCCTCCTCCACATTCTCATCCCTTCTTCTTCTTCTTCTTCTTCTTCTTCTTCTTCTTCTTCTTCTTCTTCTTCTTCTTCTTCTTCTTCTTCTTCTTCTTCTTCTTCTTCTTTTTCTTCTTCTTCTTCTTCTTCTTTTTCTTCTTCTTCTTCTTCTTCTTCTTCTTCTTCTTCTTCTTCTTCTTCTTCTTCTTCTTCTTCTTCTTCTTCTTCTTCTTCTTCTTCTTCTTCTTCTTCTCCTTTTCCTCATCTTTCTCCGCTTCCTCCTCCACATTCTCATCCCTTCTTCTTCTTCTTCTTCTTCTTCTTCTTCTTCTTCTTCTTCTTCTTCTTCTTCTTCTTCTTCTTCTTCTTCTTCTTCTTCTTCTTCTTCTTCTTCTTCTTCTCCTTGTTCTCCTTCTTCTTCTTCTCCTTGTTCTCCTTGTTCTTCTTCTCCTTGTTCTTCTTCTCCTTCTTCTCCTTGTTCTCCTTGTTCTCATTCTTCTTCTTCTTCTTCTTCTTCTTCTTCTTCTTCTTCTTCTTCTTCTTCTTCTTCTTCTTCTTCTTCTTCTTCTTCACTTCTTCTTCACTTCTTCTTCTACCCCTACTCCACAGCATCTGTATATATATATATATATATATATATATATATATATATATATATATATTATATATATATATATATATATATATATATATATATATATACTGTATATGCATTTACTGTTCCCTCCTTAGCCGAGAATTGTCTGTTCCTTCTGTTCTCTTCTGCGATAACTAATCAATGTCTATTAATCTCTTGATTAACTGTAGTCAATGTAGTTTCCCTGTTTATTGGTTTACCCCAATAACATTTACTCCTTGTTTCCCCATAGCCCTGATACTAATCGGTTTTCTTGCTCCATTGCCTCCTCACGGTCAGCTGCTTACATCTCTATTGTATTTGTGAACTCGGCATCGCCTCGGCTATTTTTGTAGTCTCCCGTGGCATTCAAGCTTTGTCTCGCAGCAAAGGCAAGGGAATTAACCGTGAAGATTTTACTTTCTAACAGAGTTATCCATTAGCTTGGTAACAGATTCTGGGCAGGTAATCGTGTTTGACAAGTGTCATGATGGCTTCTTGGCACCTTTTGTTGCATATCACACGAATGTGAACATTCATTTGAACACTGAACTGTTCTGCTATTTAGATGGGCAGTTGGAGCTATCTCAGTCTCTTCATAAGCGTCCAGATAGTTATTGTTTCAGACACCTCAATAGGAAAGCCTAGGCTACACATTATCAGTTTATCACCATTGAACAACCAACCAGACGTAGCTGACAAAGGATGATCTTAATCAATAGTCACTTACTTCCCCCCCCCCTCCTCCTCCACCATCTCCACCTCCACCTCCACCTCCACCTCTACCTCTACCTCCACCTCCACTTTCTTCTTCTACTCCTTCTCCTCTTCTTCCTGTTTTTTTCATCTTCTCCTCTTCATCCTCATTCTTCTTATTATTGTTATTTTTCTTCTTCTCCTCTTCCTCCTCATTCTTCTTCTTCTTCTTCTTCTTCTTCTTCTTCTTCTTCTTCTTCTTCTCCTCCTCCTCCTCCTCCTCCTCCTCCTCCTCCTCCTCCTCCTCCTCCTCCTCCTCCTCCTCCTCCTCCTCTTCTTCTTCTTCTTCTTCTTCTTCTTCTTCTTCTTCTTCTTCTTCTTCTTCGTCTTCTTCTTCTTCTTCTTCTTCTTCTTCTTCTTCTTCTTCTTCTTCTTCTTCTTCTTCTTCTTCTTCTTCTTCTTCTTCTTCTTTCTTCTTATTCTTTCTTCTTATTCTTCTTCCCACCCTCCTCCTCTTCCTCCTCCTCCCACTCCTGCTCCTGCTCCTCCTCCCCCTCCTCCTCCGTCTTCTTCTTTTTCTTCTTCTTCTTTTTCTTAGCTACTCTTTCGAGGGGAGTGTCCACAACCTAGTAACGCACCTCGAGGTCAGTGTTTCGGACTTCGGCAAGCATTTGTGCAAATTTTCTTCCTTCTAGACAGATGAGTCTCCACCACATTCCAATGTTGTAGGGATTACACGTGTGGCCTCAAGGGGATCACAGTTCTGAACACCTGTGAAGCTTCTAGACAGTATTTTTTTTAATTGGTTGTTGTTTAGCAATATTAAGAGCTCTGGTACGAAATGTGGAAACAAATACAAGTCAATATTTTGAAAGCATGCATCTTTCACATAACACCATACTGATATGAACATTGGATCACGTCGTTATCAATGAAAGAATCACAAATCAAGGCTTCCGAATGTTACAGAAGCATTCTTAGTGTGGTCAAGTGGTTAAAACTTCTCCCTCGCTCTTCGAAGGTCGGGTGTTTGTATCCAGAATCCGTCATTCGGTTCAGAAACCGATGGCTACACATAAATAAAGTGCGATGGCTACACATAAACATTGCATGATGACTACACACACATTTATCTTTGAGACTTCACTTACATCTAAAACTATGACTTCACATACATCCAGCATGACTGCACATACATTTAGTATGATGGCTCAACATACATGTAGATAACCACTATAAACAAAGCACGAAAGCTTATTTTCTAACACCTTCTGAGGCTCGTATCATTGAGCCTCGAATATTTATTCTCTAACACCTTCTGAGGCTCGTATCATTACCATATAGAGGTAATAATCTGCGACTTAACTGATTCAGGGCCGAAGGATAATATATCGACAAATGTGACCTCTTATTTGAACAGAAGGACGTTATATCGCTATACTAGGTTCATCGTGTTATTTGCTTTGTTTTGTGGTATCTTCCACAATTTTATTGCTCAGATAATGAACATTTACATTATAACACTTGTTCATTTGATGGTTTGGTCCAAACTTACTTTTTGTTTGGCTCTGCATTAGCTAAATACATCATAATAACCCAGACCCCAAAGATGACAATGCGGTGCAGTACCTGCTATTCTGAGATGGCGGAGGAAATGTGGTTTTTGAGAAAAATGCAAAGAATACCATGGACGGACAGAAAATCAAATGAGACAGTCCTTCAAGCGACAACGGAAAAACGGAGATTGACTGGAGAAATTAGACGTAGATAGTCAAGATTCTTTGGACATGTTATGAGGAGAAATGGACTTGAAAATTTGGTGACAACTGGCAAGATTGATAGGAAGAGAACGAACGAACGAACTTTATTTTCACAGAGTTAAGAATTGGGCACGCAGGCCCGTCTAACATTCTGCCCTTCTATCACTCTCTTTCATACATTATTTCATTCACACATCATTTATGGCTACCAGAGAACAGCAACGGCGAGCAAGAGGAAGACAAAGGGATAAATACCGTGATTATTTGGCAGCATGGTATGGTCGGGATTAGAACACAGACCTGATTCGAGACTCTGATGACCGTATGAGATGGCGAACCATGACCGCCCACGCCAGTCGTAATGGCACTTGATGATGATTTTAGGCGCTCGCTTGCTTTGAACTCAAGCGTAGTCCATACACGTACTTTTAGTAGTGCTGGACTAAATTTTCCATGTGGATTAGCTTTCCCTATTAAGTATCCCTCGCCATCGGACGAACCCATTCCGACTTCAGAGGTACTTGTAATTTACGTCCCCAAGTCAAGAACGAAAGGTCGAAATTTTAGTCCAACTGACAGGTGTAGGGGTTGAGCCCCTTACCTCGGCATCAGCACACCGGATGTTTAAGAACACGCGTTCTTATCCATTCGGCCAAGCTAACCTACACTTGATGATGATGATCTACTATTCTACAGTCCTGTAACAAAGACACCAAACCTCTATCCATAGAGTCATGACGGGGACAAAATCTCAAAACCACACTATTACCTCATTCCCAGCGTATTTCCCCAGCAGAACCATTCTTACGATCGCGCAACGACCTCTGTCTAAACAGATCGGTGAGAAAGTAAACTTGCGCCGCTGAAAAACATTAGCCATCCCTTCTGGGTGCTCTTAGTCGAACTCGAATTCTCCATCTTTCCCCCTGATGTTTCCAGTTCCAGACGACTGAAATCAATATTTCATCCGGTGCTGCTAATCCGGACTAACATTTTCATTGGATGCGACAGTGCTTAGGCAAATACCACCAAATTCATTCACCAAACAAGACAGTGCAAATCCATGACGAATGTTTGGTTCATTTGACGACAATAAATACTCCCTAAACGAAAGGTTATTCTATTGCCGAGACAACCGAGGCGTGAGTAATCGATAGCATACAAAAATAAGGTGAAACAAATATACCAGAAAGGAAACTAAATTCGTAATATACTCACACTATTTGGTTTTTTTGTTTTTCTTCACAATGCCCCATGCAGTAGAGTCCTACTGTAAACTCACAGACTGCACGCGGGTATTTGTGCAGGGGTATTTGTATTACCATTTTGTCATTTGCCGCATTAAGTGAATTAGAGATCTACCACAAGGGTGAGTTGTGATCTCGGACACACTGCATGACTGGAAGGTGTTTGACAACCCCGGGGTCTCATTGTGATATTCAGTACAGTAGAATACTTGCTTTGTCTAAGTGAAGTTTGCCCAACCAATAACCACAACAATGCGATTTTTTCTGAAGCTGTTATTACTTTAAAGGTTGCAGGAACAATAAATTTAATGCCTGCTACTACAGTCTTTGTGTTGCAATAGAATTAATAGGGTCTATTACTTTCCATGTTTCTTTTCATTTACATGTAATTGTTAAATTGGAAGCCAAAGTACTTAACGACTACAATAACAGAATTGATGTTTATTTTATTGATTGTCAGATAGCATAGCGTGTACATTATAAGATTAACGATTCAAGACAGTAGTACTTCTGGGTTGTTGCCCTTGTCTGAGTTCGCCGCTTTTGAATCGGCCAAACAGTCAAGTAGTACCGTCTCCACAATAAAGGTTGGTTGCAATGGATCCCCAAAACGTGCATGTCTGTTGCCTTGATTGTAAACTCTGATACACAGGTACTTGTTCGTCTCTAAATGATGTCTTCCCACTTGTATCGTTGTTTTAACTCTTGCTCCAAGCTGTCTAAAAAAAGTCTTAAAAGTCGAGAGGATCTACTTCATTGCCCCGGGTTTTATCCCATATGGCTCGGTCTCTTTCCGCACGGTGGTCTGCCGAAAGCATCGCACAAAGAACGAACTCCCTAGTTCCAGCGATGACCCCCATGACGAGAAAAAACATGCACTCGTTAACCAAAAGACGTAGCCTGGAATCGAACCCATAACCTTTGGAGCGCGAGGCAGACGGCATGACCACTTTGAAACGGAGCTTTGTGCCTTAACCTCCATCAAGATATTAAGAGCAATCATTCTTGCTGTCAGCGGATATGTTGGTGTGATGGCCAGCACGTTACAATGACAATTGCATGAGCTAGGTCGGACTAGAGTTCGAACTTACACTCGCCGTTTGCTACGAGAAAGAAAGCCTGATCACCTATCCCTCGGTGTAGTCAGGTCTCAATAATGTGATGGTCCTAGCCTTTTACACCCTCACAGCTGGTGCGCGCAGCGTAAAGTGTTTATGCTGTCATAGGAGTATCCAGCGCGCTTCTGTACAACCACGTCACATCTCTATTGTCTCATGGGAATTTCTTGTTTGTGCACTCATTCTCAAGGATTCATAGCCTTGTTGAAAGAGGTTATGTTATGTTATGTTATGCTATGTTATGTCATGTCATGTCATGTCATGTTATGTTATGTTATGTCATGGCATGTTATGTCATGACATGTTATGTACTGACATGTTATGTTATGGTGTGTTATCTCCATTGACATCCTGGCACATTGATCATTCCCACGCCTGCTCAGTTCTCCGGTTCAGCAGCCCTCTCAGAGTATCTCCACCCACTGTTCCCACGAGGTGCTGGTTACATTATCCCATCTCTCGCCCTTGAAGACGGCATCGATGTGCTCGGCCAGGCTTCACTCACAGGTCGCGTAATCAAACTAGCACCAGAGGCTCGTCGGTATCAGCCAGCTGGGTCTGTACTGCACTGATGATATCGGTCATGTCCATGCTTCTTCCCTCTTGTACTGGTGCGTTGTTTGCCTGCTGCGTCAGTACTGAATTGAAGATATCCGCCATGACCATGCTTCTAGAAAGAAGTGGTTCTATGTAATATACGCGATTTTTTCCCCTTCTATCCTTTAATGACAGGAATTTATAACATAAGATGTTCTTCGTGTTATTAAATGCATTTTTTTTTTTTGGGGGGGGGGGGTGTCCAATTTTTGCTTGTCTCTGTGATACGTCACCCATCTTAAATTATCCATGTGCCTAGATACTCGAATTTCTGTACTTGCCTCAAATTAACACAATTAAGGAGGTTAACATGGCTGAATGGGTCAGAATTCTGGCTCTTACGCTTCCGTTGTGCTGAAGCCGAGTAGCGGGTTCAACCCCTATACAAGTCAGCTGCACTAAAATATTCACTTCTCGCCCTTGACTTGGGGGAGTAAAATACAAGTGCCTCAGAAGTTGAAGTGGATTCGCCTGATGGCGAGGGACACTGGTAATAGAGAAAGCTAATCCACACGAAAAATCAGGCTAGCACACTGCCCACTAGTCTTAACTACTCTAAGTAAGAGCACGTATATGGACTACGCTTGATTTCAAAGTGAACGAACGCAAACAAACAAATAAACAAAAAACATTAACGTTAATTACACATCAAGGCACGACCCGTTTCTTTGATACTACCTTTACTTCTGTCTGTCCATGATTCAAGCTCATGCCGATTATTTCACTTTCTACAACCTCTGTAGATTTCATGTTCTGTAGTTCCTTCTGACTTGTTTTTTTTTTTTTTTTTTTTTTTGTCAAGACTGTATCGTTGGCATGTATTCTGTATATCTCCTTAATGGCAAACTACTGAGCGTAATCTTGCCAAGAGATCAACATACAGCTGAAAGATGCTGGTGTTGACAGCGATGTCCTGTAAAGGATATGCAAAAAAAAAAAAATACTTAAAACAAATCAGAGGACAGTACACATCCTTGTCTGACATCCTTCTGTATGCAATGAAATGTTTCTAAATGATTATTGGAATCATACACGCTGGTCATTTGAAAGACATGTCCAGCCTACAACAAGGATACAGCTAGGGCACTTTTATATCTATATTTTCATGTAGTGTTTTCGATGTAATTGTATCGGGTTGTGTTTGTTTATTCTGTGCTGACGAAGGTTTTAGCCGCAACTTCAGTTTTGTTGCTGGTGATCATGTTCTAGAAAAGCTCAATGTCTACTTCTCGTTTGATTGCTAGATCGTTTGTTTGTTTGTTTGTTTGTTTGTTTGTTTGAATGTGTGATTCTTTTATTGTATAAATTGTCATTGAACTGTATGGCTTGTGTTTGCTGCCAATATATGTTCTTTATTATTCGCAGATCTTTGCCATCAATGTGTCACTGTTCTTGTACCATCAATGTGTCATTCATCTTGTACCATTAATGTGTCATTGTTCTTGTACCATCAATGTGTCACTGTTCTTGTACCATCAATGTGTCATTGCTCTTGTACCATCAATGTGTCATTCCTCTTGTACCATCAATGTGTCATTCCTCTTGTACCATCAATGTGTCATTCATCTTGTACCATCAATGTGTCATTCATCTTGTACCATCAATGTGTCATTCATCTTGTACCATCAATGTGTCATTCATCTTGTACCATCAATGTGTCATTCATCTTGTACCATCAATGTGTCATTGCTCTTGTACCATCAATGTGTCATTGCTCTTGTACCATCAATGTGTCATTCCTCTTGTACCATCAATGTGTCATTCATCTTTTACCATTAATGTGTCAATGCTCTTGTACCATCAATGTGTCATTGTTCTTGTACCATCAATGTGTCACTGTTCTTGTACCATCAATGTGTCACTGTTCTTGTACCATCAATGTGTCACTGTTCTTGTACCATCAATGTGTCATTCATCTTGTACCATCAATGTGTCACTGTTCTTGTACCATCAATGTGTCACTGTTCTTGTACCATCAATGTGTCAATGCTCTTGTACCATCAATGTGTCAATGCTCTTGTACCATCAATGTGTCACTGTTCTTGTACCATCAATGTGTCAATGCTCTTGTACCATCAATGTGTCATTCATCTTGTACCATCAATGTGTCACTGTTCTTGTACCATCAATGTGTCACTGTTCTTGTACCATCAATGTGTCAATGCTCTTGTACCATCAATGTGTCATTCATCTTGTACCATCAATGTGTCACTGTTCTTGTACCATCAATGTGTCAATGCTCTTGTACCATCAATGTGTCATTCATCTTGTACCATCAATGTGTCACTGTTCTTGTACCATCAATGTGTCAATGCTCTTGTACCATCAATGTGTCATTCATCTTGTACCATCAATGTGTCATTCATCTTGTACCATCAATGTGTCACTGTTCTTGTATCATCAATGTGTCAATGCTCTTGTACCATCAATGTGTCATTCCTCTTTTACCATCAATGTGTCATTCATCTTGTACTATTAATGTGTCATTGTTATTGTACCAACAATGTGTCATTCCTCTTGTACCTTCAACGTGTCATTCTTCTTGTACAATCAATGTGTCATTGTTCTTGTACCATCAATGTGTCAATGCTCTTGTACCATCAATGTGTCACTGTTCTTGTACCATCAATGTGTCACTGTTCTTGTACCATCAATGTGTCAATGCTCTTGTACCATCAATGTGTCAATGCTCTTGTACCATCAATGTGTCACTGTTCTTGTACCATCAATGTGTCAATGCTCTTGTACCATCAATGTGTCATTCATCTTGTACCATCAATGTGTCACTGTTCTTGTACCATCAATGTGTCACTGTTCTTGTACCATCAATGTGTCAATGCTCTTGTACCATCAATGTGTCATTCATCTTGTACCATCAATGTGTCACTGTTCTTGTACCATCAATGTGTCAATGCTCTTGTACCATCAATGTGTCATTCATCTTGTACCATCAATGTGTCACTGTTCTTGTACCATCAATGTGTCAATGCTCTTGTACCATCAATGTGTCATTCATCTTGTACCATCAATGTGTCATTCATCTTGTACCATCAATGTGTCACTGTTCTTGTATCATCAATGTGTCAATGCTCTTGTACCATCAATGTGTCATTCCTCTTTTACCATCAATGTGTCATTCATCTTGTACTATTAATGTGTCATTGTTATTGTACCAACAATGTGTCATTCCTCTTGTACCTTCAACGTGTCATTCTTCTTGTACAATCAATGTGTCATTGTTCTTGTACCATCAATGTGTCAATGCTCTTGTACCATCAATGTGTCATTCCTCTTGTACCATCAATGTGTCAATGCTCTTGTACCATCAATGTGTCATTGTTCTTGTACCATCAATGTGTCATTGTTCTTGTACCATCAATGTGTCATTGTTCTAGTACCATCAATGTGTCATTGTTCTTGTACCATCAATGTGTCATTGTTCTAGTACCATCAATGTGTCATTGTTCTTGTACCATCAATGTGTCATTGTTCTTGTACTATCACTGTGTCATTGTTCTTGTATCATCAATGTGTCATTGTTCTTGTACCATCAATGTGTCATTGTTCTAGTACCATCAATGTGTCATTGTTCTAGTACCATCAATGTGTCATTGTTTTTGTACCATCAATGTGTCATTGTTCTTGTACCATCAATGTGTCATTGTTCTAGTACCATCAATGTGTCATAGTTCTTGTACCATCAATGTGTCATTGTTCTTGTACCATCAATGTGTCATTGTTCTAGTACCATCAATGTGTCAGTGTTCTTGTACCAACATTGTGTCATTGTTCTTGTACCATCAATGTGTCATTGTTCTTGTACCATCAATGTGTCACTGTTCTTGTACCATCAATGTGTCACTGTTCTTGTACCATCAATGTGTCACTGTTCTTGTACCATCAATGTGTCAATGCTCTTGTACCATCAATGTGTCATTCATCTTGTACCATCAATGTGTCACTGTTCTTGTACCATCAATGTGTCACTGTTCTTGTACCATCAATGTGTCAATGCTCTTGTACCATCAATGTGTCATTCCTCTTGTACCATCAATGTGTCATTCATCTTGTACCATTAATGTGTCACTGTTCTTGTACCATCAATGTGTCATTCCTCTTGTACCATCACTGTGTCATTCATCTTGTACCATTAATGTGTCACTGTTCTTGTACCATCAATGTGTCATTCCTCTGGTACCATCAATGTGTCATTCATCTTGTACCATTAATGTGTCATTGTTCTTGTACCATCAATGTGTCACTGTTCTTGTACCATCAATGTATCACTGTTCTTGTACCATCAATGTGTCATTGTTCTTGTACCATCAATGTGTCATTCCTCTTGTACCATCAATGTGTCATTCCTCTTGTACCATTAATGTGTCATTGTTCTTGTACCATCAATGTGTCACTGTTCTGGTACCATCAATGTATCAATGCTCTTGTACCATCAATGTGTCAATGCTCTTGTACCATCAATGTGTCATTGTTCTTGTACCATCAATGTGTCAATGCTCTTGTACCATCAATGTGTCATTGTTCTGGTACCATTAATGTGTCATTGTTCTTGTACCATCAATGTGTCATTGTTCTTGTACCATCAATGTGTCATTGTTCTTGTACCATCAATGTGTCATTGTTCTTGTACCATCAATGTGTCACTGTTCTTGTACCATCAATGTATCACTGTTCTTGTACCATCAATGTGTCATTGTTCTTGTACCATCAATGTGTCATTCCTCTTGTACCATCAATGTGTCATTCCTCTTGTACCATTAATGTGTCATTGTTCTTGTACCATCAATGTGTCACTGTTCTGGTACCATCAATGTATCAATGCTCTTGTACCATCAATGTGTCAATGCTCTTGTACCATCAATGTGTCATTGTTCTTGTACCATCAATGTGTCAATGCTCTTGTACCATCAATGTGTCATTGTTCTGGTACCATTAATGTGTCATTGTTCTTGTACCATCAATGTGTCATTGTTCTTGTACCATCAATGTGTCATTGTTCTTGTACCATCAATGTGTCATTGTTCTTGTACCATCAATGTGTCATTGTTCTTGTACCATCAATGTGTCATTGTTCTAGTACTATCAATGTGTCATTGTTCTTGTACCATCAATGTGTCATTGTTCTTGTACCATCAATGTGTCATTGTTCTTGTACCATCAATGTGTCATTGTTCTTGTACCATCAATGTGTCATTGTTCTAGTACCATCAATGTGTCATTGTTCTTGTACCATCAATGTGTCATTGTTCTCGTACCATCAATGTGTCATTGTTCTAGTACCATCAATGTGTCATTGTTCTTGTACCATCAATGTGTCATTGTTCTTGTACCATCAATGTGTCATTGTTCTAGTACCATCAATGTGTCATTCTTCTTGTACCATCAATGTGTCATTGTTCTTGTACCATCAATGTGTCATTATTCTTGTACCATCAATGTGTCATTGTTCTTGTACCATCAATGTGTCATTGTTCTTGTACCATCAATGTGTCATTGTTCTTGTACCATCAATGTGTCATTGTTCTTGTACCATCAATGTGTCATTGTTCTAGTACCATCAATGTGTCATTGTTCTTGTACCATCAATGTGTCATTGTTCTTGTACCATCAATGTGTCATTGTTCTTGTACCATCAATGTGTCATTGTTCTTGTACCATCAATGTGTCATTGTTCTAGTACCATCAATGTGTCATTGTTCTTGTACCATCAATGTGTCATTGTTCTTGTACCATCAATGTGTCATTGTTCTTGTACCATCAATGTGTCATTGTTCTTGTACCATCAATGTGTCATTGTTCTAGTACCATCAATGTGTCATTGTTCTTGTACCATCAATGTGTCATTGTTCTAGTACCATCAATGTGTCATTGTTCTAGTACCATCAATGTGTCATTGTTCTTGTACCATCAATGTGTCATTGTTCTTGTACCATCAATGTGTCATTGTTCTTGTACCATCAATGTGTCATTCTTCTTGTACCATCAATGTGTCATTGTTCTTGTACCATCAATGTGTCATTATTCTTGTACCATCAATGTGTCATTGTTCTTGTACCATCAATGTGTCATTGTTCTTGTACCATCAATGTGTCATTGTTCTTGTGCCATCAATGTGTCATTGTTCTTGTACCATCAATGTGTCATTGTTCTTGTACCATCAATGTGTCATTGTTCTAGTACCATCAATGTGTCATTGTTCTAGTACCATCAATGTGTCATTGTTCATGTACCATCAATGTGTCATTGTTCTTGTACCATCAATGTGTTATTGCTCTTGTACCATAAATGTGTCATTGTTATTCTACCATCAATGTGTCATTGTTCTTGTACCATCAATGTGTCATTGTTCTTGTACCATCAAATTTGTTATTGCTCTTGTACCATCAATGTGTCATTGTTCTTGTTCCATCAATGTGTCATTGTTATTGTACCATCAAATGTGTTTATTGTTCATGTACCATCAATGTGTCATTGTTCTTGTAGTTTATATCCTCACCTTTCGCGCAGTCACACGCTTTCGTGTTATCTATGAAGCACTTTGGGGGTCAGTTT
>OY992885.1:19936532-20209032 GCA_963921405.1 Cepaea hortensis | reverse complement strand
GCTATCTGACTTCAACGCAATGATTCCTTGGGTATTGCGTAAGAGAATTTACACTCGAGTATACGCGGGTCTTCGGCGAGGAGAAGTGTTTTTGACGATGTCATTTATATCTTACTACCTGTGACTTGTAGATTCTCACATTGTCTGTTGTCTTAAAAAATAGCAGAGAAATCAATAATATAAGCAACAAGCTTCATTAAAATAATGGATGACAGAGAGGGGTGGGAAACCATGATTATCAGACAACTGAAGAAGATGGAGGAGGAGTAAGGGGAGGAGGTGGAGAAGAAGAAGGAGGCTGGGGAGGAGTGGGAGGAAGAGTAGGAGGAGAAGAAGGTGGGGGAGAATTAGGAGGAATATTAGGAAGAAAAGAATAAGAAGGAGGAGGAGCAAAAGAAGAGGAAGAGAATTAAGAGGAAGAGTAGGAGAAAAGGATGAGGCAGAAGGAGGAAGAGGAGCAAAAGAAGAGGAAGAAAATTAAATTGTATTTTCATATATGCAAATATTCATTTCCCTTTTATGTGTGCGGATCAATATATTTTAATGCATCACGTTTCATTGCTATTTACAAGCTTTGATTAGGTTAATCTGAAGAATACATTCGCGTGTGTAGATCGGCACTAACAAAAGGGGGACAGGGAATAGATGACGTTTTTAGTGGTCACACCGGGATTCGATCCTGTCGCCTCTACATGACAATATCATCATGTGCCGTGCCGATAAGCGTAAGCGGTCATGTCTCGCCATCTCACTCGATCACCAGAGTCGTGGATCAGCTCTGCATTCTTGTTTCAACCACGCTACGTGACCAAGCCATCCAGGTATTTACTTCTCTGCTTTCCCCTTATTCTCTTCCCCTCAATCTTGCCAGTTGTCACCAAGTTCTCCTATTTTTTTTTCTTTTCATAACGTGACCCAAAATATTGCTGTCTACGTCTAATTTCTCTAATCAGTTTACGATTTTCATTTGTTTCGTGTAGGACTTGGTCATTGGTTTTTCTGTCTGTCCATTGTATTCTTTGCATTTTCCTCAGAAACCACATTAGCACAGTCATCAGATGTTTTCCAGCTTGTCTGTTTATTGTCCATGCTTCACAGCCATACAAAAGTACAGGTTCTATGTAGCATCTCTACACTTTTTCTCGTTGCAAATGGCGTCTATTATATATATATATATATATATATATATATATATATATATATATATATATATATATATATATATATATATATATATATATATATATAGTTTATTAGTAAATATGTTTTTCCTCTTGCAAAGGAAAGATCGCCATGGCGATTCTTGTTCTCACCTCTTCAAGGTATCTCCCATCAGATGTTATGACTGTTCCGAGATAATTGTACCGATTCACTTGTTGGAGAATATTCCCATTTACTTGATATTACATTGTGGTATTTCCTTCTTCCTAGTGACGATCATAATCTGTGTCTTTTTACAATTAATTCTAACCCTAGTTGTTCACTGTGTGCAACAACCGCGTCTACTAAATTTTGCAGATCCTGTTCATTGTCTGCAATCAATACTGTATCATCCGCATATCTAATGTTATTGAAATTACGTCTCCCAATGATGATTCCTTTCATATCTTCTACATTTCTGAAAATATTTTCATTGTACGGTGAAAAGAGATCAGGAGACATTGCACATCCCTATCTCACACCTCTCTTAATAGGCTGATATTGACCTGCTTCATTATCAATTCTTATGGCAGTTTGTTGTTTTCAATATACGTTTTCTACAAGTCTAAGGTCTTTCTCATCAATTTGTAGATCTGAAAGCATCTTTATCATGTTGACATGATACTTTCTCGAAAGCCGTTGTGTAGTCAATGAAGCAAAGATGTAGGTCTTTGTTTACTTCTATAGAACGTTCAATTAATGTTTGCAGTTTATACACAACATTTACTGTACCCTTGCTTTCTACAAACACACATTGTTCTCCTATTTATGGCTGTATTTTATATGACAACAGGGTCCTAATGCAGGAACAAATGTGCTTCAACACATGGCTAACTAGACACCTTATGTGATCTGTTGGAATTCCTTATTAAATTAAGAGCTTTAACTAGTGTGTGAATAAAATAGAAAAGCTACCGCGACAAACAAATTCTGAGAGTGAGAGAGAGAAAGAGAGAGACAGACAGACAGACAGACAGACAGACAGACAGACAGACAGACAGACAGACAGGCAGGCAGGCAGACAGACAGACAGACAGACAGACAGACAGACAGACAGACAGACAGACAGACAGACAGACAGACAGACAGACAGACAGACAGACAGACAGACAGAGACAGAGATAGGAAGTGGGTGAGTCTTTGTGTATAGAGGTGAGATGAAATACTGACTAGAAAAAGAGTTACAGTGGGGATTGATAACCAAATAAGATAAATCACGACCTGAGCAGGGTATAACAATACAATCTGATTGCTAGGTATGTGTAGCAGGAGAGAGCTAGAGACACAGAGAGACAGACAGACAGACAGACAGACAGACAGACAGACAGACAGACAGACAGACAGACAGACAGACAGACAGACAGACAGACAGACAGACAGACAGACAGACAGACAGACAGACAGACAGACAGACAGACAGACAAAGACAGAGTGACCAGAGACATAGAGATAGAGATAGAGACAGAGCAGAGGGATAGAGACAGAGACAGGGAGAGGGGAGAACGAGACAGTGGAGAGTGAGACAGGGAGAGGAGAGACAGAAAGGGGAGAGAGAGACAACCAGATGCCGCGGGTTAGGAGAGAGAAAGAGAATAGAAAGGGATATCAAACATAGACCCAGTGTTTATACGAGGAGGCTTCAAATGAAAGCATTACAATTGTGATAGAAATTACTACAACCATGCCATTGTTTTGAAAACTGTCCATATTGTTGTTAACGGTGTCAAAAGTCTTAACAGCGTGACATCACGGTGCAGACGAACACGGTGACGTCATAATACCGTTTAAATTTGACCGCCCCACTTTTGACATTCACAAAAGAGGAGCAATGTTCTGTTATTCGTTCTGTTTTGTTTATCAGTGAAGGGGTGAAACCTATAGAAACTCATCGGTGAATGAGGGTCTAGTATGGAGATGCGTGCCTGTCAGTCCAGCAAGTGCATAAGTGGAGTATTCAGTTTCAATACGGCGACTTCTGTGACAGACTGTTCACGACTGGATCTGGCATACCGAGCAGTGACCCCAGAGTGGTTACACACGCGACCAAGAGACTTTTTTTTCAACAGGAATCCAAGCAGTTTATCGGAGCTGGAGAACTTGCATTGAACGCTGTGGTGACTATATTGAAAACTAATACATTTGTTCTTAACTTTTTCAGAATATACTCACCTACAAAAACATTAAAAAACATTTAAGGTTTTCATTTGAGGCCCCATCGTATCTTACAACGAACTCAATCAAGATGAACAGAAATCACAATGGGGAAATGAATACAAAAATTCATTCATTCATTCATTAATAATGAAAATAATAATTTGAACAACTAAGACACAAACAATAGATTGCACGATTTATTGCCTGACATATTTAGCTGCATCTAGTCACTGTGGCTGAAGGGCTTGCGAACGCGGTTTGTGTGCCCGTATACCCGGGTTCGAAACACGGCGGTGCTGGTTTTTTCGAAAAAGGTATAGAGGCCGGTCGTTCAGAAAGCAATGGCAAACTACTGAACGTAACACTTGCCTAGTACATCAACAGCAGCTGAAAATGCTGGTGTTGACTGCAACGTCCCGTAAGGGATACGCAACAATTTTTTTTTTTTTTTTTAGTCAAGTACAAACTGCAGAATTCACACTACATAAAGTAAATAATAATAATAATAATAATAATAATAATAATAATAATAATAATAATAATAATAATAATAATAACCTAAATCAAATATGTGATAAATAAGTACAATACAACTAATCCAACGTTTCGATCTTAATGACATTCTTCCGGAATAGCACAAACAGATCTAAAGAAAAAATAATACTAACATTGTAAATTAATAAAGCTCAGGGTGATAAACGCAGCATCATCATCAAGTGCCTTATCAGCTTGTGCATGCGTTCATGCCTCTCAACAGATCTCGGTCCTTGATGTTCTGGATCCACTCTGTTGATGATATCCCTCCGTGCCACCGTCTCAATCGATCCTGCGATAGGTTTAGACTTGCATCCAATCGAAGGGATCAGTGGCTGAGGCGTTAAGGTGTCCGGCTCAGGTTCAGAAGGTAGGAGGTTGGATCTCGCATGTGTGAAAATAGCTGCAGCGAGTGTTGTGCACATGGTGCATTTTTCTTCCACCAGACGATACTAATAATAATATAAGGGAGCAATATGATGCCCTAAATATCGGTGGTCATGACATACCAGAGATTTTATATGCTGATGATACAGTATTGTTATCCACAACACAGAATAGTACAGAAAACTTAATAACCTCAACCAAATCGAATAGTGACAATCACAACTTATATCTTAACATAGCAAAATCAAAGATAATGCATACAGATAAAACTACTATCGAGAAATAAATATATGTTAATGGGGAAACATTGGAGGTGGTGGAAAATTTTGAACTTAGCAGGCGAATATTTATTGCTCTTCAAAGACTGAACCAACTGAATAAATTGTGGAGTGGGACAGATAGAATTTCAAATATTAGATTTTTAAGAGCATGCATCTTCCCCATTACAACATACGCCTGTGAGACCTGGACACTTACTAAACAAGCTGAACAGCGCACACAAGCCTTTGAATATAAATGTTATAGACGGGTTCTAAGAATATCTTGGGTAAATGAAAGAATAGGTGTATCCTTACTTCAAGAGCTGAATATTGAAGAAGGCTGGCTATTAAAGATGATAAAACAAAGAAAATTGAAATATTTTGGTCACTTGAAACGTCACGAAAGTTTGGCGAGAACAATAATGGAGAGGTATATGCCTGGAAAGAGAGGAAGAGGAAGGCCAAAAGAGAAGATGAGTGCAGGATGTGGCGGATGATCTCCAGATGGGTGTATTGTACGCAGGGCATCTTGCTTATGACTGAGAAGTTTTCAGGAAGGTTGTTATGGAAGCGAGGTTCTGTAAAAGACGTGATACTGAATAATAGACTGCAATGGCTGGGGCATATAGAAATAATGGAAGATAATAGGGAAACAAAACTCGCTTACACTCAGGAAATAAATGACCGTAGACCCCGAGGTAGACCCAGAAGACGGTGGAGAGATAATATATATACAGAACTACAAGCACTTGGAATCAGCGACTGGCAAGAGAAGGTCCACCAGAGAGACGAATGGAGACGGCTTGTATCTGCAGCAAAGAACCTCAATGCTCGGAATGCTGAAGAAGAAGAAGAAGAAGAAGGAAAGAAGAAGAAGAAGAAGAAGAAGAAGAAGAAGAAGAAGAAGAAGAAGAAGAAGAAGAAGAAGAAGAAGAAGAAGAAGAAGAAGAAGAAGAAGAAGAAGAAGAAGAAGAAGAAGAAGAAGAAGAAGAAGAGAAGAAGAAGAAGAAGAAAGAAGAAGAAGAAGAAGAAGAAGAAGAAGAAGAAGAAGAAGAAGAAGAAGAAGAAGAAGAAGAAGAAGAAGAAGAAGAAGAAGAAGAAGAAGAAGAAGAAGAAGAAGAAGAAGAAGAGATTAAGAAGAAGAAGAAAGAAGAAAGAAGAAGAAGAAGAAGAAGAAGAAGAAGAAGAAGAAGAAGAAGAAGAAGGAAGAAGAAGAAGAAGAAGAAGAAGAAGAAGAAGAAGAAGAAGAAGAAGATTAAGAAGAAGAAGAAGAAGAAGAAGAAGAAGAAGAAGAAGAAGAAGAAGAAGAAGAAGAAGAAGAGAAGAAGAAGAAGAAGAAGAAGAAGAAGAAGAAGAAGAAGAAGAAGAAGAAGAAGAAGAAGAAGAAGAAGAAGAAGAAAAAGAAGAAAAAGAAGAAGAAGAAGAAGAAGAAGAAGAAGAAGAAGAAGAAGAAGAAGAAGAAGAAGAAGAAGAAGAAGAAGAAGAAGAAGAAGAAGAAGAAGAAGAAGAAGAAGAAGAAAGAAGAAGAAGAAGAAGAAGAAGAAGAAGAAGAAGAAGAAGAAGAAGAAGAAGAAGAAGACATTACTCCAGGTTTGGTTGTATGTATATTCATATAAATATTTTCTGTTACTTGTTGAACTCAGCATATTAATATTAATATTTATAACAAACGTTATTCTTATATACAGTAACGAATCATGGACAGCCAGCAGACAAGCGAGAGATGATGTTAAAGCTGCTGAAATTAAATTTTATAGAGGAATGATGAGAGCTCCATTGACAGATAGAAAGAGCAATGCAGACATCTTAAAAGAAGCTCACGCACACAGACAACTGGTTACTCGTATCAGACAGGACCTTGCCGTACTATGATACAGAGAGGCGGCCGCATCAGGCGGCACCATGGGGGGCGTAGGGGGGGGGGGCTTCATAAGGGGCAGCATTTCTTAAAGAAAAACAAGTCTTAAGAGTCGAGAGGATCCACTTCATTGCCCCGGGTGTTATTCCATATGGCTCGGTCTCTTTCGACAGGATGACCTGCCGAAAGAATCACACAAAGCACGAACTCCGTAGCTACAGCGACCACCCCCAGATGTCTCTGAGAAAAACGCACTCGTGAATTGAAAGACGTAGCCAGGAATCGTACCCACAACCTTCGGAGCGCGAGGTAGACAGCTTGACCACTTCACCACTGAAACCCCCATTTTTAAAGAAAACAACACGTAAGGGGTGGCTTTTCTACGGCTTGCATCATACCGAGAAAATCCAGCTCACGGTGCTGGTATCAGAAGCAAATAGTCCACAGACTTTGAGCATGTCATGAGAAGGAGAAAGAAAGAGTATGTCGTCACAACGGGAATGCTGGAGGGGAGGATAGGCAGGGGAGACCAAGAGAGACGATGCTGGATAGGTTGACATCGTGGCAGGGAGAAATATCAGTATCAGAAATGATTGCCAGCACCCGAGACAGAAGACTGTGGAGAGACATGAACACCATCGCCACACGACATGCAATATCCGAAGAAAATGTAATCCTGGTATACACACATTTGAATCCCCGCCTGTGCTATGGAATTTGTGCACTGTGCTGGGATTCTCCTTGTGTGATTTATGGAAGGAGACTGGACACCATATGGCGAAACATGTGTGCAATGCAAGTGATCCTTACCTAACCCCAAACGTAAACCAAAACAATACTGACTTCAACAAACCTCTCCAAAACTTGGGCAGTTAATCTTCTTTTGCAGCAAACCATCCCCACAGCTTAACATCTTTACAGAATGGAAATGTACTTGCCCACGTCCGTGCACCTCATTGGTAAACTGGTGTGTGTTTAACCTCAGGGGGGCCACCTATACAAGATCCTGCCGGCCCAAGATGCAGCAGATCTGCACAGGTGTCGCCCAAACTCCCGAATACGACTGTGTCATATTTTGTTCCGATCGTAAACACTCGATTCACCACTGGAAAAACCCGTAAACAACGTTTATTTAATGGTAAATTTATACAGACCGGGCGGCGGAGTACAAGTTGGGACATTTGTATAGAAACGCGTCGTTGAAGGAAGCAATACAGATTGGCAAAACTAGGCGTCTCCGCGTATTACACGAAGCCTGCCTTGTAGATCACCACCCAGATTGCTATAGAATCTCTGTTTGACTGGAAAATATGTCACACTGGGGTTTTTAGAACCGCTTTTGACGCCGCTGTTTTCTCTGATAAATTTAATTATTTTAAAATCTAGTCATCCATGTTTTCTTAGACCAGGTGCCAACGGTGGGCGATGAGGGGGGAATTGAGAAGAGATTCACAAGTGTGAGAGATTTCAGATGTCAGGTTTAGTTAGCGAATGTTGAATAATTGTTGATGATCTTAAGGCCTGTTTTTGAGGAGCACATTTGATGTATGGAATAGGAAGGCGGATGATTGGCTGATAATGATATTGTTCTTCTTCTTCTTCTTCTTCTTCTTCTTCTTCTTCTTCTTCTTCTTCTTCTTCTTCTTCTTCTTCTTCTTCTCCTCCTCCTCCTCCTCCTCCTCGTCCTCATCCTCTTACTTCTTCTTTGTCTTGGAAGCTACCCCCTCTTTTCGAGTTCCAGCTGTACAGGGATTGTAAATGTGCACAAGAATCCTGCAAACTTTTCGCCCTTATCCTACCCGGAACTGAGTTGCAGTCGGACGGTGTATCTATCAACTACTAAAACTAGACATAAATCTCTCAAAGAATCGAGCTTTAACGTCCACGGCAGTTATTGGGTTTTAAACCACGTCCTTCCAATAACAAATTCAAAATATAAACATTTTCATACTTCTTAGTTTAGTTTCTGTTACATCTTTTATCTTGTGATTTCTTTCCACGTCATGGTTCTGAGACATTCGATACCAATCTTTGAAACTTGTCGTATGTAATCGGTTTCTGCAATCACATCTCCAGCAGGATGTTGTGAAATCGATTATATCAGTATTTATCGTATTCGTCAGTGAACAAATAAGAATCGGTAACCCATAATCAAAATATTATAATTTGCATCGTCTTGAGTTAATTAAACAAATACAGATCAAGGTTGTTTTACAGAAATAAAAACGTCGCTGTTCCCTCAAATCAGCTTTAATTATTTGCTAAAACGTATGTAGCGATTATAGCATTACTGTTTGTTTTGCAACATCGGGTGTGCGTAAACTCAAACCACAACCTCGAGTCGATACCTGGCAATTACTTATGCTTGTTTCGTGTTTTCCCAAAACAGCCCTGTTTGAGGAAATATGTATGGCCTTTTGAATGTAAATGAAGGGGATAAACGGTTAAATGTACGTGAAAACAAAGATTCGTCATTATCTTAAGGTATTTGAGAATTTACCGTCAATAGCATAAATATTGTCACGTGTTCTTATGTCTGAACCCGAGAGATCGGCATGGGGAATGGACAAGAGCGCTCACGCTTAAACTCCAGGTGCTGATGGTGATTTAGCGGGTTCAATGACTTCAATCCCTACACCAGACAGTTGGGCAAGAATGTCGTCTTCTCCCAACCCCCTTGTTTTTTCCCCCCTGATTTAGGAAATTACAAGTACCTCAGCAGGCGTGAGTTCGTCTGAGAGCGGGAAAACCCGGTGATATGATAAGTTAATCCACTCGCAGTCCAGTGCACTCCCCAGTAGTAGTAGTAGTAATACTACACGGTATGTCGGGGAGCTGTAACAGTAGCAGCACTTGTATGGACTAGGCTTGAGTCTGTAGCCTAGATGTATCCAGTGGCGGACTGGCCAGGATGTCAGCTCGCTTGGTGGCGCGTGGATTCCCTCTGTGGGTTCCGGAGGGAGTGGACCCCCTTATATATTAAATAGTTTGTTGAGTTGAGTCGAGTTGAGTTGCGCAGAGTTGAGTTGAGTTGAGTTTAGCTGAGTTGAGATGAGTTGAGCTGAGCTGAGTTGAGTTGAGTTGAGCTGACTTGAGCTGAGTTGAGTTAAGCTGAGTTGAGTTGAGCTGAGTTGAGTTGAGTCAAGAACCGACATGCCGACTGGGGGAATACACATACATGCTCCGTCCTCATCATCAACAGCCAGTGAAGAGTCCCTATACTAATGGTACCCGTATCAGTCTGATTATGTGTCCGTCTGACCTTTCCTCGGAGTTAACAATTAACATTATGTTTCAAATGTTACTGCCCTTTTAGTATGGTAGCTATGTTTACTGTGAACCAATATTCCCAGAGCCCGAATCTACTTGTATAAAGTAAAAACTAAAGGACCCTGTCCGCACACATTGGGGCGTAATGGACACGTATTCTAGATAGTATAGGCGGCAACCGGCGCTGCTGCTTAGGTGATAGTGAAACTATATTTCACATCTCCCCGGCATACCAAGTCAAGGGTTTAAAATCAACCGCGGTCGATTTGAAAGCAGATCACGCTGCGTTGATTTCGATGGTATGGGTATCGGCCGTTCAGAAAACAATAGCAAACTACTGAAATAAAGTTGCCTAATAACTCACAGACGGCCAACAAATGCTGGTGTTGATTGCAGGGTCATGTAAAGGACACGCAAGAAACTTTAAGGGCAACCGGCATGATGTTAACGTCACTACCCATTGAGTCCCGACTGGTATATGCGGCTAGCACCATACGCCCAGTACGCCCCACTACGCCCCAATACGCCCCAAGCCGTATATACTGAATTCTAAAGCTAGCAAGTCACGGCACGCCTAGCAGACATCCCATTCACCACAAACCTGGCTAACTCTGTGTACACCTTGTAACGGTTATGACGCTATTCCGACAGTGCCATGAGCGATCTCGGACACTATCTTTTAAAACACGGTTTTCAAGTAAATACCTAGTCTTGTTTGGTAATTTATTTATTTATTTATTTATTTATTTATTTATTTATTTCGTTCGCTCGCTTTGAACTCGGGTAGTCCACACTGAATTGATTTTTGCTTGTGGGCGAGCTTTCCCTTTTACCAGTGTCCCTCACCATCAGGCGAACCCACTCTGACTTCTGAAGTCCTTGAAATTAACGTCCCCAAGTCATGGGCAAGAAGTCAACATTCCAGTCCAACTGCCTGATGTAGGGGTTGAACCCGCTACCTCGCAATCAGCACACTAGAAATAATAACAAGTGCTTGGATTATACACCTTTGCTTTATTGACTACACGAAGACTTTCGACAAAGTGAGACATGTCGACATGATAAGGATGCTTGAAGATCTACAAATTGATGGAAAAGACCTTAGACTTGTAGAAAAAGAATATATTGGAAACAACAAGCTGCCATACGAATTGATAATGAAGTAGGTCAATATCAGACTATTAAGAGAGGTGTGAGACAGGGATGTGTAATGTCTCCAGATCTGTTTTCCTTGTACAGTGAAAATGTTTTCAGAAATATAGAAGATGTGGAAGGAATCAACATTGGGGGACGATGCATCAATAACATTAGATACGCAGATGATACAGTCTTGATTGTAGACAATGAACAGGACCTGCAAAATTTAGTAGATGCGGTTGTTGCACACAGTTAACAATTAGGGTTAGAATTGAATTGTAAGAAGACACATATTACGGTCGTCACTAGGAAGGAAGAAATACCACAATGTAATATACAAGTAAATGGGCATATTCTTAAACAAGTGAATCGGTACAGCTATCTCGGAACAGTCATTACATATGATGGGAGATGCCTTGAAGAGATTAGAACAAGAATTGCCATTGCGAAGGTAGCCTTTTGCAAGATGAAAAACATACTGACAAAAAGATATCAATTGAAACGAGAAAAAGAGTGTTGAAGTGCTACATAGAACCTGTACTTTTATATAGATGTAAAGCGTGGACAATGAGCAGACAAGCTGAAAACATCTGATGGCTATGGAAATGTGGTTTCTGAGGAAAATGCAAAGAATACCATGGACAGACAGAAAAACAAATGAAGAAGTCCTACAAGAAACAAATGAAGATCGTAAACTGATTAGAGACATTAGACGTAGACAGTCAAAATTTTTGGGGCATGTTATGAGAAGAAATGAATTGGAGAACTTGGTGACAACTGGCAAGATCGAAGGGAAGAGACCAAGGGGAAGACCGAGAAGTAAATACCTGGATGGCTTGGCTACGTGGCATGGTCGAGACAGAAACACGGAGCTGATCCCCGACTCTGGTGATCGAGTGAGATGGCAAAACATGATCGCCCACATTTATCGGCATGGCACATTATAGATGGATGGATGGATTATGTTTGAGTTCATAGCGAGCGAACGCAAACCACAAGACACACACACGCATACACACAAACAAACACACACACACACACACACACACACACACACACACACACACACACACACACACACAGAGCTACCAGTGAGAATACTAGAGTGACCACAGCCATTGTCGCAGAAGAAGAAATACGCAGCCGTGAACCGAATGACGAAGTTCAAACCCGCGACTTTTGGAGCAGCTTCATCACTTCACCACGGTATCACTCTAAGAAGGGTTACAGAATTCCCCTCACAATTATGTCTACTGAAGCATGTATTATTCATACACCAGTGGTTTATTTTTGCCGTACGTCCTTTGCTGGACGTTGGGATATACCCCATGTTGATTGGCTATGCAATCTTACGCTCAGTATTTTCCATTGCTTTTTGAAGGAGAATTCCACATTTAAGTGCAGCTGGCATGTTTGTGAATGGTTGACTTCACTAGCCGCTGTCTAAAAGATAGACCTTGCAAGGCAGCAGGATGGGCGGGGGTGGGGGTATGTGTGGGGCCTCTTATAGATAGCTGCCCCACCAACTAACTCGCCTTCTCTCAGTGAGCGTATAATGAACTCACCACCCCGATATCAGTGCACAAAAAGTTTAAGCACAAGAGTGTTGAACCTCTCGATCAAGCTGACCCCTATGTTGCTTGACTGCAGAGACAGAAACCAAGTGGTCGTTAGTTTCAGTTCTTTAAGTCACGCACGAACCACCACCTCGAATCTACTGGGTTCTACAGTCATCTCGTCTCATCTCATCTCATCTCATCTCATCTCATCACATTTCATCTTGTTCGTCTTGTTCCTTGCGATGTCGAGGTGAAACATAAACAGCGGACGATTGCCTGTTTATGGGCTTGATATATCGAGATTCCCATGGACTCTGTTATTCCCTCTGTCCATCGTTTACATGGTTGACCTCTTCTTCTGGTTCCATTTGGTCTGTACATCATTGCTTGTTGTGATAAACTGTTAGTTTGTAGCCTGTTATATGGCTGAACCATTTAACTTGCTGTTTTCTAATGTTTTCTACAATAATAATAATCATAATAATAATTACCTCTGAAGTCGGAGTGAGTTCGCCTGATGATGTGGGACACTGGTAATAGGGAAAGCTAATCCACACACAATACTCAGACCAGTGCACTAGAAGTAGTAGCAGTGATATGGACTACGTTTGAGTTCAACGAGAGAGAACGAAAACAACACAATAATAATAATAATTTGCGCCTCAACAAGACACAATAGTTTACGGAACCACATGTATACAAAATACAATATTAGCGAATCAGCCACGTGCACATGTGGATTGACGCCGAAGACAGCAGAGCACATACTCCAAGGCTTCCCAATATACGACATATCTAGGCAACCTTCTGGCCGAGAGAAACAATAGTGGAGGATAAATCTATGAACCACTGAATTACTAAAACAAAGACAGCGAACTTTTCACAAGAAACAATATTGCAGATATACAAAACAGTGTTTTCCTATAGTGGATTTCAATAATGAAGACACACACAATAGATTGCACGATTTATTGCCTGGCATATTCCGCAGCATCTCGCCAGGTACATACTGCAGAAATCACATAACATAAACTAAACACATAATGGTCAACATAAACACAAAACGGTTGTGTGTTAAAGCTGGCAGAAGGAATCACCATTAATTTATAGAAGCCAATTTTGTACAAACAGAAAGACATAATTCATCCATCCATCATTTGCCATGCCGGTAAGCGTGGGCTGTCATACTTCGCCATTTCACTCGATCACCAGAGTCGTGGATCAGCTCAGTGTTCTTGTCTCGACCATGCCACGTGGTCAAGCCATCCAGGTATCTATTCTCTGTCTTCCTCTTTTTCTCTTCCCCTCGATCTTGCCAGTTGTCACCAAGTTATCTAATTTGTTTCTTCTCAAGACATATCCAAAAATGTTGATTGTCTACGTCTAATTTCTCTAATCAGTTTACCATTAGAATTTGTTTCTTGTAGGACTTGGTCATTGGTTTTTCTGTCTGTCCATGGTATTCTTTGCATTCTCCTCAGAAACCACATGTCCACAGCCATCAGATGTTTCTCAGCTTGACTGCTCATTGTCCACGCTTCACATCCATACAAAAGTACAGGCTCTATGTAACACATCAACACTGTTTTTCTCGTAGCAATTAACATCATTTTATTGGTCAGTATGTTTTTCATCTTGCAAAAGGCTACTTTCGCCATGGCGATTCTTGTTCTAATCTCTTCAAGGCATCTCCCATCAGATATTATGACTGTTCCAAGATAATTGTACCGCTTCATTTGTTTAAGAATATTCCAATGCTAGTCAATTTAAAATTACCGTAGTAAACAATTCAAATTACTCTGTGAATATGTGTGTTGAATATTTCAGCTTGAAGGATTATCAAATTACTTTAGTTTATCTTGTGTGATTTCTGCAGTATGTAGCCAATTATGCCAGGCAATACATCGCGCAATTTATTGCAATACATATGGACAATACATTTAAAATGAACGAAAGAATAATAATATAACAATCGGTATTGAAATAAAAGATCTAACCCGTGCATGTACGACGTGGCACAAGAAGATGAACATGCACATTGAGTGGTGGCTGCTTGTACAAGAGGGATGTATACACAAGATCTTCAACCACTTGAGGCTTATACCCGCTCGGGTACGCATACTGGAGTTATTCTATTTTTAGTTTGATGTTATTTCAAATCACCACACAAAATGGTCTCGGCAACCACCATTAGTCAACATCGTTCAATGTCTAGACAACGAATAAATCAAGAAAACGCCGGATGTGTAAGGTGGTAGCTTTACAAGTTACAAAGCGGACGTTGCAGCTACAAGGTCTTCATAAGAAAACAAAACCAAACATTTTTAAACAAGTCTATACAGAGTGAGACAAGCCAGAAATAAATACATAGAGTGATGGATAAAGAGGTTGTAGAAAGTGAAAAAAATAATGGGCCTTCGTTTGAATAATGGAAAGACAGAAGTCATGGTGATATTAAAGAAGCAGATTGAGCCTAAATGTGCAATTAAAGTATATGACGTTATTTTGAGACATGTGCAGAAATTCAGATATCTTGACACGTGGGTAACATCAGATGGAATATGCATCACTGAGATAAAGAACAGAAGAGGACAAGCAAACACTACATTCCATCATATGAAGAACCTGTTGTGCAATAAGTCATTGTCCTTGAAAGTTAGAAAAAGAGTTCTTGCATCTTACATAGAACCAATTTTAACAAACGGCTGCTAGTCCTGGACAATTAGTAAACAGGCGAAAAAAAATCCATGGAAGCCTTGGAGATGTGGTTTTATAGAAGAATGCTGAAAATTAATTGGACAGCCAAAATAAGGAATCTGGACGTTTTGGGCGAACTTATCACAAATATAAGAAAGATGCAGTCGTCATGTTTTGGCCACGTTATGAGAAGTCAAACAACTGGAACACGGTGTGACAACCAGTAAGATTTGTGGAAAAAAGAGATAGAGGAAGACAGCATGAGAAAATTCTTGACAGTCTTATGTCATGGCGCGGAAGGGTGTCAACTCACGAATTGATCCATGCCGTCGGAGATAGCGATTTATGGAGAGGCATGGTCGCCCACGTCAGCCGACATGGCACTGGATGATGATGATGATGATACAGAGCGAGAGCCGCCGTAGCGTAGTGGCTAGACGCTCGACTGCCGGGCCGGTGGTTGTAGGTTCGTTCAGCATCGGTGCAGAATAGAATTTTGTTTGTTTGTTTGTTACTGACTTGGGCATTTATGTCAACCCAGTCTAAAATATGTACCAAAACATGACTCCGAAAGTAAAGGCGGTCGGCTTGATACTGATCACATCACCCACCGAGCACCGGTTTGTCTATAACAACTTCAGACTAGCACCATATACCCAATTCACAGGTCTGCATGGCCGAATGGGTAAGACCGCGTGTTCTTAACCATCTGTTGTGCTGATGCCGAAGTAAGCGGTTCAACCTTTACACCGGACAGCTAGACAGCTGTTGACCTGTCTTCCTTGACTTGGGAACGTAAATTACAAGTACCTCTGAAGTCTGTGTAGGTTCGCCTGATGGCGAGGGACACTGTTAATAGGGAAAGCTAATCCACACGCAAAATTCAGTCCATCACTACTATAAATCGTGTGTATGGACTACACTTGAGTTCAAGCGAGCACAACAACAAACAACAAACAACAAAAACAAACTACCCAATTCGCCAAAGAAATGTAAAAGGGTTCTTTACTGCCTGTCTACACAGACTGACACGCGCACGCACACACACACACACACACACACACACACACACACACACAAGCACAGGGCAATATATGTCACAGTAATGTCAGTCATGAACTGCCTTTTCAGGTAAAAGAACGGAGGCTGGGAGAGATAAACACCAAGCGCCAAAACTACCTGCCATGGATAGAGAATTCTCGAACAGGTGTGCCGGTTAGAATTAATTCGTTCAATGTGTCACGGCGAAATGGCAGAAAACTGTTGGTAGATCTGGCAAGAAGAGTTCTTCGTCCGCTTGTCGAGTGCCCTCTGTAAAATAAACTTGAGGTGCCCCAGACTCACGAAGAATACCAATATTCATCGTATCGCCTCCTCGTGAACTAAGACTAATATTTGACCCACCGCGAGAAAGACCTTAACCACAAGAAGATTAAGAAATGCAATTTTCACTTGGGCAAACATTACAGCATTGTGTTTTTGCAGAGTAATGAACATTCTTTTCACTGTTATCGAATTGGAGCCTCTCTTCTCGGAGACTGACCCAGCGGAAAAGCCAGGCCACCCGGGAGAGAAGCTTTTGCCAGATGCAAGCTGCAGAAAATCCCTGCCTGGTGTCTCAGTCAGAGAGCAAACTTTGAACATATTCAAGGGGAGTAAACAACGAATACGGAGTTACTGCCCTAATCTGTGCACAGATAAATGAATGCAAAACGTTCTCGAAAGCTGTGGTGGCATTGTAGTTCCCAATTCAGTTAACTGTGTGATGTGTATTGTCTGTGGAGAGTTCACCGGGTGCAGAACACGAATATTCAGTCCTACAAGTGAGAGAAAATATTATCCCTCTGCGGTTAAGTCAACAAGACATCTCCACCTTGCGACCCCAAGGGTTTTCATGTTTTTGTTACTGGGTCTTTGGAAGTTATGTGTCTAGAATATGGAGGGAGACTTTGATGGGGATAGGGCGAGGAGTGTGGGCCGAGCCAGCAAAATTGTTATGTTAGAATAAGGATAAAACAACAGTCAGGAGTAAGGGCCATGTATAGCTCAAAATGTATATTTAATAATATTGACCTGTTCAATATACCAACATGCACTGGAGTAGTGGCATCGTTTGCTCTAGTCATTGTTCGATTCAAGTCCATTGGGCGGTTCTTGGGTGCGTTTTGAAGTGGCACGCCCACGACTAGAGGAATAAATATGAATATTCTAGGTATATATCTGTCTGTCGGTCGGTCTGTCTGTCTGTCTGTCTGTCTGTCTGTCTGCTTGTCTGTCTGTCTATCGGTCGGTCGGTCGGTCGGTCAGAGGGTCGGTCTGTCGGTTTATCTATCTATCTATCTATCTATCTATCTATCTATCTATCTATCTATCTATCTATCTATCTATCTATCGATCTATCGATCTATCTATCTATCTATCTATCTATCTATCTATCTATCTAGCTATCTATCTATCTATCTATCTATCTGCCTGCCTGTCTGTCTATCTATCTATCTATCTATCTGTAGTTGGGTGTGGGGTGTGCGGGTGGATGAGGGATGTGTGAGGGTGGTGAATGTTTGTTTGGCTGGGTGGTTGGGGTGTGTGAGTGTTGAGGTATGTGTTGATGGGTGGGTGCGGGATGTGTGAGTGGTTGAGGGATGAGTACGTGTGTTGGAGTATGTGTGTGGGGAAGTGTGTATGGGTGGAGGATGTGTGTGTGGGTCGGTGGGGGGGGGGGTGTATGGGTGGTGAATGTGTGGGTTGGCGGGGTATGTGTGTACAGGTGGGGGGATATGTGGTTGAGGGATGAGTGGATGGGGGATGGGTGATTGGGAGTGTGTAGGTGGACGGGTGGAGGGTGTGTAAGGATGTGTGGTTGGGTGAGTGTGTGTGGGATGGGCGTGGCGTGTGTGAGGGTGGGGAGATTGTGTGGGTGGAGGATGTATATGGATTGGTGATGTGTGTAGGGATGGGTGGGGATGTGTGTGTGGGTGGGAGGAGATTGTGTGGTGGGCAAAGTGTGGGTGGGGGTGTAGTAGGGTACATGATGTGTAGCTTGGCATAGGATGCTTATATGGGTGGGGTAATGTGTGGTTGAGGATGTGTGTTTGGCTGCGTGGTTGTTAGTGTGTGGGTGGAGGATGTGTGGGTGGGCGAGTGCGCGCGCGCGCGTGTGTGTGTGTGTGTGTGTGTGTGTGTGTGTGTGTGTGTGTGTGTGTGTGTGTGTGTGTGTGTGGGTGGTAGGGGACATGTGTGTATGTTGGGGCTGTGTGGTGGGGATGGGTGATGGGTGGGGGAATATATGTATGCCTGGAGTTAGTGCGTGGTTGGGGGTTGTGTGTGGGTGGAGGATGTGTGTGTGTGGTGGATGTGTGGTAGGTGGAGGATGTGTGAGTTGGTGGGGGGTATGTCTCATAACATAGTAATATGCATTGTTTATGTTTAAAACATTCATTTCGCAATGTTTTTTTTCCTATGTAAATGCCATCCATCCATCATGTGCCATGCCGATAAGCGTGGGCGGTCATGTTTTGTCAACTCACTCGATCACCAGAGTCGTGGATCACGCCGTTTCTCTGATTATCGATGAATCCACACAGCCAGTGATTCCACATCGCTTTCCAGGATGAAAGACCTGGGAGTAAGAATCGGCACAGCCAGACGCGAGAGGTACATCGGGAAAACAAAGCGCCTCGTCAACCAACACAGAACTGGCACTATTAGCCACCGGACGCTGATGCATATGCTGGGGGGAGGATCTGAGCACCTATGGACATGTCCGGAGTGCAACGAAGATACCCCAACTGATAACTAACTAACTAACTAACCACAAGCATGATTTTCTTGGCATCTGTAAAGAAGGTAGTTTGCCATTGATTTCCTTCCTAGCAGTGACCATACTGGTCAGTGACCGTAGCCATTGTCTCCTCAAAAAATTAGATCCTCTGCCTACCGTCGTGAAGGTGGAGACCATAACTTACAACTATCTGTCGGCTGCTCTGCATCTTCATTCACCACCTGCACCCATCCTTTGCATCCTTTGATAAGGTATACCCCTACCCCGCTACCCTATATGTAAATGCATCATGAACTATTGTTGAGCGAAAGATGAGTGACTGGAAGGGCCGATTGTAAGACGGGCCTGAGTGCCCAATTTTTAACCCTTATAAAATAAAGATCAATCAGTCAATCAATCAATCTATCTATCTATCTATCTATCTATCTATCTATCTATCTATCTATCTATCTATCTATCTATCTATCTATCTATCTGTCTGTCTGTCTGTCTGTCTGTCTGTCTGTCTGTCTATCCGTCTGTCTGTCTGCCTGCGTGCTTGCCTGCCTGTTTGTCTGTCTGTCTGTCTGTCTGTGGAACAGATGGAACTGGTCATTTCAAGTGCCGTACATGCAATCACTTCTGTCCTATGACTAGACAACTTACCCTCTGTGGACACTGGTGTGGAGTCTGCTGATATTGCAATACCCTTCACCTGTGGAGAAAACATTACCTGCTGATGTTGCCATACTCTTCACCTGTGGAGAAAACATTACCTGCTGATGTTGCCATGCCCTTCACCTGTGGAGAAAACATTACCTGCTGATGTTGCCATGCCCTTCACCTGTGGAGAAAACATTACCTGCTGATGTTGCCATGCCCTTCACCTGTGGAGAAAACATTACCTGCTGATGTTGCCATGCCCTTCACCTGTGGAGAAAACATTACCTGCTGATGTTGCCATACCCTTCACCTGTGGAGAAAACATTACCTGCTGATGTTGCCATACCCTTCACCTGTGGAGAAAACATTACCTGCTGATGTTGCCATACCCTTCACCTGTGGAGAAAACATTACCTGCTGATGTTGCCATACCCTTCACCTGTGGAGAAAACATTACCTGCTGATGTTGCCATACCCTTCACCTGTGGAGAAAACATTAACTGCTGATGTTGCCATACCCTTCACCTGTGGAGAAAACATTACCTGCTGATGTTGCCATACCCTTCACCTGTGGAGAAAACATTACCTGCTGATGTTGCCATACCCTTCACCTGTGGAGAAAACATTACCTGCTGATGTTGCCTTACCCTTCACCTGTGGAGAAAACATTACCTGCTGATGTTGCCATACCCTTCACCTGTGGAGAAAACATTACCTGCTGATGTTGCCATACCCTTCACCTGTGGAGAAAACATTATCTGCTGATGTTGCCATACCCTTCACCTGTGGAGAAAACATTACCTGCTGATGTTGCCATACCCTTCACCTGTGGAGAAAACATTACCTGCTGATGTTGCCATACCCTTCACCTGTAGAGAAAACATTACCTGCTGATGTTGCCATACCCTTCACCTGTGGAGAAAACATTACCTGCTGATGTTGCCATACCCTTCACCTGTGGAGAAAACATTACCTGCTGATGTTGCCATACCCTTCACCTGTGGAGAAAACATTACCTGCTGATGTTGCCATACCCTTCACCTGTGGAGAAAACATTATCTGCTGATGTTGCCATACCCTTCACCTGTGGAGAAAACATTACCTGCTGATGTTGCCATACCCTTCACCTGTGGAGAAAACATTACCTGCTGATGTTGCCATACCCTTCACCTGTGGAGAAAACATTACCTGCTGATGTTGCCATACCCTTCACCTGTGGAGAAAACATTACCTGCTGATGTTGCCATACCCTTCACCTGTGGAGAAAACATTACCTGCTGATGTTGCCATACCCTTCACCTGTGGAGAAAACATTAACTGCTGATGTTGCCATACCCTTCACCTGTGGAGAAATCATTACCTGCTGATGTTGCCATACCCTTCACCTGTGGAGAAATCATTACCTGCTGATGTTGCCATACCCTTCACCTGTGGAGAAAACATTACCTGCTGATGTTGCCATACCCTTCACCTGTGGAGAAAACATTACCTGCTGATGTTGCCATACCCTTCACCTGTGGAGAAAACATTACCTGCTGATGTTGCCATACCCTTCACCTGTGGAGAAAACATTACCTGCTGATGTTGCTATACCCTTCACCTGTGGAGAAAACATTACCTGCTGATGTTGCCATACCCTTCACCTGTGGAGAAAACATTACCTGCTGATGTTGCCATACCCTTCACCTGTGGAGAAAACATTACCTGCTGATGTTGCCATACCCTTCACCTGTGGAGAAAACATTACCTGCTGATGTTGCCATACCCTTCACCTGTGGAGAAAACATTACCTGCTGATGTTGCCATACCCTTCACCTGTGGAGAAAACATTACCTTCAAAGGCCTTTTTTTCGTTTGCTCGCTTTGAACTCCAGCGTAGTCCATTCCCGTGTAACTACTTCTAGTGCACTGGACTGATTTTTGTGTGTGAATAGGCTTTCCCTATTGCCAGTGTTACCAAACAAGTGTATGTGGCTTGCAAGAAACTCATCTCAATGAAAACATAACCTTCAAAATCAGAGGCTACAAGTGTCACCGATCTGAAGGAAAGGACAGACGAAAGGATGGGATACTGACCCTTGTAAAAACTAAAATCGCTGCTTCCCAAATTGAAGTTTACATGGAAGGGACCCAGTATCAGACACTCAAACTTAAGACAGATAATACAGATCTACATCTGACCAATTACTACTGTCCAAGTGACCGCCCACAGGCACTTGACACACCACCATTGTATGTGGCGATTTCAACAGCCATTCGCAGAGCTGGCGCTATGATCACACGGACCAGAGAGGAGAGAGACTGAAGGACGGGCAGGACGAGAATATATTTATCTTGATTAACAAGCCGTCTGACCCACAACCTTCTACTCAAGACCATGGCACATTACGACTACACCTGGCCTGGCTTTTCACTCACCAGACCTTGAATGGAATATCATACGAATTGTTGAGAAATAACTTGGTGGTAGTGACCATCGGCCAGTCTTTCTAACTGTAGAAAATAAGCTGGTGGATGAAAGCGGCACCCTCTCTAATACGGTGGGCGATAGAAAGAGTTATGAAGATATATTGAAAGAAGTTAACACACAAAGAGAACTAGTTGCTCGTATCAGAAGAGGACAGTCCATATTCTTTTAGTATGTCATGAGAAGGGGAAAGCTGGGGTATGTCGCCTTTATAGGAATGTCGGGATAGAGGAAATGGGGTGGGGAACATCAAGAGAGATTATGTTGGACAGTTTGGCATCATGGCATGGTGGTCTATCAAATCAGAAAAACGGGTTTAAAGGGGTTTAAGAGGCAAGAAGACCGATTTCACTGCACCGGGTGTTATCCCATACGGCTCTGTTTCTTTCCGTAGAACGGCCCGTCGAAAGCGCAGCACAAAGAAAGAACTCCGTAGCTCAAACAACAACCTTCAGCCGTCTCCGAGTAACTTTTACTTGTGAACCGAATGTCGTACACCGGAATCGAACCCACAACCTTCTAAGCACGAGCAAGACGGCGTGACCACTACGCCACGGAGACTCTTAAGAGAATAAGAAATAAAAGACAGTGCGCGAGACATAACGCTGTAAGCTGACATGATAGACATTGCACGAGACATAACGCTGTAAGCTGACATGACAGCCAGTGCACGAGACATAACGCTGTAAGCAGACATGATAGACATTGCACGAGACATAACGGTATAGACAGACATGATAGACAGTGCACGAAACATAACGCTGTACTGACATGATAGACAGTGCACGAGACATAACGCTGTAGTCAGACATGATAGACAGTGCACGAGACATAACGATGTAGTGACATGATAGACAGTGCACGAGACATAACGCTGTAGAGAGACATGATAGACAGTGCACGAGACATAACGATGTAGAGAGGCATGATAGACGGTGCACGAGACATAACGCTGTAGAGAGACATAATAGACAGTGCACGAGACATAACGCTGTAGAGAGACATGATAGACGGTGCACGAGACATAACGATGTAGTGACATGATAGACAGTGCACGAGACATAACGCTGTAGTGACATGATAGACAGTACACGAGACATAACGCTGTAGCCAGACATGATAGACAATGCACGAGACACAACGCTGTAGATAGACATGATAGACAATGCACGAGACACAACGCTGTAGACAGACATGATAGACAGTGCACGAGACATAACGATGTAGACAGACATGATAGACAGTGCACGAGACACAACGCTGTAGACAGACATGATAGACAATGCACGAGACACAACGCTGTAGACAGACATGATAGACAGTGCACGAGACATAACAATGTAGACAGACATGATAGGCAATGCATGAGACATAACGCTGTAGAGAGACATGATAGACAGTGCACGAGACATAACGCTGTAGAGAGACATGATAGACAGTGCACGAGACACAACGCTGTAGACAGACATGATATACAGAGCACGAGACACAACGCTGTAGACAGACATGATAGACAGTGCACGAGACATAACGCTGTAGACAGACATGATAGACAGTGCACGAGACATAACGCTGTAGACAGACATGATAGACAGTGCACGAGACATAACGCTGTAGACAGACATGATAGACAGTGCACGAGACACAACGCTGTAGAGAGACATGATAGACAGTGCACGAGACATAACGCTGTAGACAGACATGATATACAGTGCACGAGACATAACGCTGTAGACAGACATGATAGACATGATAGACAGTGCACGAGACATAACGCTGTAGAGAGATTTGATAGACAGTGCACGAGACATAACGCTGTAGACAGACATGATAGACATGATAGACAGTGCACGAGACATAACGCTGTAGAGAGATTTGATAGACAGTGCACGAGACACAACGATGTAGAGAGACATGATAGACAATGCACGAGACATAACGCTGTAGACAGACATGATAGACAATGCACGAGACATAACGCTGTAGAGAGACATGATAGACAATGCACGAGACATAACGCTGTAGAGAGACATCATAGACAGTGCACGAGACACATCGCTGTAGACAGACATGATAGACAATGCACGAGACACAACGCTGTAGGCAGACATGATAGACAATGCACGAGACATAACGCTGTAGACAGACATGATAGACAGTGCACGAGACATAACGGTATAGACAGACATGATAGACAGTGCACGAGACAACGCTGTAAACAGACATGGTAGACATTGCACGAGACACAACGGTATAGACAGACATGATAGACAGTGCACGAGACATAACGCTGTAAACAGACATGATAGACAGTGCACGAGACATAATGGTATAGACAGACATGATAGACAGTGCACGAGACATAACGGTATAGACAGACATGATAGACAGTGCACGAGACATAACGCTATAGACAATTGATAGACAGTGCACGAGACATAAAGCTGTTGGCAGACATGATAGACAGTGCACGAGACATAACGGTATAGACAGACATGATAAACAGTGCACGAGACATAACGCTGTAAACAAACATGATAAACAGTGCACGAGACATAACGGTATAGACAGTCATGATAGACAGTGCACGAGACATAACGGTATAGACAGACATGATAAACAGTGCACGAGACATAACGCTGTAAACCAACATGATAAACAGTGCACGAGACATAACGGTATAGACAAACATGATAGACAGTGCACGAGACATAACGGTATAGACAGACATGATAGACAGTGCGCGAGACATAACGGTATAGACAGACATGATAGACAGTGCATCAGTCATAACGGTATAGACAGACATGATAGACAGTGCACGAGACATAACGGTATAGACAGACATGATAGACAGTTCACGAGACATAACGGTATAGACAGACATGATAGACAGTGCACGAGACATAACGGTATAGACAGACATGATAGACAGTTCACGATACATAACGCTGTAGACAGACATGATAGACAATGCACGAGACATAACGCTGTAGACAGACATGATAGACAGTTCACGAGACATAACGGTATAGACAAACATGATAGACAGTGCACGAGACATAACGGTATAGACAAACATGATAGACAGTGCACGAGACATAACGGTATAGAAAGATATGATAGACAGTGCACGAGACATAACGGTATAGACTGACGTCATAGACAGTGCACGAGACATGACGATATAGACAGACGTGATAGACAGTGCACGAGACAACGCTGTAAACAGACATGGTAGACAGTGCACGAGACACAACGGTATAGACAGACATGATAGACAGTGCACAAGACAACGCTATAGACAGTCATGATAGACAGTGCATGAGACACAACGGTATAGACAGACATGATAGACAGTGCACGAGACATAACGGTATAGACAGTCATGATAGACAGTCCATGAGATATAACGGTATAGACAGTCATGATAGACAGTGCACGAGACATAATGGTATAGACAGACATGATGGATAGTACACGAGACATAACGCTGTAAACAGGCATGACAGACAGTGCACGAGACATAACGCTTTTGACATTCATGATGGATAGTACACGAGACATACCGCTGTAGACAGACATGATAGACAAAGCACGAGACATAACGCTGTAGAGAGACATGATAGACAGTGCACGAGACATAACGATGTAGAGAGGCATGATAGACGGTGCACGAGACATAACGCTGTAGGGAGACATAATAGACAGTGCACGAGACATAACGCTGTAGAGAGACATGATAGACAGTGCACGAGACACAACGCTGTAGACAGACATGATATACAGAGCACGAGACACAACGCTGTAGACAGACATGATAGACAGTGCACGAGACATAACGCTGTAGACAGACATGATAGACAGTGCACGAGACATAACGCTGTAGACTGACGTGATAGACAGTGCACGAGACATAACGGTATAGAAAGATATGATAGACAGTGCACGAGACATAACGCTGTAGTGACATGATAGACAGTACACGAGACATAACGCTGTAGCCAGACATGATAGACAATGCACGAGACACAACGCTGTAGATAGACATGATAGACAATGCACGAGACACAACGCTGTAGACAGACATGATAGACAGTGCATGAGACAACGCTGTAGCCAGACATGATAGACAGTGCACGAGACATAACGATGTAGACAGACATGATAGACAGTGCACGAGACACAACGCTGTAGACAGACATGATAGACAATGCACGAGACACAACGCTGTAGACAGACATGATAGACAGTGCACGAGACATAACAATGTAGACAGACATGATAGGCAATGCATGAGACATAACGCTGTAGAGAGACATGATAGACAGTGCACGAGACATAACGCTGTAGAGAGACATGATAGACAGTGCACGAGACACAACGCTGTAGACAGACATGATATACAGAGCACGAGACACAACGCTGTAGACAGACATGATAGACAGTGCACGAGACATAACGCTGTAGACAGACATGATAGACAGTGCACGAGACATAACGCTGTAGACAGACATGATAGACAGTGCACGAGACATAACGCTGTAGACAGACATGATAGACAGTGCACGAGACATAACGCTGTAGAGAGACATGATAGACAGTGCACGAGACATAACGCTGTAGACAGACATGATATACAGTGCACGAGACATAACGCTGTAGAGAGATTTGATAGACAGTGCACGAGACACAACGATGTAGACAGACATGGTAGACAGTGCACGAGACATAACGCTGTAGACAGACATGATAGACAATGCACGAGACATAACGCTGTAGACAGACATGATAGACAATGCACGAGACATAACGCTGTAGACAGACATGATAGACAGTGCACGAGACATAACGCTGTAGAGAGACATGATAGACAATGCACGAGACATAACGCTGTAGAGAGACATCATAGACAGTGCACGAGACACATCGCTGTAGACAGACATGATAGACAATGCACGAGACACAACGCTGTAGAGAGACATGATAGACAGTGCACGAGACACAACGCTGTAGGCAGACATGATAGACAATGCACGAGACATAACGCTGTAGACAGACATGATAGACAGTGCACGAGACAACGCTGTAAACAGACATGGTAGACATTGCACGAGACACAACGGTATAGACAGACATGATAGACAGTGCACGAGACATAACGCTGTAAACAGACATGATAGACAGTGCACGAGACATAATGGTATAGACAGACATGATAGACAGTGCACGAGACATAACGGTATAGACAGAAATGATAGACAGTGCACGAGACATAACGCTATAGACAATTGATAGACAGTGCACGAGACATAAAGCTGTTGGCAGACATGATAGACAGTGCACGAGACATAACGGTATAGACAGACATGATAAACAGTGCACGAGACATAACGCTGTAAACAAACATGATAAACAGTGCACGAGACATAACGGTATAGACAGTCATGATAGACAGTGCACGAGACATAACGGTATAGACAGACATGATAAACAGTGCACGAGACATAACGCTGTAAACAAACATGATAAACAGTGCACGAGACATAACGGTATAGACAAACATGATAGACAGTGCATCAGTCATAACGGTATAGACAGACATGATAGACAGTGCATGAGACATAACGGTATAGACAGACATGATAGACAGTGCATCAGTCATAACGGTATAGACAGACATGATAGACAGTGCATGAGACATAACGGTATAGACAGACATGATAGACAGTTCACGAGACATAACGGTATAGACAGACATGATAGACAGTGCACGAGACATAACGGTATAGACAGACATGATAGACAGTTCACGAGACATAACGCTGTAGACAGACATGATAGACAATGCACGAGACATAACGCTGTAGACAGACATGATAGACAGTGCACGAGACATAACGGTATAGACAGACATGATAGACAGTTCACGAGACATAACGGTATAGACAAACATGATAGACAGTGCACGAGACATAACGCTGTAGACAGACATGATAGACAGTGCACGAGACATAACGCTGTAGACAGACATGATAGACAGTGCACGAGACATAACAGTATAGACAGACATGATAGACAGTGCACGAGACATAACGGTATAGAAAGATATGATAGACAGTGCACGAGACATAACGGTATAGACTGACGTGATAGACAGTGCACGAGACATAACGGTATAGACAGACGTGATAGACAGTGCACGAGACAACGCTGTAAACAGACATGGTAGACAGTGCACGAGACACAACGGTATAGACAGACATGATAGACAGTGCACAAGACAACGCTATAGACAGTCATGATAGACAGTGCACGAGACACAACGGTATAGACAGACATGATAGACAGTGCACGAGACATAACGGTATAGACAGTCATGATAGACAGTGCACGAGACACAACGGTATAGACAAACATGATAGACAGTGCACGAGACATAACGGTATAGACAGACATGATAGACAGTGCACAAGACATAACGGTATAGACAAACATGATAGACAGTGCACGAGACATATCGGTATAGACAAACATGATAGACAGTGCACGAGACATAACGGTATAGAAAGATATGATAGACAGTGCACGAGACATAACGGTATAGACTGACGTGATAGACAGTGCACGAGACATAACGGTATAGACAGACGTGATAGACAGTGCACGAGACAACGCTGTAAACAGACATGATAGACAGTCCATGAGAAATAACGGTATAAACAGACATGATAGACAGTGCACGAGACATAATGGCATAGACAGACATGATGGATAGTACACGAGACATAACGCTGTAAACAGGCATGACAGACAGTGCACGAGACATAACGCTTTTGACATTCATGATGGATAGTACACGAGACATACCGCTGTAGACAGACATGATAGATAGTACACGAGACATACCGCTGTGGACAGACATGATAGATAGTACACGAGACATACCGCTGTGGACAGACATGTTCACCAACAGCACATGGCACGAACTATAAGAAGATGAATGAGTAATAGAATGTTAGATATTGGGATCATCATCATCCAGTGCTATATTAACATGTAGGATGGCTGTAATGAGAATGTACCACCCTCTATCACTGGCGATATTTAGACAGACCTTAACAAAAAATTATGTGCCGGCTACTTACATAAAATACTTCAACACACTTCAATATCTCGTTCTCAAAGCAACACTCAAACATCTAAGACAACTCCATCTTAAAACTTCAGTTTCCCGTTAACTGCCTCGTTCTTCAATACAAAGTGCTCAATCTAAGACATTTGTCTTGATTAAACAGAGATCTGCAGTGTGAGAGCCACATCCTGGCCTTGCCTCCACAATACATCCTTCTGAAAAAGGTTGTTTTAACAGTTCACTGGTTTGTGCAAACGTTCCCAGAACATTTCTTACACATATGTACATGTGTTTAAACAGTTTATTTATATTGTCCTGTGTGAAACTGTCAAGGAGGTTGGAAGAGCATAGAAGAAGCGGTTTGATGTGAATATAAAGTTGAAAAAAGCGGGCAGGAGATCGGGTATTGAATCGACGAACAAACACTTATTTCAGGCTGTTAACAATGTACATTGATTAAATCGGGGCGGTGATGAGAGAGTGATAGAGATTTGACGTCAGTACAAGTTTGTCTTTAATGGTTGATAAATTAGATTTAACTGTACAAATGCCAGATATGGACAGTCCTGGAAATACACAGGCGTAAAATCACATCATGCGAGATGAGATACATATGAAACGGAGTTGGATAAACAATACGAGATAGAGAGACAAATGTGAAAGTAAGAACAAGTGTAGGGATAATATTTATTACTGACTGTATAGAACAGCAAAGAATTTAATTAGTTAGTTATTTAGTCTTTCCTCTTGAGCCTAAGGCGGCGCATAGGGCAGAAGTCATGGCTCTCCATGTCCGGCGGTTCGCTGCTACCTGTTGTAGATCCTGGATGTTCAATTGGCCGTTGAATGAGCCGTCTCTGATGATGGTTCTACGCAGGGTTTCTTTAAGAAGAATTTAATGGCTCGGACATTTAGTTAGAAGGGAACAAGATCAACCATCGGCTAGAGCGTTCTGCGTGAGAACACGGGGATACCGGGAAGAGATGGCTAGATGGAGTAAAAGAGACATCGAAGAAATCACATATGACGTTAGTACAAGCAAAATGACAAGCGAAACACACACAATTACATCTGCCTTCTCTTTGCGAAGCTTCACGGCAAAATCAGAAGGGCAAAAGAAAAATGAGAAGATACAATATAACATAACATAACAAATAACATAAACAATAGAAGGAAGGCCGTTAAATAACTGCAACTGGCTATAGAACTAAAGATCTATCTATATGCATGCACCAGTGTAAGAATGTGAGGTCTACGTGGCCGAAAGGATAAGACGGCTCGCTGTTAAACGTCCGGTGCGTTGATGGCCGGGTCCTGGGATCATTCCCTATACCGGCCAGTTAGACTTTAACTTTGACTTCTCGTTCAGAAATCAATGGCAAACTACTGAAAGTAAAAATTTTTAGAATATCAGCCCGACGTTGAACGCAACGTCCTGCACAGAACATGCATGTTTAGAATGGAAGAATAATGCGCATGACCATTACTCAGCATTGGGGGGAGGGGGGGGGGGGGTGTTGTGAGTGGGGCGTGAAGAACATCAAGTATTCATTGGCACTCACGGAAGACAACGAAAAAGAACAGTAGGACACGAAGAACACCAAGTATTCATTTAGTTGTTGATAGGTTGGTTGGTTGGTTGGTTGGTTGGTGGGTGGGTTAGTTGGTTGGTAAGGGTGGGTGAGTGGGTGGGTGGTTGGTTGGTGGGTTGGTGGGATGGTGGGTGGTTGGTTGGTTGGTTGGTTGGTTGGTTGGTTGGTTGGTGGGTGGGTTGGTGGTGGGTTGGTGAGTGGGTGGTTGGTTGGTTGGTTGGTTGGTTGGTTGATTGGTTGGTTGGTTAGTTAGTCGAGGTTCCAACTTCATGGCAACGGGTCGTCCCCAATATGCTCCATTCCCGTGCCAGCGAATATCACACAAAATGCTCCCCACTGTCTAATGTGAAAAATTGAATAGACAGGAGTCTCGGCAATCCAACAAGCTCGCACAGGTACACTGTGCATCATGCCAACACAAAATTCATCCACGAATACCAGTTCATCGTCGATGGACTCGGCAGTCACCAGAAAGACCTCATTGACCCGGATTTTCTCACATGGCTCGGTCTCTTTCTCCTCCTTATTGTCCTTATTTTTGTTGTTTCCTTGTATTCATTTACACTCACGGAAGACAAAGAAATAGAACAGGACACGAAGAAAGTCAAGTATTCATTGGCACTCACGGAAAACAAAGAAAGGGAACATTAGGACATTAGAACACCTACACAAGTATCCATTGACACTCATGGAAGACAACGAAAGGGAAAAGAAACATAAGAAGACATGTTAGACAACAGCAAAATTGATAGTTATATACAAACGGGATTCGTCACTACCACCTGAAAAATGGCAGCAGCGCGTCGCTAAGAAAGCAAGTGAACTTCCATACACGGCCACAAGGAGACATTTCTGCCCTAGGATAGTTGTGTAGTTGGTGATAATGTAATCTTCTTCTTCTTCTTCTTCTTCTTCTTCTTCTTCCTCTTCTTCTTCTTCTTCTTCTTCTTCTTCTTCTTCTTCTTCTTCTTCTTCTTCTTCTTCTTTTTTTTTTCTTCTTCTTCTTCTTCTTCTTCTTCTTCTTCTTCTTCTTCTTCTTCTTATTCTTCTTTTTCTTCTTCTTCTTCTTCTCTTATACCTCCTTGTCCTTGTTCTTTTTTGTTTTTTGTTTTTATTCTTCTCGTTCTTGTTCTTCTTCTGGTTCTTGTTCTTTTTGCGTTTCTTATTATTCTTTTAATTGATCCTCTTGTGTCTTGTATTCTTCTATTTCTTTTTATCTTGTTCTCCTTATTGTCATTATTCTTGTTGTTTTTGTTATTCTTATTTTTGTTGTCTTTGTTTTTCTTTTTATCTGTTTTTTTTTCCTTGTTCATCTTTTCCTTATTATTGTTTTTCTTGTTTTTGCTCCTCCTGTTCTTCATTTCTTCTTGTTCGCGTTCTACTTGTTCTTGTAATTGTTATTCATCAAAATATTGTTCTTATTCCTGGTGTTATTGTACTCGTTATTCATTTTCTTGTTCTTGCTTGTCTTGTTCTTCTTACTCTACCTGTTCTTGTTGTCCTTGCTAATTTTGTTCTTCGTTTTCTTGCTCTTGCTCTTTTTCTTCTCGTTCTTCATTTTCTTGTTAGTGTTCTTCTTAATTTTTTTTAATGGTATTCTTACTCTTTATCTTCTTTTTTTTTTCTTTTTTTTTTCTTTGTCTTCTTGTTCTTGTTGATCTTGTTCTCGATCTTGTTTTACTTGGTCTTATTTTCTTGGTGTTGCTGTTGTTCTATTGTCCTTCCTCCTCCTCCCCCTCCCTCTCCTCTTCCATTAGTATCCTCAAAAGTGTATCGCATAGATAGGGAATGAATGATTCAACTTGTGTCCTGGGAGATAACCAACTATCACACAACTTGGGAAAGTATCTGTGGTCGGAGTCTGTTCCCCTTTGTACACCTTCGTCAACCTGTATACATGTATATTTAAGTAAGGGAGCAGACAAGAGTTTTGCATCTCCGTCGATGTTTATTTAATGTCTGCAGATCTTCCACTCTTTACTTCGACTATCAGTATGCATAGCCACGGTGGTGTAGTGGTAAGTGAGCAAATATGCTAAGATCCAGGTTCGAGTTTAAACCCCAGCAGTGGCATGGTATTTGTTGACGTCTACTAAGGCTCTGTGATTGAACTATAAAAATAAACAGTGCATATCCATAGTATCTATCTTGCCATTGCCTTCTTTGGACAACAATCACCTTCTCTTCCACAAAATTATGGCAAATTTTCCTGGGACCGTGAAGCAATTGCACGCGAGACACGTATTACCGATGTGGTGTACAACCACTCTAACAATGAGTTTGTGCGTACACAAACACTGGTGAAGAGCTCCATCATATAGATCGACTCCGCTCCTTTCAGGCAGTGGTAGAGGCTCTCAATGCCACACCTTTCGGCCGCAAGAAGATGTCAAACTGTCTGAGGAAGATAAAGCCACCAAAACCTGCTCAGGATGACTACCACGTAATGGACAGACCAGAACAAGTAATTATTCTGCGCCTCAGAACAGGACACAATAGATTACGCAACACATGTATACAAAATTCAAGATTAGTGAAACAGCCATGTGCACATGTGGATTGGCGTCGCAGACAGCAGAGCACCTACTCCAAGACTGCCCAAAATATAACATATCTAGGCAAACCTTCTGGCCTAGAGAGACGACAGTGGAAGATAAACTCTATGGACCACTGTGTGAACTGAAAAAGACAGTTAAATTCATACAAGAGACAACATTGCAGATACAGACATATTTCAAGCGAACGACAAAATCACAAATACTGAAGTATTGGAAAGATCAGGTTGTGTGACGGTGTATTCCATGCTCAGTCTTCGTAGACTTAGATGGATAGGACACGTTAGGAGGATGGATGATGGTAGAATACCAAAGGACATCTTTTTTGGTGAATTACAGACGGGTAGGAGATCTCAGGGTCGGCCTCTACTACGATACAAAGATGTGTGTAAGCGGGACATGATTGATACAGGCATTGATAATGCACAATGGGAGCACGTCGCCGCTGAACGTGTTGCATGGAGGGCAACTATCAGAAATGGAATAAAGACAAAGGAGAAAATGATTGCAGATAAAGCACACACAGCGCGTGAGAGACGTAAGATGGTGCAAAATGGTGGAAATGACCATGTTTTCACATGCACCTACTGTGGGCAAACATTTGCAGCAAGAATTGGCCTTACCAGCCACACTCGCCACCGCCATGGATCATAGTTATTGCCATATGACAGTTATTAAGCCTTTTTGAAGCACAATGTACCAAACTATCGTCTGTCAAGACGGAAAGGTGCCAATGTATCAAGCGAACGAAAGAAGAAGAAAAAAAGAGTCTGAGAAAGATGAGGCAATGCTGAACAAGGTGCGCTAAAAATAACGTCTCAGAAGAAATACGATGAGAGGAAGAAGCAAGCCAAAGTGGAACAAGCCTTGGAAGAACAGTTTGCCGCTGGGAGAGTCCTTGCCAAGATCGCCTCTCGACCAGGACAGTGTGTGAGAGGAGACGGTTACATCATCGAAGGCAAAGAATTGGAGTTCTATTCCAGGAAATTTAACTCCAAGAAGGAGTTTTTTTAATTGGAGTAATCACTCCAATGAAAATATACTTCTGTAAAATATGAGTAATTAAATTTATTATGGGAAAAATAAAGTTCACGTAAACATGTATTTTTTTTATTACTATCCCTTCTTTAATAAACGCTCGCGGGTCACCAAGTGGCCAGATCAGGCCCATGATGTCTCCACGCGCCTGTGTGTCATGTGATCATCTTAGCCTAAAAGCCGAGAAGCAATCCTGATTGGGTGACACTGTGGTCAGCCACTATTTCTGGCTGATACAGTCACAGGGTTATTAATCTCAGCCAGGGATAACCCTAATATAACTTCTCTTTGAGGTTGAACGAGGTCGGTTTAACGTTATAAACGCTGCGATCTACCCCAACAACTGATTAATTACGTAGGTGAGTTTACGTTCAGTAAATTGCCATTGCTTTCTGAACGAGCAGTCAGCGTTAAAGTGCAGCTGGCCAATGTAGCGGTTGAACCACGCCATCAGCGCACAGGAAGTTTAATAGCTAGAACGTTTAATTTCTCTGATCTTCCTCTACTTGTTTCCTCTCTCTAAGTGAGCACGTCAGATCCACGTATTCACCAATTGTGCTCCAATTGGTCAAGCAATTGTGCAAGGTCTGCTCCCTCAACGCGTGTGCGTTAACGTAATCTTTATGAGGTTACACTGACAATGGCATAAGTCCGCTATTGGTAGTTATTGCATTTTCTTCAGAAATCACTTTCCCACTGTAGATATTGTCGGTAGTTTTTTTTTTTTTTTTTTTTTTTTTTTTTTAATGTTTTATATTGCTTATAACAGCATAGGCTCGGTATAAACATTCAACATTCTTTACCTCAATGCACCTGGTTTCTTTTTATTAGTATGTTATCAATCTTACAACGTGCTCCATTTGTAGTTGTGATTCTTATTCTAATCTATATAATTCATATCCCGTCAGATTCTCTCTCTCTCTCTCTCTTTCTCTCTCTCTCTATCTATCTATCTATCTATCTATATATCTATCTATCTCCCCCTCTCTCTCTCCCACGCACACACACTTACACTTTATGTTCATGCAGAGTTGTTCATATTCATATAGCTATATCATTATCAGTATCAGTGTATCCTTGTTGTTTGTGTGCTGACGAAGGCTTCAGCCGCTAACTGATTTTATCTGCTCGTCTTGTGATTCATTAACACTTGACGACAGCAGTGGATGATGATGATGATGATCATCATCATCATCATCATCATCATCATCATCATGATTCATTGAATGATAATGACACGTTGAAGGGACACCATTCACATTTTGTAAAAGAAACCATAGTTACTTTCTCCTATGTACAATAGTTTAATACCATTAAGCATTTAGCTTCGTTTTCGTCTCGTTTACACTACACCAAATAAAATAAATATCATTGCTGTAAATTTAAATTATATAATGTGTATAGTGTCTATATGAGACTGTCTGTAGCATTTTATACGCACTAGAGACATTTTTATCTCATGAGCTTGCCCTCACAAGCTGCTTAGTTAGATTCCCGCTGACTAGAAAAGAATGCGGAAACATTTCGGAAATTTCCCATCATTTTCTTTCTAGGGTTCATAAAATTTTAGTTTTAGTTAAGGGTAAAAAGGAAGGACGACAAAGTATAGAAGAGGAGAAACGCCGAGTAAGGATAATAGATAATAAGCTTACTATATAATATAGTATATATAGTATATTCCACGCAAATCTAAGCATGGCAGAAGCAGATACTGAACCAGATTACAGTAAGGAAAACTTCTTGTTTAGTTATTTTTTATTTATTAGTACAGTACACTACTAAGAAACGAAATAGAACAAGACTGAACAAGTTCACTTGAATGTAAACAGTTTTAAACTTACAGTTGAAGTTAACTTGTTCAGTCTTGTTCTGTTTCGTTTCTTAGTCTTCTTTGGGGGTGGGTCGTTGACAGTTTCCTTATAAATTTAATTATAGTATATATTATACATAACATAATCATGTGGGTTGAACTACAAGGAAGCTAGGTTCAACACACAGTACATTGTTGGCTTTAATAACTTACAGTTCACTTCGTTTGAAATCTTAAAGTATGATTGTTATACACAAACATCACTTTATTGAGGTTACGAATGCAGCAAATGCAGGCCATGAAGACGTACCACCAGAATAAGTGGGCAACTGCACCTGAGTAGAGCAGAATTGCACTGACTCACCCTGATGTTTGGAGATTGCTGTCTGTCAAAGGTGTTGATCACATTCCTTCTCTGTTGTGGAAATCAAGGGGAAGCGACCACATAATCTTCAGAAGAGCAGACTTATGAGCAAGCGGGTCACAAATCTGAATCGGTGAGGTGGCATGTTCTTCATACTAGTCTTTAGAACCTAACATGAGATGAAATACAAGCATCATTTCCATTATAACCCTTTACACCCATATGTTGGGTTGAGATGAATCGAGTCAAGAACCTCTTTCACAGCACACAGGACATTCCCATATGTGCTCTGTACTTATCTTCAGCAGCAAGTGAAGAGTCCCAAAACTCTGTACACTTGTCAATCACTTTGTTTACTGTCTCCTACAACTCTTGTACTACTTGTGTCCAGTCTCTTCCCTACCTATAGATAAGGACATCATCTACAAATGTCAGTATCCTTCCAGTCCCTGATGCTTTAATGCTTGCAATATTGCTTGTGTACATATTGAATAGCACAGGATAGATTGTCGATCCTTTCTACAATTGGCGGGTAAAAATGCACACCATCAACCTAGGCAGAGAGCAACATACAATAGCTCAGGGTAGTTGCTATTTAATTCACCACCCAAAGACTAACACCCTTCTCTATAACAGTGTGCATCAAGAGATCATATCTGAATCTGTTACATGCATCCTCAAGATCCAGGGCTTCTGCCATTGTTTCCTGTCTAATCTGGAACCCCTCATGAACATTAAAAGCAAATGTTCCAGCATTTCTTCTTCTGCGTTCATCCGGAGTTTTTTTTTCCGGATGTGACTGTGTTGTGCCTGTTTACAGCAGAGGTGCGTTCTTGCGCCATTAGGCCGACACATCCGACTTCTGCGGGCATTTGTTGACCGGGTTAACCTTCCCAGGGGTTTCTTAGGACGTTTGACTCTCACTGTTGTGGTGTTATCTCCCATCCTAGCTGGCCCATATAGAACAGCCAAAGACATCCTGGTCAACCCTCAAGGGAAGGCAGGGGCAGACCATGGGCATTCGCCGCCATCCAAGGAGGCTTCCATAATTGCAGAGCCAACACACAGCGCTCTGGTACTGGGCTCACCCAAGGAATCGTCACGTCCTGCACATGGCTGCTTAGCCTCACTTCCGTATATTGGGCCTTCCGTTCACCATAGGCTGTTCTTCCGGAAACCAGAAAAATGCAATGTGCAGATGACATCCACACAGTGAGCTTTCGATTCGGACTTTCCGCGCAATGGATTTGCTATCCAAGCAATATTCCATTTCGTGCCACTAGGACACTTTTTCCACCTTTTATGAAGCTCACACAGTGAGCTTTCGATTCAGACTTTCCACGTAATGGATTTGCTATCCAAGCAATATTCGTTCCAGCATTTGACCAGGTGTCTACCCCTGGCTGGTAACTCCCCTACCTTCTTGGGGGTAGGTTTTCCTTTCCAAGAATTCCTGCAGCAACTATCTTCTCCAACACTTTACCAAATGTATTCTACCAGATGAAAATCCTATAGCTATTGAGTCCTAAATGGTCTTTGCCTGGCTGGAGGAGTGGAATGAAGTATCTGTGCACCTACACTTGAGGCACTGAAGCTTTCAAATCTTTCCATTCCATATTCGTGTGTTCTATGCTGGTCTGTTTCATTTTATGCACGTCTGCATTAATATATCTGTGCATGCCTGTTTTATACATGTTTTGCTTGATGGACCCCTTTCTCTTTTTTTCCAGTATTTTGACTTCTGGTATTCATTTTCGTGTTTTTTGTATTTTAGAGTATGACTAAGTCAAGCTTTTTGATACCTTTAATAGTTTTCTTTGTTCTGTTGTATTTTCCAGAACTTATTTATTTCAAAACAATGTTTTTTTTAATGGTTAATTTGAGCATTAAAGACACCATCAATATATTGCACAATGTATTGTCGGGTATATTTCTCTGCGTACACAATATAAACTTAAGCAATAAGATAAATGATTCAAGCTTAAATATATAGCACATATTCCCACAGTAATTTGAATTGTCTACCACGGAAATTTTAAACTGACTATTATGTCTTTTTGTTAACACAAAGTTGGTGGCCTTTCTATTTAAATAGCAATGCTTCTGCCATCTTTTAACATTAATCCATTTCATGTGTTAAACAACACGTGAAACACATTGTCTCTATCAGTCACATGACTTGTTTCAAAAATTTGGTGTGAAATTGATGACTTAGGTAATTTCCTGTGTGTAGGTTTATTCATTATCTATTTTTCAGTCCAGCTGGATTTGACCCACTAATAAAAATGCTGTTTTATGAGTGTGAAAATATGCAATTTATCGACACCACGTTATGGTACTTATACACTACCTAGTCTCATCATCTTGTACGGAAGCAAATCATACACAATTAGCAGACAAATGAGAAATTATCTGGAAGCTGCAGAGATGTGGTTTTGTAGAGGAATTATGAGAACACTATGGACAGATAGAAACTATGGACAGATAGAAAGAGAAATGGAGATATCTTCAGCTCACAAAGAGCACTGGTTACTGACATAAGAAGAAGACAGTCCACGATCTAAGGGCATGCCATGAGAAGAGGAAAGCTGGAGTGTGGCGTCCCAATTGGAAGGCTGGAGCTGAAGAGAGGCAGGCGGAGACTAAGAGCGAAGATGCTATACAGTTTGACATCATGACATGGAGGCATGACAGTATCAGAATTATTGGAAGCATGAGAGACAGAAGGCTGTGGACAGAAAAAGAAGAAGAAGAAGAAGAAGTTTCATCAGATCAATAGTTGATGTAAGATTTTTTATATTTATTATATATATTTCTGCAGGTGTTGATGAAGGTACGAAGGAAGGTTTTGTGCGCCTGAAAATTAAGATTCCCAAGCTGAAGGTAAAGAGTGCTGGAATGATGGACAAACTGCTGCACAGACATCCTCATCCTGAAGGAAAGAATGCAGAAATTGAAGTGCCAACATTTACTGCTAGGTCTGAACTGGTTTTATTAATCATAAATTGACATTGAGCTAACTGTCAGGTCTTAGTCAGATATGACTTAGCTAACTATCAGGTCTTAGTCAGATATGACTTAGCTAACTATCAGGTCTTAGTCAGATATGACTTAGCTAACTATCAGGTCTTAGTCAGATATGACTTAGCTAACTATCAGGTCTTAGTCAGATATGACTTAGCTAACTATCAGGTCTTAGTCAGATATGACTTAGCTAACTATCAGGTCTTAGTCAGATATGACTTAGCTAACTATCAGGTCTTAGTCGCATATGACTGAGTTACCGTATAACAGTAGAAGGTACTATTTGCTTTCTGTTAGGGTCAATTGTTGGGCGGCGCCTACAAACCTGAGACCTCATATTGTACCAACAGCTTCAGGCAGAAGAATGCGACTGGGAGAGTACAAGCCTTATCTTGGTGCGAGGAAATGTAACCTAAAGACTAAATATCATGGTAGGGCACACCAGGCCCAAAGCCTTGATCAGCAACTGGTCTAGGGTCAAAGCTCCAAGAAGTGGACAGTTAGAGCATTGTTTTGCTGATCGAGCAGCTTTTGCAGCTTGTCTTATTACAGATGTATTCCTGTTACCTTTCCTCTGGAGTAAATTAGGCAGGACGAGAGAGGGATCATGCTGCATGAGCAGAGAGGTATAATCCATCCCTGGTTGCTGCTATGGCTATGGGTATTATGTCTTTTTTGAAGCACAATGTAACAAACTATTGTCTCTCCAGCTGGCAAAGTGCCAGTGAGTGAGCAACAATGAGCTGTGATGACATAGTGGTTGGTGCACTTAACTGACATGACACTACTTTAGGTTCAATACCCTACAGTAACAGGATTTATTTGTCCAACTGGTACAGCTCTGGACTTGACTCAGTCTCATAAAAATGGCTACCAGACAGTTTTCATAATTTTCTTCTTCTTCATATTATTTTGTTCGTTTATAATTAATTTAGTTTGATGAATGAGGTAACAGTTACAATTAACACTTGACAATCAATAATCATAATTAAATAAATAAAAATAATGTTTGCATTCTTGAATTCCCAGGAGCTTTGAGTTAAATGTGAGAGGAGGTACAGCTGGCGCCATGAAAGGAGCTGAGTACTGTCTGAAGATCCACCAGTTGCCCTTTCCCATTGACTCTGATGATTGCTACCTTACAGTAAGTTCCAGTTGATGTTGATGATTGCTACATTACAGTAAGTTCAGATAGAGATGGATAATTGCTACTTTACAGTAAGTTCAGATAGAGATCGATAATTGCTACTTTACAGTATGTTCCATCTGATATTCCAACTACATGATGATATAAGTGAAAATAAAATATAAGTTTCTTTAGGTGTTAACATCGCAATAAATAATTATCTGTGCTGAGATACAAAAATGTAGACACAAGAGGAGTGTATCATTGTTCAATACAGTCTTCCTAGCGACATTATGTCACTAAAGACAGCAAGAGACAAGCACAAAATCATAACATCATCATCCTGTGGCCTGAACTTGCTGAGCTGAACTCCCATATCAGTCTTCTGAAATTATGATAAAGGAGAGTCTGGCATATGAGACTACGACCTCCAGCATGAGGATGGAGGTGGAAGCAGCAACAGCGGCAGTTTGTTGGTTAGAGGAGACCACTGCAACACACATTGCATTCATTATGGACTCAAGGAATATGCTTAGTAAAGTGGATAAAAGAAAATGTGTGGAGTGGCTATCCTCGCTTCAGAAGTCACAGATTGTGAGAATTGTATGGATTTTTTTGTCCTGGCCATGCGGGAGTGTGGGGGAATGAACAAGCTGATAGGCTGGCAGGGAATGCACCTCTTGGTAGTAGACTGCCTGTGGACAAGGGAGAGGTGGTTGAGCACCTGTGGGACCAGATGGAGAAGGCGAGGGAACAGATTGAGAACCTGTATGTGGAAAGAATGATATTGCAGGGGATCATCAGGGGTTTTGGAAGAATCTCAAAACTGACAAGGAAGACAAGGAAAACTTTCAATCAAATAGTGGTGGGAACGATCAGTAGTGTGACTCTTCACTGGCTGTTGAACGAGGGACGGAGCACATATGGGAATGTCCTGAGTGCAGTGATGTCGGTTCTTAGCTCAACTCAACAAGACGGGCCTGCGTGCCCAATTTGTTACCCTTTGAAAATAAAGTCTGTTCGCTCGTTCGTTCGTTCAACTTCTGAAAATTCTCTTTATCACAAACCAGATGTCCTGCCTCTTTTGCTGCCTTGTCCCTGTCACATCTTGAATAGTTATAACTATCGTTGAACAGTCATAACATCTGATGGGAGGTGCCTTGAAGAGATTAGAACAAGAATCGCTATGCCAAAGGTAGTCTTTTGCGAGATGGAAAACATACTAACCAATAAAAAGATGTCACTTCTAAAGAGTTGAAGCGCTACATAGAACCTACACTTTTGTATGGATGTGAAATGTGGACAATGAGCAGACAAGCTGAAAAACATGTAATGGTATTGGAAATGTAGTTTCTAGGGAAAATGTAAAGAATACCATGTACAGACAATGAGCAAGTCCTAAAGAAGCAAATGAAAACCATAAACTGATTAGAGAAATTAGATGTTGACATTCAACATTTGTTGGGCACGTTATGAAGAGTAATAAACTAGAGAACTTGGTGACAACTGGCAAGATTGAGAGGGAAAAGAACTAGGGGAAGTTTATAAATAAATATCAGGATGGCTTGGCCACGTGGCATGGTCGAGATAAGAACACAGAGCTGATCCACGACTCTGGTGATCATGTAAGATGACGAAACATGACCGTCCATGCTTATTGGCATGGCACTTGATAATGATGATGATCTTTAATCCATCTATGTTTTGGCTTTCCTCATCTCTGCCTCCCAGGTACACTTCCATCCATAATCATCTTTTCTAGACTTTCTTGTCCTTCTACATATCCAAAATATGTAATTTTCCTGATTTTATTCTATGTCTTCAACTATCCATTTTCTTTGACTGTTGTAGTTTTGAAGACATCTGTAAAGAAGAAAGTCTACCATTGCTTTCCTTCTTGGCTGTGACGATACTGGTCGATGACCATAGCCATTGTCTCTATAAAGAAAATCCTGTGCCTACCGTAACAAACTGGAGACTATAACCAACAACTATCTGTTGGCTGCTTCCAGCTCAATCCACCACCTGCATCCATGGTTGCATATCACTCCGGATAGGGGATCAACAGGTACTCCATCTTACCCAAGGGTGTCCCACAGGCTAACAGAGGCAATCATATCAGCAGAGATAAAACATCTCAGAAGAATACTGAATGTGACAAGAAGAGTCGTGACCGAAAAGTTAAAAGCGCTTGCACTTAAACTTCCGGTGCACTGATGGCAAGGCCGGGGGTTCTCTCCCTACTCTGGCTTCTATTAGTTACATCTCGAATCAGTTAATATGCTGACCACAAAGTTCCAGCACTACCCAAGGCAGAATACAAAGAGTGACATGTTTGTTTATTTTTATTTTTTTTTTTTTTGCAGGCAGAGGATGGGTGGATTTACATGTTCTTGAAGAAGAGTGATGTGGGCCAGTCCTGGGAGAAATTTATCCGAGATGGTGCATTGGAAACTGCTAGTCATAACGAGTAGTTACAGTTGCACTAAATCAACCAATCAGTCAAGTGCTATCTCCACAATCAAGTTTGGCTGCAGTGTCCAATATTTTCTGTATTTAACTCTAATGGTACATTTTAACAGATTGCTGCTTTTCCATATCTTGATATTCTTCAAAACTTGTATCGCTGCATACCTCATGTTCATCTTTCAATTATGTTTTGTTTTATAATTGTATATCGCTTTCAGAAAGTTAAAAGTATCTTATGCAATAAGTCACTATCATTGAATGTAATAGAGTGCTGAAATGCTATTTAGAACCTGTTTTGCTGTATGACAGTGAATCTTGGAATGTAAATGAACAAATTAAGAACTTGGAAGCAACAGAGATGTGGTTCCTTAGACAAATGTTGTGAATTCCTTAGACTGCTAGAGTAACCAACAATGACTACCTGAAAGAGGCTAATGAAACTAGAGCATTATATTCAACAATATGAATGAGACAAACAGCTTTCTATGGTCATGAGATGAGAAGCGAGATATTGGAGAACATTGTCACGACTGGAAAGATCAGGGGGAAGAGAGGCAGAGGCAGACCAAGAGAAATTATGCTGGGTGGACTAAGACAGTGGTATGGAGGATTACCATCAGATATCCAGAACAACAAACACCGAGATCTGTGGAGAAACATGGACGCCTATGCCAGCTGGCAAAGCACTTGATGATGATGATGTTATCTCTTTCAATGTTACTATTTTCTTCACCCTTTTTAAATGAATTTTGTGGAGGTCAGCTAGGCTGAAAGGTTATGAGAACTCGCTTCTAGTTTGCTGGTGGCAGGGTAGCAGGTTCAACCCCTACACCGGTCAGCATAAATTACAAGTACCTCAGAAGTCACAGTGAGTTCACCTGATGGCGACAGACACTGATAATAAGCAAAGCTAATCCACAAGTGTGTTTTGGAAAAGAAAGGCAGCCTGCATTCTACTTACCGAGCCACATACTAAGTGTTGATTGGTTTATAAAAACAATGGTGAGTGCACTTATCTGTCAAGACAGTGGTCAGGGTTCAACCCCCAGCAGAGAAAAGATGATTTTTTCTGACCAATACGGCTCTGGGGTCGACCCATCCTGATAAAAATGGGTACAGGCAATTTATGGAATTTACTGGGAAAGAAGTGTTAAGAGGAAGGGAAATTGGCCACCCCACCTTACATTTCATGGCCTAGAATATATGAGGTCGAACACTTCACACTCAGTGGTAGTATCTGCTGTTGGACTACCTGTTTTCTCTTGAAAGCATGTGATTTATTGTTCATGTACTCTGATGAACTTTTTTGTAGTCTATGAAACATACACAAATATGTTTTTGGACAACTGATTGTTTTTTTTTTTTTTTTTTTTTTCAGATGACATCCATATACACATTATGCCTTGCTGTTTCTATTGTTTTTACAAAAACCAAATTGATTTTTCAACTATTTCTTTATTGAATTAATTTTAATTCCTTCTTGAATGGTTTTGGGATTTTATTTTTGTTATATGATTCAATAAGCTAATTGTTTTGTAGTTGTCACAGCTATCCCTGTTCAGATTTATCCATCTGTGTATTACAAATGTATGTTTTTAAGTTCTTGAAGATTTGTCTACTACTATATATGTCATTGCATGTTTTATTAATCGATTAATGACCGCAGGAGATCCTTCTCCTGGAACGTCAAACATTCTCTGCCCACATTGTCAAAGAACATTTCGAGCCAAAAAAAGACCTTACCAGCCATTTCAGAACTCACGGCTCCAAACTTTTAACTCCACTGGATGAAATTAATGGTCATCATCATTCTTGATGGAGAACCGCCACAGAGTAGATCAGTGGCATTGCGGCGGATTTTTTAAAGCGACCTAGACTTGCAAGTCAACCCCAGCGAGTGTCCCTGTTTTTAGCCTAAAGTGGGTACCAGGAAATGTCTTAGGAAGTAAAAGCAGCCATTGTTCTGCTGTCCAAATCGCCCACTAAGTGTTGATTGGTCTTTAACAAAATCGATCTACCACCATATTGCCATTGCACCTAGAGGCGTGTAAGATTGTCCCGTACGTACAGTTTGGTACTATGTACAATTGGTTACTATCAATGACAAATTTGGTTAGAGCTTGTATCGCTTCTGTTATTGTCTTATCAAGTCTTAGAGCCTTTCTTTGTTACATAATTGTTATTGACTTCACCATTTTAGATTTTATAATCTTAGGCTCTTATAAGTTGTGGTTTGTTGCCTTAGTTGTCATTGAATTGGTCTTCAGTGTATTGTGGCCATTTCTTTGTTGTCAGTTTTATGTTAAAAATTGTTGCTAGAATCAGTATTAATTGAAAAATATTGGCCACATAACCGGAATGTATGTTTTCACAAAAGGCTATATATATATAGTCTGTGTTGCTATTTGAACAAGTAGTTATTTGAAAGTGTTTTCACCAAAGACTATAGTCTGTGTTATGTTATTTGAACAAGTAGTTATTTGAAAGTGTTTTCACAAAAGACTATAGTCTGTGTTATGTTATTTGAACAGGTAGTTATTTGAAAGTGTTTTCACAAAAGTCTATAGTCTGTGTTAGTTATGTTATTTGAACAAGTAGTTATTTGAAAGTATTTTCACAAAAGTCTATAGTCTGTGTTAGTTATGTTATTTGAACAAGTAGTTATTTGAAAGTGTTTTCACAAAAGACTATAGTCTGTGTTGCTATTTGAACAAGTAGTTATTTGAAAGTGTTTTCACAAAAGACTATAGTCTGTGTTATGTTATTTGAACAAGTAGTTATTTGAAAGTATTTTCACAAAAGTCTATAGTCTGAGTTATGTTATTTGAACAAGTAGTTATTTGGAAGTGTTTTCACAAAAGTCTATAGTCTGTGTTCGTTATGTTATTTCAACAAGTAGTTATTTGAAAGTATTTTTACAAAAGTCTATAGTCTGTGTTAGTTATATTATTTCAACAAGTAGTTATTTGAAAGTATTTTCACAAAAAGCTATAGTCTGTGTTATGTATTTGAACAAGTAGTTATTTGAAAGTATTTTTACAAAAGTCTATAGTCTGTGTTAGTTATATTATTTCAACAAGTAGTTATTTGAAAGTATTTTTACAAAAGTCTGTAGTCTGTGTTAGTTATGTTATTTGAACAAGTAGTTATTTGAAAGCATTTTCACAAAAGTCTATAGTCTGTGTTAGTTATATTATTTCAACAAGTAGTATTTGAAAGTATTTTCCATTATGGAAACATTTTACTTAACTGGCATTTATTTATTTGTTTTTTGCATTAATCATTGTTAATGTATCACTTCAATTCACTAAACATGAGACAACTTAACATAGATGTATTATGAAGAATAAGTTAACAGGTATTGATTGACACTCACTGAAGTAGTGTCTTTTCCCCAATCCATGCTTGTGAATTGACAAATGAGCAGGCGGGCAGACTGGCGGGGTCTACACCGCTGGGTGGGGTATTGGTGCATGATAAGGCAGATGTGGTCAGTGTCCTCTGGGATCATGTTATACACATGTGTGGAAGAACAGATACACCATCTTTGCCTGGAGAGAATGTTGCTGCATGGAGTGACTAGACTCACTAGAAGATCTGGCTGACACTCAGTTCTCCGTGGAAAGAGACAGATGGACACATAATCAGATTGCATTAAGTATCATTTGTATTTGGACTCTTCCGCTGGTTGTTGAAGATGAGGATGAAGGTGCTTTGGGAAAGTCCCAAGTGCTGTGATGTTGGTTGTGGACTCAACCAAACTTGAAGTAGAGAAAATAAATAAAGATTACAGGATGCACTAGACAATATTTATTAGTTACTCAGTAGATAATATTTTTTCTAATCCATTCATAAGTTAATCAAAAGACGATATATTTTTCTAATTCCAAACCGTTGTTACGTTAGCCCACTGTATCTGAATTGTTACTTTAACTTGCTCTCTTCCTTATTATTTTAACTCCTTCAGACCCGAATATTTATTTTAAAATATTGGGTGTCCCTTACAGGACGTTTTGATCAATCACAACCCCAGTTTGATTTTCTACACAATTCTATGTTTCCCTAGTTTGCCATTGCTCATCAAGAAAGAGAAGTTAACTTGTAAGTCCCATACCCCGTCATCCGAGTTAAGAGCAAGTGCTTTGTATCCTTTTGGCTATACTGACTTAAAAAATTGTATTATTTTAAAGTAAATGTGTTAGGACAGAAAGAGTTAAATATAAAACTGTATGGGACATAAAGAGCTAAATAAAGTGTCTGGAAAGTTAAGAGTTAAGAGAATAAGCTGTTCTTATCAGAGTCATATAAAACAAAAAAAAAGTAGACATCATTCCACGAATGTTGAAGCCAGGGCTGGAATGTTGTAGCGACATCGTTGCTTAATTGTTTTGTGTTTCTGTTTGAAGATTGTATGCTTTCATGTATCCTCTTTTTTTTATAATTTTGTTGCATATGTTTTACTTTCTTTCTTGATGAGATGTATTCACAGAACATCAGATACTTCTGTGTTGGAGTTTGTGGAAGCTGTTCTCTATACTGTTTATTTTGTAGTCACTTTCCCAAGAATCAAATGTTTAATAATGTTTTCACTTTAACGTGTAAAGCAAGGGAAGCTAGTACCTAGGGCTTATATTTCATAACAGGAAGCCTATATTTGTGGCTTTTAGTTTTGCTTTGTCCTGAAAATAATGTTTTATAAAACCCTTTATAACCATTTGCCATCATAGTTACAAACGCAGTTCATAATTAGGCATCCCGTGTTTGCAACACAGCTGCTGGGAATTTGGCAGCAGACCACCTTGCGCTTATTTTCATACAATGGTATGAGTGCCGGTCATTCAGAAAGCAATAGCAAACTACTGAGCATAAACTTGCAGAGAAATTACAAATGGCCAAATATTTCTAGGCATGACTGCATTGTCCTGTAAAGGATATGCAACTTACTTTTTTTTAAAATAATGTGTGCATGATCAGTGGAACTGTCTCTGAACAGCAAGGACCAAGATCTGTGTGAAGCATGGACGACTGCCATTGGGCAAGCAAATTGATGGTGATGATTATGATGACAACTAAGTTTAGTATCTATATGGTTGTGAAAATCACGTGGAAAGACCTGGCCCTTAAAAACATTAGCAGTAAGTGAAAACTCTTTGAGGAGCGGCTGGTCAAGTGGCTAGATTACCGGGTACTCCTTCGGGAATCCCGACTTTAAATCCTCGGTAAGGTGTAGTTTTTTTTTTCTGTCAGAGGCAAACAGAAAACACTAACCTGCACAGTCCACAGTGACTGCACTAGCCAGGCAGCCTTAATTCTTCAGGCTCAAGACCCCCACCCTATGGTACTATAGACAGTAGACGACAGTGACAGTATGTGAAAACCCAAAGAGATTCTAGACTTAAACATAGACAACCCCCACATCCTTAAGTACCCCAAATCCTTTAGTAAGTCAAGTAAAGGACCCTAGCCACAGTGGTTAAAATGCTTGCCTGCTGGTCAGATGGTTTGAATCTCCGTCAAGGTGGACTTTTTACAAATTTACCTGAACTCCCAGGTCAATCCAGCCTAAAATTGGTACCTGGAAATATTCTGGGAAGAAAAGGTGGTCAGCATGACATTGACTACATTGCTCCCATCTAGTGCCACTTGATGTAAAAGGGCACAGAATATAAGAGAGAGACAAGTTCTGAGGTATTTTTCTTTTTTTCGAATATACTTTACTGGACATTGCTGTCAACATCAGCATCTTTCAGCTGATTGTTGATTTCTTGGCAAGATTACGCTCAGTAGTTTGCCATTGCTTTCTGAGCAACTGGCTCACATACCCCGTACGTTACCGATGCAGAGAGAACCGCTACCGATTCTCGCTCACGTCACGTTACTCACGAGAGTATATAGGATTACGGAGAAAGTAGTGTAACAGTTCTGAGGTTACCATTTGGGAATTCCTCACTCGTTTGCCTAAATAGCAAATGTTGGATCTGAAAATGATATTAACTTTTTTTGTTTAAATATGATTTACATATCTTTATCTAATTTGTTCATCTTTAGAGTGCTTTTGCCTGTACAGAATAGTGGTTTTAAAATATTTTGACAGGAATACTTAGAGCTCATGGAGGAAAGTAAACATTCCAGTGATTCAAGAAGTGAGGAAAGGCCACCGGCTGTGGATAGGATACACATTGAGAAAACCTGGGGATAGTAGGACTAGGTGCTCTCTCATCTGAAACCCACCAGGTGAAAGATCTGAACATTAAAGAAATCCATCCATCATGTGCCATGCCATTAAGCATGGGCGGTCATGTTCTGCCATCTCACTCGATCACCAGAGTCGTGGATCAGCTCCGTGTCATTAAAGAAAACTGGATCATAAATAGCACCATGTTTCAGAAAGTGAAATACTTTGGCCATATTAAACATGACAGTGGCTGGGAGAGTACAGTGATGGGAGGCCTGGTTCCTGGTAGAAGAGATAGGGGTGGCTAGCATGTAGGTGGACACAGGACATTGCAGACAACCTTGGCAAGAGGGGGCATGAGACAGGAAAAATGGCCAAAGGTTGAGGCTTTTCAACACGCTGTAATGAGAATTACATGCTGCAAGAAACCTGCCACATAATGATGATGTTTCATGCTTTACAGAATACGTATCTTTCTGACATGGTTGTTAGTGTAGTTACCCACCAGTATTGGTCTGGGGTTTGGTTGCTAATAACGACGTGAGTTGTTTAAGTGATCTTAATGATCTACTGTCTGGTGAAATTACGTGAAATGTTTCTGTTGATTTGTTTACTTCAAATAGATTTGATGCAGTTCAGTAATAAATTTTTTGGTTTCACAAGGTGTTATAGTTGTCTCTAGTTTGTCTTACAAGTAGTGATCATTGTGTCAACAGTAATGGTGGTTATGCCTCGAGAATGGTAATAACAAAGTACCATAAAGAACCAATTTTTCATGCCTTCAGGTGTTTCTGTGTGGTAAAAGTAAGTAAACTACCCTTTTACATGTCTTGAGGCGTGTTTGTATATGGCAACAAGTAAGTACAATTTTACATGTGGCATGTTAGGTGTAGTAAAAGTAAACTACCCTTTTACAGTCACAAATGGCTGTAAAAAATAACTATGATAACAACTTGAAACCAGTTTATTTTTATACATACATTGTCCCTTTATTTCTCAACATAATTTCCACCAACATTGATGCACTTATCCCATCGTTTTATCAGTCCTCCCAAACCCGCTCCATAGAACTGCGTGCTGTGTTTTAATTTACCTACCATCCAAAAGAACTGTGACTTACTTATTGACTCGCTCTCATAACGTTTTCTACCCAGCATTATGTACCGCTTTACGGGACAAACATTTGTCAGCATAAACAGGAAACCCACCTTGGCGGGAGACATTTCGCGAATGACGCCGAAGTTGAATGTGAAGTGAACACGTGGTTTAGAAAACAGAGCACGCAGTTCTATGCCGCTGGTTTGGGAGGACTGATAAAACGATGGGATAAGTGCATCAATGTTGATGGAAATTATGTTGAGAAATAAAGGGACAATGTACACTTGTATGTATAAAAATAAACTGGTTTCAAGTTGTTATCATCTTTAGTTATTTTTCTACAGCCATTTGTGACTTACTTATTAACTTGCCACATACAAGGCCTTGAGGCGTGTTTTTTTTTTTTTTTCATATCCTATTTATAGGACATCGCAGTCAACACCGGCATTTTTCAGCTGTTGTTGATGTCTTGGCAAGTTTTACATTCAGCAGTTTGCCATTGCTTTCTGAACGTCCGGCTCACATACCTTTCCGTAAGACACGACGCGATCCACTGCCGAATCTCATGCAGCTGTGTTTTGTATGTGGGTATACGGGATTACGAACAGCGTCCTTAACCCCTTCGCCAGGGAGACCAGTTTGAGGCGTGTTGTTGTATGGCAAAGATCAACTACTCTTACAAGCCATGAGGCATTTAAGTGTATGTTAACAGTAAACTACCATTATACATGCCTTGAGGTGTGTTTCCAACACCATATGCTCTTGACCTCTAATATGCTTGAACTCTTTTAATAGGAATTTCTGATAAGAACAACTATTTTTTGGGTCCTAGGTCTGCATTGGTAAGAGGTCAAGGACCCGTTTACATGCCTTAATGTGCATTGGGTACATGGTGCTGGAAACAGGCCTCAAGGCAGGTATAAAGGTACCAAACCTCATCTCACAGTTTACAAAAGTCAACTATCAGTTGTGAAGGAGTCTGCTTGTTTAGTTTATTTGTTTAGTCGATGGATCAACATCACAGCAAACGGATGTAACCCATAAGTGCTCCATTCTACTCCTAACTCAAGCCTGAGTCCGGAGAATCTCAGCTCAGTGCACAAACTCCATAGCACCAGCGAGGTACCTGAAATACTTTGGGTAGATTTTTAACTCAAAATTTTGCCCAGGCAACGCTGTTTAGGCTACTCTTTTTCAATTTCCAACTGCCAAAGGATTTTTTATGTGCGCAACAATACACATAGGTGTCTGATCTCACAACCCAGAGACCAGGGGACATTTTGTTGCTAGAAGTCCACGTGAAAAAATCCCGGCAGCACTCGAGGCGGACACCATACCTCGAGACCACTAAGCACCCTGTGTGAAGAAGTGACTTTACACAAACCAGCAGCCTGTCATTTCATCTGTAATAATACCTCTAGAAACAGTAGCACTTTTTTAACTAACATCTGGGCATATGATTCATCATCATTATGTGTCCTGTCAAATGCCATGGGTGTTCATGCATTCTCAGATCTAGGTCTGAGGCATTCTGGATCAATTCTATCTATGATATCTCTCCATGGTACCATCCTGTTCCATCCAGCATCATCTCTCTCTCCGTCTGCCCATGCCTCTTCTAGCTCTGATATTTCTAGTCATCACGATATTCTTCAACAGTTCTCTTCTCATTATAAAGCCAAAGAACACTGTCTCCTTATATCTGTATACAGTGCAGACCCAATAAGGCGAACTCACCTGGGACCCAAGAAATAGTTCTTTTTATCAGAAATTCCTCCTATGAGTTCAAGTATATAGTAATGCATTTACAATGTACAGTACAATATTGTTCTTCACAACAGAAATCGCCACATTCAAATCACCTTAAGTGGTTTGCACTGTATAATTTTTTGCTTTCATTAGCCTTTTCCAGGTACACGTTAGCTACTCTGGCATTCCAAAGTGTTTGCAGCGTATATCTCAGAAACCACATCTTGTGTTACCTCCAAGAACTTCCTAATTTGATCATTCACTTTCCATAATTCACTGCCAGACAACAGAACAAGTTCTATATAACATTTCAGAACTATTTTTTTGATATCCGATGAGTGACTTATTGCAGAAGATACTTTTCATTTTCTTAAATGCAGCTTGATAATTCCTTTATTAATACAAATGCATCCTGACATATTTTCATTTCAATTTATCCTTTTTACTTTGCTTTAATTTTAACATTCAACCAATGAAATATAAATAACTGCAGTACCCAGAATGCAACTCTCATGTTTATTATGAAATCAATAATCACACACACACAACTGGCAACTATTTCTGATGACAACAAATTAGCTGCCGTAGTTTTATTTCCACTAAATGATTAGTGTTTCTATTCGCTTTAATTATGTGTGTGTGTGTGTGTATATATATGTATATATATATCTTGTTAAACAGAAAGGGTACATTAAGGTAATAATTTCTGTTTCAAGTAGTTCTTAATTGTGTATGTACACGTATATTACTATGTATGCGGGTATATATGTATACAAGTGTATGCTTGCAGGTACATGCATACACATCCCCAAGTATGTACTATGCACATATGTACATGTGCTCTGTACATAAAACCAACCAGAGTGATTGCCCATTACCCTAAAGGAAGTTCAAGTTGCAGTCAGTCCTGTCCACCTCTTAATGTAATTCTCCAACCTGAAACAATGTCTTCTTTGTGTACATAAACACCCTGTTCTACAACCGTGCTTGGCTACAACATCATTGTCGAATAATATTATGCCTTGTAGATACAATTGCTCTTCTGCAACACAATCTGAAATGGTGAATGCCAAGAAGTATGTGAAGGCTCATTTTATTTATCTGAAAAATGCTAGTTAGCCTTTTTTCAACTAATCTGCATGTTTTTGTTTTTCTGATGATTCAGACTGTAACAAATTCATTGCACACCTTAATGTCACTCACTAAATTGATGTTCTGTCAGATGTCTTGTTAATTCAGTACTTACTCTATACTGTAATTCTGTCTTTTCTTTAAAAAATACTACTGAATTGACAATTTATCTAACAATCTGATGTGAAAATTTGTAAAACAAACTGATGTGACAATTTCTATAACAAACTGAATTAACGTGACAATATGTCTAACAAACTGTTGTAACATTTTGTATAACAAAACTGAATTAATGTGATCATTTGTGTCAAACTGATGTGACAATTTGTATAACAAACTAATGTGACAATTTGTAAAACAAACTGATGTGACAATTTGTATAAAAATTGAACTAATGTGACAATTTGTCAAATAAGCTGATGTAGGAATTTGTATAACAAACTGAACTAACGCGACAATTTGTATAACAAACTGAACTAATGTGACAATTTGTCAAACAAACCAATGTAACAAAGTGGTTATTAGGTGAACTAATGTGGAAAACATTCATAAGCTATTAAATAAATACGAGTATGTACATTGAGAATTAAAGAACACAACGCGTGAAATAATTAGGAAAAGGACATACAAAATCTATGACTGACTGGCACCTTGCTGTCTTGACAGACAATAATTTGTAATATTGTGCAGTGGTAGCAAATGTGACCGATCACATCAATTCGCATGGTAAATGTTCGTCCGCAATGGATGCATGTGAACACATGGTCATTTCCACCATCACACATCACTCAAAATCCCATAACTGTTTGAAACATGAGCCTCCTATTTATTTCATCTAGATCTTTTCCTTTCGTAGTCGAGTCTCAGGCTTATAAAACAAAGCTGTCATATAGCAGACGTATAAGTGTTGTTTTCTTCCTTTAGTCTTCATCCCTCAGTGGGGCATTGTTAACAGGACCCTAATAGGAAGCAAAGAATGTTAACAATGCAACCTACCATGCGAGTTGTAACAGGCGACTAAGGAGAATTCCGCCCATGTGTTTTCAGAATCCTTAACGGATGCCAAGAATAGTATCACACTGTAACCTGCCATTCAGGTCACACAGGGCGATGAAGGAGGGTTGAGTGAGAACATCTTTCCCACTCTGTAGAAAAACTTTAACTGCAAAATCCATCCAATCATTTAGCTGTGAAATCCAGCCAATCACTTAGCTGCAAAATCCAGCCAATCATTGTGCTGCAAGTCCAGCCAATCATTTTTCTGCAAAATCCAGCCAATCACGAACAAGTGTAAAGTGTAGGCCATCACATTTTCTTAGCAAAGACATGAGATAGGTTGGCCAGTTTTGTTCCTTGCTGCCTTCACTTCGCAATTTTCATAAACTTCTGAAAATTATCTGACACTCTGTTATCTATTGGACAGGGCAAGTTACTATCTGTAGATTCAGAGCAGGACAGCACAGACTCAACAGCCACATGTACACAGAGGTAAAGATAGGTGCTACATCAATGTGTACATGCGGGCAAGCCACTCCAACTGCTGAGTACATACTATACAACATTCTACCAACTACAGCACAGAAAGGTCTACTCTATTAAACAAAACCTGTCATTTACATTTACTACCAATATAGTACCTTGCGGTGTATGGCAGGAGGGGGGAGGGTTATGAGCCTGAGGAATTAAGGCCGCCTGGCTAGTGCAGTTGCTGTAAACTGTGCAGGTTAGAGTTTTCTCTATGGAAGCCTGCAAGATTTGCAGAAGACAGCGCAGTTCATGCTTTTAAAAAAAAAATTCAGACATGCTAATTCCAAGTGAACGAAAAGTATGGATGGGTTGTGTTATTCCATACTGATTTCATTGTGTAATGTAAATCTGAAAAGATACAATGAAATATGTCAGGCAATAAAATTGTGTAACCTATTGTGATTTTGTTCCTCTAATTTAGAATGGGGAAACACTGCTTTGAAATGAAGAATATACAACTCCGTGGTGTTTTTTTTTTTTTTTTTGGGGGGGGGGGGGGGGGGGCGCTGTACCCAGAGTGGTAATGCTAAGAAAACAATCATCCTGCCACTGCTAGGGGTTGAACTATACAGTTGAGTTGAGCTAAGTCAAGATCTGACATCCCAGCACTCAGGACATTGCCATGTATGCTCTATTCTCATCTTCAACAGCCAGCAAAGAGTTCCAACACTAATTGCACCAGTTGTAGTCTGAGTATGTGTCCATCTGGCCTTTCATCATAGTACTGAGTATCGGCCAGATCCTGTGGTCACTCCCCGCAGCACCATTCTCTCTAGGCTGTGTTGATGTATCTGTTCTGCCACACTATAGACATGATCCCAAAGGGCCCTGATGACGTCTGCCTGCACCAATACCCCACCCAACAGTGTTGACTCAACCATCTGTCCACTTGTTTTCTCCCACACCAGCATATCTTGGGGTAAAGATCCAACAGATGCTCCCTATTTTTGATATTTGAATGGAATCATGCCACTCTGCATGAAGTATGTGTCTTCACCTTTCTCTTACCCTGATTTATAAAATATAATCAACTATTTCATCACATGGAATCATGAACCCTATAAGCGGATGGGAACTGATACATGAGCTGTCAAAATGGCGGGAATTATTTGTGACTTCCTTGACTGCCCTGTGCAGAACATCGCTCTCATCATGGCCCACCAAAACAAGATTCCTGATCCTTAGCCAGAGCTCCTGCTATATGAATGTTCATGCCTAATGTGCCTTAAATATTCTTTGTCCATGTTCGAGCCTCTTCTTCCAAGAACCATACCTTTCATTACCATTCTTTCCAAGTCACTGAAACATTTCACATGGCCACAATATTCCAGTTTCTGAGACTTGTTGTTGTTTATGAGAGCGTTTTCTTCAGCGTTCACATCTTTTAAAATGTCAGCATTTAGATTTCTTCTTAGTGCACAATATTCTCAGAACATGTATGTACCATTTAAGTCAAAAGCCCTGATTTTCTTCTTTACTGATTGTGAAATGAGCCATCTGGGTCATGATATAAGAAAGCTAAATGAGCAACTCACTTTCCTTTACAGGAAATTTTCAATATTATCAGGTATGAAATGTCACAGTGATATGGAAAGAACAGTGATGAAAATGGATTGACAACATCAAAGACATTGTACAATCACCCGGAATGACACTATCCAGTGCCACCCATCGGGTGCTGAAACGTCAACTATTCCTCCCGCAATGCAGGGGAATAAATATACAAAAACACAATAACGATGTAAAGTACAGTTACATGCAAGAAAAGGAGATCGTTAGTAAATATGATAACCTGCTAGCAATTTACTTTTGTATATTCATCATCATTATCAAGTGCCGTGCCCACTGATGTGGGTGTACATGCTTCTCCAGATCTTACAATTCAGCAACATGTATCAATTCATGCATTGTCACCCTCAGTCCCATGATATAAGGTTGTCTTCCTCTATCTTGTTTTCCACAAATAGTTCCAGTTTTCACATGTTCTAGTTTTGATCCTCTCGATATGTGGCTAAAAAATGATGACTGTTTCTGTGTGATATTTGTGGCTAGCTGTCTGTGTGTGTAAGCATTTTTATATCAGGCAATTTATTGAAACATTTGTAGAAATGTATTATTAGTATATAAAATATTGTTAGTAGTGCAAAGAAAGTAAATGACCAATGATAATAATAAACAAGTGATTACAAAGGAAGAAATATGTTGCATTATTTAATACCCAATGAAGACAAAAGAAAATGTATGTTTTCACTGAACAAGATAACATACTGAAAGTGAACGGCACACAATTATTATAGAAATAACAATCATAAGTTTTGAATAAAGATTTCATATGTGCGCACGGAACTACACAAGGGCTGAAAGACAACTTTCAGACTTCTGGAAATAAGCTGAAACACAAATAAAGAAACATCAACAACTTTCATTTTCTCCATGAAACTGGTGTTATCTGAAAAATCTATGCATCTAGAAATTATACATACCCGTAAACACTTGTACACAAAACATGGCGAACAAAACATTTGTAAGTCAACGTTGCGAACAAAACATTTGCAAGTCAACATTTTGTAAAAACCAAAGTCCCTTTTTTCTCTCAACATAAACCTCTGGGCGTTGGGATGGAGTACAATGAAATACCTAAATCCTGCGGAGGAAACATCAACGTAGGCATAAATCCCAGCCTGTTCACGTGAGCTGTGCTGAATTATGATTGGCTGCCTCCTATTATACCTCTCCCTAGACGTGAAGTTCCTGTCTGGCACACCCCGCTGCTTTCTGAGCTTGGAGAGGGGGTAGAGAATTCTGCAGCACAAAACTGAGACAGTTTTGTATCGGGGCAGGAGTAAAATCTTAACACATGGTCTCTAAATTCAGCCCAGGCTTTCAGCCCCTAACCTGACTTTGACAGATGCAAGCCCTTTCCAGTGCCAGGACCAATGCAGAACATAAAGAGTTAAAATTCTGCCTCCAGAACACTCACCAACCAACCTTCTGCAGCACCAAAATTCACAAAGAAACTGAAATAATTTACCAACAAATGCTAATATCACCACAAATAACACAATCCAAATATGTAAGTATCCTACATGACTTTAATACGGCAACTGTGTATGGATATGAATACAGCAACAGCTTATTTCCAGTGGGTTAACAGCCGACGAAACTCATGCATACATCATTTCTGCCATGACAGACATCTTCCGTGGGATGTGAAGAAGGTCCTCAAGGTAACTTGCCAGTTCGTTTGCATTAGTTTCATCCAAACTGGTATCCTGAGAGTATGATGCCTGAGACACAGACTGCCCACAGCTAGTCAAGGCCACTCTCAACGTTGCCAGAGTTTCAAGGCCTGAAGGTGATTCTGCTGCCGCTGCTCGGTCGTTGCATAGTGTTACATTTGATGTGCGCTTATTTTCACCTGTACTAGATTTCTTATGAGTAGGATGATGAGAATCATAGACACAGGAGGATCCAGGCATTCTGTAATCTAAATACACTTTCTGTCTTGTGTCTGGATTGCTGTCAACACCATATTTTCTAGCAAATTTAGCTGGAGGAGCATCACTGCTGCTTTGGCGTTTACATACAGGTTTCGCTGGACTCGCTCCTGAATGCAGGTTAGGTGCAGGACAGAAAGAGCCTGGTTCTTCCACATCTTTACTGGCCTCAATATTCTCTGAGGCTTGCTCACAAAGGCTGGAAAATGAAAGACTAGAATAATCTACCGTGGATGCTTTTCCAAAAACGAAGCCGCAGCTCTGACTTTGTGATGGCTTTTCAGCAGGACAGGGGTCTGTTGATGCTTTTGTTTCCTGAACAGATGCTCCCTCTGTTTTTGTTAACATACGAGAGGGGCGTAGAATCTGAGAGTTAAGTCTGTCACAATGACCACTGAGACGAGCTGGCCACACAATGGGTCGCTGAAATTTACAAGCCGCTATAGCGATATTGAGAGAATTGGGCAAGGTTTTCTTTTTCAGAGAACAGGCGTTGGTCTTCTTTCTCTTGGTGAGCGCAGGTTTTCGCAAGTGCAAGTGTTTCATTGGGTTAATTACAGTTTCACAAATGGAATCTGAACAAGAGTCCGTTCCCTTCGACATTTCAGGTGTGTTAGTAAGCAACTCAGCACTGAAAAACAAAGACAATAATAATAAAGTTTATGAAACAGTATTGTGGTGCATGTCTGTTGTGTATAGTACCAACCACATCATCCATCAATTTGGTCTAAACACATACTAGGAAGTAAGGGCAGTTGGTATAGTACCAACCACATCATCCATCAATTTGGTCTATACACATACTGGGAATTAAGGCAGTTGGTATAGCACCAACCACATCATCCATCAATTTGGTCTATACAAATACTGGGAAGTAACGACAGTTGGTATAGCACCAACCACATCATCCATCAATTTGGTCTATACAAATACTGGGAAGTAAAGACAGTTGGTATAGCACCAACCACATCATCCATCAATTTGGTCTATACAAATACTGGGAAGTAACGACAGTTGGTATAGCACCAACCACATCATCCATCAATTTGGTCTATACAAATACTGGGAAGTAACGACAGTTGGTATAGCACCAACCACATCATCCATCAATTTGGTCTATACAAATACTGGGAAGTAAAGACAGTTGGTATAGCACCAACCACATCATCCATCAATTTGGTCTATACAAATACTGGGAAGTAACGACAGTTGGTATAGCACCAACCACATCATCCATCAATTTGGTCTATACAAATACTGGGAAGTAACGACAGTTGGTATAGCACCAACCACATCATCCATCAATTTGGTCTATACAAATACTGGGAAGTAAAGACAGTTGGTATAGTACCAACCACATCATCCATCAATTTGGTCTATACAAATACTGGGAAGTAACGACAGTTAGTATAGTACCAACCACATCATCCATCAATTTGGTCTATACAAATACTGGGAAGTAATGACAGTTGGTATAGCACCAACCACATCATCCATCAATTTGGTCTATACAAATACTGGGAAGTAACGACAGTTGGTATAGCACCAACCACATCATCCATCAATTTGGTCTATACAAATACTGGGAAGTAACGACAGTTGGTATAGCACCAACCACATCATCCATCAATTTGGTCTATACAAATACTGGGAAGTAACGACAGTTGGTATAGTACCAACCACATCATCCATCAATTTGGTCTATACAAATACTGGGAAGTAACGACAGTTGGTATAGCACCAACCACATCATCCATCAATTTGGTCTATACAAATACTGGGAAGTAACGACAGTTGGTATAGTACCAACCACATCATCCATCAATTTGGTCTATACAAATACTGGGAAGTAACGACAGTTGGTATAGCACCAACCACATCATCCATCAATTTGGTCTATACAAATACTGGGAAGTAACGACAGTTGGTATAGCACCAACCACATCATCCATCAATTTGGTCTATACAAATACTGGGAAGTAATGACAGTTGGTATAGCACCAACCACATCATCCATCAATTTGGTCTATACAAATACTGGGAAGTAACGACAGTTGGTAAAGCACCAACCACATCATCCATCAATTGGGTCTATAAAAATACTGGGAAGTAACGACAGTTGGTATAGCACCAACCACATCATCCATCAATTTGGTCTATACAAATACTGGGAAGTAACGACAGTTGGTATAGCACCAACCACATCATCCATCAATTTGGTCTATACAAATACTGGGAAGTAACGACAGTTGGTATAGCACCAACCACATCATCCATCAATTTGGTCTATACAAATACTGGGAAGTAACGACAGTTGGTATAGCACCAACCACATCATCCATCAATTTGGTCTATACAAATACTGGGAAGTAACGACAGTTGGTATAGCACCAACCACATCATCCATCAATTTGGTCTATACAAATACTGGGAAGTAAAGACAGTTGGTATAGCACCAACCACATCATCCATCAATTTGGTCTATACAAATACTGGGAAGTAACGACAGTTGGTATAGTACCAACCACATCATCCATCAATTTGGTCTATACAAATACTGGGAAGTAACGACAGTTGGTATAGCACCAACCACATCATCCATCAATTTGGTCTATACAAATACTGGGAAGTAACGACAGTTGGTATAGCACCAACCACATCATCCATCAATTTGGTCTATACAAATACTGGGAAGTAACGACAGTTGGTATAGCACCAACCACATCATCCATCAATTTGGTCTATACAAATACTGGGAAGTAACGACAGTTGGTATAGCACCAACCACATCATCCATCAATTTGGTCTATACAAATACTGGGAAGTAACGACAGTTGGTATAGCACCAACCACATCATCCATCAATTTGGTCTATACAAATACTGGGAAGTAACGACAGTTGGTATAGCACCAACCACATCATCCATCAATTGGGTCTATAAAAATACTGGGAAGTAACGACAGTTGGTATAGCACCAACCACATCATCCATCAATTTGGTCTATACAAATACTGGGAAGTAACGACAGTTGGTATAGCACCAACCACATCATCCATCAATTTGGTCTATACAAATACTGGGAAGTAACGACAGTTGGTATAGCACCAACCACATCATCCATCAATTGGGTCTATAAAAATACTGGGAAGTAACGACAGTTGGTATAGCACCAACCACATCATCCATCAATTTGGTCTATACAAATACTGGGAAGTGACAGTTGGTATAGCACCAACCACATCATCCATCAATTTGGTCTATACAAATACTGGGAAGTAACGACAGTTGGTATAGCACCAACCACATCATCCATCAATTTGGTCTATACAAATACTGGGAAGTAACGACAGTTGGTATAGCACCAACCACATCATCCATCAATTTGGTCTATACAAATACTGGGAAGTAATGACAGTTGGTATAGCACCAACCACATCATCCATCAATTTGGTCTATACAAATACTGGGAAGTAACGACAGTTGGTAAAGCACCAACCACATCATCCATCAATTGGGTCTATAAAAATACTGGGAAGTAACGACAGTTGGTATAGCACCAACCACATCATCCATCAATTTGGTCTATACAAATACTGGGAAGTAACGACAGTTGGTATAGCACCAACCACATCATCCATCAATTTGGTCTATACAAATACTGGGAAGTAACGACAGTTGGTATAGCACCAACCACATCATCCATCAATTTGGTCTATACAAATACTGGGAAGTAACGACAGTTGGTATAGCACCAACCACATCATCCATCAATTTGGTCTATACAAATACTGGGAAGTAACGACAGTTGGTATAGCACCAACCACATCATCCATCAATTTGGTCTATACAAATACTGGGAAGTAACGACAGTTGGTATAGCACCAACCACATCATCAATCAATTTGATCTATACAAATACTGGGAAGTAACGACAGTTGGTATAGCACCAACCACATCATCCATCAATTTGGTCTATACAAATACTGGGAAGTAACGACAGTTGGTATAGTACCAACCACATCATCCATCAATTTGGTCTATACAAATACTGGGAAGTAAAGACAGTTGGTATAGCACCAACCACATCATCCATCAATTTGGTCTATACAAATACTGGGAAGTAACGACAGTTGGTATAGCACCAACCACATCATCCATCAATTTGGTCTATACAAATACTGGGAAGTAACGACAGTTGGTATAGCACCAACCACATCATCCATCAATTTGGTCTATACAAATACTGGGAAGTAACGACAGTTGGTATAGTACCAACCACATCATCCATCAATTTGGTCTATACAAATACTGGGAAGTAACGACAGTTGGTATAGCACCAACCACATCATCCATCAATTTGGTCTATACAAATACTGGGAAGTAACGACAGTTGGTATAGTACCAACCACATCATCCATCAATTTGGTCTATACAAATACTGGGAAGTAACGACAGTTGGTATAGCACCAACCACATCATCCATCAATTTGGTCTATACAAATACTGGGAAGTAACGACAGTTGGTATAGCACCAACCACATCATCCATCAATTTGGTCTATACAAATACTGGGAAGTAATGACAGTTGGTATAGCACCAACCACATCATCCATCAATTTGGTCTATACAAATACTGGGAAGTAACGACAGTTGGTAAAGCACCAACCACATCATCCATCAATTGGGTCTATAAAAATACTGGGAAGTAACGACAGTTGGTATAGCACCAACCACATCATCCATCAATTTGGTCTATACAAATACTGGGAAGTAACGACAGTTGGTATAGCACCAACCACATCATCCATCAATTTGGTCTATACAAATACTGGGAAGTAACGACAGTTGGTATAGCACCAACCACATCATCCATCAATTTGGTCTATACAAATACTGGGAAGTAACGACAGTTGGTATAGCACCAACCACATCATCCATCAATTTGGTCTATACAAATACTGGGAAGTAACGACAGTTGGTATAGCACCAACCACATCATCCATCAATTTGGTCTATACAAATACTGGGAAGTAAAGACAGTTGGTATAGCACCAACCACATCATCCATCAATTTGGTCTATACAAATACTGGGAAGTAACGACAGTTGGTATAGTACCAACCACATCATCCATCAATTTGGTCTATACAAATACTGGGAAGTAACGACAGTTGGTATAGCACCAACCACATCATCCATCAATTTGGTCTATACAAATACTGGGAAGTAACGACAGTTGGTATAGCACCAACCACATCATCCATCAATTTGGTCTATACAAATACTGGGAAGTAACGACAGTTGGTATAGCACCAACCACATCATCCATCAATTTGGTCTATACAAATACTGGGAAGTAACGACAGTTGGTATAGCACCAACCACATCATCCATCAATTTGGTCTATACAAATACTGGGAAGTAACGACAGTTGGTATAGCACCAACCACATCATCCATCAATTTGGTCTATACAAATACTGGGAAGTAACGACAGTTGGTATAGCACCAACCACATCATCCATCAATTGGGTCTATAAAAATACTGGGAAGTAACGACAGTTGGTATAGCACCAACCACATCATCCATCAATTTGGTCTATACAAATACTGGGAAGTGACAGTTGGTATAGCACCAACCACATCATCCATCAATTTGGTCTATACAAATACTGGGAAGTAACGACAGTTGGTATAGCACCAACCACATCATCCATCAATTTGGTCTATACAAATACTGGGAAGTAACGACAGTTGGTATAGCACCAACCACATCATCCATCAATTTGGTCTATACAAATACTGGGAAGTAATGACAGTTGGTATAGCACCAACCACATCATCCATCAATTTGGTCTATACAAATACTGGGAAGTAACGACAGTTGGTAAAGCACCAACCACATCATCCATCAATTGGGTCTATAAAAATACTGGGAAGTAACGACAGTTGGTATAGCACCAACCACATCATCCATCAATTTGGTCTATACAAATACTGGGAAGTAACGACAGTTGGTATAGCACCAACCACATCATCCATCAATTTGGTCTATACAAATACTCGGAAGTAACGACAGTTGGTATAGCACCAACCACATCATCCATCAATTTGGTCTATACAAATACTGGGAAGTAACGACAGTTGGTATAGCACCAACCACATCATCCATCAATTTGGTCTATACAAATACTGGGAAGTAACGACAGTTGGTATAGCACCAACCACATCATCCATCAATTTGGTCTATACAAATACTGGGAAGTAACGACAGTTGGTATAGCACCAACCACATCATCCATCAATTTGATCTATACAAATACTGGGAAGTAACGACAGTTGGTATAGCACCAACCACATCATCCATCAATTTGGTCTATACAAATACTGGGAAGTAACGACAGTTGGTATAGTACCAACCACATCATCCATCAATTTGGTCTATACAAATACTGGGAAGTAAAGACAGTTGGTATAGCACCAACCACATCATCCATCAATTTGGTCTATACAAATACTGGGAAGTAACGACAGTTGGTATAGCACCAACCACATCATCCATCAATTTGGTCTATACAAATACTGGGAAGTAACGACAGTAGGTATAGCACCAACCACATCATCCATCAATTTGGTCTATACAAATACTGGGAAGTAACGACAGTTGGTATAGCACCAACCACATCATCCATCAATTTGGTCTATACAAATACTGGGAAGTAACGACAGTTGGTATAGCACCAACCACATCATCCATCAATTTGGTCTATACAAATACTGGGAAGTAACGACAGTTGGTATAGCACCAACCACATCATCCATCAATTGGGTCTATAAAAATACTGGGAAGTAACGACAGTTGGTATAGCACCAACCACATCATCCATCAATTTGGTCTATACAAATACTGGGAAGTGATAGTTGGTATAGCACCAACCACATCATCCATCAATTTGGTCTATACAAATACTGGGAAGTAACGACAGTTGGTATAGCACCAACCACATCATCCATCAATTTGGTCTATACAAATACTGGGAAGTAACGACAGTTGGTATAGCACCAACCACATCATCCATCAATTTGGTCTATACAAATACTGGGAAGTAACGACAGTTGGTATAGCACCAACCACATCATCCATCAATTTGGTCTATACAAATACTGGGAAGTAACGACAGTTGGTATAGCACCAACCACATCATCCATCAATTTGGTCTATACAAATACTGGGAAGTAACGACAGTTGGTATAGCACCAACCACATCATCCATCAATTTGGTCTATACAAATACTGGGAAGTAACAACAGTTGGTATAGCACCAACCACATCATCCATCAATTTGGTCTATACAAATACTGGGAAGTAACGACAGTTGGTATAGCACCAACCACATCATCCATCAATTTGGTCTATACAAATACTGGGAAGTAACGACAGTTGGTATAGCACCAACCACATCATCCATCAATTTGGTCTATACAAATACTGGGAAGTAACGACAGTTGGTATAGCACCAACCACATCATCCATCAATTTGGTCTATACAAATACTGGGAAGTAACGACAGTTGGTATAGCACCAACCACATCATCCATCAATTTGGTCTATACAAATACTGGGAAGTAACGACAGTTGGTATAGTACCAACCACATCATCCATCAATTTGGTCTATACAAATACTGGGAAGTAACGACAGTTGGTATAGTACCAACCACATCATCCATCAATTTGGTCTATACAAATACTGGGAAGTAACGACAGTTGGTATAGTACCAACCACATCATCCATCAATTTGGTCTATACAAATACTGGGAAGTAACGACAGTTGGTATAGCACCAACCACATCATCCATCAATTTGGTCTATACAAATACTGGGAAGTAACGACAGTTGGTATAGCACCAACCACATCATCCATCAATTTGGTCTATACAAATACTGGGAAGTAACGACAGTTGGTATAGCACCAACCACATCATCCATCAATTTGGTCTATACACATACTGGACTCGCATCATATACCCAACATGCATCACGCTTTGAACAAGGGTCCTTGACCTGTGTTTTAAAATTATAAATTATGTAAAACATAAGTTTTACACTATGAGTAAATTAGTGAAAGAATGATTTCAAAACTGATCAGACAGGAAAATGTGGACATGTGATTGTTCAGAGGTAATGATCATAATTAAAGATGCAAAAACAACAAAGATTAATCTAAATTAACACCCCCTGAAACAAGTAAAGAGAATCAAAAATGTTTTCCCATAGTGAATTTGAATAATGAAGACAAACAATAGATTGCACGATTTATTGCCTGGCATATTTCGCTGCATCTCATCATGTACATACTGCAGAATTCACACAACATAAAGTAAAATAACTAGATAAATCATTCTAGTTGAAATATTCACATGTTCACACAAGTAAAGAGCTTCAAGTATTTAGGAAGTATAATATCATCAAATTATGGAAGCCTCCTTGGATAGCCTTGGATAGGCCCATGTCTAGGTAGTTTTCCGAATGTCTGTCGTGCCTGGAACAGCTCTGACGGGCGCAACGACAAGCACATGTCCGAAAACTCGCTGAGTGGATACCGTCTGCAGATCTCTCTGGTTTGTGCGGGAACGCATGGGGCGAACGAAATACCCAATATATTGAAGTGAGGAATCAAAGCAGCCATGAGCAGGACGTGACGATTCCCTCGGTGAGCCCAGCACCAGAGCATTATGTGTCGGCTCTGCAATTATGGAAGACACCCAGGATGGCGGAAAATGCTATGGACTGTCCCTGCCTTCATTTGAGGGAGGACCGTGCAGTCTTCGGCTGTTCCAACTTGACCAGCTGGGAGGTGGACAGTACCACAAAAGTGAGAGTCTCCCAGGAATGCTAACCTGGTCAAAAATGCACGCTAAAAGTCGGATGTGTTGGCCTAAGGGTTTCGACCCAAGGGTGTCTAACCAGACACACCGCAATCACATCTGAAAAAATACTCCGGATGAACGCAAAGAAGAAGAAGATATCATCAAATGGGAAATCAGTAGATGTGATCGAGAATAGATGCAATAAGGCAAACCAACTCAGATGATACTAAAAACAGCACCCTATAACACAATCTTTCTACCAACACTATGCTACCAATGACAAATTTGGGCGAGAGAAAAGAAAAATTACAACAATGGAACAGTGATTCCTTAGAAGAATACTCAAAGTATCAAGATGAGAGAACATCAGAAATGATTAAATAAGGATTAAAATGAAGATAATAGCAGACTATATTTCATTAGAATACAGCAAGAGAAATGGTTCAGCCACATAACTCGGCTTCTAGCTAACAGTATACCACAAGAAGCAATGATGTACAGACCAAATGGATCCAGAAGAAGATGCAGACCATATAAACAATGGACAGAGGGAATAACAGTCCATGGGAATCACGATATATGAAGCCCCTAAACGGGCACCCTACAGCTGTTAAAGCTATACTTCAACATAGCAAGGTACAAACAGGAACAAGATGAGATGATATGATTGTTCATCTTTTGCCTTTCCTCTTCATCCTAGAGTGTACAGAGAATTATTCAAAAGCTGATATATGTGGCAAGCAATGAATAAACAACCCATTACACAAGAAATATTTGAGAAAAGCTGCTAACTATGACAAAAGAGACATAACTGGAAATAATGGCATTTTACGTATCGTAGTTATAATGCCTGGCATTGAATTTATAGAGAGAGAGCCAATACAGACATGAGAGTGAAGCCCAATCAGTCACCACTTTGTGCCTACAATCACACTGGCTATAGGGCTGCAAGATGTCCAAGCATCAGATGGAAAAAATATCATGCTACAGACACAGTGCAGGTGACACATTTGGTTCACGATGAAAACTACTGCCTACCGTTCTTCTTCCTTCTTTCATCTCCAACTAAAGCTTAGATTTTACACTGGTTGCCTAAACCTACAAAACACTTGAGCTAAAACATCTAACCAATCATAAACAATTCTTCAAGGTCAGCAAGGCCCGAATGGATAAGAGTGCCCATTCTTAAACATCCGGTGTGCTGATGCCAAGATAGCGGGTTCAACTCCCACACCAGTCAGTTGGATTAAAATGTTGACTTTTTGTCTTGGGGACGTAAATTTAAAGTAGCTCTGAAGTCGGAGAGAGTTAGCCTGATGGCGAGGGACACTCATAATAGGGAAAGCTAATCCACATGCAAAAATAAGTCCACTGCACTAGAAGTGGTCGCATGTGTGTGGACTACACTTGAGTTCAAAGTGAGCAAACGCAAAAGAAATGAACAATTCTACAAAAGCCTTGGCACATGTGGAGAATCTGTCGGTGCTGTAGAGCTGAGGTCTTGGTTGACACAACTGTTCTTGTTTCCTGTGATCTGCACCACTTCTGAGAGCAATCTCCAGTCTGTGATGAATACAATATTCGATGATTGCTGTCCTGATGAAGACTTAATACTTTTAAATGCTATAAAATGTGTCAAATCTGGGCAATATTGTCTAGCCTGGTGACACATGTGTAAAGTAATAGGTCACAAGCAGTATGATTTATGTTATATATGTGTGTCTCTTTGAATCCTAAACATTTAGTCAGCAAACAAACAAAAATCCCTAAATCCTCAAGGATATGGATTTACAGAACAATGCTGAAAATTCCTTGGACGCCCAAAAAGAGTAATCTAAACATTTTGATTGAGGCTAAGAAACAAATTATCACAAAAATCAGACAGAGGTGCCAATCATTTAGCCAATTTAGAAAAGAGAAATACTGGAAGAAGTGACAGCTGGAAATATTTATGGAAAGAGAGATAGGATTCTTGACAGCCTTGTGTCAGGACTTGAGAGGGTGTCAGCGCACAAAATACATCCTGCTGGAGATCAAAAGATGGGGAGAAGTATGGTTGCCCAGACCAGTAGACAAGGCACTTAGTGATAATGATCATATGCATATATTCCTGAAAATAATGACAGGAAGTTAATATATTTCTATTATCCTTGTATTGTAGTTCACTGTGACCGAACAGGACAGATTTTTCTATATATGTCCAGAGCCTTCTTAATAAATGACATTACCAAACATAAGTGGAATCGGATGGATTCAGTAAGCATTTCTCTCACCTGCTAAAATCCTGAAGTAACTTTGACACTGATGTGTCAAACCCATCCTGAGCCACATCCTGCGTTACAGAAGGATTTGTGATGTTGTTCTCTTTATCTTCACCACCCATTGTGAATATCTTCTCTGTGCCTTCATAGATGACTTTCAGATAACCTTTGATGTGTCTTGGGGAGAGACAAAATAACCCAAAAGATCTTAATAAGAGCTTTCAATCTAGCATGCAAGAATAGCAAATATATTCATGCAAGGTTCCAAATGTTGCTGTATGTAGCCAGGGGCGGGGTTGGGGTGAGTGCCCAACCTTGCATAAATACCCCAATGGCTCATGCATTCACCACCTATGCAGCAAAAGTCCAACTCCTGGCCTTCTCACGGTGGAACTGTTTCAACTAACAGGAGAAAGGGCGGCGGTGAGTCACTGGCGCCGAGAAATAACCAGAACGCTCTAGATGTGTATGCATGTACATGCATGCGCAGAAACGTGTGTGCGTGCCTACACACCTAAACTCGAGTAAGACCACAGTCTGCTCTAGCAAAGGATAGGTGCTGAAGACGGAGGCAACCAGCCAGGAGGTGCACCACAAAAATCAGGATGCCACGCAGTCACGTGTAATGAAATATGTCGACTACTGCTAAATGTTATGGTGCTCGCACTGCTTTGGACCCCCAGGCAGGTGCAGTGCCAGGCCCTTTGTCTCGAAAGGGTCCAACCACAGCTACTAGAGGTCCATCTCAGACGTCCTGTGGAGCCAGGGGACCTGAGAATAGAGCGTCTGGCCATACCAAACAAAGACTAAAAATAATGCACTGAAAGCGGAGGGAGTCAGTAACAACAAAATACAACTAGAAAACATCTTGGACCAAGAAAAAGTAAGCGCATGTTGCTTGCAAGAAACTCACCTCCTAAAAAACCATACTCGAAACACATACTCGCATGGCCAGCGAAGAGTCAACAATTAACTCCAGTGCAATTAAGCTTATTGATACAAGCTATGAGTGCAATTTTCTGTCACATGTTTATGGTGTTGATGTAACTATTGTGTGTGGCTGCCTGCTTCGTTGCCCCTACACGTGCCCTGGAGGTGGCGGTGATCTCCATGGTTAGGCTTGATGTAGTTGTCTGGAATGTACCACTATCCTCTTTGTTTTCCCTATCATTTGCTTTGTGCATGCCCTGCTGATCTTGAATCACACTTCATGAACTTATCTGTATAGATAATTTTGTCTTCTGGACATGAATGCTGTTCTACCAGTTCCCTTATCTCAGTGCAGACCGATGCAGGCAACTGACCTCTGCAGTAACTTCTTAGTGTACTACTGACAACCTGAAAGTGCTTTTGCACCACATCTATGGGAATATCAGTACATTCTATGATTCTTCTCAGTGTTGGAGATCGTCCAAGGTTATTGCTTCAATGACATCAGCCTAATTTATGCAGGAGTAACCAGGAGGTAAATTCCCTTTCTGTCATCAATTTAGCTGTGAAGAGGGTGTTTTTTAATGTGTTGATGCTTTCATGTACACCTTAAACTGTGCAACTGTATGCACAGTGGCCATCGTTAATAAATAATAAAGGATATATCCATGGTCGGGCTCAAAGTTTTTAGTGCAGCCAGCTGTATGTCTCAATGTTTCACACCTTGTCAGTCAAATCTGTCTAGCAGGATTTTGAAGACAGTGAATACAGAAGACGCTCATGATGATGCTTAGCACAGGTCCCCAGTAAAGGAGGAGCAGACACTATTCAATGTCGGCTAGTGTCGCCACCTTCAGTGCTGTCAAGCCCTTCCTGGCCCTGATTATGACACTGTCTACCTGATACTTGTATGACAAACAATTGTCAAAGGTGAAGCCGAGATTTTAAATTGTAAAAATTATGCTTGCTTGTGTTCACTGGCTTGAGCTCCAACGTGAAGTCCTGTATGTCGGATGAAGGCATCCTGTTGTCCAACATCAGTGTGATGTCATACAGGACCTGAGGTTTGCGTGAGTATCTGTTGTCCCATGTCTGGCTTATTGGTGTGCAGACTGGTGGTTCCTCGCCGTACAGGCAGACACTCTCCGACTTCGGAGGAATCGGCGATCCTACTGACTTTAGCCAGGACCCTGAAGGGACCTGTTGCCCAGGACGCTCGACGAGGACGCGTCAATAGGTCTTGGCCAGTATATAACCCGGCCCTGGTGCCTTGGAAACACCTCTGCGTCCCAGTAAAAATTATGATTATGTTTGGTTTTTGTTTTTTTTTTGTTAAGTGATCAATTTTCACCACAACGCTGCAATCTACCCAGCTCCTATTGACTCTTTGTGATTTACTGAGAAATTTTACGTTCAGCAATATGCCATCTTTTTGAACGAAAAATCAACATTATGCCGACTGAATGATTCTGTGCTATTCTCGAAGTTAGTAATCAACGGGTTATTATAAATTATTTAATTTAGTAAATCTGAGTAATCACGATCACTGAACTGAACTACTGAACGATTTGATCGGATTTGTCCAAACTCCAACAGTTAGTACCCAGTACCACTCACCAGTTTACCTGTTCACTTCCTTCAACTAAATAAAACAGATAATACTTAATATGATATTACTTACAGGCACACTAACTGTCATAAAGACAAGGCTGTGATGTGTAAACAAGTGAAGAATTCAAGTCATGCCATGAGTGAATGATTCAGCTTACTTCAACAGTTGACAACATCCAACATAAACATGCGCTTGCGTCATCGCTTCATGTGTACTAAATGCTATCTTTCATTTTTAAATATTTTTACAAATTAAATTTAATTTTAACCTTTTTACATAATTTAATATCATATAAAAGTTTAAAATTGTAAAAATTATCTTTAGAAAAATGTGTTAAATTCTCATAACAAATATTGATGACATAGAGCTCAAGCGACGTCAGCAGCAGATTTCTCTCTAATGGTAGAAGAATCGAGACGAGAAAGACGTCGAGAATTTGTGTTGATTGTTTACTTCTTAATAAAATAAAATACGTGTAAACAGAAATGGAGTTAACAGAGCTGGTTTCTCCACATATAGCAGTGCCTGTTATTGGCGTGATCGTTTGTGCTATAATGGTTTTTGCATTTGGGTTTCGATCACCTGTCCAGCCCCCTAGCTTCAATTTTGAAGAAGAGAAGAAAAGTAAACGGCGAGCTAAACAAACAAAAGTTGGTAACATTTGGTTTTTAATGATTCCATTTGACTTTTACTCTCAGACTGTAAATAATCATAACATATGGATTTGTAGTTGATGCGTGTTATATTTTTTTCAGGAGGGATACATATTCATAATAATATTATTATAACAATGAATCTAGTTTAAGTTAAGGTTTCGTTTCACTGGAAAGTGATTATGGACATTGGCACAGATTATTATTAAGAGGAAATTTCTCTAAATTTAAAAAGAAAATGTTGGATAGAGCAGACAAAAGAACAACTGCAAAATAAACTTCAGTATACCCCGGGCTGTGAATCAGTTGTTTGATTTTAAGTAATGTCTTCTTTGCTGCTATCTTGATTGCCTGGATTTCTGCATCATTAACAATAACATCATAGTTGGGCAGTAGTTTCCTGTTGGTAATCTGGGAGTATAGATAGTATATTCAAATAACACCAGGTAGCCCTGGTGTTAGTTAGTTAGTCGCAGTTCCAACTTCACAGCAACGGGTCGTCCCCATTTTGCTCCATTCCTGTGCCAGTGAATATCACACAAAACGCTCCTCACTGCCCAATGTGAAAAGTGGAAAAGACAGGAGTCTCGACAAACAACAGCCCGCACAGATACACTGTGCATAATGCCGCCGCCAGAATGTCAACACACCAGTGCCCCACGAAACACCCAATTCATCTCTGATGGAATCGGCAGTCATTTTCCTATCTGAATGTTTCCTAGATGTTCACCCACACAGTCCACGAAAATACAGTTCATCACCGACGGCAGTGTTATTTGAATATACTATCCATACGCCCATTCCTCCTTTTCTTACTGCATTTTCTGCTTACGGATCCAGACATGACATAAAGATCCTTGGGTGTTCGTCATCAAGAAAACTTGGAGTGGCTATTCTGTGTTGTACACTGGTGTTCTTCCATGTCAAATATTCCCTCTACATCTATCTGAACATGTACTGGTAATCTATGTAAGGAGTTTGTTCTGGGGACTATCAGCTTCAGGTATATCAGTGATTTGCCTGCTGCCATTTGTTTTCCATAGTGTGGCCAGGCATACTGATGAACTTTTCTGCATGTATTATCAGTGCTTACATCACATGCCTCTGTTCTCTAAATGCTTTTGTCTTCTCCATCTCGCTATAGGAGTCTTCTTCTTCTTCTGCGTTCATCCGGCGTTTTTTTTTCTTTTTCGGATGTGATTGCGTTGTGCCTGTTTACAGCAGAGCTGCGTTCTTGCGCCATTAGGCCGACACATCCGACTTCTGCGGGCATTTGTTGACCGGGTTAACCTTCCCGGGGCTATAGGAGTCGATTTTATCCTTCTCTTACCTCGGGGGTGACTCTAAGTGTTTGATTTTTTATCTTGTAGCATGGGTCTGATGCTGAATGCCATGCAGTTGATCCATATTTCAGGTGTCGTATTGTGCTCTGTCAATAAACTTTGCTAAGTATTTTCCCACTGGCTCCCAATGAGGTTCCATTTAGTTTTCTTAGGATGGCTATCTTCCTCATGGCTTTTGTTGCTGCTTTGTTGGTGTCAGCCCGTCACTAAATGTGACTCCAAGGTGTGTGGGTGATTTATGTTCTCTTAGTATAGTACATTAATTTTGGTGACGCCTACTCTTTCTTTGTTTTGGACAGAAGGTGAAATGAGGTGTTCTACATCTGTCTTGTTTTGATGTTTACGCCCCATCTCATTGTCCATGTAGCTAATGCATCTATAGCTATTTAAAGCAGTCTTGTGGTCACTGTTCAATGTTCCATTTATGCACATATTACTAGGTTATTAGTGTACATTGTCACTTTATTTTTATGTAGTTGTTTAGCAGCCAAATCATTGGTGTAGATTATAAATAGTATTGGGGACACGGCGCCTTCTTAGGATGGCATCATATGATGCCGTAAAATTTTCTTGCTCATAAGTCTATCTGTCTATACTTGGTCTCTTCTGTTGTGTAAGTATGCTTTTACCCATTTGTACCTTCCTGAATTCACTTTATAGTTTCTTACTTTCTTCGTAAGACATTCCTTCTAAATTGGCCCACATGCACCAGATTTTTTTATCTTGGAATGCATCCCCGACTTTGTTTTTTGTTTTTGTTTTGGGGGAGTTAAGTAGGTTGATCTACCGTTGAGTAACTCTGCCTAAAGCCTACCTGCTGTGGCACAAGAATTGTTTCACTTTCAATATAACCACAGTAGACAGGTTGATGATGTGGTCCATAGTTTTGCAAAGACAGCTGTTAACTGATTCAGTGCCAAATAAACAGTAGATTTGGACCTAACAAAAATGGATGGCGGAAAATATTAAGTAAGGGTTTCACTGCTATGACTTAAAAGTTGGTAATATGATAGCAGACAAATTAAAGGGGTTGCATAAGGAAAGCTACTGTATATAAGGCCATGGCAGATATGGGCAGTTGGCAAAGATGATTAATCATCCCAAGGCACTTAATCGGTTATGGCTAATTGGTCCTGAACAAAACAAAAAACTTTTAGGCTAATTGGTCTGTAGCTTGAGACACTGGAATTGTTTCCCCTGGTTGCAGGAAAGGTATCATGATTGCTTCAACCAGGTTTGGGGAACTCTGTCTAGGTTCAGCAATTATTAAACGTCTGCAACAGCTTTATTTTGGCTGTTGTTCCTAGGTTTTCTTTCATTTACTCAAATATTCTATTGATTCCTGATGACTTGTTCATTTTTTTGTTTTTGATATTACTAGCTCCAGTTTGCTCCAGTACGTTTAGGCGTTACTTCATTCAATACTTATGTTATTTCTCTCGAATCTCTTGACTGATTTCATTGTTGTTATCTTTAGCAAATGAGTCTGCAAAATGGCCCGATGCCTATTTTCCTGTTTTTTCTGTCTTTATATAGCTCAATCTTTGAGCCACCCAGAAAGCAATGGCAACCTGCCGAACTAAAATTGCCTGGTAAATCACAAAATGCCCGTAAATGCTGGGGTTGATTGCAACATCATGTAAAGGACGTGCAAATAACATAAAATTATTCTGAAATGAATTGTCATGGTCACTTGATTCTTCTAGCTAACATCGGCATTATGCAGAACTAATATCATTTTTATTTACGGTATATCAGCACATAGAATGAACTTGTGCTCGTGTTCAGTTTTCACATGAAGTATGTATTAGGTTTGTTTATCTTGACTTTTTTGTTTTTGTGCTCGCTTTGAACTGAAGTGTAGTCCATACATATTACTTCTGGTAGTTCATTCATTCAGTAGCATGTCCTTTGCAGAACCTCGCTGCCATAACAACCTTCCGGAAAACCTCTCGATCATAAGCAAGATGTCCTGCGTCTGATACACCCATCTGGTGATCATCCGCCACATCCTGCACCCATCTTCTCTTTGGCCTTCCTCTTCCTCTCTTCCCAGGCATATATCCTTCCAATATTGTTCTCTCCAAACTTTCATGACGTTTCAAGTGACCAAAATATTTCAATTTTCTTTGTTTTATCGTCTTTAATAGCCAACCTTCTTCAATATTCAATTCCTTAAGTATGGATGCATTTATTCTTTTTTTTTATCCAAAATATTCTTAGAACTCGTCTATAACATTTATATTCAAAGGCATTTATGCGCTGTTCAGCTTGTTTAGTAAGTGTCCATGTCTCACAGGCGTAGTGGTAGTGCTGGACTGAATTTTGCATGTGGATTAGCTTTCCCTATTAACAGTGTCCCTTGCCATCAGGCAAACTCACTCCGACTTCAGAGGTACTTGTAATTTACATCCCAAAATCAAGGACAACAGGTCAACATTTTAGTCCAACTGTCCGGTATAGGGGTGAACCCCTTACCTCTGCATCAGCACACTGGATTTTTAAGAACACGCGTTCTTATTCATTCGGCCATGCTGACCTTTATCTTGATGTGATATGCAAATGGTACTGACAACATGACCCACCGAGTGCCACTTGGTCTACAAAAGTATGGGCCTAACGCCATATGCCCAGTACGTAGAAGGGTCCTTTGTTTTACTTCATAGACGGATATTACAGAAAAGTGACTCAGACATTTAAGAATTCAGCTTTTCAAGTTACGAGCACTTAAACCGAAGCATAAACCAAAAGCATATCTCATTCTGTAGTCAAAGAAAGGTCATGAAATATATGGATTGACTGATGTCGTCTTATTCAAACTCGAATAAAATAGAACAGTGTGTTTGGCTTAAGAAGAAAAACTTACACTCCTCTCTGGCCTCTTGGCGAAAGTGGTCTGAAATAATCAGGGCACTTGGGACAGGGTTTTAGATAGATAGATTATAGGAATGATGGACAGACACATAAGTAGGAGTAAAATAAGTAATATTACTATACATTCATATTAATATTTGACAGGTTGGCATGGCAAAAAGGTTAAACGCACTTACATTTTCTCTTTGGGTCGCAGTGTAGTGGGTTCATTTCATACATCGGTTAGTTGTACTTAATTATTTACTTCTCGTCCTTGACTTGGGGACATAAACTACAAGTACCTCAGAACTCAGAGAGGGTTCTGCCTGATGGCGAGGGATACTGGTAATAGGGAAAGCTAACCCTTATTCAAAATCAGTCAAGTGCACTCACTAGTAACAGCAAATACTAGTAGTAATATCACATGTCTGGACTACACTCAAGTTCAAAAGTGAACAAATACTCAGAAAGAAAATATATTAATGTTCATTATTTCTATGTAATAATTAGAATAATTGTAATCTCTTCTTTTTTTTGCTAATTTAAGTGGGGTTTTTTGTTTGTTTTTTGCTGTTTCAGTCGAAAGGCCCAGTCAATGGACATGTGACAGCAAATGAGACAGCCTCTGAAGCTGTACCAAAAGCTACTCCTAAGTCTGCCAAAGAAGTCAAACCTGCTCCTTCCCCCAAAGAAAAAGTGAATGAATCAAAAAATGTGACCAAAAAAGAAATAAAACAAGATACAAATGGGGACAAGAAAAAGAAAGTATGTATTAATTAAAGTTGCTAGTAAATGCATTTGTTCGCAGCTTTCAGTGTTTGGTTTATATGACATATTGAAGCTTGTTGTTGCAGCTTGCAAAATAGATATATTCAAATATATTTGCCTTGCTACAAGCTGAAGGATCATCCCATCTTCTTGCCATCATGGCAAAGTGGGGATTTGGTTGGTGCTAACCCACTATTTTCTCGACAAGGTAGCCTTGTGGTACTGGTCAGTACTGCACCACCCACCTTACCTCCCAGGAAATTTTCTTTTCTTTTTTTTTTCCATTTTATATGATTAAATCAACACTGAAGCCTTTTGGTCACAATAAAAATTGCATTTTGATGGGAGATGTGAACCCAGGACTAGCAAGCAAGGACATTAGCTACTACGCTCATGTGGCTGGTATTACCTAGGTTGTTTGTTTGTTTGTTTTTTCCCCCGCATATCCTTTACAGGACATTGCAGTCAACACCAGCATTTTTCAGCTGCTAATGATGTCTTGGCAAGTTTTGCGTTCAGTAGTTTGCCATTGCTTTATGAACGACCGGCTCACCTACCACCATAAGTAACCAACGTGACGCGATCCACTGCCGAATCTTACGCAACTATTACCTAGGTGTCCATAGGAAATATCATATCAAATTTTTCCCCATTGCATAAGAATGTTATCAAGTACATTAGAACTTGATATCACTGGTTCTCTAACATATTTTTGAGTTCAACATGGCCGATTTAATAAGAGCACTTGCTCTTAAACTTCCAGTGTGCTGATGCCGAAATAGTGGGTTCAACCCTTACACCAGTCAGCTGGACTTGGGGACTTAAATTACAAGTACCTCAGAAGTCTGAGTGGATTCACCTGACATCAAGGGATGCTGGCAAAAGGGAAAGCTAATCCACATGCAAAATCAGTCCAGTGCACTCCCCAAAACAAAATATTTTATTGGCTGCCTGCACAGAAAGAAAGTGTACTTACACTGCAGAAGATTTGTCATCAAAATATATCCTCAATGTCTTCTTGATCTGTGCATATGTTGACCATATGAAAGGTGAAGGTAGTCCCATGGTGCTGATGAGGTGTGAAGTGTTATGCTTCATATATTCTAGGCAATGGCATAGGTGGGGTGGCAGATCGCTTCCTCGTTATATTTTCTTCCCAGTTTCCAGAAAATTGTGAAAATTATCTGGTACCCATTTTTATGAGGTTTGGTCGGCCTTGAGAGCCGTACTGCTTAGAGAAAATAATCTTTGCTCTATTGAGGATTGAACCCCAATCACATTTTTGACAGGTAAGAGCACTAACTACTATGTCACCATTGTTCCTCTTACGTAAGTAACAGTATAAACAGTAAAACATTATCATTATGTTGTTTTTTTTTAACTCTTTCTGTCCCACACAATCATTTTTTTTAAATACCTCCCTGCATCAGGGGTAGTTCAGGCAATAACTAAAGGAGTAAAGTAATAACTAAGACAAAGTGAATACAAATAATAACTGTCTATGATTGAACAAGTAATTAAAACTGAAAATGTTTGGTCGTCGGCATGTGGCTTTAGGGTAGTGAATGCAGTTTCACAATCTCGATATACTGGGTTAAAATCAGCCTCAGAGGATTTGGGAGCTGATCACATTGCATTGATTTTCAGAATGGTATAAGTATTGGTCATTCAGAAAGCAATAACAAACTAGGTTAGTTGCATATCCTCATTAGGATGTTGCAATCAACACCAGCATTTTTTGCTGTTGTGATCTCTTGGAAAATTTACGTTCAGTAGTTTGCCATTGCTTTCTGAACGACCGGCACCCATATCATTTTGTAAAAAAAAAGAACACAAGGCGGTCTGGTGCCAAATTGCTTGCAGCTGTGATTCAAACGCAGGTATGTGAGATTAGAGATTACGAACTGCCCCCGTAACCCCTTCGCCACGGGGCCGGGATAACTACTAAATGGCAAACTACTAAACGTAAAAATTGCCTATAGAATCACAAACAGCTAAGAATTGCTGGGGTTGGTTGTGACATCCTGTAAAAGGAGAAGCAACTAAATTCTTTTGGTCACATATTATGGACTATCTGCAAAGTAGATGCAATACGATGATAAATAAGTTTGAGCACACTGCTAAGTCAAGAAGATTCTTCTTCTCCCTATACTTCTTCTCTTCTTCCTTTTACCTCAGTGAAGTGAAGGAGGGGGATCAAGAAGATTACATTAGTTTTAGTATTTTTTACATGTTATTTAACGATGTTTAGTTTAATATTGCAGATTTAAATTCATGTTTATATCTCATGAACATTTTCTCCAGACGAAAAAGGAGACAGCAGCGGAGGAAGTCAAAGCAGAAAGCGGAAAGAAAAACAAACCTGCTTCAGGCAGGAAGGAAGCTGAAGATGATGGTAAGTATAGTTTCAGATACAAATACCATCAGAAAAGTGTCACAATTGTATCTCTTTACTGGTTCTTTCTGAGATTCAGGTTGAAGTTTGTTGACAGTGAAATATCTCAAACCTGCAGAGGCAACACAACCAACAGGGAAAGGGGAGTTCTGTAGCACATTTGCTATGGAGATGTCAGTTTTGAAACCTGTTAGAAGAAAAGTGTCTACATCAACCTCAGTCTAATAAATGTAAGCCCTTTTCTGCACTGAGACAACGTGAACATCAGCGCATTGGACTAAAGAGTTAAAACTCAGTCTTCTAGAAGATTTATAACTACCCAACCAACCATCTTCTAACTGAAGCCATAGGACTAAAGAGTTAAAACTAACTATCCACCATCTCCTAACTGTAGCCTTAGGACTAAAGAGTTATAACTAACCAACCAACCATCTCCTAACTGAAGCCATAGGGCTGAAGAGTTAAAACTCAGTCTTCTAGAAGATTCATAACTAACCAACCAACCATCTCTTGACTGAAACCATGGTCTCGTTGTGAATAGTGTACTGACTTGCCGATACTATAGTCCTGGTACAATCTCCAGCTCATGGTAGATTGTTTTATGACAGCAGGTGGGTCTGGGGTTGACACAGCTGTTCAAAAATGTTGCCCCAGAGATTTGTCCTGGAAGAAAAGACTGAGGAAGAGAGCTGCTTTCCAACATTTATAAATCTATGAACTGGTAAATGTGAAGCCCATCTACTGAGATGTCTGTTCTGCAATTATTTTATCTTGTCTGAATATGTTGATCACCATTATCAAGTGTCTGGCCACCTTTATTTTCACTAAATCTAAATTTTTTGTATTTATTTTGGTATTTATTTTTAATGTTCCACCTTAATTTTTTTAACTTCCTTGTTATGCAGCTATTCATTTTTATTTATTGTCAATGCCTTCTTTAATTCACCTTTATTCATACAGAGCCAATAAAAACTTATGACAGCTTTGTTTGACATGTTTTCCTGATCTTTTTAGTCCTTTTTCTGTTTTCACTTAATGTATTAATCATCATCAAGGGCCTTACCAACTGGCACAGTTGATCATATTTCTCCACATCTGACTATCTCCAACAGAGAGTATAAATTCATGTACTGATATTATGTCATGCCATGATGTTAAGCTGTCAGGGATCTTGTCCTGCTGTCATCCTTTTGTCTCTTGTCCATGAAACTTTCCAACTGTTACAGTATGCTCCAGTGTTTCTCTTCTACTAAATGTGACCAAGTAATGTTGACTTCCTCTTTCTAATGTTTATGAAAAGTTATCTTTGTGTCTTAACAACCACTTTTAAACCATTTTTCACTAATCACATTTGCGCTGTTCGGTTGCATTCAGCATTCTTTTGTAAAGTAAGCCACTTTTCTGTGGCTTCAAGGGATGTTTGTTTTGTTTCTTATTTATGTGTAGGTATGTAAAACATTGAAAAGAACTGGGAGGTTGTGAGATGGTGTTATCACATGATGCAAATAATAAACTGGGCAGAAAAAAGGTCAAATGAACAAATTCTTAAAGGTCGGTAAAGGTCAAGGATTCCTTTTCACACCGTAAGGTGTACTGGATGTTTGGTGCTGCTCCCATATATTTTGAACCAATCGGTACTTGATGAGTCATGTGATTAGTGTCATGCCAGTCACCATTACTTCCAAGGTCATTTCTCTGTGTCAATTTTAGACTGGGCCATCCTGGGAGCCCAGGGCAATTTAATAAAATAACTGTTGCACATAAACCTTGTAACGCTAGTGAATATTTTCCTTCTTCGATTGCATGATGATTGCTGTTCCTACAGGTATTAAAGTATTTAGGTGGTTAATAGCAATTTATGGAATTAAACATAAATTTGACGCAGCAATGTACTGGGTGCTTGGGTTTATTTTTTTATTTACCAAATCACACCTCAAGGGGATTTGAACACATGACCACTGGACCAGCAGGCAGGCAGGCTAGCCACTGGTCTATCTGGACTCCCTATAGCAAGAAAAAAAATGAACATCATAGAGAAAAATACTTCACAAGTACATCAGTAGTCAGAGTGGAATAGCAAGGGATGCTGGCAAAAAGGAAAGCTAATCCACGCATAAAATCAGGCCAGTGCACTCCCCAGTAGTGGCAACTACTAGAAGTTGTAGAACTTGTATGAACTATGCTTGAATTCAAGGCGAGCAAAAGTAAATAAAACGAAAATCATGTTCTAGGCTGCCGGCACAGACAGTGTACTCACGAGGACATTGAGGCACAGACTTATGCTGAGCTTAAATGTGTTGTTGAGAATAGAAGACCGTGGAAGGACATGATCAGACGACTTCAACACCAGTCTTTGGGCTGACCTAATGTATGACTGACAGTACCCATAGTACTCTGGACTCAGTGACTTTAATGAAACTGACCAACCTCTGAAAGCAGACAACTTCTGTGGTCAATAACTTAATGCGCAACTGACCAACCATCAGAAAATTGACAGTGTTTTGAAAATAGAATGCCTTGTGGCCAAAGTAAAGATAGTAATGTGTAAGATGTCTAATGCTACCTGAAGATAGAGAGTACAGGCAGGAGAACTCTCAGCATAATGTTGTAGCTATGATATGTGAAGTTCATGGTATTTCTATAGGGTGTCTCTTTCATCTTCTATAGGGTCTCTCTCTCTCTCTCTCTCTCTCTCTCTCTCTCTCTCTCTCTCTCTCTCTCTCTCTCTCTCTCTCTCTCTCTCACTTCCTTCCATCCCCTCCTCTCTCTTTCTCAGTGGGTGGATGCGGGATGTGTGGGTTAGCAGAGAGATGTGTGGGTGGGTGGGGGGATGTGTGGTTGGGGGATGTGTGTTTAACTGGGTTGTTGGGCGTTTGAGGGTGGGTGGTGGAGGATATGTGGGTGCGTGAGTGTTGGTGGATTATGGGGTGGGTGGGGGACGGGTCGGTGGGTGCATGTATGTGTGCCTGGGGGGTGTGTGTCTTCTTCTCTCTCTCTCTCTCTCTTCCTTCCCTCCCCTCCTCTCTCTTTCTCAGTGGGTGGGTGGGGGATGTGTGGGTTAGAGAGATGTGTGGGTGGGTGGGGGAGTGTGTGGTTGGGGGATGTGTGTTTAGCTGGGTTGTTGGGCGTTTGAGGGTGGGTGGTGGAGGATATGTGGGTGCGTGAGTGTTGGTGGATTATGGGGTGGGTGGGGGACGGGTCGGTGGGTGCATGTATGTGTGCCTGGGGGGTGTGTGTCTTCTTCTCTCTCTCTCTCTCTCTTCCTTCCCTCCCCTCCTCTCTCTTTCTCAGTGGGTGGGTGGGGGATGTGTGGGTTAGAGAGATGTGTGGGTGGGTGGGGGAGTGTGTGGTTGGGGGATGTGTGTTTAGCTGGGTTGTTGGGTGGGTGGTGGAGGATATGTGGGTGCGTGAGTGTTCGTGGATTATGGGGTGGGTGGGGGACGGGTCGGTGGGTGCATGTATGTGTGCCTGGGGGTGGGGGGGGGTCGGTGGGTGGGAATGTGGGTGATGTGTGGGTGGGTGGGGAGATGTGTGTAGGTGGGGGGTTGGGTGGGTGGGCGAGGGCGTGTGTGTATGGTTGGGTAGGGGATGTGTGAGTGTGGGGGGGGGGGGGGTGTCTCACAACATGGTAATATGCATTGTGTATGTTTACAACATTCATTTGACAATGTTTTTTCTATGTGAATGTATCATGCACTATTGATGAACGAGAGATGAAAGGGCCGAATGTAAGACGGGCCTACGTGCCCAATTTGTTACCCTTTGAAAATAAAGTTTGTTCGTTCGTTCATTTGTTCTCTCTCTCTCTCTCTCTCTCTCTCTCTCTCTCTCTCTCTCTCTCTCTCTCTCTCTCTCTCTCTCTCTCTCTCCTCTCTCCTCTCTCTCTCTCTCTGTATATGTTGGTTTGTCAATACATTATTAGTTCAATTATTAAAGAAAAATACATTCAAACTGACACGTGGACAGGTGAGTGGACAACTATTCAAGTGTCTAAGAAAAGCAAGAAACCGAAACCCACAAACAAGAAGGACGGTGGTCAAGCAGAGTCAGCAGTGGAACCAGATAGTGAGCCAGAGACTTCACCGGTACCTGTGTCTGACGCTGCAGCAGCAGCTGCGTCCCCTGTTCTCACTTCAGAAGTTGAGGAGTCTAGCTCCCCACAGATCAACAAACGAAAGAAGAAGAAAGAAAAATCAACTGAAAAGGTCAGTTATTTTGATCTATGGTTTAAAAAAAGAATAAGTGTTTCGCATTTTTTCTTTCTCAAGTGTTTGGAAAAGAACCCCAGTTGCATTGTAGTTCTACAAAAGAGCTGTAATTTTTACAGCAATGCAGCTTACTAGAGCTGTGCATTTTGGTACCTGCTTTGCCTTGTATTTTTCTACACCTACTGTCTTATCTGGGTCATGAATGTTTGGAAAGATAATGTGGTGGTTTCCCTTTGTCTTCCACGTACACATGGGGGTATGTTATCTCTGCCTTTGACATCAATTTCCAACTGTCAGGACAAACGAGTGCCCTGTCCTCTGATACAGAGTTGTCCACTTATCATGGTGGATACTCAATCCCCAGAACTGTTTTTGCCACAACATGGTGTGTTTCCCATTATCTACCTGCATTTTAGAATATGAAAAGTATCTTGCGTAATAAGCCTCTTATGCAATTAGCAATTGCATTGTCAGAAAGAGAGTACTGAAGTGTTACATTGAACATGTTCTGCTGTTCAATGTGAATCTTGGAATGTGAATTAACAAATTAGCAAGAACTTGGAAGCAACAGAGATAGGATTTCTGAGATGTAGGTTGTGAAGTAAAGACTGCAGGACATACCAGACAATCTAAACACAACATCAGGATTATTTCTTCTGCATTCATCCTGAGTTTTTTTTTTTTTTTTTTTGACGTAATTGTGTTGTCACTTGGAATCAAAGACTGGCAAGAGAAGGTCAACCAGATAGACGAATGGAGATGGCTTGTATCTGCAGCAAAGAACCTTAAAGGCTCGGAATGCTGAAGAAGAAGAATTGTGTTGTGCCTGTTTACAGCAGAGCTGTGATACTTGCGCCTTTCAGCTGACACATCCAACTTCTGTGGGCATTTGTTGACTGGGTTAATCTTCCTGGGTACATTAGGATTTGAACTTGTCACCTCTAAATTACAACAGTGCCTCACTGAAGACGTAAGTGTACTTAATGCATGGCCTGTTAGACACATCTATAAAAGGTGTCTTCAGTATGCAGGTGTCTGTCATCTACCTGAATCCACAGCAATGGAATATAGACAGAATCTATATTTAGCCATTGAAATGACACCTTGGGTTTCAGAAATTGATAACATTAAAAGAACACAGGTCACATAACAAGCACGGGTCACATAACATACAGGGCACGTAACAAGCACAGGTCACAGAACAAGCACAAGTCACATAACTAACACACAAGCACAGTAGTTCAACTCCCAGTGTGGTCACTGTATAACTTTCAATTTGCATATTGTCTATTGTGTCCTCTAATCTCTACTTCTTTCCCACTACTTATATGAATGCCAATCAATGACTCACGATTTGTTTCTCATTGCAACTCTACAGTAGGATTGAAAGTGTAAATCGTGAAGATGGAAGGTAGATATAATGCTTTACAGTGCTATGCTGACATTGGGATGTGTTGATGTAAAGCACAAATATAGACATATAACATCGCCAATGTCCTGTTTAAGACATCATCATCAGGTGCTCTGCCAGCTGGCATAGGGATTCATGTCTCTTCACAGATCTCAGTCTTTGGTGTTGTCGATCTGTTGGTGATATTCTTCCATGCCACCGTCTTTAGTCCATTCAGCATCATATCTCTTCGTCTGCTTCTGCCTTTTTACCCATTAATCTTTCCAGTTGTCACAGTGTTCTCCATTGCCTCTCTTCATAACACAAGCTGGTTGTCTCTTTCTTATAGTTGTATATAATGTTCTAGTTTCATTATCCTCTTCCAGGCAATGTTTGTTATTTACTCTAGCAGTCCAAGATATTTGCGACAATCATCTCAGGAACATTTCTGTTGCTTCTAAATTGTTCCTAATTTGTTCATTTACATTCCAAGATTCACTGCCATACGGCTAAACAGGTTCAGTATAACATTTCAACACTCTCTTTTTAACATTCAATGTTAGTGACTTATTGCATAAGATACTTTTCTTTTTCAGAAATGCAGCTTTTGCTTATCTATTCTGCTCTTAGTCTTTGGTGTGCATCATCCACCTGATGTTATAATTGCCTATAGGTATTTAATTTATCAACTTGGCTGAGCATTTTCCCTTCTATTGTTATCTCACATATATTTGGTGTTGCCCATTTCTCCTGTTGAATACTCAATAGTAGTTGTTTTTTTTTTTAAAGAGTGGCTTAGAGATGTAACACCTGCCTCTAACTGAAGCATTCTTCTTCTGCCTTTTATTCCCCAAAATGGATTGCTTTTACACCCATAGGATTCCCTGTACCTTACAGTAGATTATTTGTATGTCATCTTCAGATCAGAGCTGAAGACAAGGAGGAGCTCCCAGCTGTTTCTGTTGTTGAGAAGCCTGAACAGACCAGCACCATCCTTGCCCAGACACAGGTGAGGCTTTATTAGGTACTTCATCACCATCATCATGTTCCCTGCCAACTTACGTCAGCGTTCATGTGTCCTCACATATCTCAGTCCTTGGTGCATTCGGTCTTAAAATCTTTTACAAGACAACAAAGAATCTGTCCTCTCTGTACATAAAAAAATTGTTTACACTTATTTATTGTTAAGTCAGGCGTGTAACATTCTGTAGTTAACGATTGCCATTAGTAGTATGCCTTTTGTTAAAACAATTCCCAGTTCATATATATTTCTAACATTCCAGATGCCACATTTTGAGATTTTTCTAGGTAGAAGAAGGTACATCATGGATCCAGAGGCTTTCCTAAGGCTTTCTCTGCATCTTGCCATTCTTCTTCTTCTTCTAAAAGAGCCTCTGCTCATCTTGGTTGGCTGTGTTGGTTTTCTTTCCTTCTCCTTACATTTATTGAAGGTTGGATGGATCTGGCAGCTAAAGTTTTCTATGAGATGAGGTAGTCAGGCCCACAACAACCCACCTTAGGCACCTCTTATGACAAGCATGGTAGTTGATACTGTTACTAATCTTTGCTTGCCTTAATGGGCTTAGTTTGTGTGTATTCAGATCACTTCCCCTAAGCCATGGAGGTGGTGGACAGTTGTGAATATATTGGGTCATTAATTACCAACAGTGGTGACACAGTGAAAGAAATTAAAAGACGAATCTCCATTGCCCTTCAAAACCTAAAACAACTGTATAAATTGTGGTGTGGGACAGATAGACCAACAAAAAATTAGATTTTTAAGAGCATGCATCTTTCCCATTGCAATATATGCCTGTGAGACCTGGACGCTTACTAAACAAGCTGAACAGCGCATAAATGCCTTTGAAAATAAATGTTATAGATGGTTTCTAAGAATATCTTGAATACAGAAAAGAACAAATGCATCCATACGACAAGAGTTGAATATTGAAGAAGGTTAACTGCTAAAGATGATAAAACAAAGAAAATTGAAATATTTTGGTCACTTGAAGCATCATAAAATTTAGAGAAAACAATAATGAATGGGCATATGCCCGGGAAGAGTTTAAAAGAAAGGCCAAAGAGAAGATGGGTGCGGAATATGGCAGATGATCTCCAAATGGGTGTATCAGATGCGGGACATCTTGCTTATGACTGAGAAGTTTTCTGGAAGGTTATGGGAGCAAAGTTCTGCTACTGAATGAATGAGTGAAGCCATGCTAGCTTGTTTAGGCATGCACATTCTTAGCCCTTAGTGCACATATTTTTGGCTCAGCTATGTGAAAAGATATGTGGCATCATTTTGCATTTAACCCCTTTTATGGTAATAAATACCATAATTTCATATACAAATGTTATTTCAGGACCTTGGAGAAAGCAAGAGGAAGAAAAATAAGAAAGACAAGAAATCATCATCTGGTGCAGACGCTGCTGCTGCTTCTGAAAGCATTGTCCAAGATGCTGCTTCAGCGTCAGGAAAAACTGGCAAGAAGGATCCAAGCCCACCACCGCCACTGCCACCACCAGCAGTAGTTCCAGAACCCATCTCAGTTCAGGTTGCTGCCCCGGCCATCACTGACCAGGCAAAACCCAGCCCTAAGAAGAAGAAAGGCAAAGGCAAAGAAATCATTCAGGTGCGATCATTTGTTTTCCTTTTGTTATATGTGTCAAAACATTGTTTGTTTCTTTTGTAAGGCTCCGAGTGATCCTTTGGCCTTTTTTAGAAAATAAGATAGCACAATTGTAAGCATAATGATTCACTGTTATGAAACATGTAAATATCTTTATAACATGTACATACTGAAATTAGGTCGATGTCTGTGTTTATGGGTTAGGAAACGCTGTTTCACAATTCCCAAACATACTGGATCAAGGGTTTTAAATTAGTCACATGCGATTTGGTAGCTAATTGCTTGGCATTGATTTTGATGATATGGGAGTTACCCATTTAGAAAGTAATAGCAAAATATTGAACATAAACAAGGCCTAGTAAATTACAAAAGTCAGTAAATGCTGAGGTTGATTGCTACATCCTGTAAAAAGTATGTGGAATTAACTGAAATTAACATGGTTGTTTTCTTGGATAAACAGCTAATGAAAAAGTTCTAGAGCAACTCAATACAAAAGCTGCTGCTGATTAAAATAAAATGAGAAATCTTAAAGTCGGAGCACTTTGTTTCATCTAATATCAAAACAAGGAAACCATGATGGAGAGAAAACTTTAGGGCAAAAGAGCTAGAAGGCATCACAGATATAAATGGACAGACAAAATCTAGGCATGGTCAGGATATAACCCAGCAGGATGTACAACAAGGTCACAGGGCAGAAACTGATGGAGACTCAGTACTGGCAACCTTCACTGTGGAGATGGAATGTTGGCGATGCTTAGAAATATTTATGCAGTTTTCAGTTGTGCCTAACCAGTGGACTCTGCATGAATGTCAAGTGAATACTGACAAAAGGTGGGTGATGTGAACACTTACCAAAGATGAATATAGTGAATATGAGTGAAGTGAAGACTACCAAATATGAGTAAAGTTAACTCTGACCAAAGATAGGTGGAGCTAACAGTGACCAAAGATGGGTGAAGTGAACACTGACTAAAAAGATGGATGAAGCAAACGCTGACCATAGGTGCGTAAAGTGAACACTGACTAAAGGCGGGTGAAAGGAACATTAACCAAAAAGATTGATGAAGCAAACACTGACCGTAGATGGGTGGCGTGAACACTGACCAAAGATGACATAGTCATCTGTTGAGTTTCAAATTTACAACTTGAGCCTGAATTCACGCACTGTATCTAATGGGCTATATGCCATTCATTACGTTAACAAGGGATTTGTAAACAAATGCTTACATTTGTTACCCAATTTACACCTTGGTTTCATCTTTTTCAGAAGAAAATTATTTCTTAAGATCTCCTTCTCCTCTGCCTTCTCCTCTTTGTTCTCCTTCTCTTTCTCTTCTCCGCCTCCTCAGCACAGACTGAAAAATATTTAAAGACATCAGCAGATATCTTGGTGTTGTTGATTAAGTTGGTTCTGGAAAGGTACCAGTTTAGGTCACAAAGTTCATGATCAGTTCTGTATCGTTTGCACACTCTTGCAGAAAATATTAGCTTTAATTAACTCCACGATTTTTCATTCATCAGTAGCTTCTATCTTTAGCTTGTTGTATACATGGTATCTTTATTAGTATCTCAATATGCTGTCTTCAGAGCCTGAAGATAACTACTTACTTCTTCTTCTTTGCATGTATTCTTTTAATCTAATTGTTTTCTTGGCAATCTGCAGGAAGAAAAAGTTGTGAAGGCTGCTGATGTTCCTCTCAAACAGGTTGAAAGACCTGCAGAGTCTGTCAAAAAGGAAGCTGACATTCAGCTAAAGGAATTGGAAAAACCAGTGGAACCGGTCAAAAAAGATGCTGAAAAGAAGAAAACAAAACCCACTGCAAAAGGTAAATATCACATGTGTGAATGTTTACATGTTTACTAACTCATTTCTCTTCATGTTTACATGTTTACTAACTCATTTCTCTTCATATTTACATGTATACTTACAGATATTTATGAATAGTTACATGTATACTTATTCATCACTGTAAATGTTTACTTGTATACGTACTCATAACTAGTAGGCACTTTGGTGTCATGATTAGGACAATACTTTGGTAATGGCACGAGTGCAATTAGACAAAGGTTTTATGCCAGGTCTCGAATTCACTATAACTACTGAATGTAAACTTGGCCAGGAATCATGAACAATGCTGGGGTTGACTGCTACGTCCTGAAAGGATATGCAACTAACTGACATATTCACTATGGGGAGTAAGACCGGCCACCTCCTCCGTGCACTCAGGCCTACAAGATTTGATGGTTCGAACACATCACATACCCACAGCAGTTTCCTGCTACAAGAACTATTTGTTATGTTACACATAACTATAAGTTATAGATGTTTGGACGTATTATTAGTCTTCATTATATACCTCCAGTAGTACATATTTATACTTCATAAACCTCCAGTAGTACATATTTATACTTCATAAACCTCCAGTAGTACATATTTATACTTCACAAACCTCTAATAATGATGTCTATTTACAACTAGTAAAGGACTCTCTTCCACAACTTGAGGTGTATTGGGTATAAGGTGTTGGCCCCAAACTTGTCTAGCCCCATGGACACCCTGCGGGAGATGTGGTCAGTGTCATGCCGGCTGTCTTGACTTCCCTGGACATTTCCTGGTACCCACTGTTGCCTGTGTTCACCTGGGAGTCCAGCTGAAGCTTTCCAAACATCTCTGCCTTGATGTGGATGTGAACATATGACCACCGTGCTGGCAGGCAGGCATGCTAGCCACTGTTGCCTGTGTTCACCTGGGAGTCCAGCTGAAGCTTTCCAAACATCTCTGCCTTGATGTGGATGTGAACATACCACCACCGTGCTGGCAGGCAGGCATGCTAGCCACTGGACTATCGTTGCTTCCAGAGTTCCAGAGCAAGATGTAGGTAACGATGAAAGTGAGAAGATAATTTCAAGAGGTGGATGAACAGCAATCTTTCATCTTTTGCTTTTGTCTACAACTAAAGAAAGAGACAGAGTTGAGTTGGGTCAAGAACCAACATCACAGCACTCAGGACATTCCCATACATGTTTCATCCTCATCTTCAACAGCCAGCAAAGTGTCCCAACGCTAATGGTACCAGTGGCAGTAAGCGAGAGACAGAACATGTTGGATATAAATTACTGAAAGCTGATGGTACTCAGTTTATTAATGTATTGATTGAATGATATGTAGTTTTGCTAACTTTACATTAATTTTAATGTCTTTTATTATTTTTATATCCATTTATTTTAAGGAATTTGTTTCCTTTAGCATTTTCCTGGTATCTCATGTCTATTTTTTTTAATACAATATAGCCTTAAAAGTAGAAGCTGAATTAGCAGCTGCTCCAGTTTCTGTAGAAGACACGGGAGACAACGCTGGTTCTGCCGCAACAAATCAGGCCACAGCTGGCTTATCCTTTGATGAGATAGGAGGTAAGGGCTTTACAGCAAATAATAGTTCTCACTATTATTTAAATTACCACTTTCTTTCATCATCGTTATTTTCCTAATAAGCATTAGGCTCCACCTGTTACTGTCCTTTTATGTAAATTCTGGGTTCCAAATTTTATGGAAGTTTATGCTAAGGCTTGTGCCGAATCATGAGGAATATACTTGGTAAAAGTAAACATCCCTGACGAGCACATGAATTTAGTTCCATCCATAGAGGACACTTTTCTTAACATAATGTTTCTTATTTATCATAAACTTTATACCCGTAGTACATTTTAACAATGCGTTGTATTTATTATAACAGTTTAGTCATTAAGATAGTAGACATCCTCAATGAGTGTAGGCTTAAAACATGATTGGTTTGTTTGTCCTAACAGCCAATCTTATTCAACAAAAATTCATGAAAATTAATCAACAGAATACCTAACATTGTTATATTCCCCATGACAATTAACTCTCAGAATACCAAACATTGTTATATTTCTCAAGTTCATCCTAGATGAACTTTGCTCCATGGAAAACTATGTAATGTTTAATAAATACTACTTAAAACCTGTGAGACATGGCAAGAAAACAAGATGTGATGCCAAGCAACAGAATGGAGATTCAGATACAATTAAAAAATCCTGAGCCACATACAGTGGTGAGCTGTACAGAAATAGTTAGATCCGGTGTCTCTCTATAACTTGAGAAGTAGTAGATACAGCTGCAGTTGTCCTTACTTAATTTGAAAACTTAGCTACCCAGATACTCCTCCTGATCCCTGGGTTGGCTGTCTTGTCTCCTCGAATAAGGATGAAAAAAATATCCCAAAACACTTCTTATTTCACTCTTTATCTATCTCCAAGCTGTCCTATATTTTGCTATCTCACGCAGCTCCGTCCTTGTCCTCCCCATATTATTCATTTTTGTCTCTACTTCTCTTCTCTGTACATAAGCCTCGAATTTGGACTGTGCTTACACTCAGTAAATAAATGACCATAGACCCCGAGGTAGACCAAGAAGACGGTGGAGAGATAATATATATATACAGACCTACAAGCACTTGGAATCAGCGATTGCCAAGAGAAGGTCAACCAGAGAGACGAATGGAGATGGATTGTATCTGCAGCAAAGAACCTCAATGGCTCGGAACGCTGAAGAAGAAGTCTCTTCTCTGTGTGATTTTATGTCTTCCTTTATTTGTTTGCCCTGAGGGTTCCTGATGAAAGACTTTAAAGTTATTCATTCATTCATTTATTCATTCAGTTGCATGTCCTTTGCATAACCTCGCTCCCGTAACAACCTTCCGGACAACTTTACGGTCATAAGCCAGATGTCTCACGTCCGATACACTCATATCTAGAGATATAGTTATACATGCAAGCTTTAAAAATCCATCAGCATTTAGAAATCATAAAGAATAGACGAGTTGACCACTGACTCAGTTGAATTTCAGATGAGAACCAACCAGAAGTATAGTTTATGGCTTATAACTTTCTTATAGGAGTGCAGAAGTCAAGGAGAAACCACCACATTCATTTCCTCATGTTCCCAAGAATAAATGTATGAAATCGACCACTTATGGGAATGTCCCATATGTAATGATGTTTGATTGTTTATTTCATATTTCAAAAGAGCATATATAAAATGAGCATTCTAAATGTTTTAAAAAGTGGCTAAGGCACAAAGACATCTTATAATAAAGAAGCAGTCATAATTTTTGGCCACATTATGAGAAGTGAAAAACTGAAACATGATGTGGAAATACTTGTGGAAAGAGAGATAGAGGAAAGCAGCAAGAGAAGATTCTTGACAGCCTTGTCTCATGGCATGGAAAGGCATCAGCGCATGAAATGATACCGCCCTCCATGGCTAAAGGCTTGCGTTCGAAACACAGCTGCGGCCGATTTGGCAGCAGACCGCGTTACATTGGGTTTTAACATGTTGGTATGGGAGCCAATCATTCAGAAAGCAATGGCAAACTACTGAACGTAAACTTGCCAAGACATCAACAACATCAGTAAAATGCTGGTGTTGACAATGATGTCCTGTAAATAGGATATGCAACAACAAAAAAGAAATGATACATGTTGTTGGGGAACTCAAGATGTGGAAAAGCATGATTGCCCATTCTACTCGGCAAGGCATTTGATGATGATAATACACATTCAGATTTTTTACTCAAGTGAGATTGTTTTCTTCAGATGTGAACTTTGTTGTTTCTTTTTTATTCCTTCCAGACACCTGGCATGAGGCAGCTCCAAAAAGCAAGAAAAAGAAACCCAGGAGAGACAATTAGCCAAGAAGAAAAAAAAATGTGAGCGAAGGTAGCATCAGTGAAAAGAATCAACATTCCTGCTTTGTTTCAAATGTATGCTTTCTTGACGGAAATCTCATGGGTTTTTGCCTGTAGCAGCATAATGTCCAGTGAACATGCACTATCGTTATGACAAAGCCATATCCATTGTGACAAAGCCATATCCATTGTGACAAAGCCACTTCCGTTTAACAGTTTATCAGAATTGGGGTTTGGGCCACACGACTGATTAGAGATAATAGTTATATTGTGTTGCTTCTCCCCCCTTCAAAGTGGAAATGTGCGACTCATTTGCTTGTTTTATTTGCTTTGATAATGCTGTTGTTATTGCTATTGTTTTTTGTTTTGTTTTTCTCAATATCCTCATTTCTTGTCATGTCAGGTTATTTAGTTTGAAAACTGTTATGAGGTTTTTTGAGCATGTCACTCTGATTTAAATCAAGTTTTGTGACTGACCATAAATTTATTGGGAAATTAATGTGATAGTTTCTCTTTGCCTTGCACACATCATCATTTGGTGCTCTCCAATAACCACATTTCTGTCTTGTACTATTCAGGGTCTGTTTCAGGTTGTTGTTTTTTTTTCAGTACCATGCTTTTTTGATCAGCTGGGCAAGGAGACATCATGTTACCACTCTGCTTCACTCGTAGAGCTAGAAGTCTTGGAGGTCTTAGTGTGCCTGCATGCCACGTCTGTAGTGTGGTTGAATTGCCATCAGCGTCTGGATTATTTTGTCCTATAGTGCGTCTCAAGTCAACCCAATCTCATAATCCTGGGTCATCATCATTAAGTGCCCTGCTAGCAGGCATAGGCATTCATGTCTCCACAGATCTCGATCTTTGGTGGTCTGGATTAACTGCTGATGATATTCCTCCATTCCACCATCTCAGTCCATCCAGCGTCATTTCTCTTGGTCTGCCACTGCCTCTCTTCCCCTTGATCTTTCCAGTTGTCATGATGTTCTCCAGTGCCTCTCTTCTCATCACATGACCAAAGAAAACCTGGGTACCAGACAATTTTCTAAGGATTGTCTGGATAGGAAATGTGATGAGGAAGGAAACTGCCCGCTCCACCTCTTATGTCCTAACCTAGAATATGTGAAGGCCTAACATTTAAAAAAAAACTACCTTTACCTTTTAGTGACTTTATTGTTATTTTACCTTTCAGCAATGGGTCTGTAGGTGGTTTTTTGTGTTCTTGTGATACATTAATTAATCCTTCATTGCAGTTGGCTAGGGCTGTATCTTTTATAGATGTATTTGTGTCTTTTTGTTTTTGTGTTCAGATGAAGGTTTTCTAGCTCCATTCCATCACTTGTGATTGTGCGCTTGTAAAGTTGAGCAACATTTTTGCTTTTGGTTGATTTGTTCATTATCTTTGACATGGTGTCCAGTATAGCTTGGCATGTAACCAAATCTTAACCTCTGTGAAACCTTTGTGACATCTTTTAAAAGTGCATGCTGGTCTTTTCATGTTTGGCGCCAGATTGTTCTCCTTCTTTTGAGTTTTCATTTGGTGTTAAAGTTTTATTGTCAGTTTGTTCATGTGCACAATCATTTATTTTTTTTTTAAATATAATTTTAAACATGGTTACAAAGCTGGGGCAGTGGCTTAGGTGCAGTGGACGCTTTTAAGAATTCACTATTCATACTGAGTCGAAGGTTGGAAACCAGGTGCAGGAGATTTGGAAGCAGACCTTGTTATGTTGATTTTGATGGTATAAGTATCGAAAAAACAATGGCAAACTACTGAATGTAAACATTGCCTTGTATATTACACAAAAAATGCTGGGGTTGGTTATGAGGCCCTGTAAAGGATACGCAACTAATTTTTTAAAAATATGATTGCAATTGAATGTGTAGCAATTCTAACCAGGACAGAACGGTTTATTAAAGTTACATGTCATGAATACTGGCCTGCCGCCACATACATCAGCGTAAAAACATAAGCCTCCCCCCTATTACTGGCCTCTGTCCTTTAAGGGATTATTACAAGACTTCTAATTGTACAAATCTTGTATGTTTACCTCCTCCGCCTTTGGAGAAAGATGTTTATTTTCCCGAAGCTTTGACATTACTGTCTTTACTGGAAGTGATTTTAGGGCATTGAATTATTTTGAGTGCTTTTGGTCATTTAAGAAGTCTTTTTGTGATAATTGTATTTTTTGGTCATTTGAGTTGATGTGACAATATGGTTGTGATAGGATTTGTTTTGCTTCTTTCTGTGGTACTGGTTGTTTTTAAAGAAGCAAATTTACAATGTGTTTGATTAAGTACTATATACTGAATCTAAGAATAGACACCAGGGACTTTCCCATACATGCTTGATACCTCTCTTCAGAAGCCACGGAAGAGTTCCCATGCTAATGATTCCAGTAGCAATTTGATTAAAAGTTTACCCGGCTTTTCCTCTGCACTTTGAGTATCGTCCAGACATTCTGCTCTCTATACTCCTGTGCTAGTCTTTCCAGATATAGATACTCTATTCAGCTGCACTCTCCACCATATTTAAAAAGGGAGCAAACATGAAAGAAGGCTAAGAAGGACTGGTTTAGATGCTGAACCTGAATCATCACTTGAGACTGAACAAAGAGTTGGTTTCAAAAATCTGCACCCATCTGCAGCACATAAGGGACAATAGCTGATGGGAGAAATAAAATAGAGACTAATTAAATATGTTGACTGCATTAAAAGACTTGACATGATTATCAAAACCATACTGGAAGGAAAGGTCTGGCAGGTTGGCAGGCAGCAGGTAGTCAGTGAGATTTGTAGGAAGATAATGAGAGATGGATAACCTGCAACCTGTCACAGTGTGCCACTAGAGTTAGTCATAGAAAATGTTAGTGGTTGACTGCAGCCATCATTGTGGAGATGACGCTTGATTAATTGAATGGCAATACAGTTTAGTAATTTTGTGAATAGGCAGGCAGCCGGTTAATATCTTGGGAAACTGTCTTCCATGCATGGTTTATTAGTGTACTTTCCCCACATTTGCGTTTGGAGCACCTATCTAGTGAGTTAAGTGGTTGGTATGATGCTATAAGCTGTGAATTTCATCCGGAATGTTTTTGTTTTTCATCGATGATTGTGGCAAAATGCAAATTCAGAAAATGGCAGACACCTTGCTTGCCGGCTGGCCAGGCCTAATGCGATAATGCATTTGCATATTTTTTCGCATGTTTGTCAAATAGCAGTCATCTTCTACAATGAACTGCATATTTATCTGACGGATGGACTGCTGTTGGTGCTGTGACGATTTAGTCTTGTTGAAGTTTCTGTTTCCTTCACGAATTCGCATGGGACAAAAGATGGGCATTTCGTGTTGTTTTATTTTTGCTGGCACAGGAATGGACCAGTTATGGGGTGACCCATTACTATCAAATTTTAACTGTACGACTACTAATACTATTTCTAAAGTTTAGTATAAAATGAAAATTTGCCATACACCAATATATAAATTATTTTTTAACTGATGTTCCATATCAGTTTGTATAATACATGTGAGGTTGGGTGTTATCTCAACATAGACTCTTCCTGTATTATATGCATAAATATTCTAATGAGAGAGATCTTTTTTTGGTATCTATTTGTCTGTCTCACTGTATCTTTGTCTCTTTCTGTAATGACTGTACATTATTTATTTTATTAATTGTATGCAGTTGTTAACATGCTAAAGGCCAGTGTTATGAGACGTCAGAGACCAGCTTCATGTCTGCATATTTACAGAACTACCAAGGTTTGTTAGTTCCCTTGCTCAGAAGTCGTGACAAGTTATCTTAGTTCCCTTACTCAGATTTCATGACGAGTTATCTGTCAGGTCACTGGACATTTTGTTGTATGACTGTTCACGCTCATCAAAATGTTGACTGTTGCAATGTCTCAGCAGCTTTGACCTCTCAGCTCATGGGATTGTGTTCTTCAGAATTAAAGTTCCTGTCACTTTCCAGTTAGTGATGGGAAGTTTTGTTTTGTTTTTCTTTTGAACAGTTGACAACAGAACAGCAATTTGATGGCTGGTTTTATATTTGTATACAACTTTTATTACTTGTTTGTGATGTATATTTGTGTCATGTAGTATTTTCACTCTCAATTTAATGAAAAGGGAAATTGTTAGTGTTAATATAAACATACAGTTTGAGAATCCCTGAGTAGTTGTTCCCATAAGTTTTTGAAAAACACTCGGAAACAAATCATTTAATTTTTGTATTGAAAACAAAAAGGGTTAGTTAACCGGTGAATAAATGTCTTCTCTAGTTTTTTTTTAAAAGTTATTTAGCTATGCTTTGCCAAGTGGTTAATTAGTTCTGAACTCTGCATTGATCTCATTTTTAAAAGTTATTTAGCTACGCTTTGCCAAGTGGCTAATTAGTTCTGAACTCTGCATTGATCTCATTTCAGCACTTCTGTTTATTGCTGTGGCACCAGTCTTGTCTATCTTAAATGTAATCCAGTATATTCATTCAGTTGGCTTTCAGTGTACTTCTTTAATGTGTTTAAGAAACTTATTTACATAGTCAGAATATTTTCAAATGGAGTTAACCATCGTGAGCCAGTCTAGCCTTGCGGTCACTGTTGTCTGGAAATGTCTCCTGAAAGTCACGGCTGTGGGAAAATATCTCCTGAACAGTCACGCTGCGGGGTATGTGCAGGTCTCTTCAAAGTTTGCAGCAATAGCTGTGCCAGCAGTATCCTGAACTTAAAGTCATATCTGTGTAGCAGGTTGCCTAAACATGCAGTTGCATCCATTTACTAGGTATCCCGGTCTGTTTTAGTCATCTCACACTCAACAGTTCTTCAGCAAACTATGCTCATCTTTCATCTGGAGTCCTTGAGAGCTTCAGTGATTGTGTCAAGGTCTCTTCTGAGGACATAGCAGTCCATTGCAGAACCCATCTCTTGTAAAGTACATATGTTCCTGTTGCTAAACAGGCTGTGGGAGGAGGAGGGGAGGGAGGGTTACAATAACACAAAATGTGTGAGAAGCTATTCTTCATGTGTAGCAGTGGTGTCTCGTGCGTTTTAGTTGTTGCTTTACAAGTAGTCACATGTGCACATTTTGTTTAAGATAAATAATCAAAGAGCTGAATGTCGACCTCTGGATCTGGGATCTTGCATACGCCAGAACTTGTTACATTTAGTGCTTTGTGTTGTTGGTTCCATGTTGTTGTTTCAGCTGTACAAGAAGTGATATTGTCTTGGATTTCCCAGCAGGTTCTCATACCACATGCTCATAATGTTTATGCCAAAATCTTCACATGCATATTTGGCAGGGGGATGATAGGTGGAATGGCTTCTCCTGTATCACCTGGCCTGGCTACTAGCAGGCTCACATCTCAGCTAATTCCACTCCTCATGTGCCACAATCATCTCCATGGATTTATTAATTCATTTCCTCATACATGTATTATATATTTAGTGTTACCATACAGAAATATATTTTGAGTATTTATATGTTTTGTGGATGTATTTTGAACATACATACATTTCATTGGTGAAAAGTTTTGAGAGTTTAATTCGCTTGTATATGCATGAAGTTTTTTGCATGAAGTTTTTTTTCATATTAAAGTTTTGATTTGAATTGGGTGGCAACATAATCTTGTTATGCTAACCATGTGTTGCCGATGAGAGCACCACTATTGTTATGGGATTTTTAACCTTTTGACTGAAATACTTCAGAAGTGACAACTAGGCAAGGAAATGGCATACCGGTGACATGAAGATAAATTCACCAACAGATAGCTACAAATTCAGGAGTCACATAAATGACATATGTTTACCCTAGTATATTATTAAAATAACAAATGTTTTGCCCTGTAATCAAACACAATAAATAGTCAGTTTGGGAGTGTTCAAAACAAGCATTTGATTCATGCATGTCTAGAATATACCCTCTTACCTCTTTCCAGATAATTTTTAAAGATAATGCCAAAGGAGACATTAAAGACAATCATTAAGGCAGTAGTGTATATCTGCCAAGCATGCAACATACTATGATGCACATTAAAATATCTAGCCAGATTTCTTTAGCATGTTGAAGCCAAACATAAACTACAATTACACACCATGCTTTGCTTGATCCATGTAGACATTAGGTGATCATACATGGTGTGTTGTTTGGGACAGAAAGAGTTAACCATGGACCTTGATGCCTCTAGTCAAGAGCCGTTGCCACTGCACGCAGTGGTTATGTTGAATGCAAGCAGGGAGCATGTAAATTTACAGATGTTTTGTGCAACAGAGATTATATATAATATTAAATATTTACTGCATTTCTTACATAAAGAATAGTTTGAGTTGCCATACAGAAAGTTATTTTCAGCATATATATGTTTACTGAATGGAAAATCTTCACAATTTTATTCACATATTATCTCATTTAATATATGAGTCATGTTTTAAATATTACCATATATGAGTTATTTTAGCATAAGTATATTCTGTGAATGGAAAGTGTTTGCTACAATATTAATTCACTTCTTTGTATTATGTGTGAGTTATGTTTTAAATTGAGGTATGGTAGTGTAGGGGCTAGCATGATGGCCTGCCCGCCCAGTGGTCATGTGGTTGAATCCCCGGCATGTTGGAAATTTTCTTTTACTTTGACCCGGGGGATTCCGGTTTGACTCAGCCTAAAATTGGCACCAGATTCTGAGGGGAAAAAGGTTACTTTGTGTGTGTGTGTGTGTGTGTGTGCGCGCGCGTGCGTGGGTTTGTTTTGTTTTTTTTTTTTTTCGGTGCACACATAGCAATGTATTGTTCAGCATTCGTGTTCTATGAACTAGTACCTTATGTGATTGGGGCTTGAGGGTCACGTACTGTATATTGTATGGTAGTTTGTATTTGTTCTAAACAATTATAAGTCTGCATTGCCATCAATGTTCACTGTGTACTAGAGACTTTAAATATATGTGGTGCTGCCTGGAAGCTGCCGGCTTCACTACGTCCCAGTTATTCAATCGCTATTTCTGAATTCTGTTATACCATTATGGGACCATTGACACGTGTACACGTGAGGTCTGTGTGAAGACTCTATGATGCTTACCTATATGTGTGTGTCTGTGTGAAATAACTTTTTATGCAACATTCAGCGAAGGAATACGAGTGGACTGCGAAGTTACTTTCAGGGTTTCAGTGTTGTCTCATGTCAAATCTGATATACAATGAATCTATGGATTGATTATATATAAACATACATATGTGCTAATTTTATCTGTGTCTGTTTGTGTTTGAACTAATTATGATTCACAATGCATGTTTCAATGTATTTTTGATTTCTAACAGTAACGGTGTCATGTACATGTGTATGAAATCTGTAGCCTTGCCTATAAGGTCTTCCAAATTGTATTTGAATCTGCTAGAAGTTCAGCGTGTTGGACAGGCATGCTGTTGGAGTATACTGTTTTCACATCAGCCATGCAATCATCAGTTGACTCTTTCTGTGCTGTAGATCACTGGAAGTTGGGCCCAGAATATACTGGCAGTCAGTTCTGGTAGCAGTGTTTTCAGCATGTTAAGAATTAAGGACGGAAGCCACCCACAAAAAACACAGTTCCCAAGTTTCTCTTGTGCTGAGTTTTATTTCAGCAGCATTTTGGTCATCTTGTGGTCATTTTTTTTTTTTCATAAGTGATTTTTGCAAGAACACTAAGCTTTGTGAGTGAGAGAGTAAGAAATGGTGGTTTTTCAAAAGCATGGTATTTGTTAAAAGTATTTCAACATGCTTGTGGATCGTGAATAATATGTGCCATTTGTATCATACTCCAAATTTGCTCATATGGTTTTCATTGTCTACATTCAGTTTTATGTCTTTGCTGTATTGATGTTTTGACAAAAAACAATTACATGCTCTGTGTGTGGAGCATGCAGATTGAAAATCATATATACTTACAAATGATTAGGCAGTAACGTACACAAGTAATATGTTGTATAACTAATCACTTCGACAACGTGCTCATTAGATGGACTTCTCAGAATGAGATCAGTATCAACAAGATTCTCTACTGTGTTAGATGTATTGAATAATCTTATGATGTTTTTCTGTGAACCATGTCTTTCATGTCAGTTTCATGTACAGATTTCTCTCTTATAGGTTGAAGAGTGTTTGTGAATCAGACTTGATATTCTCCCCCAATGGGCAACCAAACAAAAAAAACATCAGGGGTTCATAAAGCTAGTTCCATGGGACCCTATTTATCATGTACAGATTTCTCTCTTACAGATTGAGAGTATTTGTGAATCAAACTTGATCATCTCCCCCAGTGGACAAAGCAAAACACCTGGGGTTCTTAAAGTTAATTCCATGGGACTTATTTGACAAGTTCTTGAAAATCATGCATAATGTAGCATTTTCAGAGTGTGAGTCCATATCTACTTCAGCAGATTTGGGAGACTTGACACCTTAATTATGCTTGTATTGAGAAAGCTTTGGCATCATTTCATTTTGAAACAGCTGTAGTTATTGATAATTTTGGCCAGAAATGGTTTGAGTTTTGATTAACTGGTATATTGGTGATTGTCTCGGCTTCAGCGTTATTCTTTCTACTTCACGTTCTGTTGTTTGCTTATAATCAAAGTGTTGAGTTGTTTCCTGTTGTTGTAACAGATATAATATTGGAGCCCAGGATGTGCCAAAATGTTCACTGTCTCACATGCTCGGAGTCACATGCTGTACTTCGAAGTTGTTAAACCTTCAGTGCGAACAGAAAATTAGCGCAATTTGCTTTTGATGCGACAGTTGTTATGAGAGGATAAAAACTACAAAAATGTTGGCTCAGAACTGATCAGTCAAAGATTCATGAAAATTAACCTCACAAGATACCAGTCTGCAGATGTGTAGTGGTAATATGGTCATGAAGAGTTAAATTTTGTCTGTGATTTATTGAGAAAGATTACTTAGGGGAGACAATGTTATTAACATCCATTTCAGGGTGAACAAAAGTGGAGTCTCACAAACATTTCACATCTAATATTGTGCTCACAGGTACAATTAAATAATGAAGACACAAAGAATAGAATGCAAAATTTATTGCCTGGAATATTTTACAGCATTATCAGGTCAGAATACACACAACATAAAACTAAAGCAGTTCTTCTTCTTCTTTCGTTCGCTTGAAATATGTCTATAACTGCAATGTTGTCTCTTGTATGAATTTAACTGTCTTTTTTAGTTCACACAGCGGTCCATAGAGTTTATCTTCCACTGTCGTCTCTCTAGGCCAAAGGTTTGCCTACATATGTTATTTTTTTGGCAGTCTTGGAGTATGTGCTCTGCTGTCTGCGACGCGACGCCAATCCACATGTGCACATGGCTGTTTCACTAATCTTGAATTTTTTATACATGTGGTTGCGTAATCTATTGTGTTCTGTTCTGAGGTGCAGAATAATGACTTGTTCTGGTCTGTCCATAACGTGGTAGTCATCTTGAGCAGGTTTTGGTGGCTTTCTAACTGATTTGATCATTCTTTTCTTTTGGTGGTATGTAACGGGCACATCAGGCTGTTCTTCTTTTGCTCCTTCCTTAGCCAATTGATCAGCTCTATAAAGCAGTGAAAACAATCCTTCATGATAAAATTAAGACCAAGAAAATACTTGATTTGGAGCATTAACAGAAACACACCTGGTTAGTGAGCTACACAAAGGGCCTAAAAAAGAAGACTAACTCATAACAGCAGGTGGACACATGGTGGATCTCTGACTAGCAGAGACAGCTCAGTTAGCTGCTAGATAGGTAGCCAGAGTAAATAGGTAGATGGGTACTCTCTGTTGATGCCTTATGCATTGCATCTGTTCTTAGTTCATGTTGTTTTCAAAACCTCATCTACAATAACTTACAACTGTCATTCACGTGTGCACAGAATACTTGTACACGGCGTGCCAAATTCATTTTTGGTCATGGAATAGAGGTTTCTACCTAATTTTGAAACAAATTCTGGCACTGTTTTCCTTCTGGTTTTCTTTTTTTTTTTTTTTTTGGTTTTTGTTTTTCCGGTACAACTTACTTCATTGCCAGGCATGTTTAACTTATGTTGTTTATGTGTATCACAGTTGCCCGCAGTTTGTGCCACGGTTGTTTGGTTCAGTCTCATTTTTTAGTATTTAGATTTTAGAGATGGTGGTGGTATTGGTTGTTCCTGATGTCCAATTTGGCATGAAATCAAATGTCCTTTATTAATAGCTATCTTGTATATTGCAATAATACCTTTTTGTTTGTGTAGTTATTAAATGCATGCCTTCATTTCTTCATGTACAGAAGTTGTTATGAATTCAGTCCATCTAATTCAAAGCACCAGTGTTATTACTTTCAAAATATGATGTATTGTGTTGTGTTCATATATTAATGCATTGTGTCCTTGAGATGAAGAGTCTGCTGCCAAAAATACACATTGAACAATGACTACAACTAAGTATTTCTCATTTTCTTGATCCATTCTTCTTTGTACACGCTCAGACATCAACCTGAATATATTTTCATAATGCAGCAGTCAACTCAGGGTTGATGACATCTCCATAGAGTGTGTCCTAAAATGGAACGGGCGTAGGCCAAAGTAACTTTGTCTGTTCTTGAACCATTGTGCACTGACAGTATTTTTGTTATGTTGCTAATGAACGGGATCTGCCACAAGTTCACCTTCAAACATACAAATATCAAAAGAATATGTTGTTTAAAAATACATATAGAACTTGAGAGAGGCTAAATCGCAAAGATAGCTGATCACAAAAACAACTGATCACAAAACATCAGAATGCGGCAGTCATCATTTTTTGTCCACACTAGGAGACAAAATTTAGAACATGTGACAACTGGGAAAATGTGTGGATAAAGTAACAAGGAAGACAGTGAGAAAATTCTGGACAGTCTTGTGTCATGTCACGTAAGGGAGTCAACACATAAACTGATACACACTGTTGGAGGTGGCAAGATGTGGAGAAGCATGAATAGAACATAACAGAAAAAGTTAAGAAATTACTACTAAATCAAACTTTAATGGAACATTGCACGATGTTGAGACAGACATTAGAATTAGATCCACATTGGCAAACGGATTTAGAGAAAAACTTTATAATCCAAATGTTTTAGAGGAAACCCCCAAAATCTTAACATTTTAGAGCGAAACCCCAAAATCCTAACATCAAAGACAACTTGGTGTACAAAAAAGAATCCTAGTGTTGTGCATCTGGCCTGACAATTATATTGTTCTAAAATATGGGCCATGGATAAACATAATGGGCATTGTAGAGTATAAAACAAAACCACAGGAACCAGCTTGTTTGAAATATTGACTAATGAGCAGGTTCTGGAAAATATAATGGAACAAGGAAGACTTCTTAAAGGGGGACAAAAGCGAAGACTGTCATGACTTGGTCACATCCTAAGACAGAAAGATACAACAAAAATTGGCACAATGTAGGGGGAGATAGATGGAGGCGGTCTTCTCTTTCTTCTTCCTCTATACAGAGGAACATGTCACAACTAGTGTTGCATCTCTCAGGTAAGTGTGTCCAACTTTGGCATGCAGTGACGTTTGATGTAGAGACTACTCCCAACCCACTTCTATGGTATGATCTTCATGGGAACTGTCGCAGAGTTTTCCTTCCCCTCTCCTTACTCAGAAACCATTGGGTTGTGCAAGACTGGCACTAGTATTTTACATCTAGAAGAGACATGTTAGTGTGTAACTAGGTCATGATTCAGCACAGCACATTCAGGCTGGTTGTAGTGAGGCACAGGCTGGTCTTTCCCTCCACATGTTGTAGTGCGGCCCAGGGTGGTCATTTCCCTCTGTAGGTCTGGGGTTTCACATTGTCAACAGACTCCAGCCCAGGGTCAAATATGGGGGATTTTATCTATCCGAGATGAATAAAGATCACACCGTGAACACATTGTGGTGACTGCTGGGGCAAAAGGTCTTGGTTCCCCAACCCAGACGCCCTCCCAACAGACACCAGCAATATTAGACATTTCATAGACTTTGAATAACGAAGACACAATTTATTGCATGATTTATTGCCTGGTATATTTTGCTGCATCTCGTCAAATTGTGCAATCTATTGTTTGTGTCTTCATTATTCAAACTTGTTACGGGAAAATATTGTTTAGAAATTTCATAGACTGTTCATACATACATTGTGACATGGTTGTGCTTGTTTAACTGAAGTATAGGACAGCAGTGCTTGTTGCTGACGTGCCTGTGTGCATGCTTGTTAGCATAAGCTCACCTGGATAACTTATTGTGATTTGCTTGGAATTTGCAGCTGTAGCATCTTACGTTTCTGTCTTCGCTCACCATATTGAATTTTGACTTGAAACCCAAAAAAAAGAAAAACTTGCAATATGTTAGCACAATGATTTTATGCATGAATATTATGTAACAAGTTGCTGTCATTGTTTGCCATTTATTTGGATAATCTTATGTATTATTGCCATTCACCTTATGAATTATGATGATACTTTTTATATGAAGCAATTCATCTTATGCTTAACTCCTTTTGCTCCAACGAGTTATTAGATTAATCCACTCTGTTCTAGTTATTATTTTTAACTCCTCCTGTCGCATAAAGTTTGTTGACTTCAAGCCGTTCTTTCATGCTTATTATTTAACTGTTCCCAAGACAATTATTCAACAGTCTTTGGACAAAAACAAGTTTAGAATAACTGCTGTTTGAGACAGAAAGGGTTTTTAATGTAATATTTTACTGTCATATTGGAATCTGACTTGAAAAAAATAAAGTTACATTATGTTGCTGTCGTCATTCACATAGAATTTTAGTTTTGCAAAACCTGGTTATATTTTACTGTAATTATACACTGCATCGACTATTGAATCTGTCATCATTCATTGTACGTACTCTTGACTCTGTCATTATTCGGTGTATGGAATTTTGTCTCTGAAACACGTTGTGCATGCGGCTGTCATTATTCTCATATGTGTGTAGAAGAGATCTGCCCTGTTCATTCACAACAAAATGAAACAGTTAGTTAATATGTACATATACCATTTCAGTTAAGTTCAGAAACAAAACAAATCACACTAATGACAATAGAGTTCCATCATGTTAGGGCAGAATAAGACCATGGCAAAGCTTTCTAGTGCAGGGAGCCATGAGTTGTGTGTGGTTTGTATTTGGTGTGCTTTGTAAAGCCCTGAAAGTCTGACACTCAGTTTTGGCCACTGACAAGTCCAGCTAAATTGTAACTTCAGCAACGTGTCTGGCCACATGGTTCTGTTCTGCCACGCATTCATTCAGTTGGGTTATAGAGTCAGTGTTTGGGTTTTAGAGTCAGTGTTTGGGTTATAGAGTCAGTGTTTTTGTTATTGAGTCAGTATTTGGGTTATAGAGTCAATATTTGGGTTTTAGAGTCAGTGTTTTTGTTATTGAGTCAGTATTTGGGTTATAGAGTCAATATTTGGGTTTTAGAGTCAGTGTTTGGGTTATAGAGTCAATATTTGGGTTTTAGAGTCAGTGTTTGGGTTATAGAGTCAGTGTTTTTGTTATTGAGTCAGTATTTGGGTTATAGAGTCAATATTTGGGTTTTAGAGTCAGTGTTTGGGTTATAGAGTCAGTGTTTTTGTTATTGAGTCAGTATTTGGGTTTTAGAGTCAGTGTTTGCTGCAGGAGTGTCCAACATATACGGAACAAGAGAAACTTGTTCTTCCCTACAATCTTCTAGATTTGAGAGCAAACTTCATGGAGATGACAACAAGCTCAGTTGGGCTACTGATGACAACAAGCTCAGTTGGGCTACTGATGACAACAAGCTCAGTTGGGCTACTGCTTTCTGTGGGAATATTCAGGCTGATGTCTGAAAGTATGCAAAGAAGAAGAAAGTCATTTTATGTGCATTAATTGGGGGAATTAGTTCATGCATATTTGTGCTTACATACTGTAACGTCTGCTCTTTAATATTCATGATGAATTTATATGCAACATAAACGCTATGGTTCAGCGAAAAGAGAAATCATGACTGCATCAAGTTATGACTGTAAAATGAAACAAGTTGATGTGTGTCATTCTTGCGGAAAAATTACAAGCATAGACACATGTACATGCATCAGGAACTTTAGATGCAAAATCAGGAAATTTGACACCAAATATATGCATGCTCTAACCGAGGAAGATAAGGTTAGAAATGGAAATGAGGTCAGCATGATATAGAAGGAAGTAAACAGAGTTAAGTAGTGACATCTATAATAGTGTTGATTGTTGATTTCATTTGCATGGACACTTCCTAAAGTGTTGATTAAGCTGCTCTCCAATCTGAGTTTTACTGAACTATTTGAATTACATTAGTTTATGACAGTAGGCTGGTCCTTAATAGTCAAGTGTCCAGTATTAAGTCTGGTGTGTAGTGGTCAGTGACCAACCAGTCTAACAATAGCTGGTCCCTAATGGTCACTCTTTCGGCAATCTGCTGTATCTTGAACATATTAATGGGACTTCATAAAAACTTTATGTATGTGTGTATTTTCTGCCTTATTATGTCCTGAGTGAATCATTCAGATCTCTTATACATACATCTGTAATAAAACAATCATGAAGTGTTCGTTATCATTATTCATCTGATGAATTTACTTTAACAATAAAACCTGATAAAAGATGTTATTGTCTTCATTTAAAAGATGTTATTGTCTTCATTCACCATTGACTTAAAAATGCTATTGTCCTTGTTATTGATGTAGATATACATATATATTTTCCGTGGTGGTGGTGGTTGTTGTCTGTTGATGCCAACGGTGCAGGGTTGCCATTTTTTGATTGATGTTTCTTCTCTTTTAACGTGCATAGCTATATTTGTTCTGCCATTAACATACAGCGTTGTGAATTCAATCTTACAGTATTGCGAATGCAGTTCTTTGAGAGGTGGGTGATATGTGATTTAGTTTGTTCTCTTAGATAACATGTGATTAATGTGTTCTTGGATCATGTGATTTAGTTGATTTTTTTTTTCTGGGAGACATGTGATTTAGTTAATGTGTTCTTGGATAACATGTGATCTAGTTAATGTGTTCTTGGATAACATGTGATTTACTTTTATGTCTTGAATAACATGTGATTTAGTGTGTTTTCTTGTCGGTGCATACATTCATGCCAAATGTTTAAATGTTGACTATGATAGGGCACAACAGAACCAAGAGGCACACAACTGGAACCCAAAAATCCTCATCTTGTTCTTTCCCCTTAAGTCATGAATTGCTATTGCGTTTGATGGATTGATGTCAAATGTTCTTTTTCTGGATGGACAGGTGACTTTAATGTGGTGAAGATTTGTCAGGGGGAGCGGTTGGTGAGGAAGAGCAAGGTAACTCCACCTCATAATCTTCTAGCAAATGTTTAGACATATCATTCACGTCCTCGCTTATACATAATCCTAACAACATAACATCCTCACTGACACACAAATCCCAAATGACATGCCTGGCTGGTACACAAGTACTAATCCATCCACCCTAACTTCACTTCTAAGGGTAATACACATGTTTCAATTCCACATCCTAACGTATACAAATCCCAAATTCACACTTCTTTTTCTTCTTCTTCTTCTTCTTCTTCTTCAGCGTTCCGAGCCATTGAGGTTCTTTGCTGCAGACACAATCTGTCTCCATTCGTCTCTCTGGTGGACCTTCTCTTGCCAGTCGTTGATTCCAAGTGCTTGTAGGTCTGTATATGTATTATATCTCTCCACCGTCTTCTTGGTCTACCTCGGACATCATTTTATCAAATTCACACTTGGATACACAAATCCCAACTGATACACAAATCCCAACACCCTGACTGATATTCATATCCCAGCATTACACAATGGCTAATACACAGATTCCAACTGACACAAATCCAAACTTCACTTCCTAACTGCAGTACCTGAACACGCTTGTCGAGGGTATGGTCTGTTGTGCCCAGAACTGGTATCTCTGGTCTGTGTTGTCTTGTGCACTGAAAGCCGTGTTGTTTCGTGTGTCCTGGTTGTTAATGTACTCACCAGACAGTGACATGTGCACTGGTCGCCAGACATTGGTAAATGCCTAATGTTATAACTATATATCTTGAGAAATAAATGGAAATGTTTATTTTGTGACACGTATTTTTGTCTGTAGATTTTCAAACAACAAAAATTAATAAAAATATACAACTACATTGACGTTTTCTGTTGTGTGTGTTCAGTGTCAGCGTTCATGATCATGTCCCACATCTCACATGATCACAACTTTCAGATCAGGTCTGCATTTTTGTTCCGATGATGTTATTTGGCCAAGCCACCTAGGATCTATCTAAGTACCTCTTTGAGGGCGATGGCAGCACCCAGGATGCTTTACAGGCTCTTTCAGCAAATTTCTGTCATTGAGTATGGTTTAGGGCTGCTGACAGTATCAAAAGGCCAGTTTGAAAGGTTGGAGCGCATACAGAATGCTGCCATGCGGTTAATACTGGGGTGCACAAAGGACACACCAATTATCTGCATGAGGCATATCCTGACGCTACCTACAATGACGGATAGACATAGGGTCCTTCAGGATAAATGGTACCTGAGAGTTGCCGCAGACAGGAATCACCCACTGCATGCAGCAATCGATATGGTTACGGGTCATAGACTAAGACGAGGCAGGTCCTGGATGGCACAAGCAGAACTTTCTATAAGTCAGATGTGTGATCTAGAGACCATCATTCGTGAAGGAGATTGGGTTGAAGTTCCGGATGACATGACAGACTGGCACAATGTAATGATAACACTGGGTCGTGAGTGCAGAGAATGGGCAGCGGGCCGCACTGAGTTTGAAGTGCAACAGCTGATCCAGAGCAACACACATCAAGGTGACATAGTCATCTACACCGATGGGTCAGTGGTGAGAAACAGACGTAGTTACTGGGGCTTTATTGCAAAGGCTAATGGGCGAGTCTTGAAAAAGGAGAGCCTGGCATATGAGACTACGACCTCCAGCATGAGAATGGAGGTGGATGCAGTGACAGCGGCATTCCGGTGGCTAGAGGAGACTACTGCAACACACGTTGCATTCATTACGGATTCAAAGAGTATGCTTAGCAAGGTGGATAAAGGAATGTTTCGTGTGGAATGGCTCTCGTCGCTTCAGGGGTCACAGATTGTGAGAATTGTATGTATATTTTACATGGCTATGTTGTTTTCTAGCAGTTGTCCTTTTATTCCATAGTCTTCAAGAATGGTCCATAATTTGAATCTGTTTACTCTATCGAAAGCCTTTTCCCGATCTACAAACACAATATTCTGCTGGTCGCTATATTCGATAGTTTTTTCACAAATTTGTCTAAGTGTAAATAATGCATCAGTGCAACTTTTACCGTTCGTGACACCAAATTGTACTTTGTTTAACTGTTGTTCAATTATGGGTCTAGCTCTTTGTTCCAATAGTTTTGCGTATATTTTCCCTATATAACTCATGAGTGATATACCTCTGTCTGTTTCGCACTCTCTCATATTGCCTTTCTTTTTCCATACTATTACTACTGCCTGTTGCCAATCGTTTGGGACTTTCCTTTCTTCCCACGCTATATTAAAAAGCCTTGTCCGCCATTTAAGTCTAGTTTTCCCATATGGCAAGATGGCCGGCTCTCTGGCCTAGGGGTTGAACGTCTTTCTCCGTAATCCTGTATATCCACGTAAGGAACGTAACCTGCGCGAAAATCGGTAGCGGTTCTCGCCACGTTGGTAACTTACGGTCGCTCAGAAAGCAATGGCAAACTACTGAGCGTAATCTTGCCTAGTACATCAACAGTAGCTGAAAAATGCTGGTGTTGTCTGCAACGTCCTGTATGGAATATGCAACATACAAGGGGCTTCTCATAAGTCTTTAGCCTGACCATGAAGAAGTAGACGGATAAAATTTTAATTTGGCACACGTATAGCTCATTCAATTTGTAATTGACATATGAATTATGAATTTCCCTCAACTGGTTTTCCCAATATGGTGCATGGCACAACACACCCTATCGACCAGATCTGCACATCCAACGGTTTGTCAGAACAATGGAGATATCAGACGCTAGGACTGTGATAAAATTCTTGAAGTTTCAGGGAAAAACACCTACAGAAATGCATAGGGAGATGGAGCCAGTGTTTGAAGAAGTCTGTCCTTCGTTTGCTTCTGTAAAAAATTGGTGTTTGCTGTTTAGGTGTGGCCGTTCCCAAGTTGCCGATATGCCAAGATCAGGATGACCGTCCTCAGAGTGCAATGATGCAAATGTGAAGAAAATCATAGACCAGGATAGAGAAATGACAATTGCAGAGATATCGGGTTCAGCAAAACTGACTAAGAGTACAGTTTTTAGAATTTTACACAACAGACTGAACATGAGAAAAGTGTGTGCCCGCTGGGTCCCGCACCTGCTGACATGTGAACAGAAACAAACACGGGTTGATTGCTGTGGTCAGTTGCTCTACATGTAACGGTAAAAAAATATGTTGACGACCATGGTGACGGTAGATGAGACTTGGATTCACCATTATGACCCAGAATCCAAAATTGCCAGCATGCAATGGATAACCCCGGGCTAGCCAACACATGACAAGCCAAGAGCACAACAATCGGTAAGAAAAGTGATGCTGACTGTTTTGTTTTTTTTGGACTTCAAAGGTGTCATATTGAAAGATTACATGCTTCATGGCAACACGGTTAATGGGCAGTACTATGCAGATCTCCTTATCAAACTAACACAGGTTGTGACCAGAAAACGAAGGATAACGCGTACGCAAATTCTGCCTTTGCTTCAAGACAACACGCCCGCCCATAAAGCACGGCTTGTGCTGCAAACTGCCAATGATTTGAATATTGAAATTCTTCCACACCCACTATATTCTCCAGATTTTGCTCCATCAGACTTTTTTTCTTTTCCCAAATCTTAAAAAACAGCTGAAAGGAAATCGTTTTGACAATGACGAAGATGTCATACTGGCTTGTGATACCTGGTTTAGTTCGAAAAATAGGTTATTTTAATTCAGAAGGTCTTTTGACACAGAGATGGCAGAAATGCATAAATTCAGGTGGTGGCTACATTGAGAAGGAATAAGCACTGTGCCAAATTTCAATTTTCTCCACCTACACCTTCATGGTCAGGCTAAAGACTTATGAGACGCCCCTTGTTTAAAAAAAAAAAAAAATGTCCCCACATGCCCGAATAGCTTCTGTGGTTATTCCACCCGGATCCGGTGCTTTGTTTTTAGGACTTTTCTGTATAACTGATTTGACTTCTGCAGGGATGAAGTTTGGTTCTTGTCCACAGCTTTAAGGCACAAAAGTTAGGTTTCCTGTGTTTAGTTTAGTCTGGGGGATGAGTGGTCTCGAAGTATGGTGTTTCTCGAGGTATAGGTTTCTTATGCTATTATGTGTGGGGTTAAGTAGTTCTTTGAAGTATTCTGCCCAGCTTGCAAGTCTTTGTTGTGGATTAAATAATGGTACATCTCTTTTGCTGTTTATAATGGTGGTTGGGTTGTAGCATGCATCTCGGTTTCCCATATTATTGACACGTTTATAACATTCTCTTGGGTAGTGCTTTACATAAAGTTAATTCTAACCCTAGATGTTCACTGTGTACTGTAACCGCATCCACTAAAATGTTGGTACTCAGTCGGGAGGAAAATAGCTACATCAACCTCATTTTGATACCTGCAGGTCTTTTTCAGGACTAAGACAATCTGAACACCGATAGGTCTACTTAAGAGATTATTTACTTATTTCTTTAATTTTGCGTTAGCTCACTTTGAACTCAAATGTAGCCCATACATGTTATGGATAAGAGCGTACGTTCTTAAACTTCCAGTGTGCCGTTAAGAGGTAGCGGGTTAAACCTATACACTGATCAGTTTGACTAAAATATTGACTTCTAATCCATGACTTGGGAATGTAAATTGCAATACCTCTTAAGTCATAGTGGTGCGCCCGATAGAGAGGGATGCTGGCATTACATGGAAAGTGAATCCACATACAAACATCAGTCCAGTACACTAAAAATAGTAGAAGCACGTGTTTGGACTGCACATCAGTTCAAAGTGAGCGAACACAAAATACAGCCAAAGATGTTATTTTTATTTTATTTTTCTTGCTCTTCAATAAAGACTGGTCAAAAAGTCTGCTGTATGTGTGTATTTTTCCTTCCACTGAACTTCCTAGTCATTATCTGTCTTTTTATTTGGATTCCAATACTGAAGATATACGGTAAGGTAAATCAATATAGCCAATTTCCTGAGGCAGAGTGACCATACAACTTTATTTATCCTTTTATGGTGTTAAAACTCATGTTTCTATAAAGTTGGTAAATCCACTGTTTCCTTATTCTGTAGCACCAAGATTTACCTCATTTTGTTGTTCCTGGAACTCAGAAACCTACCCTTATCTGACTTGCCAGGAAGGCACTTAACCCGGAGTCAGTGCATTGAATCCTTCAGGCATTACAAACATTGCCAGGTCACAACCATGTTACAGAAATTACTGTCTCAAACGAATGAACAAACTTTATTTTCAAAGGGTAACATATTGGGCATGGAGGTCTGTCTTACATTTTGCTCTTCCAATCACTCATCTTTTGTTCAATCAATGGTGCATGATACATTCCACAGAAGAAAAAATACATTGTCAAATGAATGTTGTAAACATAAACAATGCATATTACCATGTTATGAGACAGGCAGACACACGCACATTCGTAAAAACACACATACCTGCATACATACTTACATCATTTGCACAAACTTACAGTTTTGCACTCACTCGATAACACACAAATACACACTCCCTCGCATACACATATATTCAATCACGTACACACACATCCATATAAACACCCACCCACACACACATCCCCCAACCAAACACACATCCCCACCCACCCAGCCAAACACACATCCCCTCCCACCCCGACCCAACCACACACCCATCCCCCAACCCAACCACACTTCGCCTCAATGTGGCAAGTCCAACCACTGTAGCTACAACAGTATTTTCTGTCCAGGTACAATCACCGTAGCTAAAACTAATTACATGCACACAAAAACACTAAAAACAACACACACAAATAGTGTTGTAGAACGCACATGAAAATTTAATAAAAAAAAAAAAAATAAATAAACAAACCAAACCAGAAGACATGCTTAATTCTTCAGATTTGATTCTGCAAAGGCAACAAAATAATGCTGCCATTCAACAAATAACTACAAATGTACAATTCAGTATTGATTGATTTAAAATAAGTACTTCAAAAGAAGTTTAAGACCAGCTCAATTCTAAAATGTAGAAAAGAAAAGAACTCTGCTAGGTAAACAATGAATTATATACAACATTACCTATTAATGTGAATAATCAAATTTACAGGCATAACATTACCTATATAACAGAAATAAAGATTCTGGTAAATATTAGCAAGCAGTCTATTTTTATTTTTAAGTTGCACGACGTCACAATCAACCGTTGCATTTATTGGCTATTTGTGATTATCTAGGTACTTTTTAAGTTCACTAGATTGCCACTGCTTTCTGAAGGGACAGCGCTCATATCATTGTGAAAATCAGCGCAAAGCAATCTGCCCCCCAAATCACATGCAGCTGACTTCAGACCTGGTATGTTTGGATTGTGAAACAGCGGTCACTATCCCCAAGGCAAAGACGCCGACAGTGAACAGATTAGACAGCAGGGAAAATATGAAAGCTTTAAACATACTGGAAGTTGAGCCTTGTCGCTTTACTGTAAGATATAGAAAGGGTCTCGACATTGCTGCCGCCATGACATTTTCTGCAAGAACAGATTCTTCATTGCTGAATGTTTCATAAATTGCCAATTGCACTAGATGTTCCTTCAGTTTGCAGGAAATACATTAATGACTAGCCACAGGGCCATGGTCCTGCTCTTGTTAGATCAAAGGTAAATGTCCCTGGTATATAAACTTGTAGTAACTAGCTTTCTGACCCATTTCCTCATGACGTTTTAAAAGTCCAGTTTCTTTTGGACTCCCCTCCTATAAGTAATGACTGACCATGGTAAACAGGTGGACATGTTGATATTTGATAATAATAATTTTTTTTTTAAATTTAGTTGCATGTCCGTCAAAGGACGTAGCAGTTAACCCCAGCATTTTTGATGTTCATGATTCCTGGGCAAGTTTTACATTCAGTAGTTTGCCATTGACTTTCTCTGTAATCTTGTATACTCTCGTGAGTAACGTGACATGCGCGAGAATTGGTAGCGGTTCTCTCCGTGACGGTAACTTATGGGGTATGTGAGCCGGTCGCCCAGAAAGCAATGGCAAACTACTGAGCGTAATCTTGCCAAGAAATCAACAATCAGCTGAAAGATGCTGATGTTGACAGAGATGCCCTGTAAAGGATAAGCGGGGAAATAAAAAAGTTCGAAAAAACCAGTACCGCTGTGTTTCGAACCCGGGCATACAGGATTACCTTTTCGCCACTGAAACCGCTATTTGATAATAGACAGTAAAATAAGATAGTATACACACACATAAGCTATTACTACTCCAGAAATTCACAATAAATGTAATAGTATAGCTTCTTGTAGGACAGTGACAGTTGTTAACTCATTAACTACAGTATTTACAAACATACTCAGGCAGAATCAGTTTGTATTTACTTGTTCCAACTAGAGATGTCTAGAATTCGAGCTTGTCTTCCAATTCTCAATAATTGTTAAAACCTCACATGATCATAACATGGAAAGGTCATATCCTGTAATATTTTTTAAAAAGTTTTTTTTAAAGTTATGATTCGGTTATCATTATTTCTCTTACTACAAGAATTTTTGGAGTTGCCTGTGACTCGTACTTGTTGATGATTTCTTTAATTAACCTATGAAACTGTATTCACACCATTGTCACATGCCCTTTTCTATGAGGCTGGATCAACCCCGAGACCTGCCCCGGTCAGAGGAAATCATCCTGCCTCTGCTGGGTATTGAGCCCCGGCCACTGTCTTGGCAGGCAAGCTTACTGGCACCTGGCCATATTGACAGACCATAGTTTGCTAAACTGTGCTTTAAAAAAAAAGGCATAATTACAACCCACAGTGGGGACCAGGGATGGAGTTATAACGCTTCATAAAAGGTCTGGGTTCAATTGTAGGGACCATGTGTTGTTTCCCGTGTAGCCTCTCTCAGCCTGTCTAGTTTACTCCAGAGGAAAGGTGACACCAATAAATCTGGAATAATGCCGGATCAGCAAAGCAATCCTAGACCAGTTGCCACAGCAGGAAAGCACAACAACCACTAACACCCCCCCCCCCAAACTCTGTGCAATAAATATAAATGACTAAATACTGGAGGGGGAAAAAAAAACAGAACAAAAGAAGAACAAATGAAAATGTACCAAAAGTAGCAAAACAGAATGACCCACCAAAGTAACCTTAGCAGAATGCTCAAAGCTGCTCAAGTTATTTTGATTGTGAGTTTAAGAGGGAAACGGAAAGAATCAACATATGTATCCACATGCCACACAAATATATGAATCAAAATGAAAAAAGCAAGCAACATACATATATATATACAGCACAATGCCCATCCCAGGTGCACTTATGGAATATCAGAGATCATGATCTTCTTCTTCTTCTGCTCTTTTTTGCCTCAATAGAGTATATCCCCCAATAGAGTATTTCGCCTCAACCAATTTGTTGGTTGGTTGGATGGATGTGGTGCAGAAGTTTTCTATGGGCTAGGGTTGCTAGCCCTATGGCTATCCTCCTTTGTTGCCTTTTACGCCCAGCATGGTAGGTTACAGTATTCAGCATGGTAGGTTACAGTATTACAATTCTCTGCTTCCCTTAAAGGCCCCGGTAACACACAGGTCACCACAAAAAGTATCTACAAAACATGCATATCTCAAAGTACATGAGTATTTGTTCTCATGTAAGACAAATGTATTTCACTTCAAGATAACCACCTATATCTACAAGTTTTGTGTGGCTTGTATGACACAGACATTTTGGAAGGCTGTCACTGACTCTTCATCTTTATGTCTCATACCTCAAAATCTAGAATTATGTGACTCACATCAGGGAAACCATATGCTGTCTCATATTACATATTTCTAAATGATTTACATCGAAGAATGTATAATTATTAATGGCTCATAAAATAAAACCTGTATATTGAAATGACCAATTTCACACAATATATTACTTTAACATATCTCACCAACATCAGAAAAACCTGCTACCTTTATACTCAAAATATTAAAAGGGGCAAAGAAAAACCCACAACCTATACTTAAGAAGATCCACCAGGCATAACCAACTGTTATATTTTAATGACTGGAAAAATAAAGATAGCCTTTACAGACTACATAACCTTGATTTAGCTGTTCTCATCATCAAAACTTAATAAATAGTATAATTTTCTGCAAATTTAGAATTCAAACTCTTTCTGAGGTCTGGTGAAGGCCTGTTTTTGTTTGTGTTTTACTATGTCGTCTGGTGATGGGGTAGAAAAATCAAAAGGTTGAATTTTACGGTAGGCAATTTCTGGATAGACTTTTCTATTTCCTACTTGGATGTGGCATTCAAATTTAGGGTACTTCAATGTCTTTCCCATGTTGGATGAGGAACCCTCCAACTTTCTTTTCCTTTTCAAACAACAAAGAACCAGCCCAATTGAAGACACCTGGGGAATCAAATCTGTAGGTATCTCCTGCTCTTGTGATTCTGTACCTGGCTGATCTGACTGACTTTCCATCAACATGAATGTATTACTGACATCCATGTCTTCTGTATCCAGGTTTTGTTGACCACCAGGCAACTTTGTGAATGTATCTGATGCCTTGTTTAGCTTCAAACACAACGTTAATGACAAACTGGCAACAGGTTCCTTGCTGGGAACTTTACTACCTGGTGCTTCTGCAGGAGTACTGGTTCTCATATCATCTATGGCAACATTTTTCATCAGTTGCAACAGGGAAGGTTTGCAACCATTGCGAGGTGTCATCAAGGATAGTGGAGATTTTGACTGCTTGTGCTGCAGAGCCAACTGTGAGAGGGACATTCCTGAAGACAGTCCTGCTCTCTGTGAAGAAACTGCTGGCAGCTCTTTCAAGGAACCTGTTGATAAACTACAACCCAACACTACAGGTGTGGATTTTGCATTTTCTTTGCCTAACTTTTCATTAGGACTTTCAAAGCTGCCTACAAATGAGTCAGAACAGTTCGTAAAAGAACCAACAACACATGCTGCCGGTTGATCACGGGGATGGAATGTTGTAAATGACACTCTAGCCAGATCTTCAGCAGATGCTTTTGATGCAGGAATGGCCTCTCTAACAGAAGCAACTTTACTTCTATGTGATCTGTGCTGCTTGGCCAGTTCGGCCAAGGATAACGTCACAGCTGATGCTGCGCTACCAGACACCACTGCATTTTTACCACTGTGCGCATCATTTACCAAGCTTGAACTTATGCCTGGGGCTTGGGGTTTTGATTTGGCCGAGTTAGTAATATAAGCCTGTAGTTTACTCTCTTGCACACTGCTATTGGAATGTTCGCTACCAACAATCTGATTCTCTATTTTATTAAGTGACAGCATACCCTGCTTAGGCTTCTGTGAATTAAACACCAATGGTCTACTGTGCTGAACATTTTTATTTTTATCTATATTCTCTGCAACAGGCATATTTTTAACTTTTGATTCCAACTGTTTCTTTCCCAGCTGTGAATTATTTAACATTTTTACATTAATACTCATTTCTGAGTGTGTGTAGCTATACTTTCCAGCTTCAGTGCCATCTTCACACTTCTGGTCATCATTAGTACAATTATCATCACATCCTAAGCTATACCCATCCTGGTAAAATCCCTTGATACTGTGGTCTTCTGAAAAACTGTGTAACTCTGCCAACAATTTATCAAACTCCTGGCTGTCTGTATCATCTGAACTTACCATGCCACCAAGATGACAGAAGAAATCAGTGAAAATCACAGCCAAACATCACCATCACAACCAGCAATTAGGACACAGCAAATGAAAAGAAAAATAGAAATATGGCAGTGTGTTAGAATTATAAGTCATTACATATGCATTTCCTATACAAATTATATGGTTAGGTCATTATGTAACATACATTATGTATGTACTATACATTAACATTAAGGTTAAGTCATTGTAAGTTGTATAGCCTTTACAGGACCTCACAATTAACTGTTTGTAATTTACTAGGCAAGCTTATGGTCAGTAGTTTGCCATAGCTTTCTGAACTACTACAATGTTAAAAATCAACACAAGGTGGTCAGCCTCTAAATCGCCTGACAGCTAACATTAAACAAGGTATGTAAGATTGCGAGTAATGTTCATACCCCTTCGCCAGACATGGCAATTCTGGAATGTTCATCATCAAGTGCCATGCCAGCTGGCATTGGCGTTCATGTCTCTCCACAGATCTCGGTCTTTGGTGTTCTGGATCAAGTCTGCTGATGGTATTCCTCCATGTCACTGCCTCAATCCATCCAGCATCATTTCTCTTAGTCGGCCTCTGCCTCTCTTTACCTTGATCTTTCCAGTCACCACGATGTTCTCCAATACCTCTTCTCAATATATGACCAAAGAAAGCCGTGCGTCTCTTTATTATTGTTATATATAGTGGTCTAATTAGCCTCTTTAGGCAATCATCCAAGGAATTTCCAACATTCATCTCAGGAACCACATCTCTGTTGCCTTCAAGATCTTCCTAGTTTGCTCATTTACATTCCAAGATTCACTTCCATACAGCAAAACAGGTTCTATATAGCAATTCAGAACTCTCTTACATTCAATGATAGTGATTTATTGTACAAGATACTTTTCATTTTCTGAAAGGCATCTTTTGCTTGCCCGATTCTGTTCTTAATCTCTCATTCCTGTAAGAATCTCTTCTAATAACTTTAAAACCTTTGATTGCGATGTCATCATCTGAGACAACAATGCGTTATCCTCGGTTTTTAAAATGCAAAATAATAACAAAGTATGTCACATATTACAAACATACCCTAAAGTATAGAGAAACAGTAATATATCTGTCAATATGTAAAAAGATTTATACAGATCAATAAATAAGAGAAGTGAAGACCTCCTCACTCACAGTAAAAATAACGTTAAGGATTATAAAAGGTACACAACTAAAAACAATCAATGAATGTAGAGAATTATACAAGTCAATATTTATAGTCAGATATCCACTATTATGTTAGTAGACAAAACAATATCCAAATATACAGATAAACGTTCTAGGAGAGGCTCTTTCAAGTATCAAGATCCAGTGCAGATTTTTGCTGAATTGCTAATAAATATCATGTTATGTTGGTCGTTGATGCAGCGACACCATGAGTGCCTGACGAAGTGTCGCTGCACTAAAATGTATGAGGTATAACAATTCTGGATCACAATGAAATGAGTACAGTTGATGCCTCTCGGGTAACGACTTCCAGCTACAGGCTCTGATTCTTGGCTAGCAGTAGGCTGAAGTGAAAAATTGGTGTTGCTGACAGATGGTTCCTTGCTGGGGAGAAGAGGGAACATGTCTTCATAATTATTGCCGTCCTGTGCGAAGGAGGATGTATTATGGAGCGGTCGATTTGCATGTAGGGACTTGGTGTGGTGGAAGTATTTCATCTGGCTTGCATTTCAGGTGCAGTAGTTTACCCACTTCTGGTCTATTGGTACTTGATATGATGGTAGTTTGCTATGATGTCGGTTCCTAAATCAATCAATCAATCAATCAATGATGGTAGTTTGTCGTCCGGCTTGAGTGAAGAGAAGAATGGTGTGTTGATGAAATGTATGCTGTTGTGAGTTCTGTAATATGTTATTTATGCCGGCCAGGCAACGCTGGAATCCATAACTCTGGGATATGATTGAAGAGAAGAAAATAGATGAGTTAGGAAAAATGTGACGTAACACGTTCAAGAGCGTTAGCTGTTGAGACATTGTGATCTGTTGGTTGTTCATGGAGTCGTTAATACCAAAGTGTATGCTTGCCTTTCTGCCTGGCAACACCAGTACCAGGCAATGGGATTATGGAAATGATATCTTTGGCTGAAGTGGTCATGCGGTTGCTATATAGACCTTTCATTAAAGAATCGCCGTTTATAATGTGTGTAGTCGGGTTGTGCTGTCTGTACATGATGGTCGTCAGTACGTCTTGCCCGCTGCTTCTTCCATTGATCATTGTTAGCAGTCTGTATGTCTCCATGTAGATCTCCGGGTGTTTCCTCTAAGCGTATGTTGCCTGTTAGCAGTATGCTATAGCACTGCACATTTTCCGGCGAATGTTCTTGTAGCACTTCAAACCTATTGCTTATTTTGACACCGATAGGAAAGATTGCTTGTAGTTTTTTTTTAATCACCCTCTGTGCGTTGAGGTTTTTTCTCATTTTGTTTAGTTATTTGTTTTGGATGAGAATGAGCTTCCAGATTCCCCAAGGATGAATCAATTGCTTGGGAATTACTCGCATATTCTGTTGGGTTATTGCTGTAAAGTTTGAATTGTTTTCCAAAGCTGCAAATTTTCCTCTCTCAGGAGAGGGACTTCAGCTTTGAGAGTAGTGTAGCTACTGCTGGTCTTGATGTTCGCTTCGATGTTAGCTGAAACGGTAACAATGAGCGCCTTTAAGGTTTGTTCTATTACTTCAATGCACCGATGACAATTGCACGATTATCCATTGATAGTTAAGGCGGCCAGAAGCACTGGTAGGTTAGCTGGTCTCATATTAATGTTGTTGACCTGTGGACTCGTTGTATGTATTAGTTGAAAAATACTGTTTGCTGGTGTGCTGTATATAACTGTAGTTGCGAGCTGTGTAGATTATGTTGCCTCACTAGAGATGAGCATGCTGATATCTTGTGTTCTGGATATGTCTCTACTTGTCAATGACTGTGTCAAGTTTTTAAGCACTGTAAAGTCTATATTTAACCAAGAATTAATATTTTCAAGAGTTTCTTGCACCAACAGCTTATCTTTGGTGTGATGTAATTGTACATAAGCTGTGGCGTTGTAATCAGGTCTTCCACATGTGCCCCATGCCTAGCTCGTCTGGGTTCAATGAGTTGAGGCTTGTAATATTTAAGTAAGCAAGTTCGGAATGCCTCGTAGGGAATTGCATTTTTGAAGGTTACAGTAACACATCTGCCAGAGATAGTGTGTTTAGTGACTAGGCCGGGAAATTGGGGGGGGGGGGGGGGGGGGGGGTGTTCCCATACACCTGTTGAGCTTGTTAATGACTGCCCACTCTTTGTTCAGTAATTTTTACTGACAGCCAGTCGTAAACAGGCCCACGTCCTCTTACTTCACTAGTGACCTCCAATAAAGAGCCCTCTCCTTCCACTGACATTTTTACATAAGGTTATGAAGAACTCGGCTTGAAGAATGCCATGAACCCATGGTACATTCTAGACATGTCGCTAGCAATCTGAAGTCCCATATTGTGGTTGGTTATATTTGAAATGTCTCATTATTTGATTGGCTCAAATTTATTAGTGCCAAATTATCACTTGAAATTAATATTTTATATAATACGCATTTTTGCTAAAATCAACACATGTATTAATCTTTTTAACCTTTTAAAATAAATGTAATTCAAGTATATGCCCCAACAAGTGAAAGCAGTGAAGAAAGTATAGAGGAATTTTATAATGACATGGAGTCTGCTTTGAAGAACTGTAAAAAATCAGAAATAAATATCATAATGGGTGATTTCAACGCAAAAATAGGAAAGCAAAGCGATGGATACAGTGTAGGCAACCATGGTTTGGGAGAGAGAAATGAAAGAGGTTACAGACTTGTAGAATGGGCAAAAGAACAAGAATTGGTTGTGGGAAACACCTGGTTTAAACAACATCCTAGAAGATTATGGACATGGAGGAGTCCAGACAGCAGGATTATAAACCAGATAGATTACATCCTGATAAGCAAAAGGTTTCGAAATGCATTAACAGTTGTAAAAACAGTTCCAAATGCAGACTGTTACAGTGATCACAGATTAATTACTGGCACATTGAGGGTAAAGTTAAAGAAAGTCAAGTATACAGCAGGAAACCCTAAATATGACTTGTGCAAATTGAAAACTGACAAAGAAATACAAGATAATTTTAACATAGAAGTAAAGAACAAATTTGATTTATTGTCTGATCTAGAGATCCTATTTCAAGATGTAGATGATCAATGGGAAATGCTGAAGAATTCAATCAGTTGTGCAGCAGAAAAAACTATTCCAAAAGTAAAAAAAGTTGGCCGTAAGACATGGATGACTGAAGAAATTTTACAACTAATGGAAACAAGAAGACAGAACAAAAATAATCCTGCCAAATATGAAGAAATTCACAGAAAAGTCAGAACCTTATGTAAGGAGGCTAAAGAAACATGGCTTGAGAAAAATTGCAGAGAAATTGAAAAACAACACAACAGTAAAAATGCGAAACTAATGCACAAAAGAATTCAGGAGATTACTAATCAAAGAACACGTACATCAGCAGGCTGCCTAAAGACAAAAGATGGAAGAGTCATAATAGAAAAAGATCAGATTTTACATGTATGGTCAGATTACGTGAAAAACCTTTATGACGATAGCAGAGACGAACAATATATTGTTCAAAATAACAATGAAGGGCCAGCAATTTTGAAGATGGAGGTTCAGAATGCTCTTAATCATATTAAATCTGGCAAAACCCCCGGTCCAGACAGCGTCACAACAGAAATGATTAATGCTTTAGAAGAATATGGAATAGATAAAGTTACCAGTCTGCTTAATACAATATATGATACTGGAAACATACCTCATGAGTTATGTAACTCTGTATTTATTGCAATCCCAAAGAAATCAGGAGCCTTGGAATGTGATCAACATCGAACAATTAGTATAATGAGTCACATCACGAAGATTTTGCTAAGAATTATCATGCAAAGAGTTAGGAGGAAAATACAACCTGAAATAGGAGAAGAACAATGTGGGTTTGTAGTAGGCAAGGGTACAGTAAATGCTGTGTATATACTGAGAACCGTAATCGAACGTTCTATAGAAGTAAACAAAGATCTACACCTTTGCTTCATTGACTACACAAAGGCTTTTGATAAAGTGAGACATGTCAACATGATAAGGATGCTTGAAGATCTACAAATTGATGGCAAAGACCTTAGACTTGTAAAAAACATATATTGGAAACAACAAGCTGCCATAAGAGTTGATAATGAAGTAAGCCAATATCAGCCTATTAAGAGAGGTGTGAGACAGGGATGTGTAATGTCTCCAGATCTGTTTTCCCTGTACAGTGAAAATATTTTCAGAAATATTGAAAATATGGAAGGAATCAACATTGGGGGACGATGCATCAATAACATTAGATATGCAGATGATACAGTCTTGATTGCAGACAATGAACAGGACCTGCAAAATTTAGTAGATGCGGTTGTTACACACAGTGAACAACAAGGGTTAGAATTAAATTGTAAAAAGACACAGATTATGGTCGTCACTAAGAAGAACGAAATACCACAGTGTAATATACAAGTAAATGGGAATATTCTTCAACAAGTGAATAGGTACAATTACCTCGGAACAGTAATAACATCTGATGGGAGATGCCTTGAAGAGATTAGAACAAGAATCGCCATGGCAAAAGTAGCCTTTAGCAAGATGAAAAACATACTGACCAATAAAAAGATGTCAATTGAAACGAGAAAAAGAGTGTTGAGATGCTACATAGAACCTGTACTTTTATATGGATGTGAAGCTTGGACAATGAGCAGCCAGGCTGAAAAACATCTGATGGCTGTAGAAATGTGGTTTCTGAGGAAAATGCAAAGAATACCATGGACAGCCAGAAAGACCAATGAACAAGTCCTTCAAGAAACAAATGAAGATCGTAAACTGATCAGAGACATTAGACGTAGACAGTCACAGTTTTTTGGGCATGTTATGAGAAGAAATGATTTGGAGAACTTGGTGACAACTGGTAAGATCGAGGGGAACAGACCAAGGGGAAGACCTAGAAACAAGTATCTGGATGGCTTGGCCTTGTGGCATGGTCGAGACAGAAACACGGAACTGATCCACGACTCTGTTGATCGAGTGAGATGGCAGAACATGACCGCCCACGCTTACTGGCATGGCACATGATGGATGGATGGATTAATCTAAAAACTATTTAGCCGCCTCCATGGAATCACAATGAGTATAACGATAATAAAATCCATGTTTGGTGAATTCAGGTAACAGAAACAAAATTTTGAGAAGAGATCACAAAAACACACCCTTCTCGACTTGAGAAGAGTTTGAAGATATTCCAGAAAATACCTTTCTAAACTCTCCATTACTACGATGTCCCACAGTTGTTGCAGATCACTTGGTGTGTCAGCCATCAACACAGTGTCATCTGCATAACCAGGATTATTTACATTATAACTGTCATCTCGCATTTCTACTCTATCTTTGATCTCTCTCAGTATTGTTTAGCTTCAGAGAGAGAGTGGAGAGAGAGATAGCGAGAGGAAGAGAGAGAAAGGGAGAACAAAAGAACAAACAAGAGAGAGAGACAGAGAGAGAGAGTGAGAAAGACAGAGAGAGGTACACCAAAAGAGAGAGAGAGAGAGAGAGAGAGAGAGAGAGAGAGAGAGAGAGAGAGAGAGAGAGAGAGAGAGAGAGAGAGAGAGAGAGAGAGAGAGAGAGAGAGAGAGAGGTTATAAACAAATCATGGGTAAACCCTTACATCCTCTAAGAGCACACATTAACACATTATTCACTGATATCCCAAAACTACAAACTGACCTTGTAACCAGTGTCCCTTTAGTCTGGTCTCTTGCAGCTTTGGACCAACTGAATGAAGAATTGTAAAAAAATGACATTTAGCATCATGTTTTTCAACATAATCAGTAGCTTGCTGATAAGTTACCTTAGAATCATTGTTTACTCGTTTGCTATTGACTGGGGCTGTGACGAGGTTAATCAACAGTACCAGCAAGAGACACACACAGCAGGGTACTCACCCTAGCACCTAAGAAGGTTGCTAAAGGTTGCGGACAAAAGTCCACAGCTATGTAGATTGGGAAAGCAAGGGAAAACTATCACATTATGCATCCCAAGAGACTCTCACTAAAGAAGAAAACTGGGGCTTATGAGCTTAAATATTAAATAAAAGTTCTTAGAATATGGCTTGCCCAAGAAGAAAACTACTGAAGTTCTACAAGATCTGAACGTAATAAGTCTCTGAAACTAAAATACTTTGACAGCATTAAACATCACAATGGTTAAGAAAGATCAGCGATGGAAGACATGGTTCCTGGAAGAGGCAGGGGTCGACTTGAAGATGGACTCGAAATATTGCAGACACCTTGGACATGAGGACAAGTGAGGTGAGAGAAAATGCCAAAGACCGAGATACTTTTTCAGCAGCCCGCGATGAGACGCTCTGCAAATAGCCTGATACATGATGATGATGATGATGGGGCATTATTATGAACATCTACATCTGTTGATTCCACAAGCTGACACATTATTATGAACATCTACATTTGTTGATTCCACAAGCTGACACATTATTATGAACATCTACATTTGTTGATTCCACAAGCTGACACATTATTATGAACATCTACATTTATTGATTCCACAAGCTTCCACATTATTATGAACATCTACATTTGTTGATTCCACAAGCTGACACATTATTATGAACATCTACATTTGTTGATTCCACAAGCTTACACATTATTATGAACATCTACATTTGTTGATTCCACAAGCTTCCACATTATTATGAACATCTACATTTGTTCCACAAGCTCCCACATTATTATGAACATCTACATTTGTTGATTCCACAAGCTTACCACAAGTCTTCACATCATTATGAACATCTACACTAGTTGATTACACAAGCGTCCACATTATTATGAACATCTACATTTGTTGATTCCACAAGCTGTCACAAGCTTCCACATGATTATGAACATCTACATTTGTTGATTCCACAAGCTTCCACATGATTATGAACATCTACATTTGTTGATTCCACAAGCTTCCACATTATTATGAACATCTACATTTGTTGATCCCACAAGCTTACACAAGCTTCCACGTTATTATGAACATCTACATTTGTTAGTTCCACAAGCTTACACAAGCTTCCACACTATTATGAACATTTACATTTGTTGATTCCACAAGCTTACACAAGCTTCCACACTATTATGAAAATCTACAATTGTTGATTCCACAAGCTTACACAAGCTCCCACATTATTATGAACATCTACATTTGTTGATTCCACAAGCTTCCACTTTATTATGAACATCTACATTTGTTGTTTCCACATGCTTACATAGAAGTAAAAAACATACAATCACAACTAAATAAGAAACAAACTGTTAGAACAAGATATGCATGCTTCCTCTTCTAACTACTCACCCCTGTGTTCTGAATATTGGACAGGTAAAATTTCTGTCATTCTGCCAAATGACTTTGGCTCCTGCAATTCAAAATTGTTTTAATATTGTTTAAAAAAGCAACTAAATATAATTTAACATAAAAACATTTTACACAGAGAAATAAAAACAGATTCCTGCAGTTTTCTACAACAACACTAGAAAACAAATATGAAACCACTTAATGATGGAAGGAACTGTCAATATGGTCTTTTAGCATTGATTTTAGATGACTTGTTTGCTAATTATGTGATTAATTCAGTAACTTAAGGTTCACAGTAAGGCACTCAGACTTGGCCCTTGCACTGAATATTAAAATAATTTCATTTCATTAATGCAAACAAACTTTAAAATGAAATTTTCTTAAATATATTCGATTAGACACAGCATGTATAACTTGGTGGACAGTTTTGAGGGAGGCTAAGTCGCAAAGACAACTTATCACAAACATCATAAAGAGGCTGTCTTCAGTTTAAGGTCACATTATGAGAAGACAAAAACCAGAACATATTGTGACAACTGGAACGATTTGTGGAAAGAGAGATATAGGAAGACAGTGAGAGAAAATTAGTGATAGTCTTGTGTCATGACAGAAAGGAGCAAACACATGAACTGATACATGGTGTTGAAGATTGCAAGACGTGGAGAAGCATGATCACCCAAGTCATGTGACAAGGCACTTAATGATGAAGAATAACATACTGCTGAGTTCAAATACCAGATAAACATTACTATGTGACACTGCCACAAATATCAGATACATATTATAAGTGTCACTACTGCAAATACCAGATACACATTACTAAGCGACACTGCCACAAATACCAGATAGACATTACTAAGTGAACTGCCACAAATATCAGATACATATTACTAAATGACACTGCCACAAATATCAGATACACATTACTAAATGACACTGCCAAGAATTTTAACATCTAAAAGATTACCTACTTTGCTGCTTTAGTCTGCAAGAATACTTTTAGGTTAACCACAAGTGCAGTCTTTGTGCTTGATTATTCAGTTAAGACTTATATGACATTTTAACTCGTCTGGTCACAACAAATCTAGCTTTGTGAATGCTGCTAAACTTATTCTTTGAAAATGAATGCCTTTATTATCCCTCAGCTTTCAGATTCAAATATAACACGCTGCCAGGGCCCATACGGGGGAGCAAAGAATAGTAATACTGTTGTCTACCATGCACGTCGTAAGAGGTGACTAAGGAGGCTATGGGTCCGTCGCCCTGCTACTGAGTGAGTGCGTGGCGCGACACTGTGAGCTGTGAATTTCACATGGAATGCTTTTACATCCGTTCAGTTTGTAGCGTGAACTGCATGTTTGGAATGATGGCGGCCGGCTGTTGCTGGATTGACTGGTTTGCCTTTTCAGTTCACGAGTGCATTTTTTCAGGAGACTCCTGGGAGTCATCGCTGGGGCTATGGAGTTCGTGCTTTGTGCTGCGCTTTTGGCGGGTCGTGCTGCGGAAAGAGACCGAGCCATATGAGATAACACCCGGGTCAATGAAGTCTTTCTCGTGATGGCCGTTTCCATCAACAATGAACTGTATTTCTCATGGAGGACTTTTGTGTTGGCATTCTGGCAGCAGTATTATGCAGTATACCTGTGAGAGCTGTTGGCTTGCCGATACTCCTGTCTATTCCATTGTTCACATAGGGCAGTGAGGAGAATTTTGTGTGATATTCACTGGCACAGGAACAGAGCATAATGGGGACGACCTGCTGCCATGAAGTTGGAACCGCGACTAACTAACTATATAACATGCCTGTTATAAATATTCAAATGTCGGTTTTGACTCCCGAACATCTTTCTTCTATGTATTTCCCTTGCCCCAACAATCCAGCTTAGTTCCTCTATTAAAACCACTGTATTAAAGCCCATTTCATAGTGATGTCCTGTTTGTGCCACCCTGCCTCCGTGAGTGAGAACACCATGAACCTGACACTTTGTATTCCGCTGTAACCGGCAGTTCTACCTTTATGTTCCTGCCGAGTGAGAGGCAGCTTCTTTCTTCTGATCAGTCAGAAAATAGCGCCTGAACAGAGAGCCACATTCTTGCATACAGTCATATAGCCTGTTTTCAACTTGCAACAACAGCTTATGTTCACATTGTGCAAAAGTCTGTGCCCCCCCCCCCCCCAACTCAAGATATCATTCACTGGCACCTTGCCATCTTGACAGACAATAGTTTGTTACATTGTGCTCCTAAAAAAGGTGAAGGCGGGAAGGCCAGGGATGCAATGATATCTTCCGAAGCACAAAGCCTGGGCTGCATTATAGAGACCATGTGTTGCCCATGCAGCATGATCAATCACTCGGCCTGCCTAGCTTACTCCAGAGGAAAGGTAACGCCAATATACCAAACTAAGAATAGCAAAATGTACTCTTTGTTCAAACTATTAATCAACTGTATCCAAAGTAATAAAAGAATGTTACAATTTTTAAAACAAACTATCCAAGTGGAAACACAATGGCTCAACCCTGAGGAATGCTTTGTTAAAATGGAAAGAGCATCAACAAAACGAATATCAATTCTAGAAAATGCCCAAACAATTGGGAATGTATAAAACTATTCAAGACACTGCTTACTGATATACAGAATCCTGTCTACGCAAGACATTACTACAACTGCTTGTGTAACACAAACAGCTTAAAAGGCAACAAAGGCAGCTTCATGGCTGGGATGCTGAAGTTGCACGAATCAAAGAAAATAATAAGACAGCCATGATATATCTCTCTAGTAGTCATATTGTATGAAATATGCAAAATTAAATCAATATCAACATCACTGCACTCAGGACATTTCCAGTGTTCTATCCCCTTCTTCAGTAGCCAACAAAGTTCCTATACTGATGGTACCAGTGCCAGCATCATTGAATGCCGACTGCATGTTCATCTAAGCATTGACTGTCACCAGGTTCTCTGCTCACCCATTCAGAATCACCCCATCCATATCCAAGTCCTTTGTTCTGCTGCTCTTTCCACTTATCCCAGACAGCCTTCACCACATCAGATGTGTCATAATCTAGCTATCTGCCCACAGGAGCAGCAGCAGCCAGTCATTCAGCCTGTTCATGTCTCAGCACCCCAGCATGATGTGGGCAGACATCCAAGATATGACCATCTTTCAGGGGGGTTGAGTGGTCTCGAGGTATGGTGTCCGCCTCGAGTGCTGGAGGTCCCGGGTTCAGGCCCCGGAGAGGACCGGGATTTATTTAAAAAATCCACCTGGACTTCCAGTAATAACATTTCCCCTGGTCTCTGGGTAGTGAGATCGGACGCCCGTGTGTATTGTTGCACACGTAAAAAATCCCTTGGCAGTTGGAAATCGAAAAAGAGTAGCCTAACGGAGCTGCCCGGGCAAAATTTCGAGTTAAAAATCTACCCAAAGTATTTCAGGATCCTCGCAGATGCAACGGAGTTCGTGCATTGAGCGGAGTTTCTCCAGACTCAGGTTTGAGTTAGGAGGAAAACGGAGCACTTATAGGTTTAAACCGTGTGCCGTGATGTTGATCCAACGATTAAACTAAACTAAACTAAGACCATCTTTTCAAGTGATGCAAGCCCCTCCATGCAGAAGATCCCAGTTTTTTATGTTACACACCACACTTTGTGAGTCTGCCATAGACACATGTCTTTCTGTACTACCCTCTACCCCAGTGGTTCTCAACCTTTTTGGCCCATGCTCCCCTTTACCATTTGTTCAGAACGTAATCCCCCCCCCCCCCCCCTTTCAAATTTCCTCCTTATAAATCCCACCCGCTCTTACACAGTATACATAAAAATGGAAGCTAAATTTAATAACACATACTAGAACAAGTCTAGACATCTACATAAAACGTGATTTGCGGGTCTACTTAAGTTATAAAACGAACTTCATTAGGGCGAGAAGTACAGAACCATAGAATATAGAGGGAAAAACAATATCAAGTAACTGGTTCTTGTATTAATGCGATCTTGAAATAATTTCCCCACCCCCTGGAAACCCTAAAATTCCCCCTGGGGGGGGGGGGGGGGGGGGGGGGGGGGGGGGAATCCCCATCGGTTGAGAACCACTGCTCTACCTATTGAAAAGCCATTTTTATAACCTCCACTCCCATGCTTGTCATGTAACATGCTATTAAATATTTTATGTGTATTTCATCTTCATATTATTATTATTTTGAATGCCACTTGATGGCATCATGTTTAATATGAACTCATGTACATTACTGGAGAGAGAGAGAGAGAGAGAGAGAGAGAGAGAGAGAGAGAGAGAGAGAGAGAGAGAGAGAGAGAGAGAGAGAGAGAGAGAGAGAGAGAGAGAGAGAGAGAGAGAGAGAACTCGTGTTCGGGTGGCTAAGCGCCTTTCCCAAGACAACAAAAATAGTGGAAGTGTGCAGGTTCTCGTGCAGCAAGGTAAAGACACAGGTAACCAACACCTAATACACAAAAACCCTAGGAAAGACTTTGTTGCCTAAAGCGAGATCATCAGACTAGCATTGGTTGATACCAACTTATTTGTTCTTCATTTACCAGGTATCTGATATGTGGTTACTTCAGGACACGCTCCAAAGAGTGGAACAGATCAGGAGAGAACATACAGGGCACTGCTATTGCTGAGGCCTTGCTTGATCACTCCCAGATCCATAGAACACACTTTATTAACAAGCTTCGAGTTTCTCAGTTCTATATTTTAGTTCCTAATATTTTTTTTTAAAGTCGCTTTCACCCAATTAATTGCTGAACAATAAAAAAAAAGAAATTGTCCGGTACGGAATCGAACCTCGAGCTTCCGCGTAAAAGGCGGAGACACTTACCACTATGCTACTAAGGACATGATTTTGTTTCAACGAAAATGTATAATATAGCTACATGCATGTCCCGATGACGTCATGTGCATTAAGTCGCGTGACTTGGCAAATCACGTGACTAGCTGGGACAGTTCAACTATGAATAAAGGGAGTCTTTATACATAGTTGAAGTATGAATAAAGGGAGAATTTATTCATAGTTGGAGTATGAATAGTCACTTCGATTATTAATTCACACAAAATATTAATAAATATATCTGCAAAGAATTTGTATAGTCTTGAATGTTGTACAAGTACTGATTTAGGTTTCGTTGTGATTTTGTGAGCTCTTCTACATCTACCCAACACAAGTATAATGAGTATAATAAGGACCCAACATAATTAAATTTAAACAATATTAGGTACTTTTGCTTTCTTTCACCCCAAACAAAAGGGAATCCCAGGGTATGATGTCACATCCAGGGGTTCCATGTGTTGCGCCGAACATTCAGGGGGTTTCCGTGTGTTGCGCCGTAGCTCGGTGCGCAATTCTATGCGGCGGCGGTGGTGTGCTATTCTTTCACTTTCTGGTTAGGGTTAGGGTTAGTGTGTGTACCCTACCCCTAACCCTACCCCCTAACCCTAACCGGAAAGTGATTGCAGGACCGATGCAAATGAGGATCGAAGGGAGACAGAAACGGTTGCCACAGCCCAAAGAAACAACACTGTGGTGTGGGGCAATTGAAACGCACTGACACGCACTCCACCCGAATACAGAGGAGAACACCGTCGGCGCTAAATATAGCTGGTGACTCTAAATATAGCTGGCAAAGTTTGTTTGGGGTGAAAGAAAGCAAAAGTACCCAATATTATATTATTATTAACATTATTTATATTATTATTATTAACAAGAGTTCTTAGAAAAGTTGTCGGTCTCTGTGGCTAAGGGCTTGCGAACACGGTTTGTGAGCCCGTATACCTGGGTTCAAAACACAGCGGTGCTGGTTTTTTCGAAAAGGAAGTGTTTATTCGCAGACGTTTCTGGTCACGTGACGTCTATATCTTCTATATTAGAGAGCAGTACAAACTGGCATATCGTTGGGGGCCAGTATAATGTATTAAGTTAGGGCCCCATCTGCGAATAAACTCTCCCTTTCGAAAAAGGTATAGGAGCCGGTCGTTCAGAAAGCAATGGCAAACTACTGAACGTAAAATTTGCCCAGGAATCAAGAACAGCGAAAATGGTGGGGTTGATTGCTACTGCTACGTCCTGTGAAGGACATGCAACTCTTCCGATTGACGGGTCTAAATAGTTCCGCAGTGAATAAGTTAGGGTTAAGGGTTAGGGTCAGTGTTAGTTTAACACTAACCCTAACCCTTAACCCCTGACTTATTCACTGCGGAACTATTTAGACCCGTCAATCGGAAGAGTGCCTAAATTTCTATATTTTAGAAAAGTTTACCAAATAAACATGAATTAGTACTAGTAAAATCAGTTACTACTACTACTAATAAATGACAGTATTATTATTACCAATAATAATAGACATTTAAATATCATGAATGTTCGTTTTATTTACACAAGAAACCCGAAATAAACAAAAGTTTTAAATTATTTAAATAGGTCACAGCCTCACAACAGCGAAATGAGAAACCGGAAACCTTTCCTTCCTCAAAAATGACATTTAATTGTAAACAAGTATTAGCAATTGATTGTCCCATTTTATAATTAAATATATACGTGTTGATGATTTTGTTCTTAGGTATCAATATGAAACAAGTAACATGAAAATTGGATATTATACATACTCATAAAATCCCAAAAATGTTTGGTAACTTTTGCCCTATTGCAAGCTTTCTCTGGATCTTACGTAAACAGGAAGTGATTCTATATGGTGCCAGGTTGCCAGGTGATAACATTGATTTCAAGTCAAACACAACTGGGATTTATTAAAACAAAAACATTCATCATCATCACAACATTCCACTTTTGCCGTCAAACATCGTGGGTAGGAATAATTTACCTTACAGCGCCTGGTGTGTGGCACTGATAATTTTCATTCCGTGTGGTTGTAAGCTACCAATGAGAATACAGATAATTGCCCCTTGGGTCCTGCGGGGGAAAAAAGGGGGAGAGCATAAAGGATCCGTAATTGACTACAAGTTGACGACACAGACCGACCAGTTGAGTTAAGAACCGACATCACTGCACTCAGGACATTCCCATTCGTGCTCCATCCTCTCGTTCAACAACCAGCGAAGAGTCATATTACTAATCATTCCCACCGCTATCTGATTAAAAGTTATCATGGTCTTCCTTCTCAGTTTTGAAATTCTTTCTGAACCCTTACCGATCCCCCGCAATCACATCCTTTCCACATATCGGTTCTCAATCTGTTCCTCCGCCTTCTCCACCTGGTCCCACAAGCGCACGACCACCCCCCCCCCCCCACAGAGCTGAGAAGATTCAAGTCGATGGCCCCTGTAACGTGCTTGGGCACCCTTCCGATAGTCGCAGCGTGAAGATCAAGTCGTCCCTACCCCCCAGCGGCCCAACCGTGTACTGTACACCGTATACAAGAGATCCCCGAATATCTTTACAGCTGGGCATCAAAGAACAGGCAGGAACGCGGACACAGAAACAGCTTGGTGATGCCGCCGAGAAGGCCTCGAGCTGGCTATGGAACAATCGGAACCTGAAGTGGGACAAATCTCTACAGTAGTATGGCAAGCATGTCTGTCTGTTGCAGGGCAACTAACATCGAAACCAACCAGTCTCTTAACTAATATCTAGAACTTGTACTGTCTCGTGTCGACGCTGAAGGCAAACCCCCACCCCCATCCCACCCCGAGGGAGGGTAGTGTATCTGAGAATGGGGCTATTCGGTAGCAGTCGCTAAAGTCAGGTAAATGTCGGCCGAAGTCCAGCCTCCATTCCGTGGTGGTAGTCATCTTGCGAGGACGCACTCCGCAATAGATACCAGGAGAGGGGTCGAGGAACCCAAATCCACAGCTAAGTAACCTAGAGGGAATTCCCCCACCACCCGGAAGGGGGGAGATTTAGTGTCTCCACGGGGGGGGGGGGGGGGTGAATTAAGATTATTTCATGGTCGCGTTAATACAAGAACCCATTACTTGATATTATTTGTCCCTCCATACTTTACGGTTCCATACTTCTTGCCCTTCTTAAATTCGTTTTATAACGTAAGTAGACCCACAAGTCACGTCTTATGTAGACGTCTAGACTTGTTCTAGTGTGTGTTATTAAATTTAGCTTCCATTTTTACGTATACTGTGTAGGGTGGGGAGGATTTATAGGAAGGAAATACGAAAGGGGGGGGGGGGACATTCTGAATATATGGTGAGGAGGTGCATGGGCCAAAAAAAGGTTGAGAACCGTTGACCTAGAGGAAGATCCGGCTTCCCAGAGTACAGTTCCATGAACCATGAACGGGGTACGAAGAAAGGAACATGACAAGGAAGGCGGCCGCAGATGCATAGCGAAGCGCCAGCACGGAGGCGACAGAGGCACTGGTCAGGGAAGAAGCTGGCTTTCCACGACCACAGGTGCTAGCTATGATTTGTGTGAGGGCACGAAGCACCAGGCTCTCCTCTCCCATGGAGGGTGGCCTGGGAGCAGCTATTTTTCGCAGTTTTGGGACAAACACGGAAACAACGCAAGAGAACAGAAGGACAACGTTAAGAACGAACGTCATGAAACATAGTTCGAATGCTTACAAGTCAAAGTCGACAGGGTCGACTTCATTGCACCGGGTATGTATCCCATATGGCTCAGTCTCTTAACGCAGCACGGACAGATTCGCATAAAGCAGGAACTCCATAGCTCCAGCGACCACCTCCATGAGTCTCTGAAAAAAATCACTTGTGAATCGAAGGACGCGGCCCAGAATCGAACCCACAAACTTCAAAGCCCGAGTCAAACGGTTTGACGGAGACTCCCAGTTCGAATGCATGACAGGAGAAAGACACCAGGAGTCACAGTCCGGGTGGGACCGCCCCCAGAGAGGTTAAGAAGGTAAAAGGCTGAGGATGGGGACGGGGCGCTTATGGGAATGTCCCGAGTGCTGTGATGTCGGTTCCTAAATCAATCAATCAATCAATCAAGGCCAAAACATTCAGGGAAGGGGGAACGCTTCTGACTACCAGAAGCCTCCTGTCGTGCTTGCTCCGTGGTGGAGTTTTTATCACATTGATTTCTTAAATCCATTTTCTTCTCGGGCGTCCTTTGTCTCGTATAAGTTCTTCTTTGGTGTAGCGACAAAGCAGGCACCGATGGTGTTGATTTCTAACGAGATGGCCCAACCATTTGATATTCTGCCTTTCAAAATATATGGCACAAGGTTTTGATCCCACTGTCTGATGATATAATTTCTAACCCAGTCTCGGACAGTTAAACTAGCAGCCATTCAGAATAGCCTATTCTCATGCATCTAATCTCGCAGGTTTTGATTTTGTGTAAGTGCGACATTAAAAGGCAACAAGATTTTCGTATATTTTCAACACGCATATCACTAAAGATCCACATCCATGTCGCCAGTGGTATACTCGCTATAAGCGCTCCGTCCCCATCCTCAGCAGCCAGCGAAGAGTTCCAACACCAACAGTTCCAGTAGCAATCTGATTATATGTCCATCTCGCCTTTCCTCTGAGCGTCGAGCGTCGGCCAGATCCCCTCGTCACTCCTCGCTGTCTCATTCTTGCCAGATTATGTTTTTTTTTTTAAATGGTTTTTTGTCTAGGTTTGGCATTGATAGCATAGAATTGGTAGAAAGATTGTGTTGTAGAGTGCTTTCTTAGTATCTATTGATACGTGTTTGTTCTTTAGTAATGGTGCCATTTGTCCAACAAGTCTTGATTTGACTTATTGCCTATATTTTCGATATTATCTTCTGATTTGCCATTTGATGATACCGTACTTCCTAAAAACTTAGAAGCTCTTTACTTGTTTATGGGGTGTTCATTTAGATGAATCTTTGTTGTTATTGTTGTTGTTGTTTTTTAGTTATGGTCAATACATCTGTTTTATTTTTGTTAATTTTCATGTTATGTTCCTTACACACTTCATTTAGACTGTTTATGTGGTCTTGTAATTCTGCTTCTGATTTTGCTATTAGTGCTTGATCGTCCGCAAATAGGAGTTCTTTAGTATTGCAATTTGCCGTTGGTTCTTCTTCTGTGCTCTGTTCACCATGCAGTGTTGTTATAGTCTCTGTTTGGCTGCTTTCTTTACATATGCTATCTATATAAGTTATAACAAGAGGGATAGGACACAACTCCGCTTCTTATGGTGAAGGGTCTCAATCCATTCAGCATCATTTCGCTTGGTCTGCCTCTCTTCCCCTCGATCTTTCCAGTTGTCACGATGTTCCCCAATGCCTCTCTTCTCATCACATGGCCAAAGAAAGCTGTTTGTCTCTTTCATATTGTTGTATATAGTGTTCTAGTATCATTAGCCTATTTCAGGTAATCGTCGTTAGTTACACTTGCAGTCCAAGGAATTCGCATCATTCATCTCATGAACCACATCTCTGTTGTTTCCATTTTCTTCATAAATTGTTCATTTACATTTCAATATTCACTGCCATACAGCAAATCTGGTTCTAAAAAGCACTTCAGCACTCTCTTTCTTACATTAAATGATAGTGACTTATTGCATAAGATACTTTTCAATTTCTGAAATGCAGCTTTTGCTTGCCCTATTCTGCTGTTAATCTCTGTTGTTCACCTGCCGTCTGATGTTATAAATGCCCCTGGTTATTTAATATTATACTCCTGGTTAATATATCTCTCTTATATTTCCATTTCACATTTTGGTGTCACATTTTACCGAGAGACATAGTCGCCGATAACTCCTTCAGATCAGGTACAAGAAGAACAAGAAGCAGAAGAAGAGGCTTGGTGTGAGAAATAACCTGTCAGCCCTACACAGATTGGAAGACTTGAAAAGGTACAAAACGAGGCTATGCGCATCATTTTGGGCTGCACGAGAGACACCAGCTGTGTAGCGATGAGATACCTCCTTGACTTCCCGACAATGAACCACAGGATCAAGATCTGGAGAGCTCGTGCATACTTAAAAATAAGTGCAGATGAGAAGCACCCTCTGCATGAAGATATATTAAGAGAAAAGGGCAACAAGCTAAAGAGAGGCTAATGGAAGAGGTAGCTAAAAATCATGGATGAATCGGGCGGAGGATGTCGTCAGACAGGTCTGCAGTACTACCAGTATCAACCCCGGCAGGGAATGGGTGCCTGTGCCTCCAACTTTTAAGTGCACATTCTCCTGCATTATCACACTTGACAGACGGTGCAGAGAACAGAATCCCGTCACTGTCAATGCAGAGGTTAACGCACTCATCAATGAACACGCAGACAACCCCCAAGTGCTCATCTATACAGATGGATCTGTTGTAAAGAAGCAGAGAAGTGCATGGGCATTTACAGCCCGTACAGCGGGCCGAACCGTCCAAGAATCCAGTGGTGCCCACTCTATGACCACGAGCAGCATGACGATGGAGGTGATGGCAGTTACACAGGCTTTCATATGGCTAGAAGCACAGCATTATACCAACGTGTGTGTACTAAGTGATTCAATGAGCATGGTTCGGAAGGTCGAAGCTGGATCTGTACGTAGACAGTGGACTGAGTCACTGAGGAAGTCTGTTGTCCGTAAAGTCACCTTCATCTTCGTCTCGGGACATGCAGGAGTCGAGGGAAATGAACGAGCTGATAAACTGGCTGGCTCTGCACCCCATGCAGATGGCCAGCCAATGGATCGTGCCGATGTAATTAACGTCCTTAAAGACATGTCGACAACAGAAGACTTTGACGTCAGTGAATCCACATCTCTGTCCAGGATGAAAGACTTGGGAGTAAGAATTGGCACGGCCAGACACGAGAGGTACATCGAGAAAACGAGGTGCCTCGTTAACCAACACAGAACTGGCACTATTAACCACCGAACGCTGATGCTTATGCTAGGGGGGGGGGGGGGTCTGAGCACCTATGGACCTGACCGGAGTGCAGTGACGATACCCCAACTGATAGCTGATAACCTGGCGCAACTCTGCTAACAAATTCCCACCACAAAGGAATTTTCCCACAACTGCACTGGTGCAGTAACATTGACGTACACAGATTTGAATGTCATGAAAATCCTTATTCGCGCCCATGAATGAGACAGGATAAGGTAACTTCTGTACTTGTTGACCTGTAAGGTCAAAAACAATGTTATTCATTATCATGTTATTGAATATTATTGAGCCTTTCCTATCAGTTTTCTTTTACATTCTACTGTATTCTCTGAGCAGTAAGTTAGAGCCTTTTGACAGTCATCATTGTGTGCCATGCAAACTGACGTAGACTTGCAATTAATTATGTCCACAGATCTCGGCCCTTGGTGTTCTGGATTAACTCTGCTGATGATATTCCGTCATGACGCCGTCTCAATCCATCTGTCTGCCTTTACCTCTTTTCCCAGTGATCTTCTCAGTCGTGATGATGTTTTCCAGCGCCTCTCTTCTCATTATATGACTAAAGAATGCTGTTTGTCTCTTTCCTATAGTTATACTAGTTATAGTTATATATATATATATAATGTTATATTTTAATTAACCTCTTCCATTAAGTCATTTCTATTTTCACTTAGGCAGTCCAAGTTATTCGCAACAGTTGTCTCAGGAACCACATATCCGTTGCTTCTAAGCTCTTCCTAATTTGAATAACGAAGACACAAACAATAGATTGCACGATTTATTGCCTGGCATATTTAGCTGCATCTCATCAGGTACATACTGCAGAATTCACACAACATAAAGTGAAATGACTAGATAAATCCTTCAAGCTGAAATCTCCACATGTTGGCACAGTAATGGCAATTGTCTACCACGGTAATTTTAAACTAACATGTCTTTCTGTTTGCACAAGGCTGGCTTGTGTAGGTTAATCATTATGGCTTCTGCAAACTTGAACAAGCGACTATTTTGTGTGTTGTACAACACACGAAAGGCACCGTCTCTCTCAGTCACATGGCCGCTTTCCAGCACGTGCCTAGCGATCGATGAAGTGGGAATGTTCTGGTGTGTCGGCCTACCCAGGCTTATATGTAGTATCTTGTTAATCCAGTTAGGAATGTGTTCAATAACCTTGCTGTGTAACTGCCGCTCTGTTCTTCCGATGTAGGTAGACTCACACCTACATATAAATTGGTAAATACAATTGGATTTGGCGTACAAATCTTTCTAATTTGTTCATTCACTTTCCGCGATTCACTGCCATACAGTAAAACGGGATCTATGTAGCATTTCAGTACTCTCTTCTTTCTTTTTTTTACACTCAGTGACAGTGACTTATTGTATAAGACACACCCGGGAAGCTTAGCCCGGTCAACACATCCCCGCAGAAGTCGGATGTGTCGGCCTAACGGAGAAAGAACGCAGCTCTGCTGTAAACAGGCGCAACGCAATCACGTCCGAAAAAACTCTCCGGGTGATTGCAAAAGAAGAAGAAGTATAAAATACGCCCCTCCCCCTCCTTAAGCCCCCCCCCCCCCCCGATACGCGGATTTTGCTCGACCTTTCTGTCTCTAACTACTGCCAAGAATATTTCTGTTGTTGTCAATAAAATATATAAAACCTATAAAGGAAACATAATCAACTTAGATGTTAATAGAATGATGCCAATGTTGTCAACTGAAATCAATAGAAATAACCAGGTCGCTATATTTCCTGTTGTAAATGTGACTACATGCTTTGACTGAGGAGGGACGCGCAATAGATGGGTCGGGGAGCATCAATAAAAGAAGACTTAAAAGTCGAGATGATTGACTTCATTGCACCAGGTTTTATCTCATATGGCTCGGCCTCTTTCCGCAAGGCAGCCTGCCGAGAGCTTCGCACAAAGAACTAACTCCGTAGCTCTAACGACGACACACACGGACGACCCCAGGAGTCTCCGAGAGAAATGCACTCGTGAACCGAAAGACCTAGCCTGGAATCGAACCCACAACCTTCGGAGCTCGAGGCAGACGGCTTGGGATATATCAATGTCTGGAGAGGTGCAGAACAAACAGGTGACTTTAAAGACACGTGTGAATCGGTACCCCTTCCCAGAGTCACCAAGGCAGGTTTAAAGCTTACAGCTGCTACACACACACACACACACGCGCGCGCGCGCGCACATACACAACACCTTGCCAAAGACGAGCCGCTAAATATAATAAACACTTTGCCAACGGCGCAAGACAATTGATTTATCAACACAGAGCTGAAATTATCAGTCACTTTACGCTAGTGGGAATGCTAATGCGGAAATCTGAGTGGCTGGCATCTTGCAGTCTTGACGGACGATAGTTTGTAAAATAGAGTTATACATCTCCATAGCACAAAGTGTGGGATGAATTCAGAGACCAAGAGTTGCCTATGCCGCATGATTCCTCTCTCGGCCTGCCTAGTTTACTCAAGAGGGAGGTAACACCAATACATCTGGAACAAGACCAGCTGCCGGATCAGCAAAGCAATACTCTAATTGTCCGCCTGTTGCAGCTTCCATCTAGACTAGATGTCAACCGAGGCTTAGGGCCTGGTCTAATCTGTCATGACATTTAGTCTTTAGGTTGCATTTCCTCGCACTAGGATAAGGCTTGTATCCTCCCAAATGGGCTCTGCCGGATGAAGTCGTTAGCACAATGTGAGATGTCTGGTTTGGAGAGCTCCGCCCAACATTCGGTACTAACAGAAATCAGGTAGTACCGTCTACTGTCATACAAATGTTTGCCAGGAAATAACCATAGCCAATATGAACTCTGATTTAAAACAAAGGAAGACATACAACTAAACCAAATCCTACTAGGCCAGAACCTATATGTTGCAGCGGAGTACTACAGAGACTGACAGTTAACATCCCTTGTACTATTATCAATTGTGTTGTTTCGGGATGTAACAATTGTTCACATCATCCCAATCATCCATTATAATTCTTCTATTAACTTGTTAACAAAGAGTTACTGTCTTACTTTATAATATTTACGTGTGTGTAATTGTATTAGATCTTAGGTGATAGTGCTAACACGCTATCTGGGAGCTCCGTCACTTAGCAACAGGAGAATTGTGAGGCAGGAATAATACTAGTCTTCAGTTCTACAAGAGTGAGCATCCTCCTCTCTTACGGCAGTGCCTTTCCTGTGCTCTCTTGGCCCTCTACCTGAAAGCCTTACTTGATCCCTTAGTGTAATCCTGCCAGATTTGTCTGATCCAGTTCACTAAGGAGTCTTGCAAGCCATTTCTGGTTTTCTATGAGCAGTCGGCAACCACTATTTGGGAATATTTATCTCCCCACTCAACTTACTACGCCACAGTTATGAGAATGGGAAACCGGAAAATGTCGTAACAAGAGAACAATTAGTGAAAGTGTAAACTTGAAAATATCAAAAGGGGCAATTATAGAAGATGAAAAACAATGGACGACCAAAAGAGAATGTGCTATCAAGCTTTACGTTGTTGCATGAAGAAACACCTGTATTTGAAATTACTGACAACACGCGAGACAGAAAAACATAACGACCAATTCGGCATGGACTATAACAATAAGGAGAAGAAGTAGGAGGAGGAGATGAGAAAAGGGAAGTATTCAGATGTTCTAAGCTGAGTCTACAATAACATATAATGTCGATATTGAGATCACAAACCAATACAATACTGTTCACAGAATCATGGCCACTGACAAAGAAAGAAAACTACAAGGGACAAGCAATGTCATTGATGTTATTGATGCCGTGGCGCATGTCAATAGCTGTCTACAAGACGACACTTACAGTCCTGTTACAACATCCTTTCTCCCAGAACTCAGGTAGGTTGTTTTTTTTTTAAATGTCTTTTTCGTTTACCTTCAGAAGTCAGCATGAATACAGGGAGGTCCCGGTTAACGCCGGGGTTACGTTCTTGGAAAACGCAACTTTAAGTGAAACGAAGTATAGCGAAACACCATTTCCCATAGAATTAAATGAAAACAGCGCATTATGTAAAGTTTATTTTAGTAGTTGTTGATATTTATTACATATATGTCCGTTGCCAAATCAATCGATTGAAAGAATTGTGACACGTTCAGCTGTCAACATTCGGGGGGGGGGGGGGGAGGGAGGTGTTGCAACAGGGTGCCTGCTGAGCTCTCTGCACGTCAAGTTGCATTAGGTCCTCACTAGCCAAGTCTTCTTCATGTGATGCAAGCAACTCGCCAATGTCAGCTTCCTCCATCCCTTTAAAGCCAGCTTTAGTGGCTAAGTTAGCAATCTGTCGCCGAATAGCATGAACGTCGTCACATTCACAAAAGTCTTGCACACATTCTGGCCATAGTTCCTCCGCAAGCTAGCAAGAGTGTGCAGCATAGCAACCCAGGTGACGACGTTATGGCGGAAAGTAGCGACGTAAAGTGAAGTTATGTCCACTATGTGAGAACGACGTTATAGCGAAACGACGTAAATCGAAGCGATGTATAGTGGGGCTTCCCTGTATACCCAAATAAAGCAGCAATCAATGTGAGCTAGTTAACTTCACCATAATGTTTGTCTTCATGGAGCTGATGTTGGTCAAAATAATATCTCTGTTCTGTATATGTTGGACACCCCTGCAACAAATGTTTAGCTGTCATTTTACGTGTTTCATAGCTACATTCATCAGTATCTACTATCTTTAGATTGTTAAACATGTAGCATGGCAGCCCGTTGTGTCCTGTGCGAAGTCTGAAGATCGTTACTTGTTTAACATACATCATCTCTCCAGTGGGCTAGATACTCTGGTTCCCACTCGATTCTAAAATTGTTTTTGTTTTTGTGAATCGCTTGACCCCATCATAAGTGTCATGACCTAGTTTACTGTGGGTCAAATAAGAACGACTGAGAAGATCTGAGATGTGAACAGTTTGATTGGCATAATTCGTGTGAATCATGACTGGCTGGAAGTTGTTGAGCGAATGTGAGGGCTGAGGGTTCATCAGTCTTGCCCAGAACGTGATCCAACACGGTTGACGACAAGAGCCTCTATCTATCATGGAGGGTCTTACACTAGTTTTACAGCGGTCACTGAAGTACATCAACCAGCCTTTAAGTTTCTAGATTACTGGAAGGCCCCGGTTAACGTCAGGGCTACGTTCTTGGAAAACGCGACTTTAAGTGAAACGACGTATAACGAAACACTATACAGGTGCATACACAGGTGACGACGTTAAGGCGGAATGTAGCGACGTAAAGTGATGTCATATTTTGACAGCGACGTTATAGCGAAACGACGTAAACCGAAGCGATATATAGCGGGGCCTTCCAGTATTGTATCTTATATAATAGCCTTGAGAAATTTGCGGTAAGGATGCGTAATATCTCCAGATCTTTTATCCCTATACAGTGAAACTATTTTATTTAGAAATGTAGAAAACATATATTGGAAACAGCAAGCTGCAATAAGGATTGATAATGAAGTGGGACAGTATCAGCCAATTAAGAGAGGTGTTAGGCAGGGATGTGTGATGTCTCCAGATCTTTTTTCCCTAAACAGTGAAAATATTTTCAGAAATGTAGAGGATAAAAATGGAATCAGCATTGGAGGACGAAACATCAATAACATTAGATATGCAGATGATAAAGTATTAATTGCAGACAATGCGCAGGACCTGCAACAATTAGTAGATGCGGTTGTTGTACAGTTAGCAACTGGGGTTAGAATTAAATTGTAAAAAGACTCAGGTTATGGTCGTCACTAGAAAGAAAGGAGTGCCACAATGTAATATATAAGTAGATGGAAATATTCTTCAACAAGTGAATCGGTACAATTATCTTGGAACAGTCATAACATCTGATGGGAGATGCCTTGAAGAGATTATAACAAGAATCGCCATGGCGAAAGTAACCTTTAGCAAGATGAAAAACATTCTGACCAATAAAAAGATGTCAATTGAAACGAGAAAAAGAGTGTTGAGGGGATACATAGAGCCTGTTCTTTTGTATGGATGTGAAACTTGGACAATGAGCAGTCAAGCTGAAAAGCATCTGATGGCTGCAGAAATGTGGTTTTTGAGGAAAATGCAAAGAATACCATGGACAGACAGAAAAACCAATGACCAAGTACTACAGGAGACAAATGAACATCGTAAACTGATTAGAGAAATTAGACGTAGACAGTCAACATTTTTTGGACATGTTATGAGAAGAAATGGATTGGAGAACTTAGTGACAACTGGCAAGATCGAAGGGAACAGACCAAGAGGAAGACCGAGAGGAAAATACCTGGATGGCTTGGCCACATGGCATGGACGAGACAGGAACACTGAGCTGATCCACGACACTGGTGATCGAGTGAAATGGCGAGTCATGACCGCCCACGCTTTCCGGCATGGCACATGATTGATTGATTGAGAAGTCATTAGAGTAATCATCATTGGGAAACATAACATCAATAATATTAGATAAGCGGGTGAAATAATATTGACTGCAGACAATGAGCAGGATATGCAACATTTAGTAGATGCGGTTATTGTACTCAGTGTACAACTAGGATTAAAATTAAAGTGTAAGAAGACAAGAGATTATGGTCCCCTCTAAGAAGAAAAAAAATACCACAATGTAATAATATACGGGCAAATTGGAATATTCTTAAACAAGTAAATCCGTGCAATTATCTCGGAACAGAAATAACGTCTGAAGGAAAGTGCCTTTAATAGATTACAACAAGAATCGCTATGGCAAAGGTCGCATTTTATTTTTTGCAAGATAGAAAACATGCTGACCAGTAAAATGATGTCAGTTGCAACGAGGAAAAGTGTGATGAAGTGCTATATAGAACCTGTACTTTTGTATGGATTTGAAACGTAGATAATGAGCAGATAAGCTGAGAAACAGCTAATGGCAGTGGAACCGTGGTTTCTGAGGAAAATGCAAGAATACCATGGACAGACAGAAAAACCAATGAGCAAGTTCTACAAGAAGAAAATGAAAACCCCAAACCGATTAGAGAAATTAGACGTAGATAGTCAAACTTTTTTTTAGCACGTTATGAGAAGAAATAAACTAGAGATCTTGGAGACAGTTGGCAAGATTTAGTGGAAAAGAACAAAGAGAAGACAGAAGTAAATATCTGCATAACTTGGCCATATGGCATGGTCAAGACAAGAACACAGCTGATCCACGACTCTGATGATCGTATGAGTTGGCGACAAGAACACAGCTGATCCACGACTCTGATGATCGTGTGAGTTGGCGAAACATGACCACCCACGCCTATCGACACGGCACACAATGATGACAATAGTTGTGTAGATTGGGTAGTTAGCCCTGTTAACTGATTCAATGCCAAGCAAAAAGTAGTTTGGCCACACACAAAAACATAGTACACAATCAAATTAAGATGTATTATAATGCAAATTTCCATTCACTGAGCATTGAAATTGCCGAAGATGTCACGAAACAAAACAAATAACACTGTGGCCCTAGTATGGCGATATATCGCCCATCTGTCCAAATGGGAGATCACATGTGGCATTATTATTATCATTCGACACTGAATCAGTTAAAATGACATATCCGCCACTTTCCCCAGACAAGCAATCACCTCGTCATTGTTTTATGTACATGCAGAACGAGCCCGTGTCCGATCTACCATCGCAAACACAAGAAACAGCATCTGCCCGTGCATCAACAGCAACCGGTACAGCGACCAGATGATAGAAACGACTTTGTGTATTCTACCAGCTGTCATGGCGGACTGCGTTCGTCAAGGTCGATGGCAGCGCGAATATCCCCCAACTGCACCTCGCAAGATGAGGCCAAACTGCAGGTACTGTTTGTTTTTTTTCTAATTATATTATAGTGAAGCAAAGGACCATTTCGCACGTTTTGAGCTTATCTGGCATATAGTGCTAGACCCATACTGTATATACTAACCAGCATTCGGGGGTGATAGATATGATTGTCACGAACCTCATTCGCTCGTTTTAGTCATCTAACAAGAACTATCATGGATCTGAGGTGTCACGGCAGAACTTCAGGAATAACTCAGCACCAGTGGTAACACAATGTAGTAGTTTAACGTAGAATAATATTAATATCAACTCGTAGTCACGTCGCACACTAACCAATCTTGCCGAGACTGCCCTTTAATTACTCTTTAATTACTCGAGCAGGCGTACCGTCTCCCATACAGCTCAAACTTTGGTGGAATTTGATACTCTTCTGGGACACCAAACTTAACCTTAAACTACTACACAGCTGTTACATCAGTGATAGTGTCTTCCTATCACATGACATGCCTGTGGATTTCCCACTCAATTTTCACTAACTAAATATTCCCTCTAAATGCGGAGACTGCATTGTTGTAATTTTCCTTGTCTAAGACCTACAAGCACTTGGAATCAACGACTGGCAAGAGAAGGTCAACTAGAGAGACGAATGGAGACGGGTTGTATCTGCAGCAAAGAACCTCAATGGCTCGGAACGCTGAAGAAGTAGAAAAAGAAGAAGAAGAAGAAGAAGAAGAAGAAGAAGAAGAAGAAGAAGAAGAAGAAGAAGAAGAAGAAGAAGGAGAAAACAATTGGCTCAAGAGAGCACTTTTTATACTAGTTTAAAGCTGTCCACGAAGAATAAACTGATCTTGTTTTTTGTCGATAGGCTCCTTTTCAACGTTAGAAATATGTCTTTCACTTAATTGTTCGCAGGTCCGCATGGTCGAATGGGTAAGAACGCGAGTTCTTAAACAGTGGTTGTGATGATGCCGAGGTGAGCGGCTCAACCCCTACACCGGACAGCTGGACTAAAATGTTGACCTGTCGCCCTTGACTTGGGGACGTAAATTACAAGTACCTCTGAAGTCGGAGTGGGTTAGCCTCTGCCATGGCCACCATGGCCACCTGCCATGGCCACCATGGCAGACAAGTGTCTAGACCAATGGTTCTCAACCTTTTTTGGCCCATGCATCCCTTCACCACATGTTCAGAATGTCATCTCCCCCCCCCTTTATCGTATGTCCTCCCTATAAATCCCCCCCCCCCCCGCACACCTACACAGTATACATAAAAATGAAAGCTAAATTTAATAACACATGATAGAACAAGACTAGACGTCTACATAAAACGCGATTTGCGGGACTACTTACGTTATAAAACGAATTTCGGAAGGGCGAGAAGTACAGAATTGTAAAGTATGGAGGGGAAAAACAATATTAAGTAATCGGGTCTTGTATTAACACGATACTGAAATAATCTTAATCCCCTCGTGGAAACCCTAAAATTCCCCACAGTTTGAGAACTACTGGTCTAGACAATCCTCTGCCGCGGCTGGCTTGTTTGATTATCCTTTGTCATAATCCTTTATGGGCGACCGTTTTGTAGCAATGACAAGATGTGTGTTCTTCTTCCCGAGACCGTGTCTTCGATGATGACACCATCAGGTTCTCGTGATGAATTCAACCGTTCATAAATAAACACTCATGCATTATTTGGCGCTCATTGAAGTAGAAGACAGAAGTAAAGGCTACAAGACCTCTAGACAACATACAAATTGAAAGCTATAATTACTGACCGGGGTTTGAACCTGTCAGCTCCAAACGAAGAGAGCGCCTCGCTGCATAACCAGATAGACACCCGATATAGCATAATACAATCTTGTACCAAACATAGAATATTAACTGTGACGGTACATTAGTACCGCTGTATGGATCAGAGACAGCTGACGTCAGATTATGTGACTGTTCCGCCATGGCCAGAGAGTGGCTTCTGGAGACTTGCTGCTACAGTCGGCCTGTTGTGAGCATTGCAATAAGAAAGAAGAAGACGATAGTGGTGGTTATAATGATTATGAAGGGGACGACGAGGCTGATGACGACGAAGAAGAGCAGTAAAGAGAAGAAGGAGTAGCAGTAAATAATAAGACGGGGTGGCAGCAGAAGAAGAAGCATGAAAAGAATTAGAGGAGGGGGAGAAGTAGCAGAAGAAGAGGAGTAAGACGTGACGGAGAAGAAAGAAGTGACGAGGGAGAAGTGTTGAAGAAGTGAGGGAGAAGTGGCAAAAGTTTATAGGTATATTTTCTTTAACTTTCTTTTTAAAAACAAAAGAAGAAAGTTTGCAGGTATAGCAATCTAACAAAAACAAAAAAGAAGAAAGTTTACTTATATATTTTCTTTAACATTAAAAAAAAAAAAAAAAACAAGAAGAAAGTTTACAGGTATATTTTCTTTATTGGTTTTTTCGGGATTTGAGATTTGAATATTGAACACAACCCACTTCTAGCAACACCGACCGTGTTCGTACCGCGGAGTACGGTCACTTCAGCGTTGCCAGTAGTGGGTTGTGCTCAATCTTCAAATATTTTCTCTAACTAAAAAAAAAAAAAACATATAGTTTACAGGTATATTTTCTTATAAGTACTAAATGCACTCTAAATCTCACTTTTCCAGGCAGACAGAGAGTCGATCTGTCAAAAGGATATAGAAGTAGACAAATCAAAATCACACATACAGCCCGTACTTCCGAAAGAAAGAATCAAACCAGAAGATTTTGTCAGCAGCTGGCTCAAGTATGGATCACAAATTCACGGAAGTCATTTCCCGGAAATTTTGTCCAACAAATCGCATTACATCACGCATACAGTTTTGTGTAAATCTGGCAAAAAACAAACGCTTAGTCCAATTCAAACGCGGAAGACGAGAAAATTCAGCTCAAAAACATCGGCTGTTAGTGATCTGTGATGACTTTGTTGCAGCAGATTTGTTTCCTTTGTTTTGTTTGCCCTACAACTTACCCGGGTTAGGAAAATGAGCTCATCCAAAAAAGCACGCACGCAGTTTGGAACCGTATCATAATATTTCAAACGTTTTCGATGGAAGTATATTTTTCCTCTTCTTCTTTGCGTTCATCCGGAGTGGTTTTTTTCTTCTTCATATGTGATTGCGGTGTGCGTTAGGCACCCTTGAGTCGAAACCCTTAGGTCAACACATCCGGCTTTTGCGTGCATTTTTGACCAGGTTAGCATTCCTGGGATGGAAGTATATTATATTAACTCGTCCCAGATTGACAAAAGATTTAGTAAATAATAATGAAAGTAAATGATATCTCATACACCTTTCTAGTGGCTGGGGCGTAGGGGTTTGTCAAGCTGTCACAATTTCCCGACATACCGTTTTTTTTTTTTTTTTTTTGGGGGGGGGGGGCGGAGGGGGATTGTTTCGTTTATTTGCTCGCTCCCTTTGAACTCAAACGTAATCCAAACACGCTACATAGTACTGGACTGAATTTTGCATGTGGATTCGGCTTCCTTATTACCAGTGTCCCTCACCATTAGGCGAACCCACTCTGACTTCAGGGGTACATGGTGTATTTTTAATGACTGTGCAGTGTTTGAAAATATTGCCGGTCGGAGTTTTGTATTTACCTATTATGATGCATGAACTATACAGAGGGTAAATACAAAACTTAGACCGGCAGTATTTTCAAACACTGCAGTCATTGAAAATACACCCAATACTAGTAACTTACGTCACCAAGTCAAGGACGAGAAGTCAATATTTTAGTTCAACTGACCGGTGTAGGGTTTTAACCCCCACCTCAGCGCGCCGGGTGTTTAAGAACAAGCGCTCTTATCCAGTCGGCCACGCTGACCTCTAGACGAGGGTTCAATATCAGCCGCAGGCGATTTGGAAGTAGATCACTTGCGTTGATTTCTATGCAATGTGATATCGGCCGTTCAGTAATCAATGGCAAACTACTGAACTATAATTAACTAGTATATCGCTGGGGTTGATTGCAGTGCTCTGTAAAGGACTTGCAGCTAGCTAACCATTATAGTATTTCCACATGCCAAATTTGGTCTGTCCATTGTCACGTGGAATTTGTAAATTTAAGTTGATCTGAACCAATGAACTTCACATTAGAAATAACGACAATGACCCGAAATTTACATCCAAAAAAGAGATTGTGAAAAGGCAGGTTCTTAATGTGCTGTTTTTACTTCAACTCGCTCTTTTTATGCAGTTGTTATCTTCAACTCATTCTTTCTATGCACTTGCTAAATTAAGTTCATTAACTCGTTCTTCCAATACTGTTGTTACTTCAATACGTTTTTCATATGCAGTTGTCACTCCAACTCGCGTGCAGTAACTTGACAGACACACACCACGCACCTCCCAGCCAATGTATATCGTTTAAGGAGTAGTCTATAAACGCGTGACGTCTTGTTTGGCACAGAATAAGTGAACATGCCTGCGTGACCAGCCCATCTGCTCTCCATCATTTCCTTATTCATGCCAGAGAACTACGGTATACATTGTACAACTTGGTGTATTGGGGCGACTTTCCTGACTTTTCAGGTATGGGGCGATATATAAAACGAGACATACACACCCACACTCTGACCCCTTCCTGTCACCCCCACCCCTAAATAAAGGATCGACGTCATTGCACTGGGTTTTAACCCATACGGCACGGTCTTTTTCCTCAGGGTGACCCGCCGAAAGCCTCGCACAAAGCACTAACTGCGAACCCCTAGCACCGATCTCCAGGAATCTCCGATAAAATTGCACTAGTGAACCGGATCGAACCCACGGTCTTCGGAACGCCAGGCAAGTGGGTTAACCTAACCACTTCACCACGTAGACAACGAGACCCACATAAAGTGTATATGTCACCGCATGATCTGATCAGACTTTCTTTAATTTTTACATTGCATCATCTAAATGTTGCATTCACGATGTAAATGCACTGTAACGTATTCAGTGTGTTTTTAGTGATAATGCGTGGTTTGTTGTTTTCTTCAAACCCTGAGTATGCGCGAGAATGTAATTTGTTGTCGATATATCTAAGATACTTTCGTTTTATACATATTGTTATGCATTGAATTTCAAGCTTTTTATAAAAGTATTACATTTTGAAATCGAATCATTCCTGTGTTAGTTTTCAATAAAACATTGACGCCTGTCTTTCCGTTGTATTATAATTTTAATAATTAACTAAAGTTGCATGTCCTTCACATGACGTAGCAGTCAACCCCATCATTTTTCGCTGTTCGTGATTCCTGGGCAAATTTTACGTTCAGTAGTTTGCCATTGCTTTCTGAACGACCGGCTCTTATACCTTTTTCGAAAAAACCAGCACAGCCGTGTTTCGAACCCGGGTATACGGGCTCACAAACCGCGTTCGCAAGCCCTAAGCAACAGAGACCGTTGTATTGTTTGCCCAATATTCCTATAGATTGCACGTGTATTGTTGCTTACTATGTCTTCCCTAACTGATTTAATGCAAAATAAACAGTAGCTTTGGACCAAACGTGATACACAATGGAAATTCCCTCAGCATTAAAATTGTGGAAGATACCACGAAAGAAAACAAATAGAACTATGTACGTACGAGGGTAAGTTAATAAGTAAGTCACAAATGGCTGTAGAAAAATAACTAACTATGATAACAACTTGAAACCAGTTTATTTTTATACATACATTGTCCCTTTATTACTCAACATAATTTCCACCAACATTGAGACTGGCAAGAGAAGGTCAACCAGAGAGACGAATGGAGACGGATTGTATCTGCAGCAAAGAACCTCAATGGCTCGGAACGCTGAAGAAGAAGAATTTATGCACTTATCCCATCGTTTTATCAATCCTCCCAAACCGGCTGCATAGAACTGCGTGCTCTGATTTCTAAACCACGTTTTCACTTCACATTCAACTTCGACGTCATTAGCGAAATGTCTCCCGTGAAGGTGGGATTTCAGTGGACTTAGTACTTAGCCCCTAGCGATTACCAGTAAAGCGGTGCATAGTTGAGTAGAAAATGTCACGAGGGCGAGTCAATAAGTAAGTCACACAGTTCTGTGGGATGGCAGGTAAATGAAAACACGATATGGTACATAGATATCTTCATAGCAAATGCACTTGTTACGACGAAATTCAGAATTATACAACATCGTACAAAATACAGAGACGTAATGAATGGTTCAAAACCTTCAAAGATAATTATAGCAAGCACTGTTGGTGTTACTATAAGTGTCACATACCCTGGTTCCAGAAATGCACGACAATTTATCCGAAGAATAAAGTCACAAAGTGCACTGAAACTCAACTCAGAGTTTATCAACTGAACCCAGGGTCAAATTTGTCTCTCGTATTTAAGGCTACGGAGAATCATTTAGCGTCTACTGGAGGTCCCGGGTTCACGTCCCGGGATTTTTTCACGTGGACGTCTAGTAACAAAATTTCCACTGGTCTCTGGGTAGTGTGATCGGACGCCCGTGAGTATTGTTGCGCACGTAAAAACTCCATTGGCAGTTGGAAATCGAAAAAGAGTAACCTAACGGCGCTGCCCGTCAAAATTTCGAGTTTAAAATATGCCCAAAGTATTTCAGGATCCTTGCCGGTGCTACGGAGTTCGTGCACTGAGCTGTGATTCTCCGGACTCGGGTTTGAGTTAGGAGTAGAACGGAGCACTTTTGGCTTGCACCCGTGTGCCGTGATGTTGATCCGACGACTAAACCAAACCAAACAATAATTGTCACGCCCGTATTTCATCCAATTTTCATGGCAGAACTTTTTTTGCTATAAAACTGTCTTATATCACGTTAATTTCTGATCCCAAATGTTTTCCCGCGACTCTCCAATAATTAAGAACATGGCAGTGTTTATTCTTCCCGCGGTTATTTCCCGAAACAATCAATCATGTGCCATGCCGGAAAGCGTGGGCGGTCATGACTCGCCATTTCACTCGATCACCAGAGTCGTGGATCAGCTCAGTGTTTCTGTCTCGTCCATGCCATGTGGCCAAGCCATCCAGGTATGTTCCTCTCGGTCTTCGTCTTGGTCTGTTCCCCTCGATCTTGCCAGTTGTCAATAAGTTCTCCAATTCATTTCTTCTCATAACATGTCCAAAAAATTTTGACTGTCTTCGTCTAATTTCTTTAATCAGTCTACGATTTTCATTTGTCTCCTGTAGTACTTGGTCATTGGTTTTTCTATCTGTCCATGGTACTCTTTGCATTTTCCTCAGAAACCACATTTCTGTAGCCATCACATGTTTTTCAGCTTGACTGCACATTGTGCAAGTTTCACATCCATACAAAAGAACAGGCTCTATGTACCCCCTCAACACTCTTTTTCTCGTTTCAATTGACATCTTTTTATTGGTCAGAATGTTTTTCATCTTGCTAAAGGCTACTTTCGCCATGGCGATTCTTGTTGTAATCTCTTCAAGGCATCTCCCATCAGATGTTATGACTGTGCCGAGATAATTGTATCGATTCACTTGTTGAAGAATATTCCCATTTACTTGTATATTACATTGTGGTACTTCGTTCTTCCTAGTTAACCTTTTCTTCACTCCAGTTTCTATTCGTTATTAATTGTCACGCAAGGAATGCAGCGAGAGTTATTTAAAATAATATCGTCGTGAGAAAGGTGCTTGCTATCGACCCGTACTGAGAAAAGGCATTTTGATGACGCTATGTCGCACTATTATAGAATAGATTACACCAGACTTCTGAGTCCCAATCCGGCATGGTGAATTGTCATAGATCATAATGTAAGAACAGTCTGAATATTCTTTGGACTCTGATGGTGGCATTTCCCAATGCCATCTTCCACACACAAGAGTTCTGCATAATGTCATTTATGCCAATATCTACAATGGTATAACTTGAAATACATAAGTGAAACAAGCTTCCTCTTGACCGAGAGATTGGGTAACATGCCCCATACATTGTGTATACACATCTCAGCAGTATGGGTCATATGGCATGTCTGGTATCCATGTAACAGCCATGGTATCTTGCACGTCTGTTGTGACCACAAAAAGGTGCTACAGATTTCAACATGGCGACTGCAATCTCATGAAAGACCTCAAGACTTTGGAATAGTACCCTGTCTTTCGGGTGTTAATAGTTGTGCTGCTTGCTTGTGTTCGTTGGCTTGAGCTCCAACGTGAAGTCCTGTATGTCGGATGAAGGCATCTTGTTGTCCAACATCAGACTGATGTCATACAGGACCTGAGTTTTGCGTGAGTATCCGTTGTCCCATGTCTGGCTTATTGGTGTGCAGACTGGTGGTTCCTCGCCGTACAGGCAGACACTCTCCGACTTCGGAGGAATCGGCGATCCTACTGACTTTAGCCAGGACCCCAAAGGGACCTGTTGCCCAGGACGCTCGACGAGGACGCGTCAATAGGTCTTGGCCAGTATATAACCCGGCCTTGGAAACACCTCTGCGTCCCAATAGTTGTGTTCATAACCAGTGTCTTTACATATTAACAGTGCGCATCATTGCGCCGTGTCTGATACCCAGGTCACGGCCATGAAATCTGGCACACATCATGAAAGGATTTGCAAGACTGGAAAATCGCCTCGTCTTTTAGTTGCTGTCACTTTCAATATAAGTTGACACCAGTGTTCACATGGTTTCATTTAACCTTCATTTTGAAAAAAATAAAAACCTGATATTCTCTCCTCTGACCCCCTCTGTTATTCCCACTTCTATATGAGTGTACTCTCCACTGTCTTTGCTGTGTCCATCCACACGTGTCTTCCCTGTAATGATTGGACCCCCCCCCCCCCCCAACCGTTAAATCCCCCTGGCTTATACGTAACGTACTACGTCACTTCCGGTATGATGATCTACTGAACTCCAGTAAAAAAGGATCCCACACTTTAAGATCTTGCAACATAGGAATCAGTTATATTAGTGTACTTTTGAATTTGGACGACTCCAGGACCTCACTTATGTTAGGCTTTTGTAATTGATACAAATGTAGTTGTATCAGTGTCTGTTATGTGTTAATTCCACGAAATAAATTGTGCAACCTATGCTTATTGATTTGCTCGTGTCCTCATTCTTCAAATTTACTATGGGAAAATATTGTTTTCTTATTTTTTTTTTTTTTTTGTCTGCTGACGAAGATATCTAACCCCAACGCACATACTTGTGTAAGTGTTCTTGTAAACTTGACCAATCCTTTTTTTTTTTTTAATTCACTCTTGCAAGGTCTAGACGTATTGATTGCATGCTTAACTTTATCTAGGTCATCGCTTTTTCTGCCGATTTCTATTGTCAAGATGCCTATTTTCTCTCATATTTACTTTACTTCATACTTGTTGTCTATTATTTCTACAATTGCTATAACGGGAGTCTCTGTGGCGAAGTGGTCAAGCCGTTTGACTCGTGCTCCGAAGGTTGTGGGATCGATTCCGGGCCGCGTCCTTCGGTTTACCGTAAACGAGTTAAATGTTTCGGAGACTCCTGTGGGCCGTCGAAAAGCTACGGAGGTCGTGCTTTTCGCGCTGCGGAAAGAGACCGAGCCATATGGGATAAAACCCGGTGCAATGAAGTCGACCCTGTGGACTTTTAAGCGACGATTTACTAAACATGAAATTAGGTGAGTTTTAAGCTCCAGAGGTAATGTATGCGTGTCATTTCTGTACCCAGAAAACAAAGTCGTGTTCCTATTGGCTCTTCATTAGGGTCATGCCGAAAATAAGGCCCGAACGCCATCTTTGTTTACCGGTGACAGGTCGAACGTCATCTTATCTTTCTTTACCAGTGACAGGTCGACCGCTATCTTTGTATATAATGTAGCTAGTCTAGCATTATGAACGAGCAGTTCAATAATCACTAATAATTGCATTTGCATTTTCTGATGTGATTAACTTAGCATGTATTGCACCAATAGTGCAACATCGGCCCTGACGACAACAATACATATTCAAATATTGAGCACAACCCACTACTGGCAACGCCGATCGAATTCTGATATGAACCTAAGGCCTATCCACGTCAATATGGAAGCACTATACTCGAGTTTCGCCCTCATTTGAGCTCGTCAGTAGTGCATATCCCTAACCGGATCCGGAAACAGTCCCGGATCACGCGTGTGAAGCGGGTGTGTAACCACACGGCACACACTGGACACACCAAATTATCACAACAGAATATCACAACGCTACCCATCGTAGGCTATGCTCATATCAGAATTCGATCGGCGTTGCCAGTAGTGGGTTGTGCTCAATATTTAAATTTCAAATCCCGAAACAATCACATAATCAATTGATTATTGCTCACTGGATTTAGGAGGCCTGGTGTTCCTTGCCAATGAGAAGTCCTGATCGTTCGGGTCCCATCGATTGACGGACGTCGGTCGCGGCGATTGGGCAATCTTGAGCATAGCCTACGATGGGTAGCGTTGTGATATTCTGTTGTGATAATTTGGTGTGTCCAGTGTGTGCCGTGTGGTTACACACCCGCTTCACACGCGTGATCCGGGACTGTTTCCGGATCCGGTCAGGGATATGCACTACTGACGAGCTCAAATGAGGGCGAAACTCGAGTATAGTGCTTCCATATTGACGTGGATAGGCCTTAGGTTCATATCAGAATTCGATCGGCGTTGCCAGTAGTGGGTTGTGCTCAATATTTAAATTTCAAATCCCGAAACAATCACATAATCAATACATATTCAATAAACATACAACATAATAAAAATTAACAATAACAATCATTAATTATTAATTAACATTTTGTCAAAAGCCTTCTGGATTTCATTTAGTTAGTCGAAGTTCCAACTTCACGGCAACTGGTCGTCCCCATTATGCTCCGTTCCTGTGCTAGTGAATATCACACAAAATGCTCCCCACTGTCCAATGTGAAAAGTGGAATAGGCAGGAGTCTCGGCAATCCAACAGCCCGCACAGGTACACTGTGTATAATGCCGCTGCTAAGAATGCCAACACAAAATTAATCCACGAAAACCACAGTTCATCGTTGATGGACTCGGACTCAGGACTCGGCAGTCACAACAAGAAAGACCTCATTGACCCGGGTTTTCTCACATGGCTCGGTCTATTACCGCAGGGTGACCCGCTGAAAGTGTTGCATAAAGCACGAACTCCGCAGCTTCAGCGCCGACTCCCAGGAGTCTCCTGAAAAATGCACTCGTGAACTGAAAAGGCAAATCAGTCTATTCAGCAACAGCCGGTAGCCATTGTTCCGAACATGCAGGCCACTGTATAGGACATGTAAAAGCATTCCCTGCAAATGTCACAGCTCACAGTGTCGCCCATGCACTCACTCCGTAGCAGGGCGACAGAACCATGTTCTATCAGTCCAACATGAGGAAAATGCGATTGCAAATCATAGCTGCAAGCATAAACACGCCACAGGCCTTAATGGTTCAACGCCTAACCGCCATGTTGGCGACCGGAAGTCAGCCTTCTGGATTTATATCTGTCAAGCTCAAGCACAATAATTTTAATTTTGATTATGTTTTTCAAATTGGGTATTTACTAACGAGAACATCACAGATGGACAGGCATTGAAAAACCAAATCCAATGGTACCTCAATGATGCCTGTATGTCAATTCTGAGCGGAGATATTCACATTTGAGTGTTGGGATCTTGAACACAATTTTTTTTTCTCAGGATTTTGCTCTCTGGGCAGCCCTCCTTTGTGTCCTAATCGCAGTGACAGCTAAAATGATTACATTTTGGCTTAATACTACTATAACATTTTTTGTTTTTAAACGAACATCTTAGCAACCACACATCATTGTGATCGGGGCAGCGAACCCTAGCTGCTCATGTCATCTATTTTTAGATATGTGTCATGACGTAATTATCAAATAAAAATGGCCGCTAATTAAATACTAATTCATTAATTACCCTGTGTATTATTATTGTTAGCTTAAAAGTCTGACAAGATGTATATTTTATTATGCGGGATGATGCTACGGACCCTGTGGTTACTTTCCTTTTTCGATAGGATGTGCTGTGACCTAATTAGCTATTAAAAATTGCCTCCAGTGAACTATATTCATTATTTACTAAGAATAGATGACATGAGCAGTTAGGTCTCGCTACCCCGATTGCAATGATATATGGTTGCTAAAATGTTGGTTTAAAAACCAAAAAAAAATTTATAGTAGCAACAAGCTCAGTGAGTAGATTCCTGAGTATTTCTTTCTTCAAGATCACAACACTCAATATCTCCACTTAGAATCGACATTGAGGTACCGCTGGATTTGGTTTTTCAAGGCCTCTATAGCTGTTGTGGTATTAATTAGTATACACCCAAGTTGAAAAACATGATCAAAGTAATACAACATTAACTTTTAAAACTTTAGTCTTCAGATATGATAAGACATGATGTCGCCATGAAAATTTATTTTCTGAGTATGATGGGGTCCATGTAGAAAAATTTCTCTACCACAATAATGGGAAATGCAAAAATACAAGACAAATGCAAGACAATATTTTCTTATTTACAGTTAATTTTAAAATAAATTATAATGTCAGTCCATACGAGATTGACTCAAACGAGTCATAGACAGATATGAAAATTGACTTCAAAAATATGTTCAGTCATGTTAAATTATAAAAAATAGTAAAATTATACAGATAAACTATTAATAACATTTAATCTTGTATTCTATTTAACTTTAGTAGTTCAAATTGTACATTTTAAGTGTAAAAAGTATACACGCTAATCTGATTGACATGCACGATGCTGACATTTTCTAATTGCAAAACTGAAAACATCTCTTCTGAATAATTTATTTTCTACAGCAAACTATGAAACTCTCCAAATATATGTAAAAATGGATGCAGAATTCGAACATCCATCTTAAAATATGTTGATATTAATTTTTTAAAAACTCTAGAAAATAAAATTACTCACAGTATGCCAAATAGTTGAATGTATTTCTAAGTCAAGATAATTTCAACCAATCTCAATGCACAGAATGTTAGACTGACCTATTTTACAGATGCTAAGCTTTCGGTTGTTATTGTCACGTGATATGTGAATGAATGGATCCTGTCAGAAACACACACAGTCTTCTCATAGCCTTTCTAGGGGACACAATGGATATTTCTGCGCTTGCGCGGAATATTATTTCCAGTTTCGATCTTATTCCGTTTGATAAGTAAACTGCCTAAATTAATTTACTACTTACAGTTTAGTACTAATGCTAACTAGCTAGTTAGCACTACAAGTTGCAAATAAATGTTATTGCAGAATCCAAACAATTATTAAATCAGCTCACTGGCAGTGCACATTTTTGTACAGAAAACAGAATAATTTATAAATACTTGAATGGCTGTTTTGACGAGCCCATTATGATGAAGAAAAGGGGTTGAATGATTGATTGATTGATTGATCTTTATTTTAGAAGGGTTACAAATTGGGCACGCAGGCCCATCTTACATTCGGCCCTTCCAGTCACTCATCTTTCATTCATCAATAGTGCATGATGCATTTACATAGGAAAAAAACATTGCATATTACCATGTTATGAGATATATCCCCCACCCACCACCCACCAAACACACACACATCCCCCCATCCCCCCCCAACCACGCACACACCCCAGGCATACATATATTCCCCCACCCACACATCCCCACCCACACATCCCCCACATACACACATCCCCCCCCAACCACGCACACATCCCAGGCATACATATATTCCCCCACCCACACATCCCTCACATACACACATCCCCCTTCCCACAAACACTCACCCACCCACACATCCACCCCCCCCCCCCACCCACACACCCCCAACCACTCAACCAAAGACACATCCCCAACCACACATTCCCCAACCCACACTAATATCCCCTGCCAACCCACACATCATGCACCCACCCACACACACCCCCACCCACACAATCTCCCCCACCCATGCACACATCTCGCACCCACCCCTACACACATCCCCAACCCACACACATCCCCACCCACACAATCTCTCCACCCACACACATGCCACATCCATCCCACACACACTCACCCACACATCCTCCACCCATGCACATACACACCCCCAATCACCCATCCCCCATCCATTCATCCCTCAACCACACATCCCCCACCCACACACACATATCCCCCCACAAACCCACACATACACCACCCATACACATGCTCCACCCACACACACACATCCTCCACCCACATACTCATTCCTCAACCAGTCACACAAACACATCCCGCAGCCACCCATCAACACATACCTCCCCAACCTACCCACCCACTCACACACCCCAACCACCCAGCCAAACACATCCCCCACCCTCACACATCCCTCACCAACCCGCACATCCCACACCCAACCACACCTCCCCCACCCACCCACACACACACACATCTCCCACACACATCTCCCACCCACCCACACATCCACCCATCCACCTATGCACCCCCAATCACCCACCCCCATCCATTCATCCCTCAACCACACATCTCCCACCCACACACACATCCCCCACCAACCCACACATACACCACCCATACACATGCTCCACCCACACACACACATCCCCTACCCATACACACATCCTCACACACATCCCCCACCCACATACGCATTCCTCAACCAGTCACACAATCACATCCCGCACCCACCCATCAACACATACCCCCTCCCCCCAACCTACCCACCCACTCTCACACACCCCAACCACCCAGCCAAACACACATCCCCCACCCTCACACACACACACACATCTCCCACCAACACACACACACACACATCTCCCACCCACCCACACATCTCCCACATACAAACACCCTCACCACCTGCACATACATCCTCCACCCACCCACACTTACCCTACCTACACAGATATATATTTCCCACCCACACACACATCCCCATACCTATCCCCCACACCAATCACACACCCATCCCCCAACCCACATATCCCTCACCCACCACACATCCTTTCACCCACCCACACACATCCCCCACAACAACCCCTCCACACATACATCCCCCACATACACACACACAAATCCTACACACATACACATACTCACATCTAGACACATACATAATGCCTCACATAATCACTGAAACTAGGATGAACAAACTCCCACACTTTACACACACATGCAGTGATGATTGCCATGAGCATTCTCGCAAAATTTTAGAAAAATTGAGAAAAAATTTTACATATACATTTTGTAATGTAAACATTAGTGATGCAATTAAACTCACTCTCTCTCTTTTTCTTACAACCCCCCCCCCCCCCCCCCCCACACACACACACACACACACATATACTCGATCAAGTGGCATACAAAATTATGCCTTGTAATATGAAAGATGAGAAAATATAAATAAAATATGGAATAGCATGTTACTTGACATGCGTGCGCTCAACTCTCTCTCTCTCTCTCTCTCTCTCTCTCTCTCTCTCTCTCTCTCTCTCTCTCTCTTAGACACACACACACACTCTCACACTTACTCACTCACACTCACTAACTCTCACTCACTCTACAGTAATGTACATATGTTCATATTATACATGATAAAATCAAGTGGCATTCACAATGATAATATGAAGATGAGAATACACAAAACATATGGAATAGCATGTTACATGACATGCGTGCGCTCAACTCTCTCTCTCTTTTCTCACACACACACATGCACATGCAAATACACACATATACCCATGCACATACACACATCTACACACATCCACACCCATACACATAGTTACACACACGTACACACATAACACACGAATACACACTCCCTCGCATACACTGCATGCATGCACACATACACACACATACATATGCACATATACACGCACACATAAATACACATACAAACATACACATACACTTGGGTGCTTTAAGCAAGTTACTTGCAACAGTTTCATCTGACCAGGAGGCGATAGAGCTGGCAATTTGGCAGTTAGTTGACTGTCCTTTTACTGGACATCGCAATCAACCCCATCTATTTATGGCTGTTTGTGATTTCCTAGGCAATTTTTTGCTTAGTACTTTACCATTGCCGGCTCCGTGGTGAGGGGGTTACGAATGCAGTTTGTAATCCCACATACCGCGTTCGAAACACAGCTGCGGGCGGTTTAGTAACAGACTGCCTTGCGTTGGCTTTTTTATAAAAGGTATGGGTGCCAGTCGTTTAGAAAGCAATGGCAAACTACTGAACATAAACTTGCCAAAATATCAAATGCTGGGGTTGACTGTGATGTCCTGTAAAGGATATGCAACTAACGTTTTTTTTAACTTTACCATTGCTTTCTGAATGGCTGGCTCTCATCATAGTCATCATACCAATCTTCTACACGATTGGATCTGTATTAAGTAAGAGGTAAAAGAAGTGCCGGGGAGTTGGTGGCTAAGGTTGGTGGATGGTGTTTGGTGCAGGAGAGCCTGACATATGATACTACAACATCTAGTCTAAGAATTGTCAGTCAGGTCTTAGTCAGATATGACTGAGCTGCCGTATGACAGTAGACGGTACTACCTGTTTTCTGTCAGCGCCGAATGTTGGGCGGCGCTTACCAAACCCGACACCCCACACCCCACATTGTGCCAACGGCTTCGAGCGGAAGAGCACAATTGGGAGGGTACAAGCCTTATCCTGGTGCGAGGAAATGCAACCCAAAGACAAAATAAGTCATAGCAGGGCAGACCAGGCCCTAAGCCTTGGTTGGCAGCTGGTCTAGGATCGAAGCTCCGACAGGCGGACAGTTAGAGCATTGCTTTGCTGATCCGGCAGCTTCTGCAGCTTGTCTTGTTCCAGATGTATAGGTGTTAACTTTCCTCTGGAGTGACTAGGCAGGCCGAGAGAGGGATCATGCTGCATGGGCAACACATGGTTTCTTTATTTTAGCCCAGGCTTTGTGCTATGGAGAGGCAATAACTCAACTTTTCACTTCTACTGAAATATGCCTTTCGTGATCAGGATGACGGTATATACATTCACTCACGCTCAGATGGTGGCCTCTATAATGCTCAGAGATTGAAGGCCAAGACCAAAATTAGGAGGGTACTAATCAGAGAGTTACTTTTTGCGGATGATGCTGCGATTACGACTCACTCTGAGGAAGAATTACAACAGCTGCTATCTGCATTCTCCAATGCTTGTTCTGAATTTGGTTTAACAATTAACAAAAAGAAGACACAGATTATGTCACAAGGTGCAGATGGTGTACCATCAATCTTTATTGATGACGCTGAACTGGAGATAGTAGACCATTTTACATATCTAGGATCAGAGGTAAATAGCAAATTATCCCTCGATCAGGAAATCAACATCAGGATTGGCAAGGCAGCAACAACAATGAACATGCTAGCAAAAAGAGTCTGGGAGAACAGGAAGCTTACTGCCAAAACAAAAGTCCTCGTCTACCAGGCCTGTGTCCTTAGTACTCTTCTATATGGCAGTGAAACCTGGATAACTTACTCATGCCAAGAGAAACGTTTAAACAGCTTTCATATGCGGTGTCTGCGAAGAATACTTGGTATTAAGTGGCAAGACAAAATCACAAATACTGAAGTATTGGAAAGATCAGTTTGTGTGACGGTGTATTCCATGCTCAGTCTTCGTAGACTTAGATGGATAGGACAACCGGTCTCTGTGGCTAAGGGCTTGCGAACGCGGTTTGTGAGCCCGTATACCCGGGTTCGAAACACGGCGGTGCTGGTTTTTTCGAAAAAGGTATAGGGGCCGGTCGTTCAGAAAGCAATGGCAAACTACTGAACGTAACACTTGCCTAGTACATCAACAGCAGCTGAAAATGCTGGTGTTGACTGCAACGTCCCGTAAGGGATACACAACCAAAAAAAAAAGGAGATCTCAGGGTCGGCCTCTACTACGATACAAAGATGTGTGTAAGCGGGACATGATTGATACAGGCATAGATAATGCACATTGGGAGCAAGTCGCCGCTGAACGTGTTGCATGGAGGGCAAACATCAGAAATGGAATAAAGACAAAAGAGAAAATGATTGCAGATAAAGCACACACAGAGCGTGAGAGACGTAAGATGGTGCACAATGGTGGAAATGACCATGTTTTCACATGCATCTACTGTGGGCAAACATTTGCAGCAAGAATTGGCCTTACCAGCCACACTCGCCAACGCCATGGGTCGTAGTTATTAAGCCTTTTTGAAGCACAATGTACCAAACTATCGTCTGTCAAGACGGAAAGGTGCCAATGTAAAGTCTAAGAATGGAGGTGGAGGTAGTCACAGCGGCATTCTGTTGGCTGGAGGAAAACAGCACACACATGTCATGATTGTAAAGGATTCACATGTGTATGATGAGAAAAGTGAAGACGGGCATGTGTCGGGTAGAGTGCAGGCTTCTATTCAACAATCAAAAATAGAGAGCACCTGTTGGATTGTTTCTCCTTGACATGCTGGTGTAGTGGGAAACGAGCAGGCAGATTGGCTGGGACTACATCAGATGGTGTTCTACTGGTGCATCATTACTTTTGGTGAAGTATTGCCCCTAACCTAAACCAGTTTATAATAGCACTACTTTTGGTAAATGTATTGCCTCAGAAACCAGTTTATAATAGAACTACTCTTGGCAAATGGATTGCCTATTAATAATGGATTATTCCACCTGCTTAGCACTCCAAAGATTGTGTGTTCGATTCCAGGCTACGTCGATCGGTTCACGAGTACAGTTTTCTTGGAAATCCAGGGGGTCGTCACTGGAACTACAGAGTTTGTGCTTTGTGTGACTCTTTTGGCAGGCCACCCTGCAGAAAGAACCCAAGCCATATGTGATAAAATCCGGTACAATGAAGTCGATCCTCTTGACTTTTACATCCTTGTTTGAAAACTCATTTATGTTGACAGTCATTGTTGCCCATATATTCCAATCTGTAGACAGCACGAATAATAATGGTGACAAACGGCATGCCTGTGAAACTCTGCTTTCATCTAAAATGCATCTGTTAGCTTTTCCCCATTAAGAACTCTGCACTTCCTGTCTTCATTTCATGCTTTTATTAAGTTAATGATTTTCTGTGGGATACCATAATGCAAAATCAACCTCCAAATGATTTCTGATTATTACCATCAAAGGCCCACACATAGTCCACAAATCCAATATAAAGTGACTAGTTCAGTTCAATGTCCTGCTCTATCACAATGCTAAATGTGGCTATCTGGCCAGTGCAGGATCTGTTGGGTCAGAATCCTGCCCACTGATCTACCAGCTGTTTATTTATTGTGTAGGTAGGTTGGTTAGTTGGTGAATCCTCTGGAAGACTGAGTTTCCACTCTTATGTTTGATGCTGTGGCATTCAAGTCGTCTGAGCCCTAACAAGGGCTTGTATCTGCCAGAGAAGATGGTGTGCAGATTTTACTGGCTAACCTTCTTTCTATGCAATTATATATAGTTGGCTAAAAATATATGGGTTTTAGAGGTCACAGACCAGCTGAGAATGAATTAAGAGCTGGTTGAAGAAATAAAACAACAATTGTTTGGTCACATGAAAAAACAATACTTTTATTAAAACAATTCAGGTGGGATAGTTGAACATTGAACAAGAAGTAAGTGAATATTGAACAAGGAGTAAGTGAACATTGAGCAAGAAGTAAGTGAATATTGAATAAGAAGTACTTGAACGTTGAACAAGAAGTCAGAGAATATGAACAAGAAGTAAAAGAAAATTGAACAAAAAGTGAGTGAACATTGAACAAGGAGTAAGTGAACATTGAACAAGAAGTGAGTGAATATTGAATAAGAAGTACTTGAACGTTGAACAAGAAGTCAGAGAATATGAACAAAAAGTGAGTAAACATTGAACAAGAAGTAAGTGAACATTAAACAAGATGTAAATGAACATTGAACAAGAAGTAAGTGAACTTAGAACAAGAAGTAAGTGAACTTAGAACAAGAAGTAAGTGAACTTAGAACAAGAAGTAAGAGAAAATTGAACAAGATATAAGTGAACATTGAACAAGGAGTAAGTGAACATTGAACAAGAAGTAAGTGAACTTAGAACAAGAAGTAAGTGAACTTAGAACAAGAAGTAAGAGAACTTTGAACAAGAAGTGAACATTGAACAAGAAGTGAACATTGAACAAGAAGTAAGAGAACATTGTACAAGGAATAAGTGAACAATGAACAAGAAATTAGTGAATATTGAACAAGAAGTAAGTGAACTTAGAACAAGAAGTAAGAGAACTTAGAACAAGAAGTAAGAGAACTTAGAACAAGAAGTAAGAGAACTTTGAACAAGAAGTATGTGAACATTGAACAAAAAGTAAGAGAACATTGAACAAGGAGTAAGTGATGCAAGAGATGAATCAGCAGCAGTTTGAATTCAACTGTTTCACTTGTTGTTGTTGTTGTTGTCCTCCACTTCTGCCGCCAGGCATCGTGGGGATGGGTAATTGAAGTTCCAGCTCCTGTGACTACGACCGTTCCTCCAACATGAACAGTATTTTTTCAGTGCCAAACAAAAAATTAGGTTTGAACCAAACATGGCGCACAATCAAATGAACAAGTATTATCATGTGATGTCTATTCACTGAGCATTAAAATTGTGGAAGATGCCACAAAACAAATAACACTATAACCTAGTATGGCAATATATCATCCTTCTGTACAAATGGGAGGTCACAGTTGGCGATATATTTACCTTCAGCACTGAATCGGTTAACGATAAGAGTGAGGGACAGTGAGCGTTAAAGAACTTTTGCAATGAACGTTCATCTTGAAGATGGCACATGATTAATTGAAAAGTTTTTATTGATACAAAATGATTCAAGGCAATTTGTGGATACAATAATTATGTAGATTAGTAGTTACATAGTGTATTTATATTGTCTCATGACTGATAGAAACACCTGTTTTATGCATTTTTCTGTATCCAGTGCATTCATAACTGTGTATCTATACTTCAGGTGACATATCCTTGTTGATTTCTTGGATGTTAACAACAAACAAGGAATGGAATACAGTACACATTCAGATTGCTCAACTGAAAATATGGTAAGACACAAAATAATCAATTAATGAGATTTATACACCACAAACTGATATGCGATCAACTCTTTTAGTCCTAATCAATGTTCATTGCCTGATTGGCTCTTCTCCCTGAATATTTTACTTGTTACATTTGGTTATTGCACACTAAAGCAATCTGGCTTTTCCACTCTTTGAAAAAGTCTGTTGCACAAAGGTAACAATTATGCATGTCCTTTGCAGGACATTGCAGTCAACCTCAGGTTAATTTACTAGGCAGTTTTAAGTTCAGTAGTTTGCCATAGCTTTCAGAGCAATCAGCCAGCATTTAAATCCAACTGACAGGTGTAGAGAAGGAATTTACTACCCTTCAGCGCACAGAAAGTTTAAGAATGAGTGATCTTAACCTTTCGGCCATGCTGTTCTCTGTTGAAATAAGTACAGTTTGGAGACAAGCTTTTCTTTACAGGATTTGGGGGGAATCCAAGAGTAATTTTTTTGGTGTTCTCTCGCTTTGAAATCAGAGTGGTCCATACACGTCCTACTACTTCTAGTGCACTGGACGGATGTTTGCGTGTAGATTAGGCTTTCCCTATAACCAGTGTCCCTTGCCATCAGGCAAACTCTCTCCAACTTCTGAGGTACACAATTTACATTCCCCAAGTCACGGATGAGAAGTCAACATTTTAGTCCAGCTGACCGTGCAGGGGTTGAATCTACTACCTCAGCATCAGTACACTGGATATTTAAGAACAAACACTCTTATTCATTTAGGCAATCCGACATCCGAATCCAAGGGTATGATTTGTCAATAATGCCAGACATAGATAACTGTGGAGGTAGATTATTACCTGCCTTGCTGGTATAGTGGATGACACACTGAGCTTCTCTTTTACCACTTCTACTCCAGACTTAGCTGTCTGCACAGGAGATATCCTTGCACAGGAGATATCCTATAACATACACTGATTATCACTAGGCATGACATGAAGGGGGAACCATGGTAAAACAGTGGCTAGCACACTTGTCTGGTGGTCGTGTGATCAAATCTTCATTGAGGTGGATTTTAACATTGATTTAGGCCCCTAGGTCAGCTCAGCCTAAAATGAGTACCAGAAAATATCAAGGCAAACCTTTTGACCTAGAGAAACAACAGTGGAAGCTAACCTTTGCAGACCACTGAGTGGACTAGAAATAATAATGAAGTGTCCTGGCAATTGGCTTAGACGTTCATGGCTCTCCACATATCTCGGTCTTTGGTGGACTAGCAAATACTGAAATGACTACAAGAGACAGCATTACAGATAAAGACAATTTATTTCAAGCAAATGAAAGAAGAAGAACTCAAATCAACTGGATACAAACCCAGCATTTTGTTGTTGTTGTTGGAGGCAGACATCTTAGTCTAAAACCACTTCCGCTCTCTTTCCCTCCCATAGCCAGCAGCGAGACCATGAATCAAACCATCTGCATTCATGCCACTGTCAGTACAACCTCAAAACCATTATATCAACATGTCTGCTCATAATGGGATAGCATGTCAAATATACCAAATCATAGCGACACCTAGGAAACTAATGCCCTTTCTTTATCACTGATATCTTTACTGTACCTGACAGGTGTCTTTTTTGCATTCATTCATTCAGTAGATGTCCTTTGCAGAGCCTCACTCCCATAACAACCTTCCAGAAAACTTCTCAGGCTTACACATTGTGATGGTCCTAGCACATCTCAGGCTTACACATTGTGATGGTCCTATGCATAACATAACATCTCAGGCTTACACATTGTGATGGTCCTGTGTATAACATCTCAGGCTTACACATTGTGATCGTCCTAACACATCTCGTGCCCATAGCAGCTTCCTGATTCTCTCTCTAATGTTGCATATCCTTTAACGTATGTCGCAGTCAACACCAGCATTTTTTGCTATTGTGATCTCTTGGCATATTTACATTCAGTAGTTTGCCATTGCTTTCTGAACGACCTGCTTCAACACTTCTTTTCCTCATCTTCATTCTTTACATCGAAGTTCCGACAGGCGGACAGTTAGAGCTTTGCTGTGCTGATCTGGCAGCTTCTGCAGCTGGTCTTGTTCCAGATGTATTAGTGTTACCTTTCCTCTGGAGTAAACTCGGTAGGCTGATGCTAGGTTCATGCTGCATGGGCAACACATGGTCTCTACAATTTTGACCAAGGCTTTGTGCTATGGAGAGATTTTTTTTTAAAGCACAGTGTAACAAACTATTATCTGTCAAGACAGCAAGAAGCCAGTGATATGCGAGTGAGTGTTGTTTACTAAGACATTGTTCTTTTTTTTTTTACTGTTTTAGTGTGTGTTTATCTTTTAATTGTGATTATCATTTGTTTGTGGTTATCGTTTAGTCATGGTTATCTTATTCTTCTTCTTTTCGTTCATCCGGAGTGTTTTTTCAGATGTGATTGCGGTGTGTCTGTTATGCGCCCTTGGGCCGAAACCCGTAGGCCAACACATCGACTTAAGCGTGCTTTTTTGACCAGGTAGCATTCCTGGGAGACTCTCACTTTTGTGGTGCCGTCTACATCCATGCTGGCCAAGTCAGAACGGTCGAAGACAACGGTCATCCCTCAAAGGAAGGCAGGGACAGTCCATAGCATTTTCCGCCATCCAAGGTTGCTTCCATAGTTGCAGGGCCGACACATAACGCCCTGGTTCTGGGCTAGCCGAGGGAATCGTCACGTCCTGCTCATGGCTGCTTTAAATCCTCACTTCAATATATTGGTCATTTCGTCTGCCCCGGGCCATTCCCGCACAAACCAGACAGGTTTGCAGACGGCATCCACTCAGCGAGTTTTCGGACATGTGCTTGTCGTTGCGCCCGTCAGAGCTGTTCCAGGCACGACAGACATTCGGAAAACTACCTAGTCAGAGCTGTTCCGAACAAGAGCGGCATTCGGAAACTAGGTAGTCAGAGCTGTTTCTAGCACGAGAGACATTCGGACGAGACATTTCACTCGGACGTAAATGCGTAGTGTCAATTTTTAGTTTGCCACCCGTAGGACGACACTTCCGGCTTCCGGCGGGCATTTTTTAATGAGGTTAGCCTTCCTCGGGTTTCGAGACTCTTGTTTCGGCTTCCACACAGCAAGCTTTCGCTTCGGGCTGCCACGTAATGGATTCGCAAGACAGGCGTTCCATTTCGTGTCAACGAGACAATTTTCCACCTTTGACTACACTCACTCCATGAGTGTGGTTACAGACTCTCGGACGTCTGCAAGACGTGCGAACGAGGTGTTTTTCCACCTTTTGTACTCGCTCACGAGGTAGGCTACATGTGCTGCCGGCTCAGCACCTTACCTCCGTGCGTCTGTGGGCGAGTAACGGTCAGGCCCTTTCATCCGGGGATACCTCATATCCCCCAGCTAAGAGCCATCGGACGAATCTGCGCCGAGCATGTAACGTTCTCAGCACATCATCACAATTTTGATGTAGGTTTGTGTCGGCCAGGCTCTCACTTCCGAGAGTTTATGGCTTAGAGACGTTCAGCCATACACCTCGGATGGGAGCCTTAGAGGTTATGCCCGAACTGAGATTTTGGGATCGTTTGCCTGATTTTGACTGCTATCCTCAGTCTTACCTGCAGAGCAGCAGGTTGTGTCTCTCTTAGTCTGGTCCCTATCCCACGAGCCGTCCGATATGTAGTTTTCACCAATCGGCAAGCACATGGGGTCGATGGGACACGCAAGCTCCCCCACCACGGCAAGGTGGAGACACATCGGGGGAGTAGTCATGGTTATGATTTGTTTGTAGTTATAATATTTTTTTGAGATTATTTGTAGTTATCATTTATTGACAATTTTCATGTACTGTAATCTTACCCAAATATGTTGTAATGTATTCCAACTCTCATTATTTCAGATGCCCAGAATTCTTAGCGTCTGCACTCTGCCTCCATCCAACAATCAGTGGAAGAAAGTTGTAACCCCATCAAACAATCAGTGGGAGAAAGTTGTAACCCCATCAAACAATCAGTGGGAGAAAGTTGTAACAGTAAATCTTGATGATTTGTCATTAGATCAACCACAGACTGAGTTTTTAAATGATGATTTCATTGACTTAACTATGGAGGTTGAGGAGGAGACTATAGTTGATGTTGAAACTTCAGACAATGAGGTGGATGAAGACCTGCAAGAGTTTAAAATAAAGAATTTGCTGGAAAATGAAACGTTAAAACAAACTGTAGTGGAAGCTTTGAGTAGAGGCATTTGTGATGATATTTCTCAGTTTTATCGTGAACAGAAGAATTTATCTAATGTGAAGTGGTCACAAATTGACAATCAGGCATGTTCTGAAGGATCTGTAGCATATCAGATTGATGCAGGAGATAACACTGAAGAAACTTCATGTACATTTATCGAAATGAAAGCTGAAGCAAACTCATTTCCATTTACAAACTTTAAGACTGAAAATATTGTCACAGACACAGCTTATTCATCTGAGGAAGAAACCGCTTTGAGATCACATAAAGCGCTTCAGTCTTTTGGTGCTTTGGATGTGGAGAATATTGGGTCAGAACCGGCAGTTGTTAAAAAGGTAGGTGTTTTTAGTGTCTGCATATTTGCAGGTGATTTGTCTAAATATAGATCGTGATCATTGTCAAGAATATCTTATGCAATAAGTCACTATTCTATGCTATATAGAACCAGTTTTGTTGTATGGCATTGAATCTTGGAATGTAAATGAACAAATTAGGAAGAACTTAGAAGCAACAGAGATGTGGTTTTTGAGACGAATGTTACGAATTCCTTGGACTGCCAGAGTAACTAACAAAGATTGCATGAAAGAGGCTAATGAAACTAGAACATTATGTACAACAATAATAAAGAGACAGACAGCTTTCTTTGGTCATGTGATGAGAAGAGAGACATTGGAGAACATCGTGACAACTGGAGAGATCAAGGGGAAGAGAGGCAGAGGCACACCAAGAGACATGATGCTGGATGGATTGAGACGGTGACATGGAGGAATATCAACAGCAGAGTTGATCCAGAACACCAAAGACCGAGATCTGTGGAGAGTCGTGAACGCCTACGCCAGCTGGCAGGGCACTTGATGATGATGATAATCATCATCATGCATTTACCACTGGCACTAACATAGTTGATCACAAATTTTGCTGGTATTGTTATGAGCACGGTCGGACTCGGGTTCAATACCTGGACTCATCGCCTGCGAAAGTGAGAAAAAGCCTGGCCACCTATTTCTTCATACATCCTGGCCAACAAAATGAGATGACGCTATGACATCACGGGCTCATGGTAGGGTTCTGCTCCGGGACAAATGTACTGACTGTAAAGTGAAGGTTCATTCTGCCACAATTATCATCATCATGTGGAATGATGCGGAAAATCATGCATCTCAACAAATATCTGTCCTCTATATTCTTAATTTCTACCACTGATTGTCTTTCATGCCATTTTGTCAGCTCATCCTTTGTTTTTTCCCTCTTGTTGACCTCCGTCTTTAACACCCTTGATCTTTCTGGGTGTCACAACCTTCTCCAGGCCATTTCATTTAATAAAGTAAGCAAAAAATCAAAATTGTATTGTTCTTTTGGGTAATCACCTATCATGAATTCATCATCATCAAGTGCCATTGCAATAGGCGATCGTTGTTCAGCATCTCACACAATCACTAGTCTCAGATCAGGTCTGTTTTTTCTCAATTGTCTGTGGAGATGTGGATTTACGTAAGAATTATCAGATCACCATAGAAAGAAGGATAGAAAGAGCAATGAAGATATCGTGAAAGAAGTTTACTCGCTAAGAGAACTGGTTACTCACATTAGATGAAGACAGTCCACATTCTTACTGCATGTCGTGAGAAGGGGAAAGCTGGAGTATGTCATCAATTGATGGGGAAGAGAGGCAGGGGAAGATCAGGTGAGAAGATGCTGGACAGTTTGACATCATGACAGGGAGAAACATCAGTATCAGAAATTATTGGCAGCACACGAGACAGGAGGCTGTGGTAAGACATGATCACCAACGCCATACAGCATGGAATATAAGAAGATCTTTAGGAACTGCGCTCACTCATGAACTTCATCATTATTTGCAGAACATTGCTGTCAGCATGGCTCTCTGACAATTTTCTTGTTCTCTTGCCAGGTATTATGCCTCATGCCAAACATGAATGCAATGTCCTGTGTCCAGTTTCAAGCAGGCTAACCCCCCTGTCTCTTATCTCAGGAGTCATGTCCTCTTATCCCAGGAGTCATGTCCTCTTATCCCGGGGGTCATGTCCCCTTATCCCGGGAGTCATGTCCCTTTATCCCTGGAGTCATGTCCCCTTATCCCAGGAGTCGTGTCCCCTTATCCCAGGAGTCGTGTCCCCTTATCCCAGGAGTCGTGTCCTCTTATCCCAGGAGTCGTGTCCTCTTATCCCAGGAGTCATGTCCTCCTTCACTGTTTTTCCCCAAGCCACAGTGAGGTTTTGTGTGGCCAATATATTTGATATATTATTATTATTATTTGATATTAATATTAGTTTTTTTTGGGGGGGATGTTCATGTATGAGCCAGTTTATTTTGATGTTCATGTGTGAGCCAGTTTTCTTTTGATGTTCAGACCTTGGAGAATGTGAGTCTTTTTCTTGGCCCCTGATATTCTGATTATGGTCTTCACTAGGAAAGAGGAAATACCACAGTGTAATATACAAGTAAATGGGAATATTCTTAAATAAGTGAATCGGTGCAGATACCTCGGAACAGTCACATCAGAACATCTGATGGGAGATGCCTTGTAGAGATTAGACCAAGAATTTCCATGGCGAAGGTAGCCTTTTGCAAGATGGAAAACATACTGACCAATAAAAAGATGTCATTTTTAACAAGAAAAAGAGTGTTGAGGTGTTACATAAAACCTGTGCTTTTGTATGGATGTGAAGCATGGAAAATGAGCAGACAGGCTGAAAAACATCTGATGGCTGTGGAAATGTGGTTTCTGAGGAAAATGCAAAGAATACCATGGGCAGACAGAAAAACCAATGACCAAATCCTACAAGAAATAAATGAAAATCGTAAACTGATTAGAGAAATTAGACGTAGACAGTCAACATTTTTTGGCCACGTTATGAGAAGAAATAAATAGAACTTTGTGACAACTGGCAAGATCACGGGGAAAGCAGAGAAGTAAATATCTAGATGGCTTGGCCACGTGGTATGATCGAGACAGGAACACTGAGCTGATCCATGACTCTGATGATTGAGTGAGATGGCGAAACATGACTGCCCATGCTTATTGGCATGGCACATGATGATGGTGATATTCTAAGACCTTTTTCTGCTTCATTTAAGTCCAAAAGCCCTAATTTTCTTCTGTAGTGTCTGCGAAATGGTCCATGAGTTACATTCGTATGTTGCCACAGTTGCTGCATTTTCTCAGTGTTTCATTTGTTTTCTGGCTTTGTGTCATAGGTTCTTAACACTGTTCAGTGTCTGCAGTGACTAGAGTTTGTCTGGTTCTCTCCATGAGCTTTGCATTGGTGATTCTTCTTCTTCTGCGTTCATCCGGAGAGTTTTTTCGGACGTGATTGTGCTGTGCCTGTTTACAGCAGAGCTGACACATATTAATCCTTAACGTCGGAGATTGTAATTTGTGGAGAGGTATGATCGCCCACACCAGCCGGCACTGGATGATGATAACAAATCATCTCAGATTAAAAGTATTGTGTCTGAAGCTTGCTGTGTTGTTGGCGTCATAAATTTAACTTATTAATTGCCATAGGATGATAAATCGTCTTAACCGACTTCCCATATCTATCATGGGCTTATATATCGCTGAAATGTTGTTATTGTGTTATAATCCTTGGCGAAGTGGCCAAGCCATTTGCCTTGCACTCTGAAGGTTGTGGGTTCAATTCCGGGCTACGTCTTTTGTTCATGCGTGCATTTTCTCTGAGACTCCTGGGGGTCATTGCTGGAGGTACAGGGTTCATGCAGGCCGCCCTGTGGAAAGAGATTGAGCCATATGGGATAAAACCTGGGGCAATGAAGTCAATTATCTTTGACTTTTAAGACGTTTTTAAAATGTCTGCTACCATATTAACAACTTTTTATTTATAACTGTGACACACCCCTACTTCCCATTTTCCGTCATCCATTTTTGTTTGGTCCAAAGATGCTTTTTGATTGGCACAGAATCTGTCAATGTATTCTTTGCAGGAATCAGAGGGAGATAATGCTGAAGCTCCCTCTAATCTAATTGTTAGAAATGGACTCCAGTATCCGATGTTGAATAATAACAAGATGTGCGATTTATTGATGAATCGACACAATCCGCTTTCACACACAGGTACATCTTTGGTATTGAGTCATACAAATAATTGTTCTCTATGTTTTGTTTCATCCTGTTTTCTCTTTCTTCACCCCCATCCCCCACCCCAATATTTGGCACATGTGGAAGAGGTCAGCCAAGGAACACATCCATTAATTTATGGGCATGGAGACAACTGTCTGTGCAGATTGATGCATCATTGAGGCAAGCTCCTTTGGCAATACACGATTCAGAGGCTTTGGTGAAAGCCCAGAGGCTGAGAGTTCATTGAGCTGTTTGGTTACTTTGAGGAGATCCAGTTGTTTGGTTACTTTGAGGAGATCCAGCTGTTTGGTTACTTTGAGGAGATCCAGCTGTTTGGTTACTTTGAGGAGATCCAGCTATTTGATTACTTTGAGGAGATCCAGTTGTTTGGTTTCTTTGAGGAGATCCAGCTGTTTGGTTACTTTGAGGAGATCCAGCTCTTTGGTTACTTTGAGGAGATCCAGCTGTTTGGTTACTTTGAGGAGATCCAGCTGTTTGATTACTTTAAGGAGATCCAGTCGTTTGATTACTTTGAGGAGATCCAGCTGTTTGATTACTTTGAGGAGATCCAGCTGTTTGGTTATTGTTAGGAGATTCAGTTGTTTGATTACTTTGAGGAGATCCAGCTGTTTGATTATATTTAGGAGACCCGCTGTTTGATTACTGTAAGGTGTTGAAAAGGTGGTAGGAATCAGAATCACTAAGTGCATCCCCCGTACTCTTTTTATGATAGAGATAGGGACTAGTTCCTATCTGATGTGGGATAGTCAGGGAGTTGAACAGTGACTATCAGGACTTGGTGTGTCTAGGGAAGTCTCGGCTGAGTTGGCAAACACATCATGAAAATAGTCTTTCTACAAAGAATCCAATTAGCTCAAAAGCCCCCAAAAGTTTCCTTAATTCTATTAAGTCTGGAAGGACTGTAAATAGAATAAGTAGGGATTCACTGGAAGAACATGGGAACATGGGCAGTGACTATGGGATAAGTTCAACCATTTCCCATTAGATCTCACCCATCCTTACTAATTCCCAATCAATTACTTGTGTTAATTATATTATAATTATACACAAAACAAACTTGATACAAACAACAGAACTGTAAAGAAACTGAGAATTAACTAAAGTTTTGAAGGTTTTATTAAAATGCTACTCCTAGGTTGAAGTACTGGTGAGCAACAAAAGAACATGATTCATGTTAAACACATATGCACATTTATTTTTTCCTTCCTGTTTCAGGATATTGTGGTCAACATCAGCATCTTTCAGCTGTATGTTGATTCCTAGGCTAGATTATGCTCATCAGCACGCCACGACTTTCTAAGCAACCGGCTCCATACTCTCATAAGTCACTGGCATGACTCCAACCGCTTGCAATTCTTGTGCGCTCACGTCAGCCACGAGAGTATTCGGGGTTAACGGAGAAAGCTGCTAACCCCTCGGCCAGGGAGCCAGCTATATGCACATATTGATTATTACAAAATCTGGCATGAAACATATGATGCATGAATATCTATGCTCTCTCCACCTCTCTCCTGGTTACATCTCTATATGTAATAATGTTTGTATTGTCTACTCTAATGTCTGCTGTGGAAAGAAAATTGTTTGTTTCACATATGGTTCAGAGTTTATTCCTGAAATAAAGATTGGATGGCCTGATGTGTTGGGGCCTCATTTCCTCCTCAATTCGTGAAATGGAATTATACTGTGGATGTGTGTGTGTCGCAGTAGAAAACTTCACCTGGTGGCAATGAGACAGCTGACGCCCGGCAACTGGGTCCATGAGTAAGTGGATCCACGTTTACACTACCTGTCGTTGAGGACAAGATGAAGGCTGCTTATACTCGGGTAATTAGCCTGAGTTGTCCCAATCTCCTACCACTTGGCTGCATCTTCTCTTCAACTGCTTCCACCAATTAGCACCACTGATTCAAACAACCATACACATATACATTCTAGTTAACTCGATGTCGTGTAGAGATAGTCAAGAATGAATAATCTCCTAGCTTGTGTTATATCAACTATGAATGTCAGTGGGTACCACAACTGTATGCATGTTAATATCATCGGGCCCTGCTGCATGTGTGTGTTCTCAGTGTAACCTGGGGTTTCATTGAGATGTTTACAAACAGGCAATGACACAGAATGATGATATATTGTGTCCGATGAGCAATTCAAGTCAAGTTGAAAGGACAAGAGGATGATGATGTCATGATGGCATTAATAAATGACACAAATTAATTCATCACTCATTGACTCAATCTGGCTATGCATGTTGTGTGTTTGCCCTGAGCATTTCATGTTAAATCAACCAGTGTTTCTTCTTTGCTCTGAACTCACCTCCTCTTTTAACTCTTCTGTTGACTGGGGTTATCATAGATTCGAACAAATACTTCCCCACCAGCCTTCAGTAGTTAAATATGAGTGTAACTCACATATGAATGATATTCTCATGGCAAGAGAAAACAAGGTTCTTGTTCATGAATGGGCATAAAGGAAAACCTTATGTGTAATGTTTACAAAGTGCAAAGCATACATAATCCTTTTCATGATACAGAACAATATATAAAACATTGTGTATATATATATATACCAGTGTGAGAGGTTTACATTAAGTTTGTACCTCTTTCACTCATTCTTCTTCTTCATCTGAAGTCTGGGTGAAATGCTTCCATTCTGCTGGCAATCAACAGTTGGTTAAAGACAGGGGTTTGAGTCTTCCCCCCATGTCTGGACAGATTGTCTAAGCACAACTGTCACAAATGGCAATTTCTGAAGCGTACAATTACTAGTCACTGCATTTAATTGGTGCTGTATCAATATTGCATCACCTATTGTTCACATATAACTTAAGAAGGAGGGAGGAAAGATATAATCACCTCTCTCACTCACTAGTAGTGTTACAGGCAAAAACATGTAGGTTAAGTGAAGTAGTGGTTCAAGCACAAACTGTCTTCTTGACGAGCAGATAGAAAAGTAGGCATTTTGATAAAATGCATAAGAGTGCATTGAGAACTTTACTTCCTACAGTTTTCTATGATATTATGTTGTAATATGCACACATTAAAGACAACAGAATTAAAGAATCACTTCAGAGCGAACAGACTTAGAGAGATGAAATTGCGTCAAGTTGGCCAGGGTTGCCACAGGTCTGCTAGGCATGGCAGCTTGTGAAGTTAGCACATCAGAGTTTTTATATTATTAATATTACACTTAAAATAACGCACAAACACAAGGTACCTCAACCCTTAATTTCTGGGCCTTCATATTGATCTAGGGAATGGTAAGCATACTTCGAGTCAAGGGTGAAAACTACACATTTATTGATAAAATTGGCCACCGCTGAGCAACAAGGACTGTCTGCTCAGCTCCTGTATGAAAGAATGCACTATTAAAAGCCGGACGGCATCGACTAACCAATTCGGAGATCACATGACTGGCCCCCTCCAATTGTTATATGTATCGGGGACGCTTTTTAGGCTAAATATAACCTGGCAGATGTCCATCTCGAAGTGTCAAGTGTGGCGTAAAATGTTTGTGGTGCGTATCAGTGCAGTATTTACTCTGGTGTGCTCGAGTTGACGAACTGCAAAATGATGCATTCTGTCATGTTACAATTACTTAAAGGAGTTTCATGTGCTTGGTTACTCTAAGATCCAGCTGTTTGATTACTTTAAGGAGATCCTTGTTCTTATAGTTACTCTAAGTAGATCCAACTGTTTGGTGACTAAGGAGATCCATGTGCTTATAGTTACTCTAAGAAGATCCAGCTGTTTGGTTACTTTAAGGAGATCTCCAACTGTTTAATTACATTTAGGAGAGCAACTCTATGGTTACTTTAAGAAGGTCCAGCTGCTTGGTTACTCTGAGGAGATCCAGCTGTTTGGTTACTTTATAAAGACCCAGCTGTTTGGTTTCTTTAAGAAGATCCCGCTGCATAGTTACTTTAAGAAAACCCAGCTAATTGACACCTTTAAGAAGATTTGGAGTGTAGTTACTTTAAGAAAATCCAGCTTTGTTGTTACTATAAAAAGACCCTGCTGTTTAGTTTAGTCGATGGATCAACATCACAGCACATGGGTGCAACCCATAAGTGCTCCGTTCTCCTCCTAACTCAAACCTGAGTTTGGAGAAACTGAGCTCAGTGCACGAACTACGTAGCACCGGCGAGGATCCTGAAATACTTTGGGTAGATTTTTAACAAGAAATTTTGCCCAGACAGTGCCGTTAGGCTACTCTTTTTCGATTTCCAACTGCCAAGGGATTTTTTTACGTGCGCAACAATACACACGGGCGTCCGATCTCACCACCCAGAGACCAGGGGAAATTTTATTACTAGAAGACCACGAGAAAAAATCCCGGTCATCACCAGGGCTTTAACCCGGGACACCATACCTCAAGACCACGCAGCCCCCCAACCCTGCTGTTTGATTGCTTTAAGAAGATCTAGCAGTACAGTTACTTTAAGAAAATTCAGCTGTTTGATTTCTTTGCACAGTGTGCTGTTTCATATGTTAATATTGTTGATATACATACATATCTTAAGATGAGAAATATTGCCAGCTTTGCTCTATACAATTCTCATCATGCTCCTGTCTTGTATGACTCAGCGCCTCATCCTGTCTGTGTGATCAAGTCTGTTGCAGGCACAGTCACATCTGTGCAGAAATTGAGGAATGCAAAGAGAAAGGTAAATAACATAGCCATGTCAGTGAAATTAGAAACAAAATATGTCAAATATTGACCCTCTCTAAAGATCAATCATGAAGAATTACAAGTGAAATGAGGTGCTTAAGGAAAATAGTTGCGGTCACAAGTAAGAAAAACAGTTGGGGGTCACAAATGGAGATAGAATATAAAACGATGGAATATAAAACGATGAAATGTGACTAAAAGTGATAAGAATGTATTCCATAGAATACATCAGAGATCAAGTGGTTTGTGCAGTTAACAAGAATGTCTTCAAATTTACCAGCTTAAGCTTAGAAGTATATTACAAAAAGCATCAGAGTAGCAAAGAAAGATAGACTGATGAAGAGATGGATTTGTAGTTTAAGGAAATTCTTCATTAACATGAACTGAACAACTACTGGTGTCACAGGCATGAACTCTGCAAACTCAAAAAGGCAGTTAACATTGACGTAGAAGACGAGAGAAAATAAACCCGCACACTGAACCACCACAATTATAACCAATGCAATTACAGCAGGCTGAACGAGGTGAAAAGTTTTTTTTTTTTTTCACAAAACGGATGGATGGATGGAACTACTGGTGGCACATGAGAGAAGAATGCATCTCTACCACAACAACTAATGACACAACACCAAGTGGAAAATGACAAAAGATGGAAAAGACATTCTGGTAAGGGTTAATGCATACAACAAGAAGTTCAGATGAGGCAAACAAGGCAACACAGATGAGGCAAACTAGACAAAATAGATGAGACAAACTAAATAAAATAGATGAGGCAAACTAGACACAATAGATGAGACAAACTAGACAAAATAGATGAGCAAATGACAAAATAGATCAGGCAAACTAGTCAACATAAATGAGGCAAACAAGACATCATAGATGAGGCAAGCAAGACAACGTAGATGAGACGAATAAGACAAAATAGATGAGGCAAACTAGGCACAATAGATGAGACAAAATAGATGAGACAAACTAGTCAACATAAATGAGGCAAACAAGACATCATAGATGAGGCAAGCAAGACAATGTAGATGAGACGAATAAGACAAAATAGATGAGGCAAACTAGACACAATAGATGAGACAAACTAGGCAAAATAGATGAGCAAATGACAAAATAGATCAGGCAAACTAGTCAACATAAATGAGGCAAACAAGACATCATAGATGAGGCAAGCAAGACAACGTAGATGAGACGAATAAGACAAAATAGATGAGGCAAACTAGACACAATAGATGAGACAAACTAGGCAAAATAGATGAGCAAATGACAAAATAGATCAGGCAAACTAGTCAACATAAATGAGGCAAACAAGACATCATAGATGAGGCAAGCAAGACAACGTAGATGAGACGAATAAGACAAAATAGATGAGGCAAACTAGACACAATAGATGAGACAAACTAGGCAAAATAGATGAGCAAATGACAAAATAGATGAGGCAAACTAGTCAACATAAATCAGGCAAACAAGACATCATAGATGAGGCAAGCAAGACAACGTAGATGAGACGAATAAGACAAAATAGATGAGGCAAACTAGACACAATAGATGAGACAAACTAGGCAAAATAGATGAGCAAATGACAAAATAGATCAGGCAAACTAGTCAACATAAATGAGGCAAACAAGACATCATAGATGAGGCAAGCAAGACAACGTAGATGAGACGAATAAGACAAAATAGATGAGGCAAACTAGGCACAATAGATGAGACAAAATAGATGAGACAAACTAGTCAACATAAATGAGGCAAACAAGACAACATGGATGAGGCAAACTAGACAAAATAGATGAGGCAAACAAGACAACATAAATGAGGCAAACAAGACAACATGGATGAGGCAAACTAGACAAAATAGATGAGGAAAACTAGACACAATAGATGAGACAAACTAGGCAAAATAGATGAGGCAAATAAGACAAAATAGATGAGGCAAACTAGACAAAATAGATGAGACAAACTAGACAAAATAGATGAGGCAAACTAGACAAAATAGATGATGCAAACAAGACAAAATAAGATGAGGCAAGCAAGACAACATGGATGTGGCAAACTAGACAAAATAGATAGGCATCCTAGACAAAATAGATGAGGCAAACTAGACATAATAGTTGAGGCAAACAAGACAACATAGATGAGTCAAACAAGACAACATGGATGAAGGACACAAGACAACATGGATGAAGGACACAAGACAGCTGAAGTCAGGCAAACAAGACAGGTCATGTGAGGCAGACAGTTCAAGTGAAACAAGGAAGACATCTCTGACGAGACAGATATACAGGGTGTTTGTAAAGTCTCACTACACTTTGAATGTAGAATAGCTGTGTTTGGGAAAGTAATTTTTTGTTTGCAAGATGGAAAACATACTCTCCAACAAACAGCTGTTCTACATACAAAGTGTTGTGAGACTTTACAAACACCCTGTATATATATTCATAGGCTTGAGCAGAACAGTTCTAGTACAGGGGTGGGCAAACTATGGCCCGCGGGCCACATGCGGCCCGGCAGCTGATATTATGTGGCCCTTGAGGGCATTTAGAAATAAAAAATTTTAGTTCGTTTTTAAGTTATTTTGTTGAATTTTACAGAATTTCATGTACCGTTACGATTGTTTTAACATTTTTGAAAAAATTCGTCTAATTTTCTATTTTTATACTATTGCAATAATTAGTTATCTATCTCATCTCATCTCATCATGTTCCTCTTGTATCTTGCGGTGTCGAGGTGAAATATAAACATCGGGAGAGTGCCTGCTTTCGGGTCTCATATATCGATATTCCCATAGACTCTGTTATTCCCTGTTATTCCTTAGTTTTTTATACTGTTTAATAACCTATAAATAATTCATAATTACTTATTGTGATAGGCTGCTGTAAACAAAGTGGACATAATATATATGCGGCCCCCCAATATCTTTACATTTGTCAATGTGGCCCTACACACCAAAAGTTTGCCCACCCCTGTTCTAGTATATTTGTCTCTGATGCTGATTGTTTCTGCCTGCTGTTGACTCTGTTATACTTGCTATTTGGATGTAGCTGATGGTTGGGTAGATGTGGCTAGGGATCATGGGTAGTGTGCAAGAACAGATCAATCATCATGGCTCAGAGAGAATCGCGTGACATGGAGTGACCAAAAGATCTGGCTGACACTCAGTACTCTGAGGAAAAGGCCTGACGGACACATGATCAAACTGTAACTGGTACCACTAGCATTGAGACCCTTCACTGGTTGTTGAAGATGAGGATGGGGCAAGTATGGGATGTCCTAAGTGGTTTATTGACTGAACTCAGGTAGCTGACATCTATACAGCCATGTCAAAAAAAAAAGATAACAGAACATCATCATAGGAGAGGATGTACAGAGTTGTGTCAAATGTTCATTCATTATACGTCATGTTGGTCATCATCACTACCTTGTGCCATGCCGAGAAACACGGTAAATCGTGGTTCATCATCACACACAATTACCAGAGTTTCAGATCACTTTAATTTATCTGAAACCATGTGTGTTGTCAAATCATGTTTTACATGGAATAAACAATGATGGTTTTCTCCAGACTTCCACCTGTTTGCCAACAGTTTACTGGCCTTTGTCTTAAAAGACTTACACTGCAGGACAGCATTTTTAACACTAAAAGAACTTCACAAATGATACACTTCACAAATCATAAATTATATTCACACCTTTATAAGTTATTCTTGCCAGCATTGCCACCCAACACTTTCTCACCATCATCATGTGAGGTATTCTGCTGAGTTCTTGTATCCACTACACACCATTTGAATACATGCCAATCCTGAGCCAGTTGCCCTTTATCTACCAGCAGCATACATTAGCTGTCTGTGATGTTGTCTTCGGCATCCCATCTTCTTTTCCTGGAACCATATCTTCCATTATAGTAACACTGGAAGCCTTTGCTTCATTTGTGTGCATTTATTGCTTGCTTGGCTTTCTCTTGATCTTTATTGTTACCAGGCAGATCTCTTTCTGTCTATCTGTCTGTCTTCTTCTGTGTGTTTGTGTGTATTCATCTCTCTCTTCTCCCTTATCTTCTATCTGTCTGTGTCTTCTATCTGTCTATGTCTTCTAGCTCTATCTCTTTCTGTGTCTTTGATCTATCTCTCTGTGTCTTTGATCTATCTCTCTGTCTGTTCTTTCTCTGTGACTGTTTATCTCTCTCTGTCTTATTGTCTGTCTAACACCCCCCCCCCCTCTCTCTCTCTCTCTCTCTCTCTTCTTTCCTTCCTCTGAGTTGAGAGTCATAGTAAAGTATTGGCTACCTTACATGTCTGCTTCTTCTGCAATAATGGTTTTATTTACCATCAAGCTCTGGAGTTGACCCAACCCCATAAAATTAACACTGACCCCGTCACTCAACGAGTGGTCAAGAAAATACGGGCCAAACACCATAACCTGATGATGACATGTAAAACACCATATCCTGATGATGACCTGTAAAACACCATATCCTGATGATGACCTGTAAAACACCATATCCCGATGATATGTAAAACACCATATCCCGATGATGACACGTAAAACACCATATCCCGATGATGACATGTAAAACACCATATCCCGATGATGACATGTAAAACACCATATCCCGATGATGACATGTAAAACATCATATCCCGATGATGACATGTACCGGCTATGGTCTGGTGATGTGTTGGGACCACCACATTGTGTATGCCTGAATGCATGGGTGTATAGTTGGCCAGTTCAGTCATGGTTCCAATATCACAGCTCCAACATCGTTCCCATTAATACTCCGTTCCTGCTCCAGTGAATATCACATAAAATGTTCCCCACTGCCCACATGTGAAAAGTGGAAAAGACAGGAGTCTCGACAAACAGCCCGCTCAGGCACACTGTGCATAATGCCGCCGCCAGAATGTCACCACAAAAGTCCTCCACGAAACATACCGTTCATCCTTGATGGAAGTGGCAGTCACTTTCCCAACCAGATGTTCACCTACAAAGTCTCAATGTTTCTAGGTGCCAGTGTTGAACCCTTGTCCACCATACCTTATGACATCAGATCATGACATGTAAATAAGGTTATTCTCCGATTTTTAGTTCTTCTGAGTCGTTTTGTGTCCATCTTCTTAAGGACATATTTTTTTTTTTTCAGATGCAGAAAAAGCAAACATCAATGACGACTCATTCACTGAAACGTTGTCTTGTATGCAATATCCGATGTTCCATCAATGAACATAGAAAATTACCCAGCCTGCCTTTCTGCAAGAAATGTAAAATGGCATACTTTAGCTGGCTGTCTCGTCGCTGCACCATCAACAATTATGTTTGTCTTTCAGGAAGTATGTACAATTTCTTAATCTTATGTTTATTTTATGTTTGATTATGCGTGTCTTTCTCATTGTCAGTTTACTTTATCATGCTTCTTATGTGTCACAGAGATAGGGAGTAATAGGAAAAACAAAAACTGCATTCTGTCAAATGAAGAACATTTTATGTAATAAGTCCTTGTCATAGGAAGTAGAAAAATAATTCTTGCATGTTACGTAGAACCAGTGTTAACATACAACTATGAATCATGGATAATTAGTAAACCGGTAAAAAAAATATCTAGATACTTAGGAGATATGGTTTTATAGAAGAATGCTGACAATTCATTGGACAGCCAAAATGAGCAATCTGGACGTTTTGAGGGAGGCTAAGTTGCAAAGACAATTTATCACAAACATCAGAAAGTAGTAGTTATAATTTAGCCACATTATGAGAAGACAAAAATAGGAACATGTGACAACCGGAAGATAAGAGAAAAACAGTGAGAAAATCCTTGACAGTCTTGTGTCATGGCACGGAAGGGAGTCAACACACGAACTGATCCATGCTATTGGATATCACAGTTTGTGGAGGGCATGATTGCCCATGCCAGCAGGCAAGGCACTTCTTGATGATGATGAGTGGCATGTCTTTGTTCTAACCAGACCGATTGTTCTATAAAAATATGGATCGAGCACCATATGTCCAAGGCATCTTTATTGACTACTGACTTCTCTTTGTATGGCTCTGAGGTTTAGCCAGTCTTATAAAATGGGTATTGTATGGCTCTGAGGTCTAGCCAGTCTTATAAAATGGGTATTGTATGGCTCTGGGGTCTAACCAGTCTTATAAAATGGGTATTGTATGTCTCTGGGGTCTAACCAGTCTTATAAAATGGGTATTGGATCATTTAAAGAATTTCCTGGGAAGGAGAGACTGGGTGAAAGGCTGCTGGCCACCCCACTTCATTATGTCATGGCCTAGAATATATGAAGGCCTGACAGTTCATCCCAGTGGAAGTAGGTATCACAGAATTACCTTTAGTATACAAATAAATATATGCTGTTTATCACACCTAGACTTCTGGCCTTGAAAAACAACAGTGGAGGATAAACTCTATGGACCGCTCAGTGAACTAAACAAGACTGAAGTTCATACAAGAGACAAAATTACAGATGTAGACAAATTTCAAGTGAATGAAAGAAGAATCACAGCTAGTCATGGGCTATTTCTCAATCGCTAAAGAAAAATAGTAGGCGGAACTTTGCTCTCATAACCTACAGGAAAGACTCTTCATTCTTTGCCAGTTCTCCTGCCATGTATTTTCATGCCCAGAGTGTCTTTAATGTCCCGTGGTTCACTGTCGTGTTGGTTTACCCCTGCCTCTTCATCCAGGGACCATGCCTTCCATCACTCTTCTTTCCCAATCACTGAGATTTAATATGGCAAAAGTGTTTCAGTTTCCAAGATATGATGCTGTGTAATGAGCCAGGTCTCTTCCATATTCAGATCTGGATAAATGTCAGTAGTTTTCTTCTTCTTGACCCGTGGTATTTTAAGCATGATTCTGTAACATTTTGGATCAAAGGTCTAGATCAATGGTTCTCAACCTTTTTTGGTCCATGCCTTCACCATATTTTCAGAACGTCACCCCCCCCCCCCCCCTTTTGTATTTCCACCCTAAAAATCCCCCCTCCCCGTCCCTACACAGTATACGTAATAATGGAAGCTAAATTTAATAGCACATACTAAAGCAAGTCTGGACGTCTACATAAAACGTGATTTGCAAGTCTACTTAAGTTATAAAATGAATTTCAGACGGGTGAGATGTACAGAACCATAAAGTATGAAGGTAAAAACAATATCAAGTAATCGGTTCATATATTCATGCGATCTTGAAATGATCTTAAATCTCCCCCCACCGGTTGAGAACCACTGGTCTAGATGTTCTTCTTTAGTGGTTATGAGTTCCATGATTCACTGCATACCCCCCCCCCCCCCCCCAAAAAAAAAAATTAATTAAATTCATATCCCCCAGAAAATTCATTACCCTCCAGAAAATTATTGTACGCTAGTTTTGTGAGACTGGGTTTACCCCAAAGTCTTCTTGTTTTCTGCTGCTGCCTTTTATCCCTAAAGGAACAAAGTCCTCATCCAACTCACACCGAGACCTATCTTGTGCCATTTCTTGCAGCTCTCACCATGTCCTCCCTGTATTATTTATCTCTGTTCCTGATTGTCTTCTCTGTGTGTTTTAGGTTTTCCTTTATTTATTTTGCCCTGCGGGTTTCAGACAACAGACTTTCTATCTAGTAGTTTTACTACTAACAGGTTTTCTCAGCGTACATCCTGTCCAGTGCTAGTATTGTTTTCCCTACCTTTTAATTCACTGAATTTGTTTAAGTCTCTCCATAAGCTCTGCATTTGTGATTCTGTCATACCAGTTTAGTCCTTCTATTTTCAGCAGGCACTAGTTAATGAATGTTTACTCATAATTTTTTAGTTGTTCTCTATGTACTGATTTGACTTTAGGGTTAAATATTTTAAGTTTGGTACTAGATTTAATTTCTGTTGACTTCCAACAATTTTCTAGTGATATTAAACCTTCTCTTGTCTTTTGTATTGTTGGTTTAATGTCTGTTACTGTTTCCCCATTTTTGTATGCATCTCACCATCTCATCTTGCTCCTCTTGTACCTTGCGGTCAAGCATATACAGCGGGAGAGTGCCCGTTTATGGACTTCACTTATTGAGATTCTATATATTGAGACTGTTCCATATGGGTCAGTCCAATTATGCTTCATTCTTTTTCTTCGAGCAGTAAGAAAAATCCCCTGCCAACATGCTAGGCCAGTCACGGGTTTAGTACAGGAAAGTTTGACCAAGGGGAGCTTGTCTCCCCTGGTGAGCCAGAGCCCCATCGGCCCATGACCTTATGGTCATGGTTTCCCAGTCTACACCAATGGGAGGTGGGGTTGACTAGTGAAATCTGCTAGTCATCGGCAGGCTACTAATTTTCATTTCCCCCCCCCCCCCCTCCCCCATCTGAGACAGACAATTCTAATCCTACTGGCTGCAGGACCACGGACCTTGTTTAAATTCACCTCTTGAGCGAGGTTTCACCAACAGATACATAAAGTCACAGAAAGCATAGTCACACTGTCACCTACCATGTATGTCATAAGAAATGGCTAAAGAAGGTTGGCATGGGACAGACTACCTCACTCCATAGAAAGCTTCAGAATCCAAACAGCCATGAACAAGTCTACAAATAAGGAAAGAATAGGACGGCTTGGCAAATAAGTTGCTTCAGGGCTTGTGTTTTAAGGGGGAATAAACTGCAGAAAAAGAAAGATTCAGGAGTTATCTCAACCTAACAAAACAGGTTTCCGATACTTGTCAGATCTTTTTGCTTCCAATGCCATCAGATTAAATTCCCAGCAGTACCCTCTGAAAAGTAACCTTAATTGGAGAAGATACTAGCCACCCCACCTCATATGCCATGATCTAGAAATATGTGAAGGCCTAACATGTGGCCTAGAAATATGTGAAGGCCTAACATGTGGCCTAGAAATATGTGAAGGCCTAACACATGACCTAGAAATATGTGAAGGCCTAACATGTGGCCTAGAAATATGTGAAGGCCTAACACATGACCTAGAAATATGTGAAGGCCTAACATGTGGCCTAGAAATATGTGAAGGCCTAACACATGGCCTAGAAATATGTGAAGGCCTAACACATGGCCTAGAAATATGTGAAGGCCTAACACATGGCCTAGAAATATGTGAAGGCCTAACACATGGCCTAGAAATATGTGAAGGCCTAACACATGGCCTAGAAATATGTGAAGGCCTAACATGTGGCCTAGAAATATGTGAAGGCCTAACACATGGCCTAGAAATATGTGAAGGCCTAACACATGGCCTAGAAATATGTGAAGGCCTAACATGTGGCCTAGAAATATGTGAAGGCCTAACACGTGGCCTAGAAATATGTGAAGGCCTAACATGTGGCCTAGAAATATGTGAAGGCCTAACACACGGCCTAGAAATATGTGAAGGCCTAACACACAGCCTAGAAATATGTGAAGGCCTAACACACGGCCTAGAAATATGTGAAGGCCTAACACACGGCCTAGAAATATGTGAAGGCCTAACACACGGCCTAGAAATATGTGAAGGCCTAACACACGGCCTAGAAATATGTGAAGGCCTAACACACGGCCTAGAAATATGTGAAGGCCTAACAGTAATGAGGCAACAAAGGAAAAGCATTGAGGCAACAGGGGAGCAGTTATGAGGCAAAAAAAGGAGCATTAATGAGCCTGGCGGCAGTATCTGTTTTGGAACAACCTTTATTGTTTATTATGACATATTGATTATAGTAAAAGTTTATTTTTATTTAATGCTTTGTATTGGGATGTTTGTTATGCAGAAATGTGCCGAATTGACTACAGACAAGAGAAAATGTGTCCTAAATGCCATCTCACTAAATTCTTAACGGTTCTCACGGCTGCTCTAAGGATCTTTAAGGGACCTTTCCGGGTAGGTCATCTGCAAGGATGTTCAATTATTATAGTGGATGCTTGATACCCTGAACTGTGTTTGCTATTCTCTTGTGCATTTCCTGTCCTGTACCACGATTGCATTATTACTTTCCTTTATTGTCTCTTCTGCATAACTTCATTTCTTGTCATTGTTACCATTCCCTCTTTTCCTCATTACTGCTTCTTTTTTTACCATTTCATCAATACCTCATAAATGCTCCTTTTTTGCCTCATTATTGCTCCTTTTTTCCTCACTACTGCTCCTTTTTTGCCTCAATACTTTTTCTTTCTTGCCTCATTACTGTTCCTTTTACACCTCATTAATGTTCCTTTTTAACCTTGTTAATGTTCCTTTTTAACCTCATTAATGTTCCTTTGTTAACTTATTACAGTTCCCTTGTTTCCTCATTACTGTCCTTTGTAACTTTATTACTGTCAATTTGCTGTGGGGTGTGGTCGAAAAGTGGTGCACTTTATTAGGACATTGCTGAGAATGGGCCCTTTACTTGTTTACTTTTATTTACCATTCTACACACGGTGTTGTTTGTAATTGCAATATTTGTTTTGTATTCTATGAGTTATTACTATAAAGCTGATATTAATTGGTTGAAAGAATTATTATACAGACCTGGTTTCATTGTTAAATGCGTTATTATTATAGAGCTGTTTTTATTGGTTAAATCCATCTCACTCGATCACCAGAGTCGTGGATCAGCTCTGTGTTTCTGTCTCGACCATGCCATGAGGCCAAGCCATCCAGGCATTTGCCTCCAGGTCTTGGAGGTTAAATGCATTATTGTAAAGAGCTGATTTCATTGGTTGAATGCATTATTATTGTAGAGCTGATTTCTTTTGTGGAATGTGTTATTATTGTAGAGTTGATTTCAATGGTTGAATGCATTATTACTACAGATGTGATGTCATTGGTTGAATGTATTATTATTGTAGGGCTTATTTCAGTGATTGAATGCATTATTAATATAGAGTTGATTTAATTGGTTGAATGCATTAATACTTCAGAATTTATTTCATTGGTTGAATGTCTTATAATGTACAACTGATTTCATTGTTTGAATGCGTAAACCTCTGAGTTTCTTTTACAAAGATGAATATTCGTTTATTATGTCTATTAGCTAAATCTCTCTGGACGGTACACTCCCAAGGAAGCCTTTGAACAGAGGAAATATAACTGGTCGGTCATTAGAGACGAGATACAGCTACAAGAGGCATTTATCTTTCAACCAAGAGTTTTGGTAACTCGTTTTCAATACTTTAGTTTCACTGCCATTCATAGCAAAATAGTTTTTCCTTTACAATTAAGGTTTCAAGACATAAATTATGGTTTACCTTCTCATATGGATTGCAAAGTATTGTACTTATTACTAAGATAACAGCACTTTGCATTTTTCTCTACATAAACAATTTATTATGTAGGATTATTTGTTTACAAACATATAACACTAATTTAAACATTGAGAATTTAAATATTTTGCTGTAAAATAAATTTCTTCCAACATTTTAATCACATGATGAACTGATTAAAATATTATGGAAGATATTAACACTGATGGAAAAGATCTAAGAATAATAAAGACTATTTACTGGAACCAAGTAGCAGCCATTAAAATGGAAAATAAAGAGAGCAGTTATGAACAAATAAAGCTAGGAGTACGAAAGGGTTGTCTTGTCACTGGATCTCTTCTCCCTCTATAGCGAAGTAATAATGAGAGAGATCAAAGAGAAGCCAGGAATACTAATCAGAGGTTATAATATAAACAATATATGCTATACAGATGACACAGTATAGCGGATAATGCAAAAGATCTACAACGATTGCTGGACATTGTAGTAACAGAGAGTGCCAAGAAAAGACTCGCCTTGAATAGCAAGAACACAGTAACAATGATGATATCAAAGAAAAAGGTGACACCAAAATGTGAAATGAAAATAGAAGGGAAAATTCTTAACCAAATGGACAATTCTAACTACCTAGGGGCATTTATAACATCAGATGGAAGATGCCCAACAGAGATTAAGATCAGAATAGGGCAAGCAAAAGCTGCATTTCAGAAAATGAAAAATATCTTAAGAAAGAGAGTGCTGAAGTGCTATATAGAACCTGTTTTGCTGTATGGCTGTGAATCTTGGAATGTAAATGAACAAATTATTAAGATCTTGGAAGCAACAGAGATGTCGTTCCTGAGACGAATTTTGCGAATCCCTCGGACCGCTAAAGTAACTAACAACGGTTGCCTGAAAGAGGCTAATGAAACTAGAACATTACATACAACAATAAGAAAGAGACAGATTTCTTTGGTCAATTTATAAGAAGAGGGGCATTAGAGAACATCGTGACAAGTGGAAAGATCGAGGGGAAAAGAGGCAGACCAAGAGAAATGATGTTAGATGTATAGAGATGGTGGCATGGAGGAATATCATCAGCAGAGCTGATCCAGAACACCAAAGCCCGAGATTTGTGGAGAGTCATGAATGCCTATGCCAGCTGGCATGGTACTTGATGATGATGATAATGAAATTCAGTTAATTCACGCAAGGTTTATTATTTTTTATATATATATTGATGAAACCTAACTGAGGATCTGCAGGATGTCCCATCTCTCACAAATTGGTTGGAATGCAAGTCGGCATCTATAGGAATGGTATAGGATATGCAGGCATGGCAAAGCCTTGCACAAGAATAATATGGCATTTACAGGAGTAGTAGCTTGGCACATGGCGTATACATAAGTGGCATGGCACCTACAGGAGTAGCATATCATGCATGAGTGTGACGTGGCATGCCTGAGTGTGATATGGCATATACAGATGTGGCATGGCATATACAGGTGTGGCATGGCATATACAGGTGTGACGTGGCATATACAGATGTGACATGACATATACAGGTGTGGCATGGCATATACAGGTGTGACATGACATATACAGGTGTGACGTGGCATATACAGGAGTGACATGGCATATACAGGTGTGACGTGGCATATACAGGAGTGACATGGCATATACAGGTGTGACATGGCATACACAGGAGTGACATGGCATACACAGGAGTGACATGGCATATACAGGTGTGACATGGCGTATACAGGTGTGACATGGCATATACAGGTGTGACATGGCATATACAGGTGTGACATGGCATATACAGGTGTGACATGACATATACAGGTGTGACATGGCATATACAGGTGTGACGTGGCATATACAGGTGTGACGTGGCATATACAGGAGTGACATGGCATATACAGGAGTGACATGGCATACACAGGAGTGACATGGCATATACAGGGGTGACATGGCGTATACAGGTGTGACATGGCATATACAGGTGTGACGTGGCGTATACAGATGTGACGTGGCATACACAGGAGTGACATGCATACACAGGAGTGACATGGCATATACAGGAGTGCCATGGCATATACACGAGTGACATGGCATATAAGGAGTGACATGGCATACACAGGAGTGACATGGCATATACAGGTGTGACATGACATATACAGGTGTGACATGACATATACAGGTGTGACATGGCATATACAGGTGTGACATGGCATATACAGGTGTGACATGGCATATACAGGTGTGACATGACATATACAGGTGTGACATGGCATATACAGGTGTGACGTGGCATATACAGGTGTGACGTGGCATATACAGGAGTGACATGGCATATACAGGTGTGACATGGCATATAAGGTGTGATATGGCATATACAGGAGTGACATGGCATATAAGGTGTGATATGGCATATACAGGTGTGACATGACATATAAGGTGTGATATGGCATATACAGGAGTGACATGGCATATACAGGTGTGACATGGCATATACAGGTGTGACATGACATATACAGGTGTGACATGGCATATACAGGTGTGACATGACATATACAGGTGTGACATGGCATACACAGGAGTGACATGGCATACACAGGAGTGACATGACATATACAGGTGTGACATGGCATATACAGGAGTGACATGGCATATACAGGTATGACATATACATATGTGACATGGCATATACAGGTGTGACATGGCATATACAGGAGTGACATGGCATATACAGGGGTGACATGGTATATACAGGCGTGACATGGAATATACAGGCGTGACATGGCATATACAGGCGTGACATGGCATACACAGGAGTGACATGACATACACAGGTGTGACATGACATATACAGGTGTGACATGGCATACACAGGAGTGACATGGCATATACAGGTGTGACATGGCATATACAGGTGTGACATGGCATATACAGGTGTGACATGGCATATACAGGTGTGACATGGCATATACAGGTGTGACATGGCATATACAGGTGTGATATGATATATACAGGTGTGATATGACATATACATGAGTGACATGGCATAAACAGGTGTGACATGGCATATAAGGTGTGATATGGCATATACAGGAGTGACATGGCATATAAGGTGTGTGTGATATGGCATATACAGGTGTGACATGACATATAATGTGTGAGATGGCATATACAGGAGTGACATGGCATATAAGGTGTGATATGGCATATACAGGAGTGACATGGCATACACAGGTGTGACATGGCATATACAGGTGTGACATCGCATATAAGGTGTGATATTGCATATACAGGTGTGACATGACATATACAGATGTGACATGGCATATACAGGTGTGATATGGCATATAAGGTGTGATATGGCATATACAGGTGTGACATGACATATACAGGTGTGACATGGCATATACAGGTGTGACATGGCATATACAGGTGTGATATGGCATATACAGGAGTGATATGGCATATACAGGTGTGACATAGCATATATAGGTGTGACATGGCATATAAGGTGTGATATGGCATATACAGGTGTGACATGACATATACAGGAGTGACATGGCATATAAGGTGTAATATGGCATATACAGGTGTGACATGACATATAATGTGTGAGATGGCATATACAGGAGTGACATGGCATATAAGGTGTGATATGGCATATACAGGAGTGACATGGCATATACAGGTGTGACATGGCATATAAGGTGTGATATGGCATATACAGGTGTGACATGACATATACAGATGTGACATGGCATATACAGGTGTGATATGGCATATAAGGTGTGATATGGCATATACAGGTGTGACATGACATATACAGGTGTGACATGGCATATACAGGTGTGATATGGCATATACAGGAGTGATATGGCATATACAGGTGTGACATAGCATATATAGGTGTGACATGGCATATAAGGTGGGATATGGCATATACAGGTGTGACATGGCATATACAGGTGTGACATGGCATATACAGGAGTGGCATGGCATATACAGGTGTGACATGACATATACAGGTATGACATGGCATATACAGGTGTGACATGGCATATACAGGTGTGACATGGCATATAAGGTGTGACATGGCATATACAGGAGTGGCATGGCATATACAGATGTGACATGGCATATATAGATGTGACATGGCATATACAGGTGTGACATGGCATATACAGGTGTGACATGACATATACAGGAGTGCCATGGTCTGTATAGGAGTGGTGTGGTACATGCAGGAGTGGTGTAGCATACACAGGCATGATGTGGCATGTACAGGAGCCGAACAGGTGGCACAGGTATAGCATGGTATGTACATGGGCCACACAGGTGGCACAGGCATAGCATGGTATGTACATGGGCCACACAGGTGGCACAGGCATAGCATGGTATGTACATGGGCCACACAGGTGGCACAGGCATAGCATGTCATGTACAAGCATGCAGTGGCACTGACATGAACGGATGGCAGGACATAAACTAACAGATGTTTAAACAATGATAGTGAATTAAGCTGGAGTGAGTGTGAAAAGTAATATAATTTGAGAGCCATGGTCCAAGCAGTCCTGGCCTCCCAGTCAAAAAGATGAAAGAGTTCAAAACATTAAGAATAGGGACTACTTCTGATGATTAGAAGCTCTCTGTTTTGATTTTTGTCTGATCAGAAATGAGTTCTAAATGCAGTGTGTATGCAAATAAATATAAGTATGTTTGTTTTTACATATAGGTGTAAGAATATACTGTAAGAACAGAATTGTGCTACCACGTATATTTTGTGACAACCACTGTTTTCTAACTAATCTGACAGTTGAAGCGGGTCGATGACTGCAACTGGTCCACTCACTTGCCAAGTATCAGTCAAGCTGTAAGTTCCATTTTCAAAAGAATGATTTCCTGTTGTGATTTTGAATATTGAAGACACAAAGAATAGATAACACAGTTTATTGCCTGGCATATTTCACTTAGACATACTACAGACAAAAGTCTAACATATAATGAGGTAGTGTAATGAATCCTTTCAACCAAAATAAACAAAACAGTTGTATGTGCATATGTATGTATGTGTGTGTGTTTCTCTGTAATAGTTTAATTTTTTATGTCTTTTCAGGAGTTTACTAAACAAGCGCCTCTTGAATTGACAAATCCAAATGGGCAGATTACCAGTAAAAGTTCACCACACCAGGAGACAAAATTAAGTGTCATCCGCAATTTATTATCATATCCACCTAGTTCTTTATGCTTGACTCCGGCAACATCTTGTAGACAGGACAGCAAGAAAAAGTGCACTTATTCTGTAGTTGATAAGAAACTGCCTGAAGTGCAAAATACGGATGTCTTGAGTAGGCCTCAGGTTCAGCATTATGGAACCACTAGCGCCACCATTGAAGGCAACAGCCAGCTCATCCAGTTGGATACATCAGAGGCTAGGGAATTAACCAGTTCTGCTAGTCTTGGGGGAAAGGATTTTGAAATTATTGCACAGGAAGATGTTCCCAGTTTGATGACTCCAGATGATCTGTCAGAAAGTGTTCAGAATACGAGCATGCCTACTGTTGTCGGTGACTTGCTAAAAGATGTGTTGAACCAACATGTGGCTGAAGTAACAGATAGGTTAGTTTCTCGGTACAGTGGCAGGAGAATTAGACCAGTTGACTTCAGCGACTACAGTTATGGTGCACTTCGACATGCAGCTAAACCTCGTCACCCAGCAGCTAAACCTCGTCACCCAGCAGCTAGAGTTACAAAGAAGAAAGCAGTTAAATCATCGAAAGTCTCTGTTTTTGTTTGTGGGCATGTTTGTAGCATTTGTAATGCCACAAAAACATGTGAGTGGCTGAGGGACCATAAATACACAAAAACCCCACCATTAAGCAGTGCTATGTGTGATGACATGCAGGAAGTAACTCATGATGGTACATCCTCAAAGGCTGTTCTTATTTTGAAGAAGTTGTCTGAACTTAACAAATTACTGGCAGGAAGTAGTAATATGTACTTAGAATTAAAAAACAGAGTATTACAGCATGAATCTACAATTCCAACAGAGCCATCAACACCATTAAATAGTGGATCTGCCAGATATCAACTGCAACCTCTGTCTCATACAATCGTACAGAATAGTTCAGAACATGACATTCCAACTGATATGAATACATCACTATCAAATATTTGGTCAGTTTCTCCTACTGATAATCTCTTGGGGGAGTCATCACGGCTTCTGCAAAAACTTACACAAAATGCAGCATGTACTTCACAACAAGAGGCTTGTTCATCCCCTGACACTTTGACTGGCTTGCAACAATCACCAGAACTAACGCCACCATCCCTGGAAAGGCAGCCTCCCCAGGTGGCAGTGTCTTTTACAGATCTTGAGCATATATTTAACACTAATACAATTCAATCTTTAGCCGTCACTGACTTCAGAAAACTACCTGAATTATGTGTATCATCAGAGGTGCCTTCCCGAATTGCTTATTATCTGGGGAGCATCCGTGGCGAAGTGGTCAAGCCGTTTTACTCAGGCTCCGAAGGTTGTGGGTTCGATTCCGGGCCGTGTCCTTCGGTTCACGAGTTAAATTTTTCGGAGACTCCTGTGGGTCATCGCTAGAGCTACGGAGTTCGTGCTTTGTGCCACGCTTTCCGCGCTGCAGAAAGAGACCAAGCCATATGGGATAAAACCTGGTGCAATGAAGTCAACCCTGTCGACTTTTAGCGGCTTTTTTTTATTATCTGGTATGAAATCCGTGCCATCATCTGTAAAGCCTAGGTCATCAGCTGCTAACCCAGACCAGATAGATCTTATTGCAGTTTTTAATGGGACAAGACTAGCATTGCATTCATGTAGGACACAGCTCAAGTGAATCAAAGCTGCCACAGATGAATCCATCTTCTCTATGTCTTATTCCAGTTACTAATGGAACAAGACAAGTATTGCACTCACTGTAGTACATCAATCAATCATGTGCCATCTCCACAATAAAGGTTGGCTGCAATGGATCTCCAACACTGTCTGTCTCTCACCTTGATTATACATTCCGTCAGACTGCTGTTCATCCATTGTTTGATGTTATCTTCCCACGTATATCATTGTCTACCTCTTGCTCACTTGCCTTCAACCTTACCCCCCTAGTATGGTTTTTGTAAGCGTGCTATGTCTATTAATGTGGCCGAAATATTTCACATGCCTCTTTTTTATCTCTTTCATCAACTCTCTTTTCATTCCCAGTTTTTCTAGAACCTCTGTATTTCACTGGTTTTGTTTCCATGAAATACGACATATTATTCAGTATATCCACATATCCAGGGCTTCTATTCCACTTTCTAAATCTGTAGTATACACAGCTGAAGTAAATCAGAGCTACCACAGATGGATCCAGGCTTTTCAATGTCTTATTCCAGTTGTTAAGAGTACAAGCCAGTGTTGCATTCACTGTAGGAAACACAGGCCATGTGAATCACTAGCACCCACAGATGAATCCAGGCTTCTTCTTCAATTATTATAAAGGTGTAAACACTGGAAAGCTGAGTTGTTCTCTTAAGTATGATGCATTGACTTTCAGTTCACCTGACCTCCCAGAAAGGCTTGTGTTTGCCATAGTAAACGAACGAACGAACAAACTTTATTTTAAAAGGGTAACGCTTGTGAGCTTCTTGTAGACATTTCTCCCGACCTGGTACCAAAGTAACATCGCCAAAGGGGTTGTGTTGCAGGCCTCTCCTTCCCCTCAGTATGTAATCAGGTTTCAGCACAGCGTGTACAGACTGGCGGAGATGAGGCCTGGTGTGGTATGTTTCAGCACAGCGTGTACAGACTGGCAGAGATGAGACCTAGTGTGGTCGTGTTTCAGCACAGCATGTACAGACTGGCGGAGATGAGGCCTGGTGTGGTCGTGTTTCAGCACAGCATGTACAGACTGGCGGAGATGAGGCCTGGTGTGGTCATGTTTCAGCACAGCATGTACAGACTGGCGGAGATGAGGCCTGGTGTGGTCATATTTCAGCACAGCGTGTACAGACTGGCGGAGATGAGGCCTGGTGTGGTCGTGTTCCAGCACAGCGTGTACAGACTGGCGGAGACGAGGCCTGGTGTGGTCATGTTTCAGCACAGCGTGTACAGACTGGTGGAGATGAGGCCTGGTGTGGTCATGTTTCAGCACAGCGTGTACAGACTGGCGGAGATGAGGCCTGGTGTGGTCATGTTTCAGCACAGCGTGTACAGACTGGCGGAGATGAGGCCTGGTGTGGTCATGTTTCAGCACAGCGTGTACAGACTGGCGGAGATGAGACCTGGTGTTGTCATGTTTCAGCACAGCATGTACAGACTGGCGGAGATGAGGCCTGGTGTGGTCATATTTCAGCACAGCGTGTACAGACTGGCGGAGATGAGGCCTGGTGTGGTTGTGTTCCAGCACAGCATGTACAGACTGGCGGAGATTAGGCCTGGTGTGGTCGTGTTCCAGCACAGCGTGTACAGACTGGCGGAGATGAGGCCTGGTGTGGTCATGTTTCAGCACAGCGTGTACAGACTGGCGGAGATGAGGCCTGTTGTGGTCATGTTTCAGCACAGCGTATACAGACTGGCGGAGATGAGGCCATGTGTGGTCGTGTTTCAGCACAGCGTGTACAGACTGGCGGAGATTAGGCCTGGTGTGGTCATGTTTCAGCACAGCATGTACAGACTGGTGGAGATGAGACCTGGTGTTGTCATGTTTCAGCACAGCGTGTACAGACTGACATAGATGAGGCCTGGTGTGGTCATGTTTCAGCACAGCGTGTACAGACTGGTGGAGATGAGGCCTGGTGTGGTCATGTTTCAGCACAGCATGTACAGACTGGTGGAGATGAGGCCTGGTGTGGTCATGTTTCAGCACATCGTGTACAGACTGGCGGAGATGAGGCCTGGTGTGGTCGTGTTTCAGCACAGCGTGTACAGAATGGCGGAGATGAGGCCTCGTGTGGTCATGTTTCAGCACATCCTGTACAGACTGACAGAGATGAGGTCTGGTGTGGTCATGTTTCAGCACAGTGTGTACAGACTGGTGGAGATGAGACCTGGTGTGGTCGTGTTTCAGCACAGCGTGTACAGACTGGCGGAGATGAGGCCTCATGTGGTCATGTTTCAGCACAGCGTGTACAGACTGGCGGAGATGAGGCCTGGTGTGGTCATGTTTCAGCACATCGTGTACAGACTGACGGAGATGAGGCCTGGTGTGGTCATGTTTCAGCACAGTGTGTACAGACTGGTGGAGATGAGACCTGGTGTGGTCGTGTTTCAGCACAGCGTGTACAGACTGGCGGAGATGAGGCCTCGTGTGGTCATGTTTCAGCACAGCATGTACAGACTGGCGGAGATGAGGCCTGGTGTGGTCATGTTTCAGCACAGCATGTAGAGGCCTGGTGTGGTCATGTTTCAGCACAGCATGTACCGACTGGCGGAGATGAGGCCTGGTGTGGTTGTGTTCCAGCACAGTGTGTACAGACTGGCGGAGACGAGGCCTGGTGTGGTCATGTTTCAGCACAGCGTGTACAGACTGGTGGAGATGAGGCCTGGTGTGGTCATGTTTCAGCACAGCGTGTACAGACTGGCGGAGATGAGGCCTGGTGTGGTCATGTTTCAGCACAGTGTGTACAGACTGGCGGAGATGAGGCCTGGTGTGGTCATGTTTCAGCACAGCGTGTACAGACTGGCGGAGATGAGACCTGGTGTTGTCATGTTTCAGCACAGCATGTACAGACTGGCGGAGATGAGGTCTGGTGTGGTCATATTTGAGCACAGCGTGTACAGACTGGCGGAGATGAGGCCTGGTGTGGTCATGTTTCAGCACAGCGTGTACAGACTGGCGGAGATGAGGCCTGTTGTGGTCATGTTTCAGCACAGCGTATACAGACTGGCGGAGATGAGGCCATGTGTGGTCGTGTTTCAGCACAGCGTGTACAGACTGGCGGAGATTAGGCCTGGTGTGGTCATGTTTCAGCACAGCATGTACAGACTGGTGGAGATGAGACCTGGTGTTGTCATGTTTCAGCACAGCGTGTACAGACTGACATAGATGAGGCCTGGTGTGGTCATGTTTCAGCACAGCGTGTACAGACTGGTGGAGATGAGGCCTGGTGTGGTCATGTTTCAGCACAGCATGTACAGACTGGTGGAGATGAGGCCTGGTGTGGTCATGTTTCAGCACATCGTGTACAGACTGGCGGAGATGAGGCCTGGTGTGGTCGTGTTTCAGCACAGCGTGTACAGAATGGCGGAGATGAGGCCTCGTGTGGTCATGTTTCAGCACATCCTGTACAGACTGACAGAGATGAGGTCTGGTGTGGTCATGTTTCAGCACAGTGTGTACAGACTGGTGGAGATGAGACCTGGTGTGGTCGTGTTTCAGCACAGCGTGTACAGACTGGCGGAGATGAGGCCTCATGTGGTCATGTTTCAGCACAGCGTGTACAGACTGGCGGAGATGAGGCCTGGTGTGGTCATGTTTCAGCACATCGTGTACAGACTGACGGAGATGAGGCCTGGTGTGGTCATGTTTCAGCACAGTGTGTACAGACTGGTGGAGATGAGACCTGGTGTGGTCGTGTTTCAGCACAGCGTGTACAGACTGGCGGAGATGAGGCCTCGTGTGGTCATGTTTCAGCACAGCATGTACAGACTGGCGGAGATGAGGCCTGGTGTGGTCATGTTTCAGCACAGCATGTAGAGGCCTGGTGTGGTCATGTTTCAGCACAGCATGTACCGACTGGCGGAGATGAGGCCTGGTGTGGTTGTGTTCCAGCACAGTGTGTACAGACTGGCGGAGACGAGGCCTGGTGTGGTCATGTTTCAGCACAGCGTGTACAGACTGGTGGAGATGAGGCCTGGTGTGGTCATGTTTCAGCACAGCGTGTACAGACTGGCGGAGATGAGGCCTGGTGTGGTCATGTTTCAGCACAGTGTGTACAGACTGGCGGAGATGAGGCCTGGTGTGGTCATGTTTCAGCACAGCGTGTACAGACTGGCGGAGATGAGACCTGGTGTTGTCATGTTTCAGCACAGCATGTACAGACTGGCGGAGATGAGGTCTGGTGTGGTCATATTTGAGCACAGCGTGTACAGACTGGCGGAGATGAGGCCTGGTGTGGTCGTGTTCCAGCTCAGCATGTACAGACTGGCGGAGATGAGGCCTGTTGTGGTCATGTTTCAGCACAGCGTATACAGACTGGCGGAGATGAGGCCATGTGTGGTCGTGTTTCAGCACAGCGTGTACAGACTGGCGGAGATTAGGCCTGGTGTGGTCATGTTTCAGCACAGCATGTACAGACTGGTGGAGATGAGACCTGGTGTTGTCATGTTTCAGCACAGCGTGTACAGACTGACAGAGATGAGGCCTGGTGTGGTCATGTTTCAGCACAGCGTGTACAGACTGGTGGAGATGAGGCCTGGTGTGGTCATGTTTCAGCACACCATGTACAGACTTGTGGAGATGAGGCCTGGTGTGGTCATGTTTCAGCACATCGTGTACAGACTGGCGGAGATGAGGCCTGGTGTGGTCGTGTTTCAGCACAGCGTGTACAGAATGGCGGAGATGAGGCCTCGTGTGGTCATGTTTCAGCACATCGTGTACAGACTGACAGAGATGAGGTCTGGTGTGGTCATGTTTCAGCACAGTGTGTACAGACTGGTGGAGATGAGACCTGGTGTGGTCGTGTTTCAGCACAGCGTGTACAGACTGGCGGAGATGAGGCCTCGTGTGGTCGTGTTTCAGCACAGCGTGTACAGACTGGCGGAGATGAGGCCTGGTGTGGTCATGTTTCAGCACATCGTGTACAGACTGACCGAGATGAGGCCTGGTGTGGTCGTGTTTCAGCACAGCGTGTACAGAATGGCGGAGATGAGGCCTTGTGTGGTCATGTTTCAGCACATCGTGTACAGACTGACGGAGATGAGGCCTGGTGTGGTCATGTTTCAGCACAGTGTGTACAGACTGGTGGAGATGAGACCTGGTGTGGTCGTGTTTCAGCACAGCGTGTACAGACTGGCTGAGATGAGGCCTCGTGTGGTCATGTTTCAGCACAGCATGTACAGACTGGCGGAGATGAGGCCTCGTGTGGTCATGTTTCAGCACAGCACGTAGAGGCCTGGTGTGGTCATGTTTCAGCACAGCATGTACCGACTGGCGGAGATGAGGCCTGGTGTGGTCGTGTTTCAGCACAGCGTGTACAGACTGGCGGAGATGAGGCCTGGTGTGGTCGTGTTTCAGCACAGCATGTACAGACTGGTGGAGATGAGACCTGGTGTTGTCATGTGTCAGCACAGCATGTAGAGGCCTGGTGTGGTCATGTTTCAGCACAGCAGGTACCGACTGGCGGAGATGAGGCCTGGTGTGGTCATGTTTCAGCACAGCGTGTACAGAATGGCGGAGATGAGGCCTTGTGTGGTCATGTTTCAGCACATCGTGTACAGACTGACGGAGATGAGGCCTGGTGTGGTCATGTTTCAGCACAGTGTGTACAGACTGGTGGAGATGAGACCTGGTGTGGTCGTGTTTCAGCACAGCGTGTACAGACTGGCTGAGATGAGGCCTCGTGTGGTCATGTTTCAGCACAGCATGTACAGACTGGCGGAGATGAGGCCTCGTGTGGTCATGTTTCAGCACAGCATGTAGAGGCCTGGTGTGGTCATGTTTCAGCACAGCATGTACCGACTGGCGGAGATGAGGCCTGGTGTGGTCGTGTTTCAGCACAGCGTGTACAGACTGGCGGAGATGAGGCCTGGTGTGGTCGTGTTTCAGCACAGCATGTACAGACTGGTGGAGATGAGACCTGGTGTTGTCATGTGTCAGCACAGCATGTAGAGGCCTGGTGTGGTCATGTTTCAGCACAGCAGGTACCGACTGGCGGAGATGAGGCCTGGTGTGGTCATGTTTCAGCACAGCATGTAGAGGCCTGGTGTGGTCATGTTTCAGCACAGCATGTACAGACTGGCGGATATGAGGCCTGGTGTGGTCATATTTTAGTACAGACTGGCGGAGATGAGGCCTGGTGTGGTCATATTTCAGCACAGCATGTACAGACTGGCGGAGATGAGGCCTGGTGTGGTCATGTTTCATCACAGCATGTACAGACTGGCAGAGATGAGGCCTGGTGTGGTCATGTTTCATCACAGCATGTACAGACTGGCAGAGATGAGACCTGGTGTGGTCATGTTTCATCACAGCATGTACAGACTGGCGGAGATGAGGCCTGGTGTGGTCATGTTTCAGCATAGCATGTACCGACTGGCGGAGATGAGGCCTGGTGTGGTCATGTTTCCGCACAGCATGTAGAGGCCTGGTGTGGTCATGTTTCAGCACAGCATGTACAGACTGGCGGAGATGAGGCATGGTGTGGTCATATTTTAGTACAGACTGGCGGAGATGAGGCCTGGTGTGGTCATATTTCAGCACAGCATGTACAGACTGACGGAGATGAGGCCTGGTGTGGTCATGTCTCAGCACAGATGTACAGACTAGTCGTTACTTAGTCATTAGTTGCGGTTCCAATATCACAGCAAGGGGTCGTCCCCATTATGCTCCATTCCCATGCCAGTGAATATCACATAAAATGTTCCCCACTGCCCCATGTGAAAAGTGGAAAAGACAGGAGTCTCGACAAATAACGGCCCACTCTGTCACACTGGAATTGGCAGTCACTTTCTCGAACAGATGTTCACCTACAGAGTCTCGGTGTTTCTAGATGATGATGTTCCATTTCTAGATGTTTTCTAGCCAGCCACGCCATTTTTCCTCTGAAATGCAGTTCACACAACAAAACAACCTCGAACAGATGTAAAAACAATTCACTGTACATAATGCCGTCGCTAGAATGCCACACAAAAGTCTTCTGCGAAACATACAGTTTATCCTTGCTGTACAGACTAGCGGAGATGAGGCCTGGTTTGGTCATGGTTCAGCAGGTGTATTTGTGTAATGGTTAGAATGTTAGGCTGACATTGGCAAGAGCACAGCTGGACAGGGGCTCTGTGCCAGCTCTCGACATTTGCTACAGGAGCGAAAGACTGACCACATATTCCTCCGTGCACTCATGCTTACACAATGTGATTATTCTAACACTTCACATACTGGCAAGTATTACACAATGTGATTGTTCTAACACTTCACAGGCTGGCAGGTATATTACACAATGTGATTGTTCTAACACTTCACATGCTGGCAGGTATTACATAATGTGATTGTTCTAACACTTCACATGCTGGCAGGTATTACACAATGTGATTGTTCTAACACTTCTCATGCTGGCAGGTATTACACAATGTGATTGTTCTAACACTTCATAGACTGGCAGGTATTACACAATCACTCGTCAAAACCATGAGGGAAAAAAACAAATATTAACAGGCATAACAACAGAAGAGCTGTGTTAAAGAAGTTAGCTTTATGCTGAGAAATATTAGGCAAAAGTAGCAGAGGAAGACAAAGAAAGATGTATGTGGAAACCTTCAGCAGGTGGACAGCAAACAATATAAAAATAAGCAACACCAGCTTCATCAAACTATCAGATGACAGAGAGGGCTGGAGTGACATGATCATCTCTGTCTGTCCAGACCAGGCATCTGAAGTAGAAGAAGAAGATGCAGAAGGAGAAGAAGAAGATTGTTACTATTTACTATTTTTTAATGTCACGTTGCAGGTGATTTAAAGTTAGTTGTTTATCTTTTACAGGATGATGCAGTCAACCCCAGCATTGTTTGGTTGTTTGTTATTTCTTGGCAAGTTTACGTTCAGTAGTTTGCCATTGCTTTCTGAACGACTGGCATTCATATCTGTGTATGAAAACCAGCGCAAGGCTGTCGGATTCCAAATCGCCCGCAGCTGTGTTTCAAACATGGTGTGTGAGATTACGAATTGCGTTTGTAACCACTTAGCCACTGCGTCGGCTGAAGGTGATAACAGTTAATTTTTTGTTTTGGTCATTTCTTGCAACATTGTGATGATAATTCTTGAAGATAATTACACTATGAGTATGTTTTCCATTCCATTGATTAGCTGTTACATGAATATGTTAACTAAGTACAGGTCTCTTGTGCTCACCTAAAGCTCATGGTGTATATGGAGCCAGACCCATATTTGTTTACACCAGACTGCACTCGATCGGTGAATCAATTCTGTGTGACTCTTTTAGACTCAATTTTATTTATTGTTACGCTGTAATGATTTTTAATTCAGGAAGTTGGTAAATATAGTTGTATTTACCTCACTGTGTTGTTATCTTCGAATAACTGTGTTTGTCTGCTGAATATTTTGTGGAATTAGACTAGACTTATTTTATATATACGTTTGTGGCTGCCTTATCTTCAGTCCAGCTGTTTGTTGCAAGCTTGATCTGTGATGTGTTTCTCTTGTTATGTGCTTTTGTGTATATTATATATGGTGTGGTTTGTCATCATAATGGGAAAGTTGAAGGGAAGGAGAGATCAAGAGAGAAATTGCAAGAGAGTTTGACATTTGGCATGAAGGAACATCAGTATCAGAAATGATTGGCGACACATGAGACAGAAGGCTATGAACAGACATGATTCCAACACCATTAGGCATGGACAATGAGAAAAACACAGAAGTTAAGGTAATACTATGGTAGACATTGTAGAAAGAATGTTAAATTTGTCTAGGCATATATTAGGCACATCATTGTGAGGTAGAGTGATCAGCTCCATTGCCCGCCCGCAGATGTGCCTCAACACGATACTTGGGATTACAAATTTCATCCATAACCCCCTTCACCAGAAAGTCAATGTATTCTCAGTTAAAGACAGTTTCTAAGCAATGTGTATGTGTGGGAAAGCCATCAAACTGCAGAACATATACTACATCATTATGCCAAATATAGATCAGAAAGGTCCATTCTATAGCTGCATGACACAATCCTGGATGTCAAACTGTACGGAAACCTGTAGGAATTATAGAAGACAGTGTAGCTTATGCAAGAAATTAAATCGCAAATATAGGCTGATTCCAAGTGAACGAAAGGAAAGACGGTTGCAATTTGGTACCTTCATAAGCACTCAAGTTTTCTCCTTTAGACCAAAAGAGGCATCTCAGCTCAGTGCATGGACTCCATAGCACCAACAAGAACCCATATACGTGTATACCAGAATCACATATGCTAAATTTGTGTGTGGGTAGGTTTTATAATTTGTGTTTAGCCTGGTCACTGACCTGTGATTTATTATGATACTAGGCCAACCCTAAATCTCTCCTGATCAGGGAAGAATTCTGCCACCACTTGGGTTGAACCCAGCAACCACACTTGGTAAGCCCTACCACATATTGTGTGTGGTACATTAAATGAAGAAAAGAACCCTTTCACACACCTTGAGGCAGAGTGAGTATAGAAATAAATTGGAGAGCTTGGTGACAACTGGCAAGATCGAGGGGACGAGAACAAGGGAAGGGCAGAAAAGTAATTACCTGGATGGCTTGGCCACGTAGTATGGTCGAGACAAGAACACTGAGCTGATCCACGACTGGTGATCGCATAAGGTGGCAAAACATAACCATCCACACTTAGCGGCATGGCACATGATGATGACATTGAGTATCCGATGCCAGGCCCATATTCTTAAAGACCAGTCAGCTCTCAATGGGTGATGTGGTTAATGTCACTCTCTCCGTCTTTATTTCCCAAGTCATTTTCTGGTACCCACTGACGACGGATGAGGACTGTGAGACCAGGTCAGTTCCGTGGCGATGTGGTCAAGCCGTCCGACTCGGGTTCCGAAGGTTGTGGGTTCAATCCCGGTCCGCGTCCTTCGGTTCTCGAGTGCATTTTCCCTGGGGGTCGTCGCTGGAGCTACGGAGTTCGTGCTTTGTGCGACGCTTTCTGCACTGCGGAAAGAGACTGAGCCATATGGGATAAAAGCCCGGTGCAATGAAGTCAGCCTTTTTGACTTTTAAGCTTTTTTTTTTAAAGGTCAGTTTAAAAAATCCACAACGATGTCAAGTCTGCTAACCACCACGTTACCACGACTCCCATTTCATGTAGTCATAGTGCTCAGAAGCAAAAGATGTGACTGGGGGTTCATAGCGAGGGTTAATGGGCGGTGTTTAGTCAAGCAGAGCCTGGCATATCATACCATAATATCTAGTCGTGGAGGTGGTCTCTGTGACGTCCCGTGATTGTAACAGGCTCACAAGTGGAGGCATTCTATATGGCAGTGGTTCTCAACCGGTGGGGAATTTCTCCCTCCCCCAGGGGGGGGGGGATTTTAGCGGGTTTTTTTTTTTTTGGGGGGGGGGGGGGTAATATTATTTCAAGACCACGTTAATACAAAAACCGATTACTTCTCACTCTTCTTAAATTCGTTTTATAACGTAAGTAGATCCGCAAATCATGTTTTATGTAGACGTCTAGACTTGTTCTAGTATGTGTTATTAAATTTAACTTCCATTTTTACGTATACTGTGGGGAGGGGGGTGTTATAGGGAGGAAATATGAAAGGGGGGGGGGGAAGAATGGCATTCTGAACATATGGTGAAGGGGTGCATGGGCCATAAAAGGTTGAGAACCACTGCTCTATGGCGTTCCGTTACAGACCTGCATTGTGCAGAGTAGCATGCTTCAGTTTAAACATCCAAGATACGGAACATGCGTTGAGTCTTTTGCCCTGGACATTCTGATGTCATAGGAAACGAGCAGGCGGATAGATTGGCTGGATCTGCACTCCTGGGTGACGCAATGTCGCAATATATACCAGATGTCATTGCCCTGTTGGATCATGTGAATAGTGGGGAAGATCAGATAAATCATTATGACCTGGAGATTATCTGGCCGACGTTCAATTCTCCGAGAAAAGGCTAGACGAACACAGACAGAAACTGGTACGATTAGTATTGAGAATTTTTGCTTTTTGTTGAAGTTCGGGACGGGGTGCTTGTGGAAATGTCCTGAGTGCGTGAAGTCGGTTCTTGACTTAACAGATTCAGTGCCAAACAAAACGTAGGTTTTAACCTAGCAAAAATGGATGACTGGGGGGGGGGGGCAGCATGGTCTCGAGGTATGGTGTCAGCCTCGAGTGCAGGAGGTCCCGGGTTTAAGGCCCGGGACTTTTTTCATGTGGACTTCTTGTAATAAAAATTTCCCCTGGTCTCTGGGTAGTGAGATCGGACGCCCGTGTGTATTATTGCACACGCAAAAAATCCCTTGACAGTTAGAAATCGAAAAAGAGTAGCCTAACGGCGCTGCCCGGGCAAAATTTCGAGTTTAAAATCTACCCAAAGTATTTCAGGATCCTTGCCGGTGCTACGGAGCTCGTGCACTGAGCTGAGTTTCTCCAAACTCAGATTTGAGTTAGGAGGAAAACGGAGCACTTATGGGTTACACCCGTATGTCGTGATGTTGATCCATCGACTAAACGACCAAACTAAAAAATGGATGCCGGAAAATGGGAAGTAGGGCTGTGTCACAGTTATGACTTAACGGTTGTAAATATGGTAGATCACAAGTTGTATTCCCCCCCCCCCCTCGCTCGCTTTGAACTCGAGCGTAGTCCATACAAACTACTTCCAGTAGTACTGGGTATTGCGCGTGGATTAGCTTTACCTATTAACAGTGTCCCTTGTCATCAGGTGAACCCACTCCGACTTCAGAGGTACAAGTTGTATTATATATCACATTAAAGGGGGTTGCTCAAAGAAAACTATTATATATATAAGCCCATGGCAGATATGGGAAGTTGCTTACGGCAGTTAATCATCCCATGACACAGGATCAGTGAATTCTGTTCTACATAGTTGACGAGCGGCCTGAAGACAGGAGTTAGGTCTTTGGGATATGGCTGTGGAGCTGAATAGCATAAATCTTGAAAGAAAATATAGCTTTAAAAGTCAAGATGATCGACTTCATTGTACTGGATTTTATCTCATATGGCCCAGTCTCTTTCCGCAGGGCAGTCTGCCGAAAGTGTCGCACAAAGCACGAACTCCGTAGCTCCAGTGACGACCCCCAGGAGTCTCCGAGAAAAATGCACTCGTGAACCGAAAGACATAGCCTGGAGTCAAACCCACAACCTTTGAAACGTGAGGCAGACGACTTGGCCACGGAGACTCCCTTTTTCCCCCTCACCTCTCCCTCATTACCCACCGTTGGCATCTGGTCTAAGAAAACATGGATGATATGATTTTAAAATAATTAAATTTATCAGAGAAAAGATAGCTAAAAAGTGCTGGAAAAGTAACATATGAAGACATAATAACCTGATCAGGGTCGGGTTAAACTAATCTGGAAATGAAGAGACAAAACCTCTTGCTGGAAATTAGTGGATGAAAAAGCATAGGACCCTAGCACAGGGTGTATTTTTAATGACTGTGCAGTGTTTGAAAATATTGCCAGTCCAAGTTTTTTTATTTACCTATTGCATGAACTTTACAGAGGGTGAATACAAAACTTATACCGGCAATATTTTCAAACACTGCACAGTCATTAAAAATACAACGCTATATAAGACAACATTGCAAGTGCGGTGGGGATTATTGAGTTGAGCTGAAATAAATCAATCTGAAATCTCCATAACGACAAAAGGCAAGTAGCTGGAGATCCAGCCTTCAAAACAAACAAGACAGAGTCCAAGTATGTTGCCTGTAACTTCATCGATCTTTTGTGGTTGATTTACTGCTGCTTCTTGTGCTTTTCATCTCCAATGGAGTCAATTCATGTGCGGGACAGCATGGCCGAATGGATAAGAACACATGTTCTTAAACTGCCGGTGTGCTGATGCCGAGGTAAGGGGCTCAACCCCTACCCTGGACAGTTGACTAAAAATGTTGACCTATCGTCCTTGACTTGGGGACGTAAATTACAAGTACCCCTGTAGTCGAAGTGGGTTCGCCCAATGGCGAGGGACACTGGTAATAGGGAAAGCTAATCCACGTCCAAGATTCAGTCAAACTCTACTAGAAGTAGTGTGTATGATCTACGCCTGAATTCATATCGAGCGAGCGCAAAAAAAAAAAAAAAAACTAACTCATCTCAAGCGCTTTGTAGGCTTTATGAATGGTTGAATCGTGCAGCAGCCGGGAAGGTTAACCCGGTCAACAAATGCCCGCAGAAGTCGGATGTGTCGGCCTAACGGCGCAAGAACGCAGCTCTGCTGTAAACAGGCACAACGCAATCACATCCGGGAAAAAAAAACTCCGGATGATCGCAGAAGAAGAAGAAGAAGAATCGTGCAGCTGAAGTAAAAAACAAAAAAACAAAAAATATCGCAAAATTGGTAGCGGACCTAGTTCTTCTAATACAGCGATTCTTAACAAGTTTGATCTGATATGCTTTGTTCATATCAAGCCAGAATGTCACCCTTGCTACATATTTGGGTCACAAATGTCGCAAGACCAGATGCATCCGACACATAGCAATATTATCTTGATTACTGAGAATATTCTCTGTGTTATGAAATGCCATGGCTTTGAATATTCTACAATTAACTCCCTTAATACATCTTCCAAGAATCATCATGCAAAGAATTAGGAAGTAAATACTACCCGAAACAGGAGAAGAACAATGTGTGTTTGTAGAAGGCAAAGGTACAGTAAATGCTGTGTATTTGCTGAGAACATTATTCGAACGGTCTATAGAAGTAAACAAAGACCTACATCTGTGCTTTATTGACTACACGATAATAAAGTGAGACTTGTCAACATGATGGAGATGCTTGTAGATCTACCAATCGATGGAAAAGACCTTAGACTTGTAAAAACCATATATCGGAAACAACAAGCTGCCATAAAGACGTATAATGAAGTAGGTCAATATCAGCCTTTTAAGCGAGGTATTTCACAAGAAATCAATGGGGAACCCTTTGAGGCTACTAAGAAAGTTCGTAAATAAATACACACATTATTTTTTTTGGCGCTCATCGAAGGAGAAGAAGGAAGTAGAGTTTAGAGGACGCGCTAGACAACATAAAATTTGAAGCTGTAGTTACCGACCGGGAACTATTAAGAGAGGTGTGCGGCAGAGATGTGTAAGGTCTCCAGATCTTTTTTTTCCCCCCTATACAGTGAAAATATTTCCAGAAATTTAGAAGATATGAGAGGAATCACCATTAGGGGACGTAACATCAATAAAATTAGATGTGCGGATGATACAATATTGATTGCAGACAATGAGCAGGATCTGCAAAATTTAGTAGATGTGGTTGTTGCACACAGTGAACAACTAGTGTTAGAATTAAATTATAAGAAGACACAGATTATGGTCGTCACTAGAAAGACGGAAATATCACAATGTAATATACAAGTAAATGGGAATATTCTTAAACAAGTGAATCGGTACAATTATCTCGGAACAGACATAACATTTGATGGGAGATGCCTTGGAGAGATAAGAACAAGGATCGCCATGGTGAAGGTAGCCTTTTGCAAGATGGAAAATATACTGACCAATGATTTCATGTGCAACAAGAAAAAGAATGTTGAAGCGCTCACAGAACCTGTATTTTTAAATGAATGTGAAGCATGGACAATGCTGGAAAAACATCTGATGACTGTGGAAATGTGGTTTCTGAGGAAAATGCAGAGAATACAATCGACAAACAAAAAAACCAATGACCAAGTCCTACAAGAAACAAATGAAAACCGTAAAGTGATTAGAGAAATTAGACATGGACAGTAACACTTTTTTGGGCATGTTGGGAAGAAATAAATTGGACTACTTGGTGACAATTGGCAAGACTGGGGGGAGAAAAACAAGAGAAGGCAGAGAGGTAAACAATTGGATGGCTTGGCCATGTGATAATGTCGAGACAAGAACACATATCTGATCCACGTCTCTGTTGATCATGTTAGATGGCGAAACATGACCGCCCACGCTTATCGATATGGCACATAATGATGATGATGAATGCACCTTCCACCCGCTGGTATTAAACTACCCAAATATAGGGAGCATTTTTAATGACTGTGCAATGTTTGAAAATATTGCCGGTCAAAGTTTTGTATTTACCCTCTGTAGAGTTCATGCAAGTGTATCATGTATCATCCACATGAACCCACAACTATGGAATATTGACATAATTCTTATCTAACCATTGACATGGCACCATAGCTCTCAGAAATGTATATTAAACCAGCATAGGTCAAAAAACACTATGGACCAGGCTGATTTACTGAATAAGCTACGAGAAGTAAGTCGTTTGCGAAAACCAAGTGATGACTGTGAATCTACATCCATGGTCAGACTGCGAAGTTAAAAGAGGTGTGGCCAAACAAAAACACTATGCAGGAAGCCAAAGGAGATTAATAAACCAACAAAGAACTGATGTCGCTAGCCGTTATGCGCTGCGGGATTTACTGAGGATGGGATCTGAGCACGTATGAATAGTTCGATGTCCAGTCAGGATGATCTGTTGACTAACTGAAAAAGATAATATCGTTATTTTATCATTACGCCTTCAAGTTCATTTCTTCTTTTTCTTCTTCTTCCTCCTCCTCGACCCCTTCTTCTTCTTCTTCATCACCATCCTCATCATCATACACCTTCAGACGTCAGTGGATATATCCACAGAAAGCAACAATTAAATCGAGTGTGTTTATACCTCGTGACTTTGTTTTCAAATGGAGCGGGTTAGCCATGTTTGTTTGGTTTTTGTATGTTTGTTTTGTTCTGCATATTTTAGACAATTATAAATTTCGTCTTGTTTATTTTCATTTGTATAGCTATCTCTTAGCGGACGCTTCATTACAGTGATAAAGCCTTGCATAGAAATTGATTGTGTCTGCAGTTGTTAGTACTGCAGAGTCAATTACATTTTCGTTATTATACTTTCTATACCGGTTAGAAGCATTAGTTCCCACGACATGCACAATGAAAGTGTGCTGTGACTCAAGACAGTATGTTTATTGTCCAAGTTTCCCATTTTTGTTCGAGGGAGGGGGGGGGGGAACAAATCACAAGACAGTCCGACGTCTGTTTTATTTATTGTGAAGGTTTTGTTTAGCTGTGCATAATCAGGGATCCCAGGTGTCGTGTATTCATTATCCACGGTGTGTGATAGCTAAGACCTGACATGATAATGCATTGCGTGTATGTATCACACCAAAGGCAACGATTCGACTTCAGTAGTTTAGTTTGATGTGGATTTCTACATAGTTTTCTTCACTGCACACAGTTACCTCGATAAGTGCTCAGTCTTCTGCCTTAGTTCACACAGGGGGTATAACAGTGTAGGATTTCTTATGTTAGAAAAGTTAAATGCCCCCCTCCCCCCATTACTGTTCTGGTCTATACAGTCACAGTGACGGTAAATATGACCAGTGGGGGATCCGTGGCGAAGTGGTTAAGCAATCTGCCTCGCACTTTGAAGGTTGAAAGTTCGATTCCGTTAGCGAGTGCAGCTTTCTCGGAGACTCCTGGTGGTCGTCGATGGAACTTCTGAGCTCGTACTTTGTAGAAGGCTTTGGACAAGCCGCCCTGCGGAAATAGACCAATCCATATGGGATCAAACGCGGTACAATGAAGTATGTCCACTGGCCTCTGCACCCCTTTATGGCCAAAGTATTTAAGGCCCCGAGGCGTGGTGCTATCTATGGGCCAGCTGTCTTCCTTGTCCAGATCTGACAGAATGTCCGGTTATCTTCCTTGTCCAGATCTGGCAGAATGTCCGGTTATCTTCCTTGTCCAGATCTGGCAGAATGTCCGGTTATCTTCCTTGTCCAGATCTGGCAGAATGTCCGGTTATATTCCTTGTCCAGATCTGACAGAATGTCCGGTTATCTTCCTTGTCCAGATCTGGCAGAATGTCCGGTTATCTTCCTTGTCCAGATCTGACAGAATGTCCGGTTATCTTCCGTGTCCAGATCTGACAGAATGTCCGGTTATCTTCCTTGTTCAGATCTGGCAGAATGTCAGGTTATCTTCCTTGCCCAGATCTGACAGAATGTCCGGTTATCTTCCTTGTCCAGATCTGACAGAATGTCTGGTTATCTTCCTTGTCCAGATCTGACAGAATGTCCCGCTGTCTTCCTTGTCCAGATCTGGCAGAATGCCCGGTTATCTTCCTTGTCCAGATTTGGCAGAATGTCCGGTTGTCTTCCTTGTCCAGACCTGGCTGAATGTCCGGCTGTCTTCCTTGTCCAGATCTGGCAGAATGTCCGGTTATCTTCCTTGTCCAGATCTGGCAGAATGTCCGGCTGTCTTCCTTGTCCAGATCTGACAGAATGTCCGGCTGTCTTCCTTATCCAGATCTGACAGAATGTCCGGTTGTCTTCCTTGTCCAGATCTGACAGAATGTCCGGCTGTCTTCCTTGTCCAGATCTGACAGAATGTCCGGCTGTCTTCCTTATCCAGATCTGACAGAATGTCCGGTTGTCTTCCTTGTCCAGATCTGACAGAATGTCCGGCTGTCTTCCTTGTCCAGATCTGACAGAATGTCCGGTTGTCTTCCTTGTCCAGATCTGGCAGAATGTCCGGCTGTCTTCCTTGTCCAGATATGACAGAATGTCCGGCTGTCTTCCTTGTCCAAATCTGACAGAATGTCCGGATGTTTTCCTTGTCCAGATCTGACAGAATGTCCGGCTGTCTTCCTTGTCCAGATCAGGCAGAATGTCCGGCAGTCTTAGTCCTGGTTCTGGGTGCTCCAAGAAGTTTCCAGTAACGTGAGATTGTTGTTGATGTGAGTTGTTGAGTTGAGTTGCTGTGATGAACTGAGTTGAGTTGAGCTGAGTTGTTGAATTGAGTTGTTGAGTTGAGTTGTTGAGCTGAATTGTTGATTTGAGTTGTTGAGTTGAGTTGTTGAGTTGTTGAGCTGAGTTGTTGATTTGAGTTGTTGAGTTTTTTTGAGTTGAGTTGAGTTGTTAAGTTGAGTTGTAAGTTCAGTTGTTGAGTTGAGTTGTAGAGTTGAGTTGAGTTGAGTTATTGAGTTGAGTTGTTGAGCTATAGAGTTGAGTTCTTGAGTTGAATTGTTGAGTTGAGTTGCTGAGCTGTTGAATTTAGATGACTTGTTGAGTTGTTATGAGTTCTTGAGTTGAATTGTTGAGCTGAGTTGAGTTGTTGAATTAAATTGAGTTGAGTTGAATTTAGTTGAGTCAATAGCCGACATCACATCACTCGGGACATTTCCAAACGTGCTCCGTCCTAATCTTCAACAGCCAGCTAAGAGTCCCAATACAAATTTTCTTAACTGCCTTGGAATGAAAGGCGGAGAAGAAGGGAAATTGTCACCACATCTTATTATGCCAAGGCCTAATATATGTGACGGCCTACTTCACACTTCTATGGCAATACCAGCCAAGCAGCTACTTTCACCTTGACCATGTATAGAGTAACTACTAAACGTATAGTTGCGTGGAAGAACATAAGTTCACTCATGTCTTAGACTCAATGAATCTGGTATATAACTTGTCAGATAAGTTTAACTGTGTTGTGTGTGTGTGTGTGTGTTTTTTTTTTTTAGTCCACTCGGTGTCACATAGAGTGTATCGTCTGCAGTTGTCTCTCTAGGCCAGAAGGTTTGCCTAGACATGTATTATGGGCAGTCTTTGAGTATGTGATCTGCTGTTTGCGGCGCCAGTCCACATGTACACATGGCTGATTCACCAATCTTGAATTGTGTATACATTTCGTTGCTCAATATATTTTGTCCTGTTCTGAGTCGCAGAATAATGAATTGTTCTAGTCTGTCCATAAGGTGGTAATCGTCGTGAGCTGGTGTTGGTGACATGCTGATTGATGTGATCATTCTTTTCTTTTGGCGGTATATAACAGGCACATCGATTTATTCTGTTACTCATTCCTTATCTAGCGGATCAAGTTTCTCGTTCCCAGGTACTCCCTTGTGAGATAGTATCAACTGTATGGTTACCTTACACTGGCTGCATGGTTCGAATACAATTGTCAGTAATACTGTAAATTTCCCAGACAGGAGCGCTTCAACTACTAATTTTGCATCTGTCAATAACACCACAGGTTGTGTACCACGGTTGTTGAGTAATTTCTTCATTGTCTGGATTTCTGCATCATAGTTATGGCAATACTTTCCTGTTGGTACTTTGGTCGTGTCGCTAGAATTATTTGGGTATTCTATTATTCTATGTACACTCACGCTACTCCATTTCGAATAGCAGTTTGTGCGGACCAATCTGTGTAGACTAGGATCCAAAGGTCCTGTGGGTATTCTTCATCAATGAATATGAGAGCGAATGTTCTGCGTTGTACACTGTTCTGTTCTTCCTTGTTGAATATTCTTTTCATTTTTTTTCTGGATTTGTAGTATATTTTTCAGGGAGATACCACCTGAGCAGATCAGTGGTTTGTCCGCAGAATCGTTTGGCCTGGTGGATAAAACTACTTCTTTTCAACCGACCCATAGTTAAATGTTCAAACCTGTTTTTCACAGGATGGCCTGGCATGCTGAGGAACTATTCTGCTTCTTGTTTGTTTTGTATCATTCGTATCTCTGTGCTGTCTCAGTGCATGTGTCCTCCCCATCTTCTCCATCTCCACGATAGGGGTTAACCCCTCCCGTGGTGACTCTAAGTGCTTGATTTTGCACATTGTCCAACCCTTGTAGTGTAGTTTTGTTTGTGTAAGCGAAGACATGGGCAGGCTCCGGTGGTCAAAGATGGCTTACAGCATGAGAATGGAGGTGGAAGCAGTCACAGCAGCATTTCATTGGTTAGAAGAGACCACTGCAACACACATTGTCTTCATCAAGGACTCGTGGAGTATGCTTAGTAAAGTGGAGAAAGGAATGTTTCGTGTGGAATTGCTCACCTCGCTTCACAGGTCAAAGATTGTGCGAATTGTATGGATTTTTTGCCCTGACCAAATGAGCCACATTTGGGATATTAATAATCTGAAAGGGATTGTCGTCTATAACGATGATTCTTTTTTTTTTTTTTTAGACATCTCACCAATCTCCCGCAGCACACCTATCACCCAGTCGCGGCACAACTGTGTATTGCGGCACACCAGTAAAGCAAACGATACTTCAAGGATAACAATCACTGGACTAGAACGGGCTGGCGAAACTAGAACATTATATACAACAATAAGAAAGAGACAAACAGCTGTTTTTTTTTGTCATGTGATGAGAAGAGAGGCGCTGGAGAACATCGTGACATCTGGAAAGATCGAGGGGAAGAGAGGCAGAGGCAGACCAAGAGAAATGATGCTGGATGGATTGCGACGGTGGCATGGAGGAATATCAACGGCAGAGTTGATCCAGTAAACCAAAGACCGAGATCTGTGGAGAGTCATGAACGCCTACGCCAGTCGGCACGGCACTTGATGATCATGGACTAGAACAGTGGTTCTCAACCGGTGGGGAATCCCCCCCCCCCCAGGGGGAATTTTAGGGTTTCCAGGGGGGGGGGGGGATTAAGATTATTTCAAGATCGCGTTAAGACAAGAACCGATTACTTGATATTGTTTTCCCCTTCATGTTGTACGGTTCTGTACATCTCACCCTTCTAAAATTCATTTTATAAAGTAAGTAGACCAACAAATCACGTTTTATGTGGATGTCTAGACTTGGTTTAGTTAGTATGTGCTATTAAATTTAGCTTCCATTATTACGTACACTGTGTAGGGGCGGGGGCGGGATTTTTAGGTAGGAAATACGAAAGGGGGGAATGACGTTCTGAAAATATGCTGACGGGGAACACGGGCCAAATTTTTAGGTAGGAAATACGAAAGGGGGGAATGACGTTCTGAAAATATGGTGAAAGGGGGCACGGACCAAAAAAGGTTGAGAACCACTGGACTAGAACGATCTTTGTTGTTCAGATGAAATATTGTAGAGTAAACAGTCTACCAAATACGAAATATTGAATCATTTAACTGATTCTGACTCAGACAGATGCCACTGTATTGTAATGATCGCTTGGAGTAGAGTTAAGACTAGCTACTGTATTAAGACTCAGTCAGCGACCTGCTGTAAGAGAATCCGGAAATGACACAGTCACACGGAGACTATTGTAATGATTGCTTGGAGTAGAGCTAAGACTAGCTAAGAGTTAATATTAAGACTCAGTCAGCGACCTGCTGTAAGAGAATCCGGAAATGACACAGTCACACGGAGCCCGCCGTTTGAACGTGTAAACAGACGTGCGGGCAAGCAGACGTGAGACCCAGGCGTTACACGCAGGTAAGTTCTTCTCAATATTGTCTTGTCCAGTGTGAATAAACGGGCTAGAAGTGAATTGTATATTATTCCGTCTTGTAAAATGATATAAAATTATCATTTTACCTGCAAGGAATAGTAAATACTAGGCAGTACGTGATACAATTACTAACGGTGAATGATATGATGATTGATACGATTCTAAACTTCTCAAGGTAGGCCGGTTTGCGGGAAGGCGTTGTTGTTGATGTTGACAGGAAAACCGCGAAAGCAGAGATTTGGTGCAGTAAGTCAGTAAGAATAATGACGTGCTTATGTATGTTAAAAGAAAACAAAGAAACCCTTCGCAATTCTTGATTATATTGATGCATCCTTAACACTGGCAGTGTACCGGTGAATCCGGTGATTGATGATAAATTGATATTGAAAAAATAAAAAATGGTAGAAATCGTGACAAAGACACGAGAAGTAGAAGTGTAGACTTACAAACATATTAAATAATAATACATCTATAAATATAATATTTATTAATAATTATTCGTAGTTTGCACTTGACGTCGTTTGGGTAGTGACCACATCCCACTCTTGTTGTATTATTATATTACTATTATATCTGTTTATGCCCACATCACACTCTTTTTTTTTTAGAATATATATTCAGTGGCGTGCAGAGGTTCTTCGATGCCCGGGGCCAACCCGTTGATTGGATGCCCCTAAATTGTTCTTTCCCTAATTCATTCCTCCTCACCTCCCACTGCACTGTGCTGCCTCCTCTCCCTAAATGGATGCCCCCTTCCGGCTGGATGCCCTGGGCCGTCGCACACCCTCACCCCCCTTTGCACGCCACTTTATATATTACTACAGCTGTTTGTAACCACATCCCACTCTTGTTGATGTTGATTATATTATTATTATTATATCTGTTTATGACCACATCACACTCTTTTAGTATATATAACAGCTGTTTATGACCACATCCCACTCTAGTTGTATACTACAGCTGTTTATGACCACATCCCATTCTGTGTATTACATCAGTGTGTGACCACATCTTACTCTTTTTTTCATATCAGCTCTCTGCAAGATCACAGCACACTTTATTTGTATATTAGATCTCTGCAGGACCACAGCACACTCTGTATATTAGATCTCTGTAAGACCACAGCATACTCTATATTAGATCTCTGTAAGACTACAGCCCACTCTGTATATTAGATCTCTGCAGGACCACAGCACACTCTGTATATTAGATCTATGCAAGACCACAGTCCACTGTATATTAGATCTCTGCAGGATCACAGCACACTCTATATTAGATCTCTGTAAGACTACAGCCAACTCTGTATATTAGATCTCTGTAAGACTACAGCCCACTCTGTATATTAGATCTCTGCAAGACCACAGTCCACTGTATATTAGATCTCTGCAGGATCACAGCCCATTCTATTTGTATATTAGATCTCTGCAGGATCACGACCGACTCTGTATATATTCTCTCCTTCATACTCTTAATACATTCATATAAACTGCTTCCAGTCCACCTCTTAACGTAGTAACATGAAGCTTTATCTTCCTTTTACCCACTTCCCCTCCACCGTTCCCTCTAGCACATCCTTTCACAACGATGAACCAAGGTGAAGAACAAATTAATCTTTGCCATGGTTTAACTTAGTCATTGCGAACTAAATATTAAGCAAGATTGTGTATAATAATTGCATATTTTGATTATTTTCGGTAATGCTATTTACTCTAGACTCTTCCTTCTCCTAACAGATAAGAGAAGTAATGGCCACTATAGGATGTAACAATAGAAAATAAAAACAGTTAGGCTTGTGTAACTCCTGCGAAAAAGTGAGAGATAATAAACACAGTTCATTGGAGTTCATTGTAAGGTATGTACACTGTATCTGTGTTATCTCCCTTTTTTGCAGGAGTTACATATACAAACATAACTTTTTTATTTTCTATTCTTCCCCTAACAGCGCCACCCTTCACCTACATCTAAATGTTCAGTTTTTTAATATTTTGTTTTCCTATTTGTTTTTTATTTGCTTTTGCTTCTCATAATTTTTGTGCAGCTTTTGTGTGCAAATAATCTGTAAAATAGATCAGCTCATGCTACAAGTCCAGCAGCAAGTTTGCATTTTTAGATATATACTTTGTTGCTGCAACAAATTTATTTCACCACTGTTGACTTAGCTATTTTCTTTACCTTCTATGCAACGTGTTAATTTACTTGGTGAATTTTAGTTGGTATGTTCTTGTTTGATATTTGTTACTATATTTTAAACTTGCTTCATTTTAATTTTTATTGTTTTTCCCCCCAATGTTTTTGTCATTGCCATTTATTATTTTTTTTTATATACTTGTTAAACTGAATAGTTGATTATGATTCCATGCTCATTGTTGTTATGTTGTGTTTTGTCTATCTCACTGGTTCTCAACCGGTGGGGAATTCCCCCCCCCCCCCCCCCCCCCCCTCAGGGGGGATTTTAGGGTTTCCAGGGGGGGAATTAAGATTATTTCAAGATCACATTAATACAAGAACCAGTGCTTGCTTGTGTTCGTTGGCTTGAGCTCCAACGCGAAGTCCTGTATGTCGGATGAAGGCATCCTGTTGTCCAACATCAGTGTGATGTCATACAGGACCTGAGGTTTGCATGAGTATCCGTTGTCCCATGTCTGGCTTATTGATGTGCAGACTGGTGGTTCCTCGCCGTACAGGCAGACACTCTCTGACTTCGGAGGAATTGGCGATCCTACTGACTTTAGCCAGAACCCCGAAAGGGACCTGTTGCCCAGGACGCTCGACGAAGACGTATCAATAGGTCTTGGCCAGTATTTAACCCGGCCCTGGTGCCTTGGAAAAATCTCTGCGTCCCACAAGAACCAGTTACTTGATATTGTTTTTCCCTCTAAATTTTATGGTTCTGTACTTCTCACACTAATGAAATTCGTTTTATAACGTAAGTGGACCCGCAAATCACGTTTTATGTAGATGTCTAGACTTGTTCTAGCATGTGTTATTAAATTTAGTTTCCAATTTTATGTATACTGTGTAAGGGTGGGGGACAATTTATAGGGAGGAAATTCAAAAGGAGGGGAATGACCTTCTGAACATATGGTCAAGTGAGGCATGGGCCAAAAAAGGTCGAGAATCACTGGTCTATCTCTTATGAAGACCATTTTGGTTGAAATACAACAGTTTGATGCGGTTAATAGTTAGTTAGTAGTCATTAGTTGTGATTCAAACTTCACGGCAAAGGATCACCCATAATGCTCTGTTCCTGTGCCAGTCACTAGCACACAAAATGCTCCTCACTGTCCCATATGAAAAGTGGAGCAGACAGCAGTCCCGACAAACACACACAGGCGTACATGCATAAGGTCAGCTAGAATGCCAACACAACACTACTTCACTAAAATTACAGCTCATCATCGATGGAAAAGACAGTCACTAGAAAACCAGCAGTTGCACACACATTACTGCATAAGACAAAATCAGCTAGTTCAGGAACTGGCCATCTACCATTTAACACACACCACGGCCTAGAAACTATGAAGGTCTAATACTTCATATCCCAGTGGCAGTATCTACCATGTGACTAGAAGTACATTTTCCATTCTTGTTGTGGTAGCATAGTTGTTAGTGTCCTTGCTTACCTAAACACTGGTTGTGGGTTCAGCCTCCAGCTGTGTCAGGATTCTTGTATCTGGCCAGTTTGGCTCTGGGTTCTACCCAGTTTCATGAACTGGGTACTGGATAGTTTTCTAGAGCTTATTGAGGAAGGAAACAGATGACCCCCATCTCATTTTGAGAATAAAGTGTAATCCAATGAAACATAAAACTAACAAGTGACTTTTTGTTGTGTGTTTCATTGAATTACACTTCAATTTATGAGCTAAATATTGTTTTTTTTTTTTTTAAATGGTGTGTTATTGTTCATCGATAAAAACTTTGGTCAAAATGTCCACCTGTATCTGTTCTTTTTTTTTCTTTGGCTGAGCTTCATGGTCAAATTTTGTGTTTATTTGGAATCCAGTGTCAGCTCGGCAGCAGCAAACCCCCCTTTTTTTGGAACCGCAATATATTATAAAGTCCTTGTACCTCATATTCCAGTGGCAATATGTGCCATAGATGTACATTTTTACCATTACATTTTAACAAGGTTGCGACTTAGCACTTCCTGTAATGGGAGCCTTGGTGGTGTAGTGGCTAGCAGGCTTGCCTACAGGCCCTGTGGTTATGGGTTTGAATTTTCCTCACAGCAAGTTAAACAAAAATTGAACTGGACTGCAGACTGATCCAGCCTAAAATGGCTACCAGGAAATGCTTATAATATGAAGGTGGCCAGCATGGTTTGGACATTACCCCGTGAGTGCCAGTTGGTCTATGCAAATATGGGGTTGGCACCATATACTCAATGCACCTCTAGGTGTGTGAAAAGGGTCCTTTATTGTGCTTTACTTTACTTTACTTTACTTTACTTTACTTTACTTTACTAGTAGTATGACTATTCGCTGGCTGTTGAGCGAGGGGACTGAGCATGTATGGGAATGTCCTGAGTGCAGTGATGTCGGTTCTTGACTACTCAACTTTACTTTACTTTACTTTACTTTACTTTACTTTACTTTACTTTACTTGTACTAAGCTTATGTAACAGTCATAAGTTAATTCTTAAATTAAAGTAACATTGGCTTTGGTCGGCAAACATTATCTGTTAACATAAACATAGATATTTATTATTGTAAATTGACAATTATCTAGGGCAGAAAGAGTTCAGAAGTGTACGTGACTGAAATAACCAATGAATGCATGGTATGCTGTTTGGTAATTAATGAGTTATTAACTCAGCAGTTGTCAACTTTATGAGGCCACTGGTCACCTGACCAACTACATTCTTTTCGCAGCTTTGCTATGATTTAATTGGTAACATCTCTAGCAATGTTGCGACCCTCTCCTCCTTCCCCTTCCTTTTCTACTTCTTTATCTTCTTCTCCTTCTTTTTTTTTTTCCATCCTCCTCTGCTGCTGCTCTTCTTTGTCTTCTTCTGCTGTTTCCACTTCTCTTTCCCCTGCTTTTTCTTCTTCCCCTCCTCCGCAGCTGCTACTTGTTTTTCTTTTTCTGTTTTGTTTGCTTGCTTAAACTCAAGTGTAGTGCTTACACACTGTTTAAAGTAGTAAGAGACGAATTTTGTATGTGGGCTTGCTTTCCCTTTTACCGGTGTCCCTCACCATTCAGGCGAGCCCACTCCGACTTCAGAGGTACTTGTAATTAATGTCCCCAAGTAAAGGACGGAAGCATCTCACCTCCACTTAAGTGAGGTGAGCAACGGTTAGGATCGCACGGCTGAGAGATATAGGCCTAGAGTCATTCGGCCTTATCCCTCATTTGATAGCCGTAATATGCGTATTTAAACCAGTTATAAAGTAGGCTTAATATCCCACTTCCAGTTTGCAGTGAGCTAGTATCGGCCAGGCCCTCTTATCTGAGGATAATGGCTTAGAGGCATTCAGTCATATCCTTCAGTTGAGAGCCTTATAGTTTTATGTTTCTAGCTTCCTGCAAGGCAGCGGGTTGTGTCTCTCTTGGTCAGGTCCCTATCCCAAGAGCTGCCCGACATGTAGTTGTGCTTCCATCGTTGGCATTGGCAGAGCTCTTGGGGTCACTGAGACATGCAAGCTCCCCCACCACAGCAAGGTGGAGACACTTCGGGGGGGGGGGGGGGGGGGGTTTACTACTTGTGTTCCTCCTTCTTCTTATTTTTCTTATCTTCTGCCCGATATCTTCAGTTGGGGCACAGGCCTCAGTGGTGAGCCAGCCTTCAGAATTAATACAAAAGATAGTATAGTGCAGTACAATCACTTCACAAAGCCATGACCTAGTATATTGTAGTACAATCACTTCATGAAGCCATGACCTAGTATTGTGTAGTGCAATCACTTTATAAAGCCATGACCTAGTATATTGTAGTACAATCACTTCATAAATCCATGACCTAGTAATGTGTAGTACAATCACTTCATAAAGACATGAACTTTCTGACCGTATATCCCACGGAATTGCTTTGACCATAAAGTAAATGATAAAGGTAGTTTCATGGTAGATGTTGCCTTGCAGCATGAGTCTATCCCTTCACATATTCTGGGCTATAACATATATGGGGTGCCAGTTCCCTTCTTCATCGCCGTTTTTTTCCAGACAATTCCAAGCACATTAAGAAAATGTGAATAACAAAGACACAAACAATTGATTGCATAATTTATTGCCTGGCATATTTTGTGCATCTTATCAAGTACATACTGCAGAAATCACACAACATAAATTAAAGCAATAAGATAAATCCGTCAGGCTGAAATATACAACACACATATTCACACAGTAATTTGAATTGTCTGCCAAGGTAGTTTTATCTGACTATCAAGTCTTTGTGTGTGTACAAAGTTGGCTTTTGTAAATGAATTACGATTACCTCTGCCAGCTTTAACATGTGACCATGCATGACGAGATGTAGCGAAATATACCAGGCAATAAATTGTGCAATCTGTTGTGTTAACCTTTTGCACATTCACTATGGGAAAACATTGTTTTGAATTCAGAAAGTTGTCTGGTACTCATTTTCCTGAATCTAGGTCAACCCCTGAGCCGTACTAATGATTACAAGACTAACCCAGTCTCTGGTGGGGATTGAACCAGGTCCGTTGTCTTGGCATTGTGGTATTAGGGTGAATTCCAGCAATAGCTCTTTCACCAAATAACAACCTGCAGCTTATAACTCAGCAGCAAACATGGTCGTTTTAGAAATGGAGAGTTCCAGACAAGAAACAGAAAACAAAAAAACACTTAGGTTAGGTGACTCTGTGTCTCAAGGTTTAAGGTTCAAATGAAATATAGGACCCATGTGATTAGCAGAAAGAAAAGGTAGGCACATGTCTGATACTGCTGGTAGGTCACAACATGAGATGGGGTGGGCGGTTTCTTTTCTTCCCAGACAATTTTGAATAGTGTCTGGTACCCATTTGTTTTTTAAATGAGGAAATCTGGGCACCCCACCTCATTTGCTGTGACCTAAAATATGTGAAGGCGTATCACTTCACACCCCAACAGCAGTATTTGTTATGGGGCTACCTTGATCTTGAGGTCAACCCCAGGGAGCTGCGTTGGATTGCCTGGCCTCCTGAGGTCATGTATTAGGATTACCATTGAGAGAGATTTTTGAAAATTGCTAAGCTCCCAGGTTGACCCAACCTAAAATGGGTGCCTGGAAATGTCCGGAGAATGTCCATGTTGCTCCCATATCCCCATTTTGACTTTTAACTGATTAAGTGCCATGGGATGATTAATCGTCTTCAGTGACTTCTAGTATCTGCCATGAGCGTATAAATCGCCGAAATGTTGTCATTGCGTTGTGATAGCGCCAAATCAACGAAATTTTGGTTTGGTCTATCTCGAGTTAAAAACCTGGCCACACCGGAACTCGGCTTAACAAAGGAATCGGAAGCCAGTTTTGTTTTAGCAGTCCTTTGTGCTGATGAGAGATGCGGGCAGCATGGCCTTCAGTTCAGTGCTGTTCTGTTGTTGTCAGGTGTGGGAACAATTCCCTGAGTTGATCTGTGTCAACTAATGTTGTGACAAAACTAAGTTTTAACTGATTAAGTTTAAAATGCTTAATTCAATAAATATTTGTTAAATCGTAGCACACGCCAGTTTACCAATTTGAAAGTGTTTGCATGGGTGAACAAAATTGTTAGGCGAGATGGTAGGAACAAAGAAATATAAATAGATAATGTAGATGAGTATTACTAAAGTGAGCTGTTCTACAGATCAATGTAACGTCCCTGAGGTTTTAGGAATATAACATTTAATTCATAGAGATGTCAGCAATCAGACAATGGTGATGTGAAATATGTAGAATAGGTCATTGATGGTGGTTAAGTATCATAGAGACTGATGTCATGTCATGCCAGCCATGCTAGCACAAGATTATTTTGTTGGGAATTATTTTACGTGGTTATCCTATGGCATTAATGTGTTACTGGCTAAATAGATATGTGGGAGATTCACCAAAATATACAATGTGTGGGGTCATAAATTAGTTTATAGTAAAGACTGAAATAATGCCACATGGTGCCATGCAGGCCATGTTGGCATGGAAGGGAGTAAGTGCTTGTGAGGTTGCTAGAAATGAAGGTTACTTAACAACAGAGTGGTGAGAATCATATGTGTATGTGTATACAGCAGCAATATATGTTTACAGGATTATTCTGTGACAATGGTGAGCATCACATTGGATGTTTGGTCAAGTGTTGGGTATGAACACTCCAAAGCAACATGAGTAGGGGAAAATAACCATAATATGTGTAATACTTATAACATGTGTAAAGCAGGGAAAAGTACTTACATGTTATATGTGGCAATGATGGGTTAATGGTTAAGCTAAGCAGTTAGAACATGTAGGTAATAAATAGAAGTAAAGGAAATAATGTGTTGAATTGTAGGGACGCCATGCAGATTGATAGCTACTAGGCGTAGGAAATAATGCATCTTAATACGCGGGGTGTGTATCAGCAATCATTGTGTAATCGTAACTGCGAATGAAGTGTGGCTTTACTGAGGGAGAACAGGCAGGTGCATCTGGAACTGATATTGGTAAAGGGGTTTCTCATTTAGCATTGAAGTCTGGTGTCACATCTGCTACCAGAATGCAGTAGTGTTTGTGCTAGTGTATCAAACTGGGAGTTTTATGTGTAGTAAAACAGGGTGTTTGTTGTACCAGGGGAAGGGTGTGATTTATTGCTACGTACCACCTTTCACAAAGATATATGCACTTGCGATGCGACACGAAGCGTAAGAGAAGAAAATGTATAACCGGGGTATCGTAGGAAGAATGATGGGAAATAGAGGGCATAACTGCACATTTGCTGTCCACTCACAGATAAAAGTACACTGGTGTAGTTGGCATTAGTGTGTAATAATGACATAATATATATAGTACACTGGTTGTTATACTAGTGCTGATATTTTGTTTCTGCCCATGAACATGGTTATGACATAATATATATAGTATACGGGTTGTTATATTAGTGCTGATGTTCTGTTTCTGCCCATGAACATGGTTATGCTTTGATCCTGTCTCATATGGATGATGCACTCTTACTTGATACTATGGTGTATTTATTTTATGAACTGTCTTAGTAGCCTCAGAGTTCCTCGGTTGAGTTCCTGTGTAATACATGTCTATCTTCAACTTTCTGTGAATGTGGTGATTCTTTTATGTGCAAATGTTACATTGCCACATTCTACAAATATGGTAATTCCACTGGGTATATGTGTCCATTGCTTTTCACGGTTGAACATGTTTTGCCTGTTGGTTATTAATTTATAATATCATGCGGTAATGTGTGTGATGTCATATTGTTGTTGATATCCTTTATCAAAACATGGACATTGCAGGAGCAGTGTGTCCTATATCATATGGCATCCCTCATAAGTTTAGGTATTTAAATGACAGAGGAAAGGTGGTGCATTGAGTATTATGATTGTAGTGATGGCTATGGTAAAAGTGACCATTTGATGATGGTGATTATGATTGTGGTGATGACTATGTTGAGGCTGATCATGTAGTGATATCAGCTAAGATGATTGGGATTGTGATTGTGGTGATGGCTATGGTGAGAGCAATCATTTGATGAGTGTGATGTTTTATGTGGCGATATATGTTATATGTCTGAGTTGTTGGCGGTGACTTATGTTATAGCCTGTGTCCTGATTGTTGCTGGTGTCATGGTATATTGATGTTGTCTAGTCGGTGTACAAAGGTGTGTGTCCTGGTGATGTCATGTTGAATTGCATATCCTATGTCTGCTTGATTGCTGTTGGTGCATTGGACTGTATTTATGTCCCCTATGTACATGTTCAAATGGTGTTGTCCTGTTAGAGTCGTTGTACACCGGTGTAGCTGAGTTGTGTTCGGTGTTGATTTTGACAAGTTGATTAGTGTTGCTGTGTAACATTGGCATTTATAGGGGGTATTGTCAGCCTGTGCTGTTGGGGATAAGTTGTGTTGGACCAGAGACCTGTAGGGAATGACCTCTCTGAATTGAAGACATTCTGTAAGTGAATGCTGGGCTATATGGGGAGGTGGAGCAGGCTGAGGTTGTTGCATTAGAAGGTGTTCTATCCTAGCAATATCAAGTGTAATCTCATGACAGCAGTGGCACAACTGGAGAAGACAATAGTAGGTGATCTGATGATGCAGCATTGATTGCCTGCATTTAACCATTAGAGATGTAGTCTCATGATAGCAGTAGTACAACCAGAGGGAATAGTAAAGTGGATAATTTGATGGAAGACATTTGTTATATGTAGGTTAATTCAAATGTTATATTGCATGTGCTCATTGCTTCATGTGTTTAATATGTTGTCTTTACCATGATAATCATAGATTGTGTTTTCCATTGTTACAGGAGCGGCTGACTAGTTAGTGTCAGCAGGCCTGGGTTCTTGGTGGGATAGTAAATTGTGTCACAACTCTTTGTTTATGTCGAGTCTTGGGGTTTATGTTGTGTAACCTATGTTTTTGTAGTGCCTTATTGTCTGTGCAGTGTTGCTTGTGTCAAGGTTCTCTATTGTGTCAGTCTAACCAGCTATTGCTTGGAGCACCTGTGTTGTGGTACTTGGTGTACCCTGTTGTCTTAAGTTCTGGTGACTGAATAGGAGCCACCCTTGGTTGATGTTTGATATATGCAGTTGTCTGTTGTATCTGTTATTGCAATGTGTTATCAAACATGTTCTGCTAGAGGAGATAAATAAAGAGCTATTTTTGTACTGTTTTTGATTCGTTTGTTTAGTCTCTTTTAGTTTTTACAGTCACTATTTCTACCACAATCTAACACCTTAATCCAATGTCTGGGTCTCAAATATGACAGTCAGTCCAGAGTTGAGGCCCCTGCCTGAGATTTCGTATATCTTCTTATCTAATTACTATCCTCTTTTTTTGTTGGTTGAGGCGGTGTGAGGTTCTCTCTCTTTTCACTATTTTTCTTCTTTGGCCATAACGAAGTCAGAACTACTCTTTACCTCTTAGCACCGTAGTGAAGGAAGCATCAGTCTTATTATTGTCTCCCTTTGTCTTTTACCATCGACTACAGCGTTATAATACAACATGTTTGCTATCATATTAACGACTTTTTAGTCATAACTGTGACACACCCCTACTTCCCACTTTCCGCCATCCATTTGTGTTTGGCACTGAAGGTTTGCAGGCAGGCCACAGGGTCACCCCAGCTTATGTCACTTAGTGATCACAGTTGCAGGTCGGACACTATGGACCTGTCACATTCTAGTTTAATGTGATCCTGTAGCAAGAGCAGTCAAGAGTTTCTTATAATCGATCGTGGATTTGTGAGTTTATGTAACCAGTTCATTTCCTGACCATCTTTTGCTGTATGTGTCATGCGGCCATTTTATATCTCCCTGTGTAAAGTGATATATCGTTTCGGTTTTTGAGTAGCTCACTTTAACACTGAAATGAAACCATTCGCCGCCTGCTGGCCTGTACTGCGAATATATAAAAGCCATGCCAGTAAAAACCAAAGTAAGGGAGCTCTTCTCACGCTACGGGGCGTAGTGGGCATATGGTGCTAGTCCTAGGTCAATAAAACCCACGTCAGTTTACACCCCCACCCCAAAAAAAGAAAAGAAAATGACAACCTCCCGCCTCAAGGGGAATAAGTACATGGCCTAGGGTCTGAAGGGCAGGTGTGATAGCCTCTGCACAACGAGGCTCTCAAGGGACTCCTCCAAGAGATGTCAATGATCTCATGGGGGTCCGCGAACCACAGTTTAATAAACTGTGTTCCTAGAGATAACGTTGTGTCGTTCCAAGAGATAACGTTGTGTCAGCACCATTCCCGCTATCGGTGTTTTGCTTAAAAGGTAAAAGTAACCACATGGCACCAATGATCATAATGGTATGAGGTGTTGTGTCTTTTAACGACTTCATATAATAGACAAGAAACAAGTTAACGCTTCCTTCATTGCCGTCTTTTCTTCCCATGCAATTTCTAGACTATTCTCTAGATTCTAGATGATCGGGTACCCATTTTACCCCAAAGCTTCATTGGTCGGCGGGGGGTGGGGGGGGGGGGGGCATTTTGCTGCTACTGAGAATTGAGCCCAGGCCACAGTGCTATCCAAGCAAGGTTGCTTGCTGCATTTTGCGGGAGAAATCAATACTCATTCTTCTTCTTCGGCTTCTTCTTCTTTTTCTTCTTCTTCTCCACCCCATTCTCTTCTTCTCTTCCTCTTAATTCTCCACCCCGCAATTTTCGACCCCCCCCCCTCCACCCCGTTGATTTCACCCCACTCCACGCCGTTGATTTTCGAGAATTCGCTAGACGGTGATGCTGTCATTTACACAGATGGGTCGGTCGTCCGACATGTGAGAAGCTCATGGGCCTTAACGGCTCAGGCGGGAGGGAGAACTGTGAAGGAGGACTCTGGTGCTTTTGCTGAGACCACAAGTAGCCTGACTATGGAAGTCATGGCAGTAAGTAAAGCAATAACATGGCTCGAGACACAGCCATTCACGGGGGCATGTTTCCTTAGCGACTCAATGAACATGCTCAAGAGGATCGAGATGGGGGGGGGGGGGATACGAGGAAAATGATTGCTGTCTCTGGAGCGGTCTCGGCTGGCAAAGATTAGTTTCATCTTCGTGCCAGGGCATGCGGGAGTACAAGGGAATGAGCGGGCTGACAAGCTCGCAGGTAACGCTACTGTGGAGGGCGGACGCGCCATGGACCAGGCTGACATTCTGAATGCGCTACGAGAAGTAAGCCTTTTGCGAGAACCAAGTGATGACTGTGAATCTACAACCATGGCCAGACTGCGAGAACAGCAAATTAAAAGAGGGGTGGCCAAACAAGAACACTACACAGAAAGCCAAAGAAGACTGATAAACCAGCACAGAACCGGTGTCGTTAGCCGCTACACGCTGCGGGATTTGCTGAAGAGGGGATCCGAGCACTTATGGACTGAATGGTTCGATGTGCAATGAGGATGATCTGTCGATTAACTAACTGACTAACTAATTCTCCACCCAAATTTTTTTCCGCTTCTTCTTCGCTTCTTTTTCTTCATGGTCTTCCTCCTCCTCTTCTTCCTTTTAATCTTCCTTTTAATCTTCCTTTTAATCTTCCTACTACTCATCGTGCTCTTCATCCGTCTACTCAAGCTTTCAAAGCACAGCAGTCCAATTAAACCAACCTTTGTCGAGAATGGTATAACGCCTGCACGTCCTAATTCCCACGCCTGCTAGGCTGACACACGTTCGTCTTCAGTGGGAACGGAGATAGTCCGTTGTTCAGGTTCAGTTGTTCGTTTATTTGCCCTGTCTGTAAATTATTACATGTTTATAGCACGCGATACAAAGCATGAGAAGAAAGGCTGCAGTGAACCAGTGCACGAACTTTTCTGCAAAGATTTGACATCGAAATCCATCTTACATTCATTGCTGTAGTTTACACTATCAAGCAAAGCTATCATAATAAGTTTGAATACTTGCATACCTTTATTTATTAGTACAGTTTAAGGTAATTGTAGACACGCACACATACACGCATGCAGACAGAGATACATCATGCAAGACAGACAGAGGAATGCGTGGCTAAGAGGTTACCGTGGTTCAGAAAGCACCTGGTTCGAGTCTCAGTATAGGGCTCGGCATCATGACACCTGGGAGGCTGCAGCCAGAGACCGAAATTCGCGGCGTGCATCATTACGCAAAGGTGCAGTCATATGCGAGGCAACCAGGACTGCAAGAGCTGTGAAGAAAAGGCAGGACAGAAAAACCACTACAGGAAATCCTCCTCCAAAGACGTAAAGCATTCTTTGCCCAAAATGTCAAAGAACATTTCGAGCCAAAATAGGCCTTATCAGCCATCTTAGAACCCACGGCTCCATACCTTCAACCCCACTGGATGAAATGAATGGTCATCATCATTCTTGATTGACAAAAAACAAAGGGCTCGGCAGTTTTACAAGAACCGTTAATGTATAATGCTATCACACGATCCCAGTTTTCTCGGGGACTGAGATCGGACACCTAGCATTCTTGGATACGGATGATAAAGAGGAGGCCCCTTGTGCAAGTTGTGTACTTTAAAATGCCGTGTTCACGGTAGTTGGAAATAGCAAAGGGTAGGCCATAAGATCTCTGCCTTGGCAAAAAAAAAATTGGAATGAAATACCTACCACAAATGGACAGAGCCTGTTACCTTGGATGGAATGTGTCTAGAGGAAAACACTTTACCGTAAGCACAAACTGCATTCTATCAAACGAAGAACTTTTTGTGCAATAAGTCATTGTCCTTGAAAGTTAGAAAAATAGTCCTTGCATGGTACCTAGAACCAATTTTAACATACGATTGCGAATTATGAACAATTTGGAACAGGGCGAAAAGATCCATGGAAACATAGGAGATAAGGTGTTATAGAAAAATGCTGAAAATAAACTTTAACAGCCAAAATGAGCAATCTGGACGTTTTGAGGGAAGCTAGGTCGCAAAGACAGCTTATCACAAACATCAGAGAAAAGCAGTCATCGTTTCAAGGTCACTTTATGAGAAGACAAAAACTGGAACATGTGACAGCCGGAAATATTCGCGGAAAAAGAGATAGAGGAAGACAATGTGAGAAGATTGTGTCATGGCGCGGAAGGGAGTCAACACACGAATTGATCCAAGCCGTCGGAGATCGCAGTTTGTGGAGAGGCATGATCGCCCACGCCAGCCGACAAGGCACTGGATGATGATGATGAGATCGGACACCTGACGTTCTTGGATACGGGTGATAAAGAGGAGGCTCCTTGTGCAAGTTGTGTGCTTTAAAATGCCGTGTTCACGACAGCTGGAAATAGCAAAAGGTAGGCCATGAGGTCTCTGCCTTGGCAAAGAAACCTGAAATACTTTGGCCACATTAAACGTCACAATTTGGGGGGGGGGGGGGGCTGAGTGGTCTCGAGGTATGGTGTCCACATCGAGTATGGAGGTCCCGGGTTCAAGCCCTGGTGGGAGCCGGGAGCTTTTCACGTGGACTTATAGTAACAAAAATTGCCCCTGGTCTCTGGGTAGTGAGATCAGGCGCCCATGTGCATTGTTGCGCACGTAAAAAATCCCTTGGCAGTTGGAAATCGAAAAAGAGTAGCCTAACGGCGCTGCCCGGGCAAAATTTCAAGTTAAAAATCTACCCAAAGTATTTCAGGATCCTCGCCGGTGCTACGGAGTTCGTGCACTGAGCTGAGTTTCTTCGGACTCAGGCTTGAGTTAGGAGTAGAACGGAACACTTATGGATTACACCCGTGTGTCGTGATGTTCATCCGTCGACTAAATTAAAAAAAAAACACACGTCACAATGGCTTAGAAAGAACATTATTGTAAGACATGTTCCCATGAAGAATACTCAGGAGTCGACTAACAGAATGGTGGACACACAACGTTAAAGACACCACGGCCATGAATATGCATGAGGCAGGAGGGTCTACTAAAGATCGAGTCTTTCCAGTGGGTCACGTGGAGAGCGGCGTTTTCAAAGGACTCCTGCATGCTGACGAGTTTTAATTATTTCTATGCCGTGTGTGGTATCGAATTTTTAAACATTTACCTGGGCTCTCAACCTAAAAATTGTCACCAGGAAATGTTTTAGGAAGTAAAGGCGGGTCGGTGGTATACCGACCACATCACCCACTGCCGCGCTGTTTGGTCTAAAAATATATGGATTGAATCACCAATTAACGAGAAGCCGAAGGTGAGCTTTACTAGAACACGATCACATGTAACAAAGTGGACGTTGCGGCTAAAACCTTTGTCAGCACAGGAAAAAGGACACAACCACAAGAAAAACACTACATGAAAATATCCACATAACAGTGACCTATCTATATCCTTGTTGTGGACTGGGCATGTCTTTAATTGGATCCGCGTGTATGATTCCAATCTTCCTACGACTTATGCGCTCTTTAGGTCTGTAAAAAGAACCTTTTACAATTTGTATGTCGTTGTGTGTGTGGATGGGTGGGTTTGTTTTTACAATTTCGACGCTTTATATTTGTTGATGAATTCTTGTAGTTGCAACTGCAGAACCTCATTAGATTCTTGTGAGATCGTGTTTATGTAGTCTGGCCTATTATACTTTATAATATCCTGTATACACATTTGATCACCGCATTTCAATCTCTTCACCAAGCATACATTGCCGCGTTCACAAGAACAGAATCACCCTGCCCTAAAGGCGTTGCAAATGGTAATTGCATGTTTGCACTTATTTAACCTACGGTCTTTGTTCACAATCTGTGTTTGCTGCCGCCTGCTTCATTAAAATTAATTAGATGTAGTCTGGCAAGGGGATTGTGGGTTTTTGTTGAATAATACAAAAAAATTAATCAGATAAGGTGAGCATGAAATACGCTGGGGAGAAAAAGGGAGGGGGGGGGGGGGTGAAGGAACAAAGGAGAATTGAAGAGTTAGTGTAGCCTTATTCATATTTGATTAAAGTTTTCTTCTTTATTACGTTCTTATTGAGATTCCTTCGATTCAGAGATTCGTAACTGTTTTACCGGTCTCCCTGGTGAAGGTGTTAACGACTTTCTCCGTAATCCCGTATATCCACGTGAGGAACACAGCTGCACGAAATTCGGCAGCGGATCGCATCCAGTTGGTTACTTATGGGGTATGTGAGCCAGTCGCTCGGAAAGTAGTGGCAAACTACTGAGCGTAATCTTGCCAAGAACATCAACAGCTGAAAAATGCTGGTGTTGACTGCAACGTCCTGTAAAGGATATGCAACTTTAAAAAAAAACTGTGTTTAAGAGCCGAGCTGATATGGTGGTTATAAATAAATTCACATGTATTGTTTAGCACTCGTAGAAGTAGAAAAAAAAAAGTAGAAAGTAGAGGATGCACTAGATAACATAAAAATCGAAAATTATAGTTCCCCCACCGGGATTTGAACTTTTCACCCCCAAAGACGACAGCGCCATGCTGCAGAAACACGTGTACTTCGGCGCATGACCAACTTGACAAGGCATCGTGGTTAACGCACTTCCTGCCCAGACAGTGGTTCTGGTTCAACCTCCAGAGAGGCAGCATTATATTTTGCGACCAGTGCCCCTCAGTGGTCGACTCATTCTCGTGAACGTGGGTATCAGATAATTTTCAGAATCTGCTGGGAGGGAAGGCGTCGGGGAAGGGGGGTGGCCACCCCCATCTCTTATGACGCGACCTAGAATATGTTAAGAATATGCAATAACCATTAAGACCTGGCTGCTCCTCATTCAAAGCGTACTGTTAGTGTTTCTAGTGATAGCGTCATTTCTGAACAAGAATGCGATCGTTGCTATGACTGACTGATGGCACATTGCCGTCTTGGCAGACGATAGTTTGTAAAATGGAGTTATACCTCTCCTTAACACAAAGACTGGGCGGAGTTTAGACACCATGTGTTGCTCATGCAGCATGATCCATCTCCCGGTCTGCCTAGTTTACTCCAGAGGAAAGATAACACCAATACGTCTGGAACAAGACAAGCTGCAGAAGCTGCCGGATCAGCAAAGCAATGGTCTAACTGTCTGCCTGTCGGAGCTTCCATCCTAGACCAGTTTCCGACCAAGATTTAGGGCCTGGGCTGCCCTGCCATGACATTTAGTCTTTAGGTTGCATTTCCTCGCACTAGGGTAAGGCTTGTACCCTCCCAATTGCGCTTCTACGCCCGAAGCCGTTGGTACAATGTGAGGTGTGGGGTTTGGCGAGTGCAACCCAACATTCGACGCTTACAGAAAGCAGATAGTACCTTCTACTGTCATACGGTACCTCAGTCATATCTGATTAATACCAATAAATCGTTGATATACATTCATTAAAAAAGAATAGGTTGCAACAAAGAACACTGATTATTAGAACGAGGGATGTTAGTTCGTGATATATTTTTGGTGTGTATGGGGGGAGGGGGTTGTTAGAGGCAGGGTGGCCGAGAGGTTTAAAGCCATCGCGCTTAAACTTCCTGTGCGCTGACGGAGGGGTTTATTCCACACACTGGTTAGTTGGAATTAAGCGTTGACGTCTCGTTCAGACAGCAGCGGCAAACAGCTGAACGTGAAATTGACTAGAAAATCAAACGGGTTTACTCCAACGTCCAGCAAAGGACATGCAGCATTAAAATACAAATTATCATTATAAAGTATTTTTTGATTGATATCTGGGCTTGGGGAGAGGATTGAGAGCCCTGTAACACAATTACCCTCGAAATAGTACTTTGTTACCGGGTCAGGACACAAACAGCTGCACCAGCTTAACCCTGATACATGTACGCCATTTTCAGGGCTTTTACGATCCGAATGCAAGTGCATCGGACTTAATTAGTCAAAAGCGCCTCCCCCCCACCCTCCTCCCCCCTCTCAACGGCTTCGAGTTAATTTCTCAGCGATTAATATTTCCAGTGGATACCATCCCATTTTGGTGTGCCCTAAAACGAAACATCTCATTGCCATGAGCCAACATTGACCTTAAGGGGATTAATAGAGGGAGCAACGGGGATGAGAACCTAAGAGTTAATCTATCAATAAAGAGAAAAAGAATATCTTAAAACAGCTCACTGAAAAGTGAATAAACGGGCTGAGACGAGTATTGATTAGCACTGCACGGACATATTTATGAATGGTCGCGTGATATGACGCGAAATAGGGCCGGAAATGTGTTTCTAACGCATTCGGCATGGGGAACTTGAATGCGTTAACCGACAGACGAAATTGTATTACTCTAGCTGTACGAAAGAATGAACTGCGTAAGAATCATTATATTAGTTAACGAGGTTGTCTGAATTCGCCGGTGAATCAACAACCATCTGACAGCAACAGAGCCCCGTGAAAGAGGTATACGCTTTACATCTTTGACGATTGACATTCTGGTTAACAGTGAGGGAGGCAACTAATGATGTTACGACAGGGGCACACGATGACTGGGTACTCCGGGACGAATTGCCATATATGTAAACATGTAACATGCAGAATAACACTTTGAGTGGAATGAGTCATGGTGCTGCATGGAATTGTGGTCTCCGCGAGTCATCATTATAATTTACCGTGAACTGTGACGCAAGCGTTCTGAGTCATTCTGTCTCAACTGTTGTTCGGTATTCTACGAGCCAGTATACTCAAATCTACGTCAACAACAGTATGGCACTCATCAACTAGCTATATAAGGAGCAACAGAAGAGCATCCATATATACCTGTCACGTACCACCAAAAGAAAAGAAACACCCGATTATCAGAAAGCCACCAACACCAGCACAAAATGAGTATCATTTTATGGACAGAAAAAGAAATCTCGCCTAAGAACAGGAACAATCGATTACGCAACACAGATATACAAAATCCAAGACTGCCGAATCAGACATGTATATTGGCGCCGCAGACAGCAGATCACATACTTCAAGACTGCCCCAAATTCAACATTTCTAGGCAAACCTTCTTGAAACAATGGTAGAAGATAAACTTTATGGACCACTGAGTGATCTAAAAAAAAAAGACTGAAGTTTATACAAGAGACAACATTGCAGTTACAGACAACACATTTCAAGCCAACGAAATAAGAAGAAGAATATTTCCCAAATGTCGTGGTGAAATCCACACATGCATCTCTGTCAGCACATACGGTGTAAGGTCAGACAGTGTGCCGGGTCAGATTAGCCATAACATGCTAATGTTCTGCAGTGATGCAAACAGCCGTTTCTGTGTTGATAGTTGGTCGAGAATCGAGCAACCCTTGTGTATATATTGGTCGTTGGTTGCGAGGTAAACAAGCGTCCGTGTTCTGGCAGTTTGTTGGTTGTCTAGAAACGGACAGCAGCCGTGCTTAGCGATATTTGAGAAATCAGTTCACATTGCTACCTCTAAAACTATTGACTTTTCTAGTTTGCGTTGATGGAAGGAACTTATAGGTATACACAGTCTGGATTCATATTTTACAGTGTGGATGTGAACTATAGTACTATACTGAACTAAACAGACAATACGCATGTTGTGGTATCCAGACGCATCTAGCAAGCATTCATTTATTCAGGATGTATGGGTGGTTAAGCTGTTAGAATATCGGTAAGGCAGGCTGATGTTGTTGTTCGTAATGTTGTTGATGTGAACTTCGTTATAATTAACTGATTCAGTGCCAAACAACATGCAGGTTTGGACCAAACTTGGTGCACAATCAAATGAACAAGTATTATAATGTAAATAATAATACATAATGTAAATTCCCATCCACTGAGCATTAAAATTGCGTAAGATACCGTGAAACTAAACCAACAACACAGTGACCGTAGTATGGCGATATATCGCCCTGCTGTCCAAATGGGAGGTCACATCTTTCAATACATTATCCTTCGGCGCTGAATCAGTGAAGTTGTTGGCTCATGTTGTTGGCAGAAATGGCGAGGATGTGTGAGCTACTCATGAGAGAAATAGAGACAGAAATGACAAGGATGTTTGAGCTACTCGTTACAGAAATAGAGACAGAAATGGCGAGGATTTGTGAGCTACCCATGAGAGAAATAGAGACTGAAATGGCGAGGATTTGTGAGCTACCCATTATAGAAATAGAGACTGAAATGGCGAGGATGTGTGAGCCACTCGTTAGAGAAATAGAGACAGAAATGGCTTGAAAATGTGAACTACACGTTAGAGAAATAAGAAGTAACTAAAAAAAAAAAAATGACAGGGGAAACAACTAGCCATAAGCTAGCCCGGAAGGCGGGAATTAGCACACGCTCGAAACACCACGTTAATGTATGAGTCTAGACTGAAACACCACGTTAATGGAGTCTAGACCGAAACACCACGTTAATGAATAAGTCTAGACCGAAACACCACGTTAATGAATAAGTCTAGACCGAAACACCACGTTAATGAATAAGTCTAGACCGAAACACCACGTTAATGAATAAGTCTAGACCGAAACACCACGTTAATGAATAAGTCTAGACCGAAACACCACGTTAATGAATAAGTCTAGACCGAAACACCACGTTAATGAATAAGTCTAGACCGAAACACCACGTTAATGAATGAGTCTTGTGTATTCGGGTATTCGTCTATTTTTTATTTTTTTGTAATTTTTTAAAAATTTGTTTATTTGTGTGGATTCCAGACAAAGAGCTTTCAAGTTATATTATTCTCAGGCTTTCTCCGTGTTTGTCCTATCCAGCGCCAGTCTTTTCCTCACATCTTGATTCTCTGGTGTTTGTCTAGCTCTCTCTGTGGGGTCCACATTGGTGATTCTGCCATACCATTTTAATCCCTTTATTTGTACATCACGAACATTTCAATCCCAGACATAATAACTGGCCTGGTTCCACTGTGTACACGTAATTCACAGCAGTATTAATCGTTACGGAAGCTTTGAGGCAAATTGGAACAACACGAGAAACTCAAACACGCATCGGACTGTTGCTCGGTCTAGCTATATTATCAGCGTGTTATTTGACATGTGCTTGTTTGTAGTAAACAGTTCACAAATAAACACACAGAGTATTGTTTGGCGCTCACAGAAGGAGAAGAAGGAAGTACAGATTAGAGGACGCACTAGACAACATAAAATTTGAAAGGTATATTTACTGACCGGGATTCGAACCTGTCACCTCCAAATGATGACGGCGCCTCCCTGCAGTGGGGCTGAGTGGTCTCGAGGTATGGTGTCCGCCTCGAGTGCTGGAAGTCCCGGGTTCAAGCCCCGGTGAGGACCGGGATATTTTTCACGTGGACTTCTAGTAACAGAATTTCCCTTGGTCTCTGGGTAGTGAGATCGGACGCCCGTGTGCATTGTTGCGCACGTAAAACATCCCTTGGCAGTTGGAAATCGAAAAAGAGTAGCCTAACGGCGCTGCCCGGGCAAAATTTCAAGTTAAAAATCTACCCAAAGTATTTCAGGATCCTCGCCGGTGCTACGGAGCACGTGCACTGAGCTGAGCTTCTCCGGACTCAGGCTTGAGTTAGGAGTAGAATGGAGCACTTATGGGTTACACCCATGTGCCGTGATGTTGATCCGTCGACTAAACTAAACTAAACAAGTTTACTTCGACGCATGACCAGCTTTCAAAGGGGTCTCCAATTGATTGTTTGTAGTAAATGTGTTATTTGACCTATCTTTGATTATAGTAAACGCAGTAATTGACCTATGCGTGATTATAGTATACGTGTTATGTGACCTGTGCTGGGTTATAGTATACGTATAGTAAAGGACTCTTTTCAAACCTGCAGGCGTAAAACGCATACTGTGCTAGTCTCATAGTTGTATAGACCAATCGACACTTGATGGGTGATGTGGTTGGTATCATGTCAGCTGCCTCGACTCCCTAGAACATTTCCTGGTACCCACCTGAGACTGGATCGACCTCGTAAAAAACAACCCCGCCCGCATGGGAATTCAAACACTGACCTCATGGTTGGACACAAGCGTGAACTTCACTACCGCGGTTCCCTGTGCTTGGTTATGTATATGTTAGTTGGTTACAGCATACTTGTACAAGTTAGTTGTTTATAACATACATGTACAATTTTGTTGGTTATATGCAGCCACTAAATATATTACACATTCTAGTAAATGTTAGTTGGTTATATATAGCATACACGTAAAGGTTAATTTCATGACCTATACAGGACGTCGCAATCAACCCCAGTATATTTTTATGTTTGTTGATTTACTAGGAAAATTTTCGTTCAGTAGTTTGTCATTGCTTTCTGATCGCTCGAAATCAACACTAGGCGGTCTGCTTCCAAATGGCAGTGACTGATTTCAAACCCTTGATTTGGTTGTTAGGTGATTGTGAAACGCGTTCACTAACCTCAAGCCATATATATAGGGTGCATTTTTAATGACTTTGCAGTGTTTGAAAATACTGCCGGTCCAAGTTTTGTATTCACCCTCTGTAAAGTTCATACACCATAATATATACACACTTACTGGCAGCCTAAACATAAGCCTAAGATTTCCTCACCACAAACGTATTCCATCTAGCGCGTGAGTTAGCTCATGTTGCATGCGTTACGCGGATAATTAAGAGACATGTTCTCCGAGTAATGAAGGCTAAATAGTTTTTATGTTTATTTCAACGGGGAGTTTGGAAAGGCGAATGAAACACACAAAAGGAAAAACAGAGAAAATGCTCCAGTAATTGATTCCATCATTCGGTGAGGTTTTCAGAGAAAGTCTGTTTTAGTATAATATAAATCAGTGGTTCTCAACCGGTGGGGAATTCCCCCCCCCCACCCCCATGGGGGAATTGTAGGGTTTCGTGGGGGGGGGGGGGGAATTAAGATTATTTCGAGATTGCGTTTTTTCTTCTTTGGTTCGCCTCCAAGATCGCGTTAATACAAGAACCGATTACTTGATATTCCCCCCCCCCCCCCTCTATACTTTACTGTTCTGTACTTCTCGCCCTTCTGAAATTCATTTTATAACTTAAGTAGACCCACAAATCATGTTTTATGTGGACGTCTAGACTTGTTCTAGTATGTGTTAATAAATTTAGCATCCATTTTTACGTATAGTGTGTAGGGTAGGAGGCAGGGGGAATTTATAAGGAGGAAACACGAAAAAAAGGGGGGGGGGTTACATTCTGAACATATGGTGAATGGGTGCATGGGCCAAAAAAGGTTAAGAACCACTGATATAAATAATTGTGTGCTCTGACGCAGTGTCCTGCTCTGGAATGTCAGTGATGTCATAGCGCCATCTGGAATGTCAGTGATGTAATAGCGCCATGACATTACTGTAGGCCTTGGTTCACGGAGGGTTGGGTGGTCAGTTTTTTCAATACTTTAGCAGGTGACGAGTCCAGCCATCGAACTCCCATGCGACCTTGCTCATGGCATTATCAGCACAGTTGGCTATCAACTACGCTAATTCAACAGTTGTCAGTTATAGTCCATCACCAGTTGTCAGTTATAGTCCGGTACTGATTTAGTGCCACACAAAAAGTAGCTTTGGACCAAACATGGTACACAATGAAATGAACAAGTACCGTTATATTGTAAATTTCCTTTCACTGAACAGAGAAATTGCAAAAGATATCAACAAACAATACAAATAACACGATGACCCTAGTGTGACGATATATCGTCCTTCTCTTTAAATGGGAGGTCACATGACGATATATTATCCTTCGGCAATAATCAGTTTAAAAGGTAAACATTTAGATCGTTTTCGTGTGCAGGGCTGGGAACTGATGCAACAAAATAGTAAAATCGAAAGCAAGCACAAGACATATATGAGTTCACATACACTGGGTTTCAGCTTAATATCAGCCTCGGGTGCTGGAGGTCTAGGATTCAAGCCCCGGTGAGGGCCGGGATTTTTTTCACGTGGACTTCTTGTAATAGAATTTCCCCCGGTCTCTGGGTAGTGAGATCGGACGCTTGTGTGCATTGTTGCGCTCGTAAAACATCCCTTGGCGTTTGGAAATCGAAAAAGAGTAGCCTGACGGCGCTGCCCGGGAAAAATTTCGAGTTAAAAATCTACCCAAAGTATTTCAGGATCTTCGCCGGTGCTACGGAGTTCGTGCACTGAGCTGAGATTCTCCGGACTCAAGCTTGAGTTAGGAGGAGAACGGAGCACTTATGGGTTGCACCCATGTCCCGTGATGTTGATCCATCGACTAAACTAAACTAAATTAGTAATCTTTTACATTTTTTATTTCAACGGGGACCTTATAAAGACGAAAGAAAGAAGAAGAAAATGTTGGGGGGGGGGGGGGGGAGATAGATAAAATGCGTCTGTAATCGATTCCACCGTTCGGTGAGGTTTTCATAGAAAGTTATACCGCAGGGGTTGAACATAGTAAATTTTCAGAACATCGTGTACAGAGCTGCAGACTGATGCATGTACCAAATGGTAACAGCGAAGGCAAGTACATGACAGGCAGGATGTCATATATACTAGCTTGTAAGCTGTTTCTGTCCGAGTTTCCGTCTTTGAGTTTCTGTATACTGATTGAGTGTCAGCTGTTTCTATGTTTGAGTTTCCGTATACTGTTCAATTGAAATTGTAATTTATATCCGAGTTTTGTTAAATCTTTATGATGTGCACAGATTATGGTCGTCACCGGGAAGAAGGAAATACCACAATGTAATATACATGTAAACGGGCATATTTTTAAACAAGTGAATCGGTACAGTTATCTCGGAACAGTCATAACATCTGATGGGAGATGCCTTGAAGAAATTAGAATAAGAATTGCCATTGCGAAGGTAGCCTGTTGCAAGATGAAAAACATACTGACCATAACAAGATATCCACTGAAACGAGAAAAAGAGTGTTGAAGTGCTACATAGAACCTGTACTTTTGTATGGATGTGAAGTGTGGACAATGAGCAGACAAGCTGAAAAACATCTGATGGCTGTGGAAATGTGGTTTCTGAGGAAAATGCAAAGGACAGACAGAAAAACCAATGAACAGGTCCTTCAAGAAGCAAATGAAGATCGTAAACTGATTAAAGTCATTAAACCTAGACAGTCAAAATTGTTTGGGCACGTCATGAGAAGAAATGAATTGGAGAACTTGGTGACGACTGACAAGATCGAAGGGAAGAGACCTAGGGGAAGACCGAGAAGTAAATACCTGGATTGCTTGGTCACGTGGTACGGTCGAGACATAAACACGCAGCTGATCCACGACTCTTGTGATCGAGTGAGATGGCAAAACATGACCGCCCACGCTTATCGGCATGTCACATGATGGATGGATTTGTTAAATCACTGCGATCTGTACACATGCTTATGAAGGAAATCTTCTTCTTCTTCTTCTTCTTCAGCGTTCCGAGCCATTGAGGTTCTTTGCTGCAAATACAATCCGTCTCCATTCGTCTCTCTGGTGGACCTTCTCTTGCCAGTCGTTGATTCCAAGTGCTTGCAGGTCTGTACATGTATTATCTCTCCACCGCCTTCTTGGTCTACCTCGGGGTCTACGGTCATTTATTTCCTGAGTGTAAGCGAGTTTTGTTTCCCTATTATCTTCCATTCTTTCTATATGCCCCAGCCATTGTAGTCTATTAGCCTTCATGATACCAGGGATTAGCGGGGACTTAAACAGATCATAAATGTCTTTGTTACTTCTTCTTTTCCACTCTCCACTTTGTGTATCCCTAATGGGTCCAAAGATGCGTCTTAAAATTTTGTTCTCAAAGGTTTGTAACAAGGCTTCGTCTCCTTTCGTTGTACTCCAGGTTTCAGAGCCATACAGCACAACTGGTCTGATCAGTGTTTTGTATATTGTGATTTTGGTGTTACGAGATAGCGCCTTTGATTTTAGTAGATGTTGTAGTGCATAGTATATCTTATTTCCAGAGTTGATTCTAGTTTGTATTTCTTCCCTTATGATGTTGGAGCAGTTGAAGATTGTACCCAGGTATTTGTATGTTTCCGTTCTTTTAATGGTCATATTATCTATTTGTATGTGGCCAGAGTTTCTAGCCATTCCGTCTCTTGAAATTACCATATATTCTGTCTTATCTTGGTTGATAACCAGCCCCATCTGTTGGGCTTTTTCCTTTAAGTGAGTCAATATTTCCAATGTCTTTTGTTCACTTTGCCCTATAATATCTATATCATCTGCATTATGAAGGAAATATTTGAAAATATTAGACATGATAAGAAGAATTTTAAAAGTGTAAGGTAAAAGGTCAGACCTCGAAGCAGGACTCTGCTATAAACCTGTGATGTGCTAGAACCATCACATTTTGGAGGCCTGAGTGCACCGGGGAATTGGTGGTCAGTCTTTCCATCTATTAGCAGAAGGCGAGCGTTGGCGTCGAACCCTCGTCTGACGCCGCTTATAACATTATCAGAGTAACCTCCTAACAATTACAACAACGCGGCCATGGTAAAAGTTAGCAGCCACAAATACAGGCCTCCAATCATGAATGCTTGGAAACATTGAGTCATCATGAATGCTTGTAAAAATTGAGTCATCATGAATGCTTGGAAACATTGAGTCATCATGAATGCTTGTAAAAATTGAGTCATCATGAATGCTTGTAAACATTGAGTCATCATAAATGCTCGGAAACATCGACTATCATGAATGCTCGGAAACACCGACTATCATGAATGCTCGGAAATGCCTACTATCATGAATGCGCGGAAACACCGACTATCATGAATGCTCGGAAATGCCGACTATCATGAATGCTCGGAAATGCCGACTATCATGAATGCTCGGAAATGCCGACTATCATGAATGCTCGGAAACATCGACTATCACGAATACTGGGAAACATTAATGCTTGGAAACATCGATTCCAGATACACGCTTTCCCTCATTAGTCAATAAATATTGTGGAATCTATTTCATCTGTTCAGCGGCTGACAGTAGAGTAGTACTAAGCTGCTGAAATTTTACGAAATCAGTCTGGCATCTAAAGTTATAAATCTAAAGTTTTGTAATCAGTCTGGCATCTTGAAGTTATAGCAAACATTCAAGATTTATTATCCCCAGTTCTCCTCGCCAGATGTACATTCCGTTCTACAAACAAGCCTGTTCTACATTGAGGGGCGGGGACACTAAGAGGTACGCTGGGAAACGATTTCAGTGAAAAGTTGTTGAAGCGTATTGGGACAAACCATTCGATGATGTGGGGTAGAGTTCTGTAATTGCAAAGCGGTTCCGAACCCCTGTACTAAATGAAAGACTCAACCATTGGATTTACGTGTAAAACATCTGGACATTTTTAACCCCGATCCATTAGCGTTTAGACCAGTGTTTCCCAACCTTTTTTGTACCATGCCCCACTTAAGCCTTTATAAAATTCATATTGCCCCCCTCCCCCGCCCCATGCCCCCCTCAACATATACATTATTTTTAATATTCAATAATTGAAATGTTCACTAAAGAAACTTGAATGATAGGTTTTAGGAAGAAATCACTAGGTAATTATTGAGCAAACACAGTAAGTAAATTTTCAAAACATATAATGGAGAACTGAAATTCAAGTACAAAATAATTTTAATGAAAGATTTGTCTATATTATTTTAATTATTAGTAATTATTTATTATTTAAATTTAGTGAGATCCTTGCGCTTGATGCTTGCTGCAAAGAGATCTTATGTCAGGTTCCAATTTAGTTAACTTCAGTCTCAAGTCTCCCCGTTTTGTTATATTCAGCCGACTTCTTCCATTTTCGAATTGCCCCCCTTAACAGTCAAATTGCCCCCCTGTGGGGCGTGGGCCCCACGTTGGGAAACACTGGTTTAGACTGTGTGAGCCATGACAAAGGCTTGCTTCTATCTCAGTGAGATTTTCCTCCCGATCCGACACAAATACCATCCCCACGACTGTTGCCCCTCAGTCCAGCATCATTTCTGACGGTCTGCCTCTGCTTCTCTGATTTCCCCTTCAAAGCTAAGAAACTAGCGGAGTTTGTAAGACGTGTACTGAAACAACACATCTGCAACGAGGCATATTATGGCGCAAATAGGCCATGACACAGCACAGCACGTACAAACAGGCTGGAATTAGGTCTGGGTTGGTGATTTGAGTCATGTGTCCTTCATGTGTGTCATATGTCCACCATGTGTGTCATGTGTCGTTCATGTATGTTATGTGTCCTCCACACGTGTTATGTGTTTCATCGTCAACACACCCAATCCAGTGCCTAAAGGGACATTGAAAGCTATAAGCTCGCGGATTAGGAATCTGTCACATCAAACAACGCTTTCGAAGCCAACAGTTCGTTCCCACAGCACAACCGACGGCTGGGGGTCGATTACTCCGTGCTTATTGCTTATAGATATTTCTTTCCTATGTAAATGTTGGATAAAACACAGAAAGTGGTGGTGGTGGGGGGGGGGGGGGCGCGTAGTGGACGCTCGCCTGCCGACACCTTTGGTCACAGGTTCGATCCGCATCGAGGCGGATTCGTATATAAGAATGTCCCTAAGCTGACAGGTCGACCTGGTCTAAAATGGGCACCAGGAAATGTCTTGGGCAGTAAAGAGGGCCGGTGTGCTACTGACCATATCACGCGCTGAGTGCCGATTGGTAAATACAAATAAAACGCCGTTTGGCGTGGGCGGTCATTGCCCGCCATATCATGTCTTGGGTCAGTTTAGTGTTCCCGTCTCATTTAGACTGCAGATATTTATCTCTTTGTCATCCCTTTGCTATTTTCCCATAAAGTTTGTCACTAAACGTTCTTACCACCGCCGCTCATTCCATTGTATGAAAACAGCACAAGCAAGTCTGCTTCCAAATCGCCCGCAGCTGTGTTCGAGTGGGAAATTGCGGATTGGATTCGTAACCCATTCCCTACAGTGCCGATTCTTTATAACGTGCCGCAAAAATCTTTATTATCTTAACAAATCTACGGTTTTTATTTGTTTCTTGAAAGTCTGTCTCACTGGGTTTTACTGTCCGCCCTTGGTATTCTTTCCAGTACCCCCAGAAAGCACATTGCCACCGCGTTAGGTGTTTCTCAGCTTGTCTGCTCATTGTCCTTATAAAATCATGATGTACTAGGCATCTGTCAAAAAGTGTGTATGCCATTGCTTTCCCTCTTGTCAATGACTACGCTGGTCGGTGACCGTTGTCATTGTCTCTGTAAAGAGATCCTCTGCTTAGGGCCGCGAACACGAGACCATAAACAACTACATCTGTCGACCGCTGTCTACTTGATCACTCATCATCATATGCTATGACAGCTGGCGGAGGCATTCATGACTCTCCAAATATCTCGGCCTGTGGTGTTCTGGATCAGCTCCGCCGATGATATTCCTCCATGCCGCCGTCTCAGGTCATCCAGCATAATTTCTCTCTGTCGACCTCTGCCTCTTTTCCCACTGATCTTTCTAGTTGTGACTACGTTTTCCAGTGGCCCTCTTCTCATCATATGACCACAGAATGATGTTTGTCTCTTTCTAATAGTTGTATATAATTTTCTACTTTCATTGGCCTCTTCCCAGTATCCATCGAGATAAGCGGACACCTCTACAGCTGATCAGAGCATAACACTTACGTGTACTGACAGTCGGAAATTGCTGTCACAGGCAGAGGCAAATTACCCCAACGTGTATGTGGAAGCAAAAGGGAAATCATCAGACCATCTTCCCAAATTTGCATGAATTTCCACAGACTAGGACCTGCTGTATTGAACTATTCGCACACCCGTACCGTGGTTTACTGTCACTCACTTGATTGCTGGTCTGTATCTCTTAATATATGAATATCTCTGTGGTAGTGATCAAGTTCACCTCTCCTATCCCGGACAATTGTTTTATTATGCCAACCCCTAATGGCCCATAACGAGCGCATTGGTGTAACGGTTAGGTCATTGCGTTGACAATAACAAGGGTGCTGTCGGATAATCGTTTGATGCTATCGCTCGTCATTCGCTACGAAGGAAGAATAAAAGGGAGGGTGGAGGGTTGATTGGCCACCTATTCCTCCAAATACTCAGACCTTCCAAACTGTGATGGTGATAACACTTCACATACCCACAGCAGTTTCGTGCTATAAGACGTGGTTTTGGTTTACTGGCCCATACATGTATTGTTGTAAAGTGACAGTTGTCTTGGGCTGAAGGAGTTAAGGAATATACATGAAATAACCAATGAACGCACTCTTCTTCTTCTTCTTCTTCTTCTTCTTCTTCTTCTTCTTCTTCTTCTTCTTCTTCTTCTTCTTCTTCTTCTTCTTCTTCTTCTTCTTCTTCTTCTTCTTCTTCTTCTTCTTCCCCTCCTCCTCCTTTTCCTTCTTCTTCTTCTTCTTCTTCTTCTTCTTCTTCTTCTTCTTCTTCTTCTTCTTCTTCTTCTTCTTCTTCTTCTTCTTCTTCTTCTTCTTCTTCCCCTCCTCCTCCTTTTCCTTCTTCTTCTTCTTCTTCTTCTTCTTCTTCTTCTTCTTCTTCTTCTTCTTCTTCTTCTTCTTCTTCTTCTTCTTCTTCTTCTTCTTCTTCTTCTTCTTCTTCTTCTTCTTCTTCTTCTTCTTCTTCTTCTTCTCCTCCTCCGCCTCCTCCACCTCCTCCTGTTGCATCATAACATCCTGTTTATCAGGAGAGCTTTGCAGTCTTGTGTGTGTGTTTGTGTGTGCGTGCGCGCGCCCGCTCTTGTGCCCCCCCCCCCTCTCGTTGTTTAACTGATTCTGTGCCAAACAAAAGTAAGCATTGACCAGGCTCGGTACACAATTAAATCAACAAGTACTATAGTGTACATTTCTGTTCACTGAGCATTGATATTGAAATAGATACGCGAAATAAAACAAATCACACGATGATCCTAGTATCCTTCTGTCCAAATGGAAGGTCACATTTGGCGGTATATTATCCGTTGGCACTGAATCAGTCAATTTGATTTATAGATGTAAAAAAAAAAAAATAACAAGAAAACTACAATTTGATAATCTGTGAACCTACACGTACAAGAAAAGAAATGTAGACAAAGTGCTCCTTGAAAATTCTTATTATTAAAAAAAAAAAGAGCATAAATAAAGTCGTTTGTAGTGTACCGTTACAATTAAGCACAAATTCAGCCCACCCAAGATGTCAGTCAGTTACTACCCCCAGACATGGTTCCTCGTGGGCGCCTCGTCAAATCGGTGAAATCGCGTTTTAATTTGTTGTAGGACGGGGAATTATCTGTGAACAATGCCCTCCTCATCAGTGTTTTCGTGTTCAGGAATCTCAACGCAAAGATGTAAACATTACCCGTTGACGAGATCGTCTGGGGTAATTTTCCTTCGCTGTTGCCGCCAGTATTTAGTCTGATGTGAGCCTGCTCTCATCCGTGGTAGCGCAGTATGTACCAAGGTTTACATGCTAGGCCAGTGGTTTAAAAGGTCTAAAAGCGAGAAGGTCGACTTCATTGCACCGGGTTGATCCCACATGGCTCGATCTCTTTCAGCAGGGCAGCCTGCCGAAAGCGTCGCACAAAGCACGAATTCCTTAGCTCCAGCGACGACCCGTAGGAGTCTCCGAGACAATTTGCGCTCGTGAACGAGAATCCGGCATTCTAGCCACTCGGCCAGCCGCTCCTCATGATGGCAGTTTTAAATGACAGACAGAACCGGATGACAGAGTCCGGAATCAAACCCACAGCCTTCGGAGCGTGAGGTTTAAACACATCGCCACGGAGACCCCCAGGGGTCATGTGTTGGAACCCCTATAGAGGTGGGGGTTTTTAAAATTCGGCCCAGCCTTAACGCATACAAGAAAATGTTCTGGGCAGTGAAGGCGGCCGGTCTGATATAACCACATCAGCCATCGAGTGCCGATTGGTCTATACAAGAGTGTATTTACAGGTTGTTGGGCTTGGAGGCGATACTTACATTTGTATAGTGTTTTCTCTGTCTGTCTGTCTGTCTGTCTGTCTGTCTGTCTGTCTGTCTGTCTGTCTGTCTGTCTGTCTGTCTGTCTGATCTACTCTCTGCCTCCCTCACTATCAATCTGCCTGTCTGTCTATCCCTCTTTTTGTCTGCCCGTCTCTGCCTTATGTTTGTGTGTGCATGTATGTGTTTCTGTCTGGCTTTGCTGCCCTTAATATCTCACTCATCCCCGTGCAATCTGTATGATCTGTAAATTTATTTGTATCAATTGACTTCCAAATCTCCATTTAAGCTAATCCGTGAATGTATTTGCTTCTTAATAGTTCAATTATTTAACTGTATGCATATTTCTATGTTAATCAGACAACATACAAGCTGTGACATAACATACGAGCGGTCAGATACCACACCAGCAAGATTACTGTTTACACCCACAGACACATACGTCAACAGCTACCACTGATACTCCCTTCGGGTAGAACACTATGTAAGCAGGGATACTTCTGTTGATGATCCTGAATTGGCGATTTGCATAATCAGCAGAAGTGTGTGATTTGCTACACCTCATGTGTGAGTTCTACTGGCCGGAAGGTCACCTTCTGACAGCAGTATGAAGCTACTGCACATAATGTACAGCTGAGCATTCTATGCAGTCTCCTTGGTAAGTGATGTTAGAATTTGAACAAGACAGTGTATTATATCTAGTTAGTGACATGTGATCAGCTTGTGTCACTAGGACGTCTACATCTGTCAGGATCCGGAGTTCTGTTGGTGTATCTGCAACTACCAGGGTTACGCATTCTGGCAGAGCATCTACAGTTGCCAGGGTAACGAGTTCTACTGGAGCATCTTCAATTGCCATTGGTACAGAGTTCTACTGGAGCATCTACAATTGCCATTGGTACAGAGTTCTACCAGGGCATCTACAACTCCTGCGGTACAAAGTTCTTCTACCAGGGCGAGTTCCACCAAGGCATCAACTGAGTTTTATTGGAGCATCTACATCTGAGACTATCGAGTCGACCAGGATTCTTTTGCACCTGGATTTGCTGGGTGCATAATAGTGCCAGACACCTAGTCTGGGGAAACTGAGGTCTGCCAAGCATCTATTTCATGGATTTTCATCGTCAAGACTACCGTTTCTGGAAGATATTGACTGTCTGTGGTGGTACTTCACAATCACCACTTGTTGTCTGCCTATGTGGATTTTACATTCGCCACTTGCTTGCCATTGCTACAGTGTGATAATGGAGTTCTGAGTTATTGATCACCAGGAGGATTTTAAACCAGTAATCATGTCCTTGGTAGTGACATCCTGTACCATGGGCAAACAGCCTGATAGACTCTTGAACAAAGGGCCACAGTACTTACGGACCCGTACTAATGCTGGTATGTTCGGTGAGTATTGACTATCATTATCTTTGTCATCATCATCTCTGTCACCATCATCTCATGACCAGTTGTGATTATTTGACATTCTCATGCAGGGTTACAGCAGTTACCTGAGCTGAATTGGGTCAAGAACTAACATGACAGCGCTCCAGTCATTTCCATGTGTGCTCTGTCCCCTTCTTCAACAACCAGAGAAGAGTCCCAATACTAATGGTACCAGCTGCAGTTTGATTTTGTGTCCGTCTAGTCCAGTGGTTCTCAACCGGTGGGGAATTCTCTCCCCCCTCCCCCGGGGGGAATTTTAGGGTTTCCAGGGGGTGGGGGATTAAAATTATTTCAAGATCGCGTTAATACAAGAACCGATTACTTGATATTTCTTTTCCCTTCATACTTTAGGGTTCTGTACGCCTCAACCTTCTGAAATTTATTTTATAACGTATGTAGACCTGCAAATCACGTTTTATGTAGACGTCTACACTTTATTTTAGTATGTGCTATTAAATTTAGCTTCCATTATTACGCATACTGTGTAGGGGAGGGGGGGGGGGGGTGGATTTTTAGGTAGGAAATACGAAAAGGGGGGGGGGATGACGTTCTGAAAATGTGGTGAAGGGGGGCAAGGGCCAAAAAAAGGTTGAGAACCACTGGACTAGCCTATCCTTGGAGTAGTACTGTGTTGTCCTTATCTTCTAGTCATGTCCTGCCGTACCATTCTCTCCTGGCCATAATGATGATTCTGTTCTCCCTTGCTATTCACGTGATCCCAGTGGGTCATGAGCACATCTGTCACCCAGTACCAATACCAACCAGTACCTCTGCCTGCTCATTTCCCAACACACCAGCATGGCCCGGAGGAAATGAAATATCCAAGGAATGCTCCTAATTTTTGACTTTTTAATTGAAGCATAACTCTGCACCAAGCATGCATGTCTTCACCCTTCTCAGCATGCTCTGTGGGTCGGTTACAATCACGACTTGTGTGTGGGATGTTTGTCCTTCAGCCAGTAGAACGCGGCAGTGGCTGCCTCCACCTCCATTCTCAGACTAGATGCCGTGGTATCTTAAGCCAGGCTCTCCTGCACTAAATGCCGTCAAATAACCTTTGCTATGAACCCCCTCGCATCTCTGTTGTCTCTTAGCACAGAGCCATCTGTGTAGACGATTACATCTCTTGGGCACGTATTTTTGTGAATCAGTTGTTGCACCTTCCATTCTGCGCAGCTTGCTGGCCAATCCCTGCACTTCCAGTTCAATCTGATTATAATCCTGCACAGGCCTGACTTGCAAACTCTCATAAACAAAAGTAAGCCAAAGTTGCTGCATTTGACCAGATATCATTATGTGGCCGGTAACTCCCGAGCCCTCATGGGAGTAGCTCTTTCCTTTCCAAGTATTGCTGCAGCTTAACAGCCACTGTCTTCTTCAACACTTTGTCAAATGTATTCTGCAAGGTGATGATTCTGTAGTCATTGAGTCTTGAATGGTCTTTGGCTGGCTTGGGGAAGTCAGCTGTGTTTCATCAGTCAACTACCATTGCACTTTAAGAGCTATTGTAGTGGTTGGCTGTTGTGGTGAAATATTTCTCATTATTGTTGTTCTATAATTGTACGAGATCAGATCATCATCATTATCACTATCATCACCATCATTGTAATTTTACTTGCAGTAGTGGTAAAATACTTGTCTTTCCTGCTGTCTGTTACCCCCAGTGGATTATATAGACCCTCAACCAGTCCATTCCACACTCTGGGTTTAGAAACAAAATCGTAGACAGTATGCCATGTGACGACTGCTTGGGCAAGTCCTGAAGTACTTTTCTAACACACAAATAGTGGAACGGATGCTGTAGTGCAAACAAACAAACAGACATCATAAAAACAAACTTTTTAAAATGCAGTGAAATAAAGGGTGTTGAAGTATTACCTGTCTTGTTATATGCGTGTGAAACATAGACGAGAAGCTGAGAAACTTCTAATGGCAGTGGAAGTGAGGCTTCTAAGAACACTTAAAAGAATAGCATAAACAGAAAGACAAACGAGACAGTCCTTCAAGAAGTGAATGAAAAACATAAATTTGTTAGAGAAACTAGATACGCTGTCAAACCTTTTTGGGCACATTTTGGGGAGAAATAAGGATGAAATCTTAATGACAACTAGCTAAATTCCCGGGAATTGAGCATGACCATATACATAGATAAATACCGGATGAATTGGTTAAATGGCATAATATAATGACAAGAAAACGGACTTGACCCTGTGAGAGGCCGAACAACGACCTCTCACGCTTAAAGGCGTGGCATATGAGGATGATGCGTTGAATTGAATTGAGTCACCCGGGAAGGAAACCCGGTCAGCAAATGCCCGAAGAAGTCGGATGTGTCGGCCGACAGGTGCAAATATCGCAACTGTGCTGTAAACGGACAACTCAGTTACGTCTAAAACAATATTCCGGATGAACGCAGAAGAAGAAGGAGAAGAAGAATTGAGTCAAGAATCGACATGGTAGCAGTCGGGCATTCCCATATATGCCCCGTCCTCATCTGCAATAGCCAGCGAAGAGTTCCAGTACTAATGGTACCAGTAGCAGCCTGATTATGTGTCTGTCTGGCCTCTCTTCAGTTTTGAGTGTCGGTCAGATCCTCTGGTCACTCCCTGCAGCACCATTGTCTCCTAGCTGTGATGATTTATCTGTTCTTCTGCACTATACACACGATTCTAAAGGGCCCCGATCACATCTGCTTTATCATGCACCATTACCTCACCAAGTGCTCATAGCCCATCTTTTTCCCTGCTCTTTACCCACCACACCAGCAAAACCCGGGGGAAAACGAGCACTCTCTATTTTTGATTGTTGAATGGAAGCCTGCCACTCTGCGCGAAGCATGCCTGTCTTCACCTTTCTGGCCATACTTTGTCAGTCCGTTACACTGCTGATTGTGATGAACATACCCCTGAGAGAATCTACCCCTCTCATTGCAGTTACTCCTTTAACTCTGTAGCCAGTTTTATGTGGAGATTTGTTTTTCATTAATCGGGGCTCCTAGGTCGACAGTCTATATTGGTATTAGGAAATATTCTGGGATTAAAGGTGGCCCTTTTATCTATATGTCTGGTCATGTTCTAGATCATTACGTACAACACTCAACAAAATATATAAACAATATATGTTGTAATTAAACAAGAAAATCATGCACCCCGTGACGATTATCTGTGTGTCTTCTAAACAATGGACTTAACTCCTGATATGAGACCTTAAGGAGCTTAATCTATGTCTGTCAACTTCACATAATATTGACACTTATCACTGTCTCCCGCCAGTGTGTGCGTGTGTGAAAAGATATGCCTTTACAGATAACTATTTGATTTCTCGATAATGTTTTTTATGATTATCTGGACATACAAACGGTATTCTCGTAGCAGTCCCTATCTATCTTCAGTTCACCCCACACACGAGTTGTTTGTGACACAATTAATTTTGTCACATAGTCTTAGAAATAACTGAGCTACCATATAACAGCAGATGGTATTATCTGCTTTCTGTTAGCACCGAATGTTGGGCGGCGCTCACCAAACCCCATCACTCCACATTATGCCAACGACTTCGGGCGGAGAAGCACAATTGAGACGGTAAAAGCCTTATCCTGGTGCTAAGAAATGCAGCCTAAGGACGAAATGTCATTGCAGGACAGATCAGTTGTTAACTTGTCTAGGATCAAAGCTCCGACTGGCGGATAATTAGAGCATTGTTATGCTGATCCGGCAGCTTCTGCAGGTGGTCTTGTTCCAGGTGTACTGGTGACCTTTCTTCCCTCTGGAGTAAACTAGGCAGGCCGGCAGAGGAAACACGACTGTATGTCATGCATGGGACTGTATACATGGGCAACACATGGTCTCTACCATTCAACCCAGGCTTTGTGCTATGGAGAAGTATAACTCCATCCCTGGTTCCCGCCATATAAAATCAAATGATTGCATATCCTTTACAGGACATCGCTGTCAACATCAGCATCTTTCAGCTGATTGTTGATTCCTTGGCAAGATTACGCTCAGTAGTTTGCCATTGCTTTCTGAGCGGCCGGCTCACATACCCCGTAAGTGACCAACGCGATTCGAACCACTGCTGATTCTCACCCTCGTCACGTTACTTACGAGAGTATACGAGATTACGGAGAAATGGTTCCCGCCATGGGTTGTAGTTATTATGTCATTTTTGGAGCACAGTGTAACAAACTATCGTCTGTCAAGGCGGTAAAGTGTCATTTGTGCCATCATGGAGGGCGTTTGTTCCAGCTTTTGTTGTTTAACTAGCTGTCGTTTGTTTACACTGACAGGGTACGAGGTAACCGTAGTATGTAAGTAATTCAATGATTCACGCTAGATGTTGTATGCAACTAATTGAAAAATTGACGGACCCCCTAGCGAAGTTGATAGCGAGCTGCGCTGGTAATGTTATGTGTGTGGCCGGACGCGGGTTCGACACCTGGGCTCGTCGCTTGCCAAAGTGAGGAAAAGATTGGCCACCTATTCTCTCAGGTCTACATAATGTGACGGCGCTATCACATCACTGACCCAGAGGAGGAAGCTTCGGGAACAAGAAATTGAAATATTAGCACGGGATATATGAGTTATACGTTGTGTGCAACTAATTCATAGATTAGCTCACGATGTATGAGTTAAACGTTGTGTACAACTAATTCATAGATTAGCTCACGATGTATGAGTTATACGTTGTGTACAGCTAATTCATAGATTAGCGCGAAACGCAGAGGTGTTTCCAAGGCACCAGGGCCGGGTTATATACTGGCCAAGACCTATTGACGCGTCCTCGTCGAGCGTCCTGGTCAACAGGTCCCTTCGGGGTCCTGGCTAAAGTCAGTAGGATCGCCTATTCCTCCGAAGTCGGAGAGTGTCTGCCTGTACGGCGAGGAACCACCAGTCTGCACACCAATAAGCCAGACATGAGACAACGGATACTCACGCAAACCTCAGGTCCTGTATGACACACTGATGCTGGACAACAGGATGCCTTCATCCGACATACATGACTTCGCGTTGGAGCTCAAGCCAACGAACACAAGCAAGTAAGCAAGCAAGCATAGATTAGCGCGGGATATATAAGTTAAACGTTGTATGCAACTAATTCATAGATTAGCGCGGGATATATGAGTTAAACGTTGTGTGCAACTAATTCATAGATTAGTGCGGGATATATGAGTTAAACGTTGTCTGCAACTAATTCATAGATTAGCGAGGGATATATGAGTTAAACGTTGTGTGCAACTAATTCATAGATTAGCGCTGGATATATGAGTTAAACGTTGTCTGCAACTAATTCATAGATTAGTGCGGGATATATGAGTTAAACGTTGTGTGCAACTAATTCATAGATTAGCGCGGGATATATGAGTTAAACGTTGTATGCAACTAATTCATAGATTAGCGCGGGATATATGAGTTAAACGTTGTGTGCAACTAATTCATAGATTAGTGCGGGATATATGAGTTAAACGTTGTCTGCAACTAATTCATAGATTAGCGCGGGATATATGAGTTAAACGTTGTCTGCAACTAATTCATAGATTAGCGCGGGATATATGAGTTAAACGTTGTCTGCAACTAATTCATAGATTAGCGCGGGATATATGAGTTAAACGTTGTGTGCAACTAATTCATAGATTAGCGCGGGATATATGAGTTAAACGTTGTGTGCAACTAATTCATAGATTAGTGCGGGATATATGAGTTAAACGTTGTCTGCAACTAATTCATAGATTAGCGCGGGATATATGAGTTATACGTTTTATGCAACTAATTCATAGATTAGCGCATGTATGAGTTAAACGTTGTGTACAACTAATTCATAGATTAGCGCTTGATGTATTAGTATTAGTTAAAGGTTGTATGCAGCGACTTCATTGATTAGCGCACTATGCATGAGTTAAACGTTGCGTGCAGCTAATTCATAGATTAGCGCGCGATGTATGAGTTAAACTTTGTGTGAAAAAATTATTTGCCACGTTATGAGAAGAAATACATTGGATAACTTGGTTATTAATATCCTATTTGTGGCTGACTCGGTCACAAGATTCTTAATCTGAGCCAAGGATGGACTCTAATATAACTTCTCTTCTGAGGTTGATCGCGGCAGCGGTAATGATATAATGATTTTTAAAAAAGCAGACCGATGAAAGATAATCACCTGCGCAGCCCGACAGAATGATGACGGTATGGAGAATACAGCCGATGCTATCAAGGAAGTAACAAGCCAACGTAGAAAATTGCTCAAGGCAACAAAGAGCAGGATATCGTGACTCGGCAGTAATTTAGAGCAGGGTGGTCCATTAAAGAGATACACGGTAGGCAAAATATGTCTGGTTCAAGGAACACACTGGCTGGCCAGGTTTCCAGAGACTTGTACCGGAGATGTATACGGCTGTGCAGCCAGCAGTTGGGTGCAGACATCATTATCACAGCCTGGTTATAATGCTTTAAAATAAACACAGGGTTTCAACATCGTGTTTATAGCATTCTTCTTCTTCTTCTTCTTCTTCTTCTTCTTCTTCTTCTTCTTCTTCTTCTTCTTCTTCTTCTTCTTCTTCTTCTTCTTCTTCTTCTTCTTCTTCTTCTTCTTCTTCTTCTTCCCATCTTCCTCCCCCTCCTCTTTCCCCCTCCCCCTCCCTCTCTCCCTCCTCCTCCCTCTCTCCCTCCTCCTCCTTCTGCTGCCGCTGCTGGAATATTGTTTCCTGCACGAACTCCAGTCATCTGCAGATCCCGCGGTCTTCCGTCGAGTTTGACCTCTGTGGGTGTTGCACGCGGTCATAAATATAGATCCCTGTGAGGTATTGGTGCAGTGATCCAATAGGTATTCTGAAGTTTGAGATGAGAGAGAGAGAGAGAGAGAGAGAGAGAGAGAGAGAGAGAGAGAGGGGGAGGGAGGTGCAGATATTATTGTTTGGAATGGGAATCTCCCTCCATAAGGACCTTAGGTATCTAGGAACTATCTGGGGTCAATTCCTGCTTGGTTTTCTTGTCGGTGCGCCCCTTGTATTTTTCAAACCATCCTCTGCTGGCCTTAAAATCACTAAGTACACTAGCACTCGTCACAGTCATTTTCTGAGATCGGCAGACAAAACAGTCTGGCCTTTTCACATATTATTGCCTCCGAAACAGAATCGCCATCTAACTGTTATTTGATGTATCCAAAATAAATAGCTGTTCGACATCTTCAGTTGTTTTCGATCTCTGTTTCATTAGCACATTCATGCCTTTCGCTACATTAGCCTCCTTTCTTGCTACCTTTTTCGACATAATGGAACTTATCGTGGACGGCGACTTCCCGTACATGCTGCCGATTTCAGCAATCTTAATGCAGCTCTCATATTTCTCAATAATTTCCTTCTTCATCTCGATTGAGTTCCTTGCCTTCTTCAAAGTGCTGCTGGCTCTGGAAACTGTAGACAGACAGACAGACAGACAGAGGAGAGGGAGAGGGGGGGGGGGTTGTACAACTGACACTTTGACTCCACAGAAGTATGTGATCATTATAAGAAGAGAATAAGTCGGAAATGTCCTCCTCCATCCCTACCCACGAGCCCATCATCTCTTGAGCTACCGTACACCTGAGGCCATTGACACACCCCTGCCCAAGTGCCCGTCTCTTAAGCTACCTTACACCTGAGGCCACCGACACATCCCTGAAATCTGGGTGAACGAGACAGGTGCTAGGGCCAGGCTCCTCGGATTAGATAAGGACTTCTGTCTGGCTGCCAGCTCATATCGCTGTCTGCTCGTATTCTTATTACAGATCAGAGGTTCCTAAAACGAAAGATACGGCACTTTTCAAATGTTCGCTAAAGATGAGAGAGAGAGAGAGAGAGAGAGAGAGAGAGAGAGAGAGAGAGAGAGAGAGAGAGAGAGAGAGAGAGAGAGAGAGAGAGAGGTGTTTGCCAGATTTCTTTGGGTTTAATTTGCAATAGATTGTCGCTTTTAAAAAAAAGTCAAAAAAAAAAAAAAAAATAAAAAAAAACTCACCTGCCGAATCAACCAGTCCTGAAAATGGATGGCACTTTTGCTTATGACCTAAACCAGGCCGTCTCGGCAATCGGTCACTCGTAAGGACAAGGCTGAGACGAGTAGGAGGGCCGTCGGGGTGAGCGTGGAAGCCTGGGGAGTGATCCTGGGTGGAGCCGCCCCGGGTGCAGATCTTGGTGGTAGTAGCAAATATTCAAACGAGAACTTTGAAGACTGAAGTGGAAAAGGGTTCCACGTGAACAGCAGTTGAACATGGGTCAGTCGGTCCTAAGAGATAGGAAAACTCCGTTTTGACCCCGGGGCACTCTGTATAAAACTTGCAATAGATTGTGACATAAACTAAATTACTTTGCGCTGTTTCGTCAAGCCTGTTTCTCAGTACATCCGACTTCAACAAGCATTTTTTCCCGGTTGCCTTCCTCCAGTCTACCGACAAAGTAGCACGGCTGTGTCTCTCTTCGTCATGTTTCTATTACTTGACCTGTCCGAGATGGAAGACTATACCAGTCAGTAGCAGCGCTACCATCGGCGTAGCTCTTGGGGTCATTGGAACACGCAAACCCCTCTATCGCTGTATGGCGGAGACACACGACAGAGGGGCGCAAATATTATGGAACACAAATATGTGAACCATGATGGAACACAAAAAGAATTAATTACCAGACACACACCAGTTCCAAAATGAAGAGTTAGTTATGTGTCCTTTACAGGATGTCGCGTCAACCCCAGCATTTTTGGGCTGTTTGGGAATTGATTTATTTGGTTGTTTCGGAATTTAAGGTGTGAAGATTTAGCACAACCCACTACTGGCAACGCTGATCGTATTCCGGTACGAACCTTGGTCCTTGTGTCTTGGCAGGTTTACGTCCAGTGGTTTGCCATTGCTTTCTGAACGACCAGCACTCATGCATTTGCATGAAAATATCAACGCGAGACGATCTGCTGCCAAATCACCAGCATCTGTGTTTTGAACGCGGCGTGCGGGATTATGAAGTGCGTCCGTAACCTATTGGCCACAGTTCCCTAAAGGTAAGCAACAAATGGCAACATTGCGACCAACCAGGCGTGTTGTAAGAGGCGACTTGGAAGGGTTGTACAAAACTGGCTATCACATCCGGTAGCTAACTTACCTGCAAAATCCAACCACTCGCGAGAAAAGTCTACATAGGGCCTGGTGTCAGTTGGTTAACTGGTTAATTGCCATGGGATGATTAATCGTCTTAACCGACTCCCTTTATCTGCCATGGGCTTGTATACAGTAGTTTTCCTTATGCAACCCCCTTTAATTTGATATATAATTCAACATGTCTGCTACCTTATTAACAACTTTTTTTTAAAGTCATAATTGTGACATACGCCTTCTTCCATTTTTATTTGATCCAAACGTACATTTTGTTTGGCACTTAATCTGTTGAAAGCCCTTGATCCTTTAAGAGATGGAAGGCAAAAGAAGAAGAGGAAGAAAAGGTCAGGATTGTTTATATGAGCTTGCTAGACATGTGGCTTCGAGCACAAGAGAGTGGCCACTCAACATGTTTGGGAACCACTGATGTAGATTATATAACACCGACGCTGCCTCTGCGAGCACGTGCTGCTGGGTTGTACTTGACTGTTAGTTTCATGGTTTCTTGCTGTTTTTCTGTCCGTAGTGTGGATGTTTCCCTGTTTCTTACTGTGGTGTAGCCACTGTGTATGTTTCTGTCTTTGTGTTCATGTTTCTGTCGTTGTGTTCATGGTGATGTCTGCGTGTCTGTCATGGTGTCCGCCGTGTTCTTGTCTTCATATCGTTGTAGCTTTATACTTGTACTATAGTTATTCTCTATATGGTTTTATTTTCGAATCTGTAGCGTTTGTCCATATAATTTTATCTCCGTATCTTGGTGCAATGGTTAGAACGTTATGCGGACAATGGCACGAGCGCGGTCGGGCGAGGTTTCGATGCCAGGTCTCGTCGCTCGCTACAATAGGAAGGGATGGCCACATATTCCCGCGTGCAACCAGACCGACAACACAAATGTGATGGTCCCAACACTTCACATACCCACATCGGCTAGGAGACTTTAAAAAAAGAAAATGCCTACCATACTTAACGTTGTGGCAAAGCTAAGGCATTCTACTTTATTCTATGTGTTAAAATAGTTGTCTTTTGTCCCCAAATGTCATTAAGAGTTTGTTCATTTAATCATTTAATCCCTGTTCTGTTTCACAATTTGCACCCTACGTTAATCTCTCAACCCACTCAAACCCACAAAAAAGTTAGTTGCATGTCTTTTTATAGGAGCTCGCAAACAACCACAGACTTTTTTAACAACTGCTTGTAATGTTTACGTCTAGTAGTTTTCCATTTCTTTCTGAATAACCATAGGCATCAATGCAAGACGGCCAGCTTCCAAATGGTCTGCAGCTATTTCTAACCCGCGACTCGGTATGTCGAGGAATTGTGAAGCGCGTTCACTTCCCACAGACCACAGCTCTGTCCCTATGATAATACCATACCTGAAAAGCGTTGAAGTTCTTTGTATCCTTTTGTTTTAAATCTTATGTTGCGCCCCGTGTCATGATATGGGTCAGCCATGCATCAATCTGTGTATGGCGTTTATTTATTGAAAAATAAAAGCAAAAGTATATTTGTGTACAGATATGATTAACAGTGTTGAAGCTGTTGTGGTATTTTTATGAGGAGTCTTCAAATAAACACCTGAAAAGTGTGATAGAACTTACATTAAACCATGCCATTTGTCTTGTAACCTGTCAATATTGTTGTTAAGGATGTCATGAGTGTTAAGCGCGTGACATCATGGTGTAAACGAACAAAGCGACGTCATAAGGACAGTTTAAAGATGGTCGCCCCACTTTTGACATGCACCAAAGATGAGCAGTTTTCTGTTATCCGTTTTTTTTTCTTTTTTAAATCGGTGAAGGGGTGAAACCTATAGAAATTCATCGGCGAATGAAGGTCCAGTATGTTGACGCATGCCTGTCAATCCAGCAAGTGTATGAGTCGAGTAGGAAGTTTCTAAACGACGTGACTTCTGTGACAGACTGTTCTCGACCAAGTTAGGCACACTGAGTAATGATACCAGAGTCGATTTTTTCTACAGGAATCTGCTAAGTGAGGGATAGTTTGGCCACATATTCCCCTGTGTATTCAAGCCTACAAAATGTGATGATTCTATCACATCACAGACCCATGGCAGGAAATTGCTTCGGGACATTTTAAAAGAATAGTCAACGGGAAGGTTGCATGTGAGATAGAATGATACACCCGCTGTGCTGAACAAGGTCGCCAGCCTGTAGTCCCAGTCAGAGGTAATATTAGGGACTTTGAGGAAGGATGACAATAAAAAGAGGATCGACTTCATTGCACCGAGTTTTATCCCATATGTCTTCGCCTCTTTTGCACAGGACGGCCTGCTGAAAGCGTCACATTACGCACAAACTCAGTAGCTCCAGCGACGAGTCCCAGGAGTCTCCAAAAAATTGTAACCATTTCGCCACGAGGGCTCCCCTGAGTAAGTTAGTTGCATATCGTTTACAGGACGTCACAGTCAACCCCCGTATTTTTTGGTTCGTGATCTCCTGGCAAGTTTACGTTCAGTAGTTTGCTATTGCTTTCTGAACGCCCGGCACTCATACCATTGTATGAAGACCAGTGAAAAGGCGGTCTGCTTTCAGATCGGCCACAGCTGTGTTTCGAACGCGGTATGCGGGATTACAAATTCCGTTCGTAAGCCATTCGCCACAGCATTGGCCTTTGAATAAGGGTGACAGTTATTCTAATGCACATTTGTGGCGCACTACGGTTTCAAACTCATCTCCAATCTGCACCGACGTCGCATTTTAGCATAGCGTGACTTTTCAAGGACGGGAACTGAAGTTTCTTGTGCCTGTCAAAAATATGTTTAGTTGTGTCCCTTTGAAACTATTGCCATGTATTCCAAACAGTGCATTCCCTTAGTGCATTTAAGCACAGAAGCTATACGGGTGTATTTTTTATGACTGAGCAGTGTTTGAAAATATCGCCGGTCCAAGATTTGTATTTACCATTATGATGCGTGAACTTTACATAGGGTGAACACAAAAATTGGACCGGCAATATTTTCGAAAACTGCACAGTCATTATAAAAATACACCCTATACAAACTATTATTCACTTCATATGATATATAACTGCATTATGGACCCAAGGTAGGGTTGCCAGACGTCCGGCAAAGAGAGGACATGTCCTCCTTATTAGCCTCGTTTCCTCCGTCAGGCAGGCAAAGCTAAACACTTTTAAATTGTTCGGCTTTTTAAATATTTTATGTTAACATTTTTTTAAATGTATTTTTGTTACAACTTACAATGTATCTGCACTCTACCGCGTGTTTACATTCTGTATTAAAACCCGTTGCTTAATAATATATATTTAATTTTCCTATTTATACCAAATGTGAAACACCAATTATTTGTATAATTTGAATCTAACAGTTGCTCTATTCGGCAACACTAACAATGTTGTAGTCTCTATGTTCAAAATGTTAATGTTATTTCCGGTTCCATGTAGCAGAGACGCCACTTAAAATTGCTTTTTTAATTTGAAATTTTTGCCGTCTATGTTTATGAAAATGGCGTCTACAAAGAGAAAATGCTAATTCTCGAACACTATGAAATATGTTTCCATGCTTCGTTGAAGGACGCAACGAGAATGAGGCAAAGTGTACGATTTGCGATAGTTACTTGTCCGTTGCCAACAAAGGAACTACTGACTTGGAGCGCCATGTTGACAGTAGAGACATAGAAACCTAATCAAAGTGTCCGCGTCATCTAGCACATTGACGCCTTTTTTTCAGCCTAAGTACTCAAATGTGTTGCTGAAAGAGCATGCGGCTGAAGCAAATTTGGTATTTCATACAGTTTGTCATCATCAGTCTTACAACTCGATGACCTGCACAGCTGGTTGATGCACACATTATTTGAAGATTCAGAAATTGCTAAAAATATTGTTTGTGCAAAAACAGATTGAAGCAATAATAAACCGAGTAATTGTCCCCCACACTGTTGATGAATTGGATAAATCTTTAAGTGGTATTTCATGTTTCGGTCTTTCGGCAGTTGCTAGCAATCACGGTTCGCAGAAAATATTTCCGATCATTGTTCAGTACTTTGACTGGAAAGCAGGCGGAATCCAAACTAAGATTCTCGAGTTAGACAACACACCAAATGAAACCTCAGAAACTATATCACAGTATATTTTGAGAACACTCCAAAAACATGAGATACTCTTATTGGCAGCTAGTTTAATAAAATTGTACTGATTGTGGGTTTAATCTGGATTGATTTAAATGAAACATTCAATAAGTCCACCTTTTTGTCTTATTATGTCCTCCTTTGTCCTTCTTTTTGTCTTCTTATGTCCTCCTTTTGATGCCCACGTATCTGGCAACCTTAACTCAAGGAGAGTGGGGGGGGGGGGGGACTGCGTGGTCTCGAGGTATGGTGTCCGCTTCGAGTGCTGGATGTCCCGGGTTCAAGCCCCGGTGGTGACCGGGATTTTTTCTCGTGGACTTCCATTACTAAAATTTCCCCTGGTCTCTGGGTAGTGAGATCGGGCGCCAGTGTGTATTGTTGCGCACGTAAAAAATCCCTTGGCAGTTGGAAATCGAAAAAGAGTAGCCTAACGGCGCTGCCCGGGCAAAATTTCGAGTTAAAAATCTACCCAATGTATTTCATGATCCTCGCCGGTGCTACGGAATTCGTGCACTGAGCTGAGTTTCTCCAGACTCAGGTTTGAGTTAGGAGGAGAACGGAGCACTTATGAGTTGCACTCGTGTGCCGTGATGTTGATCCATCGACTAAACTAAACTAAACTAAACCCAAGGAGATGTAGTGAAATAAATCGTGCAATAAATTGTTTGTGGCTTATGTGTTGATAATATTTCCATGTAGTCAGACGCTTCTGTAATCTTAGTATGTTAACATTTCTTCTTTTCAATGCTTATATAATCTGCATCAGCAGTGCTGTCTCTATGTAAACTGAATGCTTTTATTTATTTTGGAGCCGTATAGTTTAACACCCCCAGGAGGTTCTTTAGACCAATCAGTTCAGTTCAGATCAATCATCATCATTACTCCCCGGGCACCGAGCCGCGTCAGCACCGTGGCTAGAGTGCTTGTATGCCTGCTAGATGATCATCTGGTCTACGCTTCTGTTCAAAGAGAGCGAACGCCAAAGAAGAAAAAAAAAATGCGCTAATCTCCTTCAAGGCGGGGATTTTGCGTTAATTTACCTGGACTCCAAGATCGACCTGGCTTAAAACGGGAATCCGAAATGTTCCTGGGAACTTCATGTCAATGGAGTGGCTTGTTATGATATAACCATGTCAGGGTTCAGCACAGGACTCACGGACCAGCTGAATCTAGACCTTGATTGATAACGTTTCTTCCACAGGTGTGATGTATTTCATTACCAACAGACGCCTGCCAGTACCAGAGGGAAATATATGCCACGTAAAAACAATCACGGAGAGCCGCAGTAACTTAGTGCCTAGACGCTCGCCTGCTGACTCAGTTGTCGTGGGTTCGAATGTTGTCATATTTCTTTAGTATACTCTGACTAAACGTAAGCAGGACAGGTCACGCGTGATACGATGGTTAGTAACCTTGAAGTATACCCTGACACTCACGGTGAGTTGCCAGAGACACAAAGTTTAAAATAGTGATCCGGTTCTCAGTATACTGACGACATTGTTCATGAGGTGTCGTTGGTCATGACAATATAGATCTATCTCTGTCTACGTTGGTACCTGGGGGGGGGGGGGGGGCTGAGTGGTCTCGAGGTATGTTGTCCGCCTCGAGTGCCGGAGGTCCCGGGTTCAAGCCCCGGTGTGAGGGCTGGGATTTTGCACATAGACTTCTAGTAACACAATTTTCCCTGGTCTCTGAGTAGATCGGACGCCCGTGTATGTTTCGCACGTAAAACATCCCATGGCAGTTGGAAATCGAAAAAGAGTAGCCTAACGGCGCTGCCCGGGCAAAATTTCCAGTTAAAAATTTACCCTATCAGGATCCTCGCCGGTGCTACGGAGTTCGTACACTGAGCTGAGATTCTCCGGACTCATGCTTGAGTTAGGAGTAGAACGGGACACTTATGGGTTACACCCGTGTGCCGTGATGTTGATCCGTCGATTAAACTAAACTAAACGTTGGTACCTAAATATGTATGTGATTCCACCTCCGGTGATAGTATGCTAGCTCGTTGTTATCTTGACCAGCGACACTCATTGAGCGATATGGACAGTATCAGGAGGGCCTAATCTATCTTTTATACTTTTTCTGTCTCGGGCAACTAATCATGAGTGACTGGGTATACTTCCTGGTTAGGTAGACAGAGATGAGATGGAGACGGCAAATAGAGATGTTACAACAAGAATGCAATAATATGTAACAGGCGCTGACATAGCAATGGGAGATTGGTGAATATCAAAGGTGAAAGTTGAGAGGATCGACTTCATTTGCATAATACGTGCGCCTTGCACCTTATCCCCAATGTGCCTCTCATCACGTCCCAAATGTGCGCCTTGCACTATATCCCCCATGTGAACCTAGCGCCATATCCCCAATGTGGACCTAACACCATATTCCAAATGTGGACCTAACACCATATTCCAAATGTGGACCTAACACCATATCGGATATATCCCCAATGTGGACATTACACCATATCCCCAATGTGGACCTAGCGCCATATCCCCAATGTGGACTAGCACCAAATTCGCAATGTGGACCTAGCACCATATTCCCAATGTGGACCTAGCACAAATTCCCTGGTGTGGACCTAGCACCAATTCCCCAATGTGGACCTAGCACCAATTCCCCAATGTGGACCTAGCACCAATTGCCCAATGTGGACCTAGCACCAATTCCCCAATGTGGACCTAGCACCATATTCTCAATGTGGACCTAGCACAAATTCCCAAATGTGAATCTAGCACCAATTCCCCAATGTGGACCTAGCACCAATTCCCCAATGTGGACCTAACACCATATCCCCAATGTGGACCTAACACCATATCCCCGATTGTGGATCTAGCACCAATTCCCCAATGTGGACCTAACACCATATCCCCAATGTGGACCTTACACCATATTCCCAATATGGACCTAGCGCTATATCCTAAATGTGGACCTAGAACCATATCCCCAATGTGGACCTAGAACCATATCCCCAATGTGGACCTATCACCAATTCCCCAATGTGGACCTAGCACCAATTCCCCAATGTGGACCTAACACCAATTCCCCAATCTCCTATGTACTATGATGGTATAGAAACGGGGTCCTTTACCTAGCACCTTATGTATTCAAAGATGCACACAAGGACATTCCTTTACATAAAACCTTATGTAAACAAACGTGCATTACAAGGAAACCGGCGGAAATGTTCACTATAGCCCGTGGGTATATACGCGACAAATGGGTTCACATCGGTGTGAGTCAGCGAACCCGGTACGGCGCAGCTGTTCCTAGTCTCTGCCTGCAGCTGCAATCAGCGTCTTCTGAGTGATACCATAGCCCTGTAAGTTTGGCCAAAGCGCAGTTAATCCCTCCAGCATGAAACAAGAACAAGTAATTGTGTGGTACGTGATATTGTTGTCTGGGGGAGAAATAGAAATTGTGAGTTCGGAAACTTGGCGCTCTGGGCATTGTATGGGCAGCTCTTGTTACATGGGTGTATACGGGTCTTGGTATATGTGGATGTGAGTGCACAGAACTGAAACGGCCCACACACTTTCTTTCTTTCTTTCTTTCTTTCTTTCTTTCTTTCTTTCTTTCTTTCTTTCTTTCTTTCTTTCTTTCTGGCTGGCTGGCTGGCTGGCTGGCTGGCTGGCTGGCTGGCTGGCTGGCTGGCTGGCTGGCTGGCTGGCTGGCTGGCTGGCTGGCTGGCTGGCTGGCTGGCTGGCTGTCTGTCTGTCTGTCTGTCTGTCTGTCTGTCTGTCTGTCTTTCTTTCTTCGTCGCAGTCCGTGCAAACGCAGGTCTACTTGGGTTCCCAATCCAGGGGTATCCAAAGCCCTCGATCTCTATATCGACAAAACTCTTTTCGACATTCAAAAATTAAAATTCAAGCCACTACGGCACTCCAACCTTTCAGTGGAGGAACAACAGGCGCTCACACAGTTGAAACGTCGTGATGACATTGTTATCAAGTCTGCCGACAAGGGAGGGGCGTTAGTGGTTTGGAGAAAAGACTTGTATATACAGGAAGGTAACAAGCAACTTGGGGATACAAATTTCTACAGACAACGGCAACAAAATGGGACGGTCAGTAACAACACCCAGGTCAAGAGCGTGACTAAGGCCATCATCGGGCAAGGTCTGTTACCCAGCTCTGCCACCTCGCTGATCATCCACGATAGCTGCTTGGGCAAACCCACCTTGTACATGCTGCCTAAGACACGCAAGCCAGGAAACCCAGGCAGACCTATAGTCTCGGCCTGCTCTTGTCCATCCATCCATCCATCATGTGCCATGCCGGTAAGCGTGGGCGGTCATGTTCTGC
>OY992885.1:19871532-19931532 GCA_963921405.1 Cepaea hortensis | reverse complement strand
GGTACCGTAGGCTGGCAGATTTATGGCAGTGGGAACTTGCTTGAGCTGAGAAATCTAATACAAGGACTATGAACTCAGAAACAAGGTCGTAGCGGGGTGGAGAGAGTTAGATTGATAATAAGATGCAAATTAAACATGCAGATAAGCCCAGCTGCGTGCTGTATGCTGATTGGGTAGCCCTTCACGACAAGGAGAGAGCATGGCCACGTGATTCCAGAAAGGCGCCAACTCGAGAAGTAATATATACTTGAGGATCCAGTCAGTAGAAGAAGAGTCGAGCAGGAGAGAGGACAGTTGATAGTGGACTCCGGGAGTGGCGGGGGTCTGTGCCCTATTGGGGTAGCCCAGGGAACATAGTAACAGGACTTCAGAAATTGTGGCTAATCCGTGCCCAAGTCTGTATAGTATCTGTAGGAGGAGGAAGTGAAGGAAGACGGACAAGCGCCCATGCTAGAGCTCGTCTGAATCACTGATAGGAGTGGGAACGACTAAGGATCTGTGAACGGAACCTACCCAAGGCAGATAAGCCAAAGAAGGGAAAGACACGCAGAGTCCGAGGGTTGTTAAAGTGCAAGAAAGCCACTTGAGTTAAGAGGACCGCCAGCCAAGGAGACCGCTCGCGAGTGGCAGTAAATGGCTAAACGTCAAATAGGACGACAATAGCCAGGGACACTGCGGTTGGAACCACACAGGAGACTAATGTCAAATACAACTGGAAACCGGTGGTGGGATCCACGGCAAACGAGGTTGAAGAGAGCAATCGTATTTCAAATATGGGACCCAGATGATCAACGGGACGGCAGAAGTAGAATGTAAGTTGACATAAGACTTAGACCTAATTAGTTTAATTGTATATTATAATCAGGTATCTTAGTTTAGAACGCTATAGCAAACTACCATAGGTAAGCTTACCAAATAATTATGAGCAGTCGACCAAGGATCAGGACTGAATGCGTCGTCCTGCATATGACCTATATTTAAATGGCCGAAATAGAGTGATGGGAGTCATATTAATCGGTTAGATAAGCAGAGTGTAGATAAACTATATATGTTCATGTAAACTGAGCAATTAGCCTACAAGATTAATGAGAACTAGGCGAGTGCAACTGCATGTAAATACGAAGAGATGGCAGTATTGCAAGAATATAAACACAGCGACCAAACACAGCAGACGGCAGAAGAAGATAGCAAGGCACTCGCGATCACTAGGTCAACCAGACAATAGGGGAAGGTGAGATCGTTGGCCAGAGACGGTACGGGCACAGGAAGGAATGTTGTCTTTTGTTCGCTGGACATAGGTGAAAGGAGGTCGCGCTTCTGCTGTTGTGTAGTTGAGTTGGCCTGGCGTGGTACAGGCAACGAGTTCAAATCTTCGGGTAAATGGTTAAATACTTAATGTTGGCAGTAGGCGGCGCGTCGGGAAATAGGCGATAATAATGTTAGTTAAATATATATAAAAGATAAATTACTGTGTTTAAAATACTGTTGTTAATTTATGTTATGGCTAAGATATATTAATACTAGCATAGATAGGGAAGCAATAGCTGTTAAGGACTTTGTAGGTAGTGAAAGACTAAGGTTGATTGTGACATAAAACTCACGGGTATTGTTTTATAATGTTTCAGGCATTGCCTGGGTAAAATGGAGTTGCCCAAGCATACCGGGCATACTTGACTAAACAGATATTCATCTGAACAAAATAATCCCTGGGTATATGGATTGATGGGTCAATCTATGGATCAATGGGTATTTGGGATGAATATATGGACCACTAATAAGCCTACGGAAAGATAGTTACGAAACAAAGGCCGGTGTAATTCCTAGCTTTAGTCTTTTACTTCATGCGGTTAATAGGTGATCATAAGTGGTATCCCCCTAACACCCAGTTGCACAGGCTGTTACACTATCTATCTCTCCCTGGTGAGGTAATGCAGCATCGTATTATTACAGTTCAATATGCATTATGTGTCTGCAATGCATGTACTGATTACTCTTTGCGATTATGTTGTAGATTGTCACTCTGTTACTGTTCAGAAGGAAATAAATATATGATTGAGTTGTCTTTTATTTCGACTTGTCAGTCTGAAGTAATATAAGTAGAGTAGCTTAGAGACCTTGTGAGGCTGTACATCTCTTCTATAACCTAATAACATACACCACGAGACATTGATGGTGCAATAGTAATTAACTATTGTTCTCACGCGGAGACACGAACCTAAATCTTTCATATCCCATACTCTCGTCCTTTTTCTCCTTCTCTCTCTCTCTCTCTCTCTCTCCCCCTCTTTCCTTATTATCAAAGGTAGTGTGTAGTAGGCAGAGTTCGACTGAGGAACGAACTTTTAGGCTTCACACTATTTATATCGTTTCCCTCCTCATTCTTTTCTTTCTCTTCTCTCTCTCCTCCCTCCCTCCTCTCTCTCTCTTCTTCCTCTTCTTTTCTAGCTGTAACACATTGTTCACTTGGGGCAGTGAGGAGCATTTTGTGATATTCACTGGCACAGGAACGGAGCAATATGGGGACGACCCGTTGCCGTGAAGTTGGAAACGCTGAAGAAGAAGAAGATAGGCACACTGTCTGTCTGTCTGTCCGTCCGTCCGTCCGTCCGTCCGTCCGTCCGTCCGTCCGTCCGTCCGTCCGTCTGTCTGTCTGTCTGTCTGTCTGTCTGTCTGTCTGTCTGTCTGTCGTTCTTTCGTTCTTTCTTTCTTTCGTTCTTTCTTTCTTTCATTCTTTCTTTCGTTCTTTCGTTCTTTCTTTCGTTCTTTCGTTCTTTCTTTCTTTCTTTCTTTCTTTCTTTCTTTCTTTCTTTCTTTCTTTCTTTCTTTCGTTCTTTCTTTCGTTCTTTCGTTCTTTCTTTCGTTCTTTCTTTCGTTCTTTCTTTCGTTCTTTCTTTCGTTCGCTTTCTTCGTTACAGTCAAAAGTGTGGAATCACTGACTGCTGGAAATGCTAGTAGCTTATGGAATTGAAGAAATCGTTCTCTCGCTCACAGCACTCTACAGTTTAAAGAGAGCATTGAATGCACCTGTGTGTCTTTCTGCAGGCCGTCGTGTACAAGGCAATGAAAGACAAGCGAGTATACTTTGCTTTTAAAAGGTGAAGATTCAGACTCGAGGCTCTGTCTAACGTTCTGTTCTTCCTTCAGCCGTTAGCTTGTGTGTGATCAATCAGTTGGTTCATCCATCCATCCATCCATCAATCCATCTATCAATCCATCCATCCATCTATCTATTCTATCCATTAATCCATGCACGTACGTATGCTGACAGAAAGGCTTATATACATACACACACACACGTATGTAGGCATACGCACATACATAAATACGCGCAGACAGACAAGAAGATCGACAGACACACACTCATACCGCCGACTGGCAGGCAGACAGACATTCATACATAGAAGTGCCTTTTTTATAATTTAACTTGACATTCGTTCGATAAAATAAATTTGACGTCACGTCCGCTACAGGAAGTTAACCACGAGCATGGCAATGAATAGGATAAGTAAAAGTCAATGGAGGTTAAAGGGGGAACCCCCACAAGCAGACACCGCCTGGCTGATAGATATTGACGTAGGCAGTCAGTTAAAAATAGAGAACACAATCCGTGATTGCCTGATTGGATCAATACCACTTATGTTTGACACAAACCCAACACATGGGATGATGCCGTGTTTCCGTTGATATATTTTAATTTCCTCCTCTTGTTATTAGAGTGGTCGAGTGGTTGGTCTGCATCCATTCAGGGATTTGTTCAGACCAGTAGATCTCTGGGGTCTACCCATCTTCGTTTGTTGATTGGTTTTGAGCAAATCTTCTTGAAGACTGAGTTTTAACTCTTTAAGACTGGTCCATTGGTGTTCATGTCGTTTGAGTTGTGAAAAGGCGCGTGGGTGTATCGGAGTACTCGCCTGCTGTTTATGCTTCACCTCGACACCGCAAGGTATAAGAGGAACAAGATGAGATGATGATGATGATGATGATGACGAGGATTTATCGGAGTGAGGTTGGCGTAGAGACTTTGCTCCCGATCCAGTACAAGCCTTCTTCCCCTCTCCAAGCGCGGTGTGTGATGGTGTGTGTGTGTGTGTGTGTGTGTGTGTGTGTGTGTGTGTGTGTGTGTGTACACACACAAAACTGGTACTGCAAGTTTACCTATTTAAACCGTAGACAGGTGATGTTTCAGCACGGCACATGATCATGCTGGGTGAGATTAGGTCTAGGTTGGTGTTTAATCAATAGGTTGTGAGTACATTCAAACCTCGGTTTTCATCTATAATCCGTCCGAAAACAATCGGCGAAATCCGAAACCGACGAAAACCGAGGCAATTATTTCCATACGAATCAGTGTAAATCCAATTAATTCGTTCAAGACACTCCAAAATACATACCAAAAACATTTTATGGAGAATAAATATAGTGTTTAATTCTATGCCAGTGCGCCTGTTGAATTTTTCAAACTATCCTCTGCTAGCCTTAAAATCACTAAGTATACTAGCACTCGACCCATGCATTTTCTTAATGAGATCGGCATACAACAGTATAGCCTTTTCACATACGATTGTCTCCGAAACAGAATCGCCATCTGTTTTTGATTTATCCACATTAAAAATAACTATTCGACATCTTCAAGTGCTTGCGATCTCTGTTTTGTTAGCACATTCACGCCTTTCGCTACATTAGCCTCCATTATTGTTTTCTTTTTCGTCACAATGGAAATTATCATGGATGGCGAATTCCCGTACATGCGGCCAATTTAAGCAATTGTAATGCCGCTCTCGTATTTTATTATTAGCAAGTGATGCTCGCACAACGAAAAACAACGCCAAATTGAGCAGAGGAACGCGTGGGTCCCTTTGTTTTCGCAAAATTAGCAGCGATGTCACGTGGGCACGTCGACGTAATCCGAGGCAATCGACGAAAACTGATACAATTGTTGCGCGGAAAAAATCGACGAAAACGGAAACCGACGAAAACCGAAGGCAACGAAAACAGAGGTTAGACTGTTTTTTATTATAAGGACTAGATTTGTGATGTTTCCCCAACGGGGTTTAAGTATTTCCTTATAATGTCTAGGTTTGTGATGTTTCCCCAACGGGGTAAGTATTTCAGTATAAGGTCTAAGTTTGTGATGTTTCCTGAACGGGTTTTAAGTATTGCAGTCAAGGACCCAGTATTGAACTCCTGTCACTATGCTAATAATTGTCGACCCCAAATTGTCTTCTTGTGACAAATGCTTGTAAGTATGGTCCCCAACTACAGACCATCCGTCCTATAAGAGATTAAATTATATGGATCTATAATAGGATTGTCAATAGCCTGGGGGTTCCACTGAGTGTCATACAAATTGCGAACTCATTCTCTTAAGTGTCAGACTGTAATAGCTAACAGACAATAGTGTGCATTGACAACATTGCAACATGTCAGACATTCAAAGTTGGCCCGTTGTCAACATCTGTGATTACACATTGATTTTATGGCTACTTAAATATGACAGATTGTGAAATGCATGGCTTTGAACCCCAGTTTTCGTAAACATTATGTAAAACTGTTCTGCCTTGTTCTACCTGTTAGGTTTAAAATAAAAATGGGTCTGTAATCCAATTTCCATACCGTTGTAACATTATGAGGTTATTTTGCTGATGTCACATTTCTCGACCAAACGACACTGAATGCTCTATATTACGCTAGCCATCGTGTCTCTCAGACAGTTTTCTACTATCATTGTTCGAGACTAGCTGGACACTAGCTCAAGCCTGGTGCCATGTGATCACGAAAAACAGCATAGCTTGAAGAATCGAACGCATGATCATCAGATTGGCAGACTAGTGCACTAACGGCAACTCTGCTGTATCCCCCAATCACCTGGGCAACGTTGGTTATATTTGCGTCTTATATGTGGGTGTTGTATATGGTGACTGGTGACTTTCGCTTCTTATAGTTTCGTTCCATGGCTTTTGGGTGTGCTGAGTTATCCATTTTTAAAAACTCGTCTCCAGCATCTCTCGTAATGTTCAAAGTGTAGTCAGTCGACTGTAGTTGGTTACTTGACAGTTTGCTGTTCACATACAGGAATGGGAAGATTGTTGTTTTAGATACTGGGGTTGGTTGGTTGCTGTTTTAGATACAGGGATAGGAAGATTGCTGTTTTAGATAGAGGGATTGGCAGGTTAGTGTTTTAGATACATGTGTAGGCGGGTTGCTGTTTTAGATACAGGGATTGATAGGTTGCTGTTTTAGATACATGGATAGGCGGGTTGCTGTTTTAGATACAGGGATTGGTGGGTTGCTGTTTTAGATACAGGGATTGATAGGTTGCTGTTTTAGATACAAGGATTGGCAGGTTGCTGTTTTAGATACAAGGATTGGCGGGTTGCTGTTTTAGATACAGGGATTGACAGGTTGCTGTTTTAGATACAGGGATGGGCGGGTTGCTGTTTTAGATACTGGGATTGGCGGGTTGCTGTTTTAGATACAGGGATTGGCAGTTTGCTGTTTTAGATACAAGGATTGGCAGGTTGCTGTTTTAGATACAGGGATTGACAGGTTGCTGTTTTAGATACAGGGATGGGCGGGTTGCTGTTTTAGATAAGGGATACATGGATGGGCAGGTTGCTGTTTTAGATACATGGATTGACAGGTTGCTGTTTTAGATACAGGGATGGGCAGTTTGCTATTTTAGATACATGGATTGACAGGTTGCTGTTTTAGATACAGGGATGGGCGGGTTGCTGTTTTAGATACACGGATGGGCGGGTTGCTGTTTGAGATACTGGGGTTAACAGATTGCTGTTTTAGGTACAGGGATTGGAAGTTTACTGTTTTAAATACAGGGATTGGTAGGTTGCTGTTTTAGATACTGAGATTGACCGGTTGCTGTTTTAGATACATGGATTGGTAGGTTGCTGTGTTAGATACAGGGATTGACAGGTTGCTGTTCACATACGGGAATTGACAGGTTGTTTTTCACATACTGGGATTGACTGGTTGCTGTTCAGGTAAGGGTCTTGGCAGGCTGCTGTTCAGACAGGGCGATACCGTTTTCACACTATCATCTCCTGCATTTATTTAATTCAGTGGTTCTCAACCTTTTTTGGTCCATGCCTCCCTTTACCATATGTTTAGAACGTCATCCCTTCCCCCTTTTCGAATTTCCTCCCTATAAATCCCCCCTCCCCCACCCTTACACAGTATACCTACAAATGGAAGCTAAATTTAATAACACATACTAGAACAAGTCTAGACATCTACATAAAACGTGATTTACAGGTCTACTTACGTTATAAAACGAATTTCATTAGGGTGAGAAGTACAGAACCGTAACATTTAGAGGGAAAAACAATATCAAGTAACTGGTTCTTGTATTAATGCGATCTTGAAATAATCTTAATTTCCAGGGGAGGAGGAGGGGGGGGGGGGGGTTGGGTGGATTCCCCACCGGTTGAGAACCACTGATTTAATTTAAGTGTTGAGTTGTATACTCTAGTAGAGCATGAACAACTCGGGTGTACTGATGTCCAGGTGTGCAACCATGTGGGCAAACATCACTCTCATTAACGAATCTGGCTTGAATTGCAGAAAGGCTATAGAAATAGACTGAGTAAATCAACACAAACGGAAATTGTCAGCTCTATAATTATACATTCACAAGTTTCGAAATGAATGTTGCGGCCAGAAAGTCTTCGTCAGCACGCACGTACGCACACGCTCGCGCGCGCACACACACACAACGAACGCACTTATACAGCTTAATAAGAAAATTACCTACAAGTCACATTGCCGATGTCCTGGAATCGTTGGATTCCTTCCTAGGGAACAAAGTTCTATCCGTTCTTTTTGTACCCCAGGAGTGGGCGATTCTAGGATCACAGCTAAGCGATGTTGCTGTAATTATTTTCACGTTGTTGTATCGGTCTTGTTGTTGTTGTTTGTTTATTTTTGAGTGCTGACGAAGATTTTATAGCCGCAACGCCCATTTCGTCACTTGTGATTGTTCTTATAAGATTGATCAACTTTAATTTTTGTTAATTTACTCTAATTACTGATGCCACTGGGTGCTGATTGTCTACGATTAGGAAAGAGGTTAAGAATGTTTTAATCTCAAACTATGCAGTGTCTGTAGTCCTCATCACAGCGGAGATTGCGAACCTCAGGAGGAGGTGACACTTCACTTCATTCCAAGTGTGTAATCTAGTCGGACGTTGGAGGGTCCTCACTTGCCTTCTCCATCTTCTGTTAGCTAGGGAGTGCCGGCAAATCTCATCAGTGCGAACCTCCAAGGAAGGTGAAAAGCATTCACCTTATACCAATGCCGTTTGTAATCTGTTCGAAGGTGCTAACGTCGCTCATCATCTTATGTTAGCTGGGGAATCCGTCTTCGAGAGAGAGCCACCCTGAGCCTTTCGAGGCAGCGATAGCCTACATCGATTATTCCGTAATTAAAGGCATTGATATAACCTTCTCTTGTTTCTGTTAGGAAATTGTGTCTTGTAATTTCCATGGCTATAACCACTGGTTCTCAAACTGTCCAGGCTGCTGCCGTCTAGCCTCCTTGACCACGTCTGTAGCCTTCTTCTTCTTCTTCTTCTTCTTCTTCTTCTTCTTCTTCTTCTTCTTCTTCTTCTTCTTCTTCTTCTTCTTCTTCTTCTTCTTCTTCTTCTTCTTCTTCTTCTTCTTCTTCTTCTTCTTCTTCTTCTTCTTCTTCTTCTTCTTCTTCTTCTTCTTCTTCTTCTTCTTCTTCTTCTTCTTCTTCTTCTTCTTCTTCTTCCTTTAATGCATAGACACTCAGCCAACTGACGTCAAGTCCTTTGTTTAGGTAACCAGTGTTGCACCAACCTTCCTTAGTAATCCTATCATCATGCATGGAAGGCTACAGCGATACTATTATTTGCTTCCATTCGGGGCTCCATTAACACTTAGGCGTTCCCATAGATGCCTGCTCACTAAAACACACAGCTTACCTAATATTAAGTGTAAACCACCAATTATTTATCGCTCATATAGAAAACGACTGTTCCATTTGCCAGTAAGATGGGAAGTCAAAGTGTTTAATCTGCAGCCACATGTTCCTACCCAACTATGCTGAGTTTGACTTTATGCACTTTAATATACCCCCGCAAGATTATACTCCTCTGATTCCAGTTACTCCTCTAACTCTGTAACCAGACATTCTTCAATTCAAGGTTGTTATTTGAAGTCAAATGAAAATCGAATATGGCACCACTGCTTCCAGATCTGTTGGAGCGGCGCCCGCTTTCGTAACAACTGTTGTAGACTTTAAAAAAAAATCTGTTTGGCATTAATATCTATTGTCCTCTGATCTCTTACCGGTCAGCTTGGCATATGTTGGCTATATAGTCAGGATGCTACAAGGAGAGACACATCCAAATAGTCTAAAACATTGCCTAAAATGCTGGGCAACCAAAACCACGTAGATATGAAAGACAAGGAGAAACCACCACATTGTCTCTGAAGATTAATGCCATGGAGTTGTCATAAAAAACACTGCCGGCAAATACGCGATCTTGGACGTACCAGATGGTGGGATGGAATGATCACGAAGCTCCATGACCAGCCCAGTGTTTAACATGGTGATGCTCTGATCGCTGCCTTCCTCCAGTACCTCTGTGAGTGCCAGTCAATGCAAGCCAATTTATTTCTCACGCTGTTTATCCATTGTGGTCCCTGGGTATATATACGTCTCTCGACGGACGCCAGCAGTGGTAAATAACGACATAATGATACGTCATGATGCCTCTCTAAAGGAAATAACATCATAATGATACTTATATATTCTCTTGCACTAGGGTAAGGCTTTTACTCCCCCAACTGCACTGATCCACCCAAAGCCATTGGCACAATGTGGGGTGTCGGGTTTGGTGAGCTCCGCCCAACTGTCATACAATAGCTCAGCCATATATGACTAAGACCTGACTCACTAAAGGAAATAACGTCATAATGGTACGTCCAAATGCCTCGCTAAAGAAAATGTCACAATGATGTATCTAAATACCTCTGTAAAGGAAATAACGTCGTAATGATACGTCCAAATGCCTCGCTAATGAAAATGTCACAATGATGCATCTAAATACCTCTGTAAAGGAAATAACGTCATAATGATAATTACAAACGTACAAACGCCTCTATGAGAAAAACAGTTTACTGCCACCCTTTGAGGCTATCTAACTGATTGCTCAGTTGTTATCGGGGCCCATAAGGGAAGCAGCGAATAGTGACATTGTAACCTGCGGTGCATGTCGCATGAGGCGGCTTGGGGGGGGGGGGGGGGGGGGTTAGCGTGAGGTTACTGACCCTGATAGCTCACTTGGTAGAGCGCAGGACTAGATGACATGAAGCGATCCTTAGGTCACCGGTTCGCGGAAATATTTTAACGCAAAATGGTCACACGTTAAAGCTGGCAGAAGCAACCGCCATTCGTACACAGAAACCAACTATGTGTAACCAAAAAGACTTGATAGTTAGTTTAAAATTACCGTGGTAGATAATTCAGATTGCTGTGTGAATATGTGTGTTGTATATTTCAGCTTAAAGGATTGATCTAATTACTTTAGTTTATGTTGTTTGATTTATGCAGTATGTACCTGATGAGATGCACCGAAATATGCCAGACAATAAATCCTCCAATCTATTGTTTATGTCTTCCTTAATCAAATTCTATTTCAAAATAAACTATTTTTTAAATTGTTTTTTTTTATACGTTGTACAATGTATATGTACAATTTTTTCCTCAAAATGTTTACAATTTTTGTGAGAATGCTCACGACAATCGTCAGTGTATGTGTGTGTAAAGTGTGGGAGTTTGTTCATACTAGTTTAAGTGATTATGTGAGGCATCATGTATGTGTCTAGATGTGAGCAAGTATGTGTGGGGGGCATATGTGTGCGGGGGATTTGTGTATAGGGGATGTATGTGTGGAGGGAGTGTGTGTAAGGGGATGTGTGTGGGGTTGGGGGATGTATGTGTGGGTAGGGAGATGTGTGTGGGTGGGGGATGTGTGTGTGGGTGGGGGATGCGGGTGTGAGTGGGGGATGCGGGTGTGAGTGAGGGATGTGCCGGTGGCTGGGGGATATGGGTGGGGAGATGTGTGGGGGTTGTTTAGTGAGTGGGGGAGATGTGTGGGGGATGTTTAGTGAGTGGGGGATATGTGTGGGTGAGGGATGTGGGTGGGGGTGTTTGGGTGGATGGTAGGAAGTGTGTGGATGTTGGTTGGTCGGGGGTTATGTGGGTGCGGGGTGTGTTGATTGGCTGGTGTGTGTGTGTGTGGGTGGGGGATGAGTGTTTGGCTGGGTGGTTGGAGGTGTGTGGATATGGGTGGTTGGGTGTGTGTGGGCTGGGGGATGGGTGTGTTTGTGGGGTGATGTGTTTTAATAGGGAAGGTAGGGTTGGTGAGTGTTTGGGTGGGGGTGTGTGTGGGGTTATGTGTGGGTGGGTGGGGGGTGTGTATGGTTGGGCGAGGATGTGTTTTGGTGGGTGGGGTGGGTATGTAGGAGGGTAGGGTGTGTGTGGGTGGGGATTGTGTGGGTGGATGGATGGAGGGTGTGTGTGTATGGGTGGGTGATATGTGTTGGTGGTTGAGGTGTGTGTCTCATAACATTGTAATATGCATTGTTTATGTTAACATCATTTATTTGACAGTGTATTTTCCTATGTGAATGTATCATGCACTATTGATGAATGAAAGATGATTGGAGGGGCCGAATGCGTGCCCAATTTGTAACCCTTTTAAAATAAAGTTGAATTGAAAAAAAAAAAAATTCTCAGCGGGCAAACATTGTTTTGGGTTGATATTTATGTAGACTATGTTCTATCCTACAGGACAACACCGGAAGAGTGCCGTTGAGCTCCTGGCAGCCAGCAAAGCCCAGTTCTACAACATCAGGGCATCAGTATCTCTGGATAACCATCAAGATCTGGCCGTGTCGTTTGGGCAGCATGAGAGGTACGTCCCATTTGCAAGTCTCTTCTTAATAGGGTCACGGAAGCCATTCCGAATTCGTTCCGTTTGTGAGATAGTCGATAATCGATACTTGTTAAATTGGGTAATTTCGACAAGCAGAAAATGGCAGATTTAATGGTATCGACCCAAGGGACACGTGTAATCGGCCCGGGTTATTTCTTTTCCTCTAATAAAACGGCAACAGGAGAATTACATTGGTTGCCATTGATTGGCACCTATAGAATGGCGCGGTGATCGTATTAATAAGCTGCCTAGACACTGGATCGAGTTCCATCCACTGTTGTGACATGCATTCTTTCAGGCCAGTAGTGTTCTGGGTCCACACAGTCTTGTACAATGGGCATGGAATGATTTTCAGAATTTCCTGGGGAAAATCATTTATTGGAATATGGCGACGAAGAGAACTGGTAACTCAATCTTATTATGGTGTAGCATAGCATATAAGGGGGGGGGGGGGGGGGGGCTAAGTGGTCTCGAGGTATGGTGTCCACCTTGTGTGCTGGAGGTCCCGGGTTCAAGCCACGGTAAGGGCCGGGATTTTTTCACGTGGACATCTAGTAACAAAAATGTCCCCTGGTCTCTGGGTAGTGACATCAGACGTCCGTCTGTATTGTTGCGCGCGTGAAAAATCTCATGGCAGTTGGAAATCGAAAAAGAGTAGCCTAACGGCGCTGCCCGGGCAACATTTCGAGTTAGAAATCTACCCAATGTATTTCAGGATCCTCGTTGGTGCTCCGGAGTTCGTGCACTGAGCTGAGATTCTCCGGACTCAGGCTTTGGTTAGGAGTAGAACGGAGCACTTATGGGTTACACCCGTGTGCCGTGATGTTGATCCGTTGACTAAACTAAACTATATAAAAAGTAAAGTGTGTCCAAATACATTTGTTCCTGCAATTTATCTTGGTCACTTGAGCTTAGAAAAAGGGTTCTTAAGAGTTATATAAAGCCAATCATGATGTACGGGAGCGAATCATGACAAGTTAGTGAGGAATTATGTGGACTATGAGGAGGTGTAGATCTAAAGAAAATAAGTAGAACATCCTTGACGGATTGAAAGCGCTATGAAGATATCTCCAAAGAAGTTAAAAATGGGGGTGGGGGGAGGAGAAGCAGGGAAAGACTAAGATAATAAAAAAAAAGGATGTACATTTGAAATCATGGTATGGTGGAACATCTTTAACAGAAATTATTGGCAGTACACAAGACGTACGGCTGTGGGATCATCACTCCTATGATAAGGGGGGGGGGGGGGGGGGGGAACCCAAATAAAATTCAATTTTAATTTTAAAATAAAAGTAAATTTCTTGTAAACAAAAAAATTACTAAAGATTTCCGTGGAGAGGAGCAATATAATGAGTCTAAAGACTATTTTTCTAAGCCCTACCCTGTAGGGCACACATCACCAAATTATGAGTGGTAATGATCTCTGGTAATACATTATACAGATCAGTGGTTCTCAACCGGTGGGTAATTTTTGGGTTTCGGGGATGGTGGGAGAAATCAAGATTATTTCAAGATCGCGTTAATACAAGAACTTATTACGTGACATTGTTTTTCCCTTCCCATCACAACAGCAAAACATGATGGCGTTGACTGCAACGCCCTGTAAAGGATATACAACTTGTTTTTTTGTTTTTTTTTAAATTTTATTAATACAAGGGAAATAATTGCATCTAGGTTGAAGTCATATTTCGGCTCTAGTAATCAAGGGGAACAATTATAGAATTCACTATATTTGTACTGACAGCTATATTGCAAGAGAAGTATATGTTTATTCCTATAACAATTTTATTCATATCTTTTATGGTATCAATTGAATGTTACCATAATAAAAGCTATACACAATTATGAATGCTGTTTGAAATTGTAGACACTAAATTGTGGTATAATAAATATTGTTTAGTAAATTATTTATTTCTGTATATGGTAGGCTGAATCTGTCTAAACAACATTTGGAATTGCTCTAGTTTCTCTTCACAACGTATAAATCTTTCGCCTATCCTCGTTTAAGTCATTTGAGTTCTCGCGATTCATATGCTTGAGCACTGCAGAAACAGATGAGAGGACCCAGAGACGGTCATCTCGTATTTATGGTAAACAGCATAAACCAGAGTTTAGACTTCCTTCCCGAGACAAAATTTGGAATGATATTTCATCTGTCCCAACCATTTTTTTTTTTTATAGCATATCCTTTACAGGACTTAGCTGTCAACAGCAGCATCTTTCAGCTGTCTGTTGATCTCTTGGCAAGATTACGCTCAGTAGTTTGCCATTGCTTTCTGAGCGGCCGGCTCAGTATCCCGCAAGTCACGAGCGGGGGTCGAACCGCCTCAGCTCTCGCTCCGCTACGAGACTCTGCGTGATAAACGGGATTACAGAGAGAAAGTGTTGTAGCCCCTCAGCCAGAGAGACCGGCGTCCCAACCATACCAAACCTAAAAAGGCTTACGCCTAAAAAAAATCTGTGAATAATTTCACTAAAGTGAGAAACAGCACAGAATTAAAAACTACCACAGACAGCTTCACATACCATCCAGTTCAAGTGATGAAGAAGGTCAGCTTGATGGATCATGCAGAGAGAAACTGCAGACTACTGACGGTTTACTGAAGGACCAAGACAAAGCGGACAGTGTTGCAGTAACAGATGCAACTAGAAGTGAGCTTATTGGTGACAGCAAACTTGATCCAGATCACACAGCTACAACAGAAGCTGCCGACTCAGAGGACAGTGATGCTGACCATGTAATTTCACCTAGTAAAAATGCACATTTAAGAAATCGTTCAGTTCTACATAGTGATGATGACAGTACAGAAAATAATAATAACGATGGTGACAGTCAGAGTGACAATGATAGTCACTCAGAATCCTCAGAGAATGATTCTCCACTTGAAAGTAGGAGACATACCTTACAGAAACAAAAACTGAAACAAACCAACATGTTTCAGAAATTGAGAGATGCGCAGGCTAAAAGAAAGAGGAGTGTTCCTAAAACTTGAACAGGTGTTTATGTTTTCATGGGATCCTTAAAGAGTCCTCATTTAATTGTGTGTGTATATTTAAATACAATGTATATATACTGATTCTATCCAATAAACAACAATCGTCAAAAAAAAAAAAAAAAAATCCTCATTTGATTCCTCGTGTTTCAGTTTGGCGAAACATAACGTAGGGTCAGGGACAGCCATTCTGCAAACTTCCGACATGTGGACTATTTTTAGAACAGACCGCGACGAACAAGGTAGAATTTCCACAGTTCAAGTTAGAAACGACACACACTCCTTTACCATTGTGAACATACACGCACCACCAAATTACAATTATCAACCTCTATTTTACGAATTAGACGACTTGTTGACACAGACATACAGGGGACAGAATATAGTTATTGCCGGAGATTACAACTGCGTTCTTGACGATTTAGACGTGGTGGGAGGAGAGGTGAGAACGCAGCTGAGGAGATCCGACAGGGACAGCTTACACCAACTAGATACACTACGGAACATCATCGATACACACAACCTCACAGACGCATTCAGGCATACACACCCCGACAGTAGAGAAACGACATACACAAACAAAACACACAACAGATCATCTAGATTAGACCGGATTTACACACCCGCAACACACAACATCATACAAACCAAACACCTACCGGAAACATTACAATACACAGACCACAAAGGTATACTAGTACACATCAGCACAAACACGCAGCCAAACAAAAGGTCACCTCGCTGGAAGTTCAATAATTCACTTTTGGAACACTCAGAATATGTAAAATATATGACACAGCTCATACACACGTACACAGACAATATACCGACTGAGAACATCACACAATACTGGGACTTATTGAAAAACACCATACGAAGCAGAACACAACATCTAGCAACCATGATCCACAAAGACAGACTAAGACAGGAGCGCATCATACAGACAGCCATACGACTAACAAAACAAACAGACAGAGATGCACATCACTTACACATACTAGAAGCACAACTAGAAGAACACCAACAACACAGATATCTGGGTGCTCTTCTCAGAACAAAGCTCAACACAATTACACAAACAGCTACGAGGCAATATTTAGCAATGGGACAGAGCGTACAACGTAACAGACAAATAAGCAAAATATCAGACATGCAAGGAAACATGCAGACAGAAACACCACACATAGAGACTGCTTTCCAACAACACTACACACAACTATTCACAGCAGAGACAGTCGACACACAGATGCAAGACAACTTCTTACGGTACACAAAGAAATTAACTGACACAGACAGAGACACACTGGACACAGAACTGACACTGACAGACATAACACAGGCACTAAGCACACTAAACAAAGACAAAACTCCAGGACCAGACGGTTTGACAGTAGAATTCTACCAACACTTCTTCCCTATTCTAGGCAATCTTCTCCTCAAAGTCTATCAGGAAGCCTTTGACAAAAAAAATCTTCCGGACAGCTGCAACATGTCTTACATTACACTCATATGCAAAGATAAAACTGACAAAACACAACTGAAGAACTACAGACCAATTTCCTTACTCAACACAGACTACAAGATACTCGCCAAATCACTCACCAACAAACTTAAACCTTTCATGCCAACACTAATACACCCAGACCAACAGTGCAGTGTCAAAGACAGAAATATACACAACCACACACACCTCATTAGAGACATAATCAACTACACACATGAGAAAGACTGTCCATCCTCCATCTTATCCTTGGATCAAGAAAAGGCCTTCGACAGAATTTCCCACACATACCTGCATAGGGCACTAGAATTTTGTAACAGGAGAATACTACAAGCAGTGGATACATATCTTGTATAAAAACCCTCCCCCGCTTTTCCATCCTGTTTCAGGATATTGCGGTCAACATCATCATCTTTCATCTGTATGTTGCTTCCTAGGCTAGATTACGCTCATCAGCACGCCACGACTTTCTGAGCGACCGGCTCCATACTCTCATGTCACTGGCGCGACTCGAACCGCTTCCAATTCTCGTGCGCTCACGTCAACCACGAAAGTATTAGGGGTTACGGAGAAAGCTGCTAACCCCTCGACCAAAAAAATTTTTTTTTAAAAATCTAATACCAACCAACCAACGGATCCGAGCTGAAGTTAAGATAGAGAAGGTATGCACAAGTACACTCGTCTGTTCGTGATCGTGGTATATGTTACATCAGCGCCCCACACCTCCCGACTACAACATGATCATCACTTTGTGATTGTTTCATTATCGCGGTATATGTCAGAGGTTCTCAGCCGATGGGGAATTCCACCCCCACTCCAGGGGGGGGGGGGTAATATTAGGGTTTCGGGGGGCGGGGGGGGGGAATCAAGATCGCGTCAATACATGAACCCATTACTTGATATTGTTTTTCCCTCCATACTTTAAAGTTATGTATTTCTTGCACTTCTGAAATTCGTTTTATAACTTAAGTTGACCCGCAAATCACGTATTATGTTAATGTCTAGACTTGTTCTAGTATGTGATATTATATTTAGCTTCCATTTTTACGTATACTGTGTAGGGGGAAGGGGGGAATCTATAGGGAAGAAATACGAAAGGGAAGGGTGGGGTGGGAATGACATTCTGAACATATGGTGAAGGGGTGCATGGGGCAAAAAAAGGTTGAGAACCACTGGTATATGTTATATCAGTGCCCCTCCCCCAACGTGAGCACCACTCTGTGATTGTTTATCTTTGATCTGTTACGGACAGGCGAATATATCTTCTGCGTTGATTCCGTGGCCTGCCTATCTGCTCCATCTATCTCCAGTAGTCGCTGAAATTTGACACACTTTCTTGTGTTGAATATCTGTGGCAATTGATTGCTTTCTTGCCTACTACTTTCTTACGGTATAGTTCAGTGTGAGGGTCGTTGTAATTTTTGAATTTCACATCAGGATCTTCATCTCGTCTAATCATTCATGCCTTTCGATTCCTGCTATTCCTCTCTGTCTCTCTCTCATTGTATCTGTGTCTGTCTGTCTGTCTGTCTCTGTCTCTCTGTCTCTGTCTCTCTCTGTCTCTGTCTGTCTCTCTCTGTCTCTGTCTGTCTCTCTCTCTGTCTCTCTCTGTCTCTCTCTCTCTCTCTCTCTCTCTCTCTCTCTCCTTGCCCCCTCACACTTTCTTTCTTTCTTTCCATCTTTTTCTTCCTCTTTTGGATAGAAAAGAACGAGTCGTGTTGGTATACTTGATTTTGTGTGTGTGTGTGTGAGAGAGAGAGAGAGAGAGAGAGAGAGAGAGAGAGAGAGAGAGAGAGAGAGAGAGAGAGAGATGTACATCCAAATTCACTCAGACACATGCGGCGCGCGCGCGCACACACATACACACACACAAGATTCATTGCAGGATTAAACTGGTGTTGTGTGAGCGCGTGCATATGTGCGTGTGAATACGTCTTTAAATGTGGTGTACGTGTTTGATAATTCTACCCCGCCCTTGTCTGTTACTTCTTTTACTGTTAAGCGTGTAGCCAATCGTGGTTTCACTCTGTTATATTGAACATGAGACTTCTTCTTCTTCAGCGTTCCGAGCCATTGAGGTTCTTTGCTGCAGATACAATCCGTCTCCATTCGTCTCTCTGGTTGACCGTCTCTTGCCAGTCGTTGATTCCAAGTGCTTGTAGGTCTGTATATATATATATATATATATATATATATATATATATATATATATATATATATATATATAATCTCTTCACCGTCTTCTTGGTCTACCTCGGGGTCTACGGTCATTTATTTCCTGAGTGTAAGCGAGTTTTGTTTCCCTATTATCTGCCATTCTTTCTATATGCCCCAGCCATTGTAGTCTATTAGCCTTCATGATACCTGTGATTAGCGGGGACAAACTGATCATAAATGTTTTTGTATGAGACTTAGCTATCACAAATGTATGGACGGGCGACAAGTACCATACAGATTGAGTGAGTGTGAACTCAATGAAGTCGCACTCTTGAACCACAGTGTTGTAACAGGGGATTTCATGGAATTCAAAACTATGTATCCCCTTAGTGAATTAAACACAGTAGTCGCATACTATATGTCGCACGTGATGTGTTTTAAGTGTATCAGCTAAAGTGGTATTAATTTATTCACTTCATGTGATATGTAACTCTGCAGTATGCACCTGACGAGCTGCAGTGAAATACGATGAACGGGTTGTAGGCCACTAAGCTTTGGCATCCACTCCACGCTGTTAGGCTGTAGTGTCTTCCAATGCGTCTTCTCTACGCCTCTTCACTGGCGACTATGTAAGCTCACTTCACTCCAAATTGAGTAGCACTGGATTGTCTTTTGCTAATATTTAATTTTGATACTGCCCCACTATCTTCACACACAAATTAAACGTTCATCACTTGAATTATATTATTATCGTGTGAAGATTGATATTATTATTAAGTTTAAATTTTAATCACATGTGTTACTTGGCTGATGTGCCACTAGATAATGCGGAGATTCCGCTACTATAGTTCACAGTAATTATTTGCGATTAAATCGACGAAGTTTGATAAGTTGATGTTGCAGGTATAGATTCTATCTGTGGGTGATTCTACAACAAACCTAGTTCCGGGTCTTTTCTTTCTCAAACGATGGTCGGGGTCTGTCTAATATTTAAAAGATTGTGGCCAAAATATTGCCGTTCTGTGCTGTGCATATAATTTTTTGAAAGCGTCCTAAACTTTAGACAAATCTAACACACACAGACCACCGATCCTACCGTGTCAGTCCATGGCTGACATCCACCTGGCTACGTTTCGGCCGGAATTGCCGTGCCAAGGTGCCAGGTTGTATGTCTGAACCAATATCAGCCAACTTTGGCAGAACCTAGTCAAAGTCAGCCAAACTCCTTAGTTTAGCGTACACAATAACATGAGATATATACTTAATTACTTAAGATAATGCTACAACCACAAACTCCTTAGTTTAGCGTACACAATAACATGAGATATATACTTAATTACTTCAGATAATACCACAACCACTTTATATATGCAATAAGCGACAGCTATTCAAGGGTTTTGCCACAATAATTAAGAACATATATTGTCAGCAAACAGCAGCCATAAGAATCACCAACCTTGTAGGAACATTTCACTTTATAAAAATGTTGTCAGACAAGGTTGTGTATTGTCTCCTGGTTTGTTGTCATTGTACAGTGAATAAATATTTTTTTAAAAAAAGTCGCTTAAAAGTCGACAGGTTCGACTTCATGGGTTTTTATCCCATATGGCTCAGTTTCTTTCCTTAAAGCGGAAAGCGTCGCACAAAGCACGAACTCCGTAACCCCAGCGACGACCCCCAGGAGTCTCCGAAAAATGCACTCGTGAACGGAAGGACGCGGCCCGGTATCGAACCTACAACCTTCGGAGCCCGAGTCAAACGGCTTGACCACTTCGCCAAGGAGACTCCCACAGTGAATATATAATGAGATCAACAGAAAATATGCCAGGAATCCTGGTTGGTGGACATAATATAAATAACTTACGTTATGCAGGTGACACCGTCTTGATAACAACAAGTTAGATAGACCTACAGGAAAAGATAGATTCAGTGGTTGTAGAATGTGAAAAAATAGGCCTTAGTTTCAATAATAGAATGACAGAAGTCACGGTGATATTTAAAAAAAATCACACACAGATTGCGCCTAAATGTGCAATGTTGTTTGCGCTCGTTCGCTTTGAATTCAATCGTAGTCCATACACACTCATTCTAGTAGTGATGGACTGAATTTTGCGTGTGGATTAGCTTTTCCTATTAACAGGTCCCTCGCCATCAGGCGAACCCACTCCGACTTCAGAGGTACTTGTAATTTACGTCCCCATATCAAAGATGATAAGTCAACATATTAGTCCAATTGTCCGGTGTAGGGGTTGAACCCCTCACCTAGGCATCAGCACACCGGATGTTTAAGAACACGCGTTCTTATCCATTTGCCCATGCTGACCTAGAATGTGTAATTAAAGTACTTGACGTTATTTTGGAGCAAGTGCAGAAATTCAGATACCTAGCCACGTGGATAACATCATATGGAAGATACATCACGGAGATAAAGAGCAGAATAAGACAAGCAAACACTGCATTCTATTAAATGAAGAACGTTTTGTGCAATAAGTCACTGTTCTTGAAAGTTAGAAAAAGTGTCCTTGCATCTTACATAGAACCAGTTTTAACTTACGGCTGCGAGTCCTGGACAGTTAGTAAACAGACGAAAAAATCCACGGAAGACTTGGATATGTGGTTTTATAGAAGAATGCTGAAAATTAATTGGACAGCCAAAAAGAGCTGTGAGGACGTTTTAAGGGAAGCTGAGTCGCAAAGACAACTTATCACAAACATCAGAAAGAGGCAGCCATCGTTGTTTGGCCATGTCATGAGAAGACAAAAACTGGAGCATGTTTGTGTGATGTTGTTTCCCCGAGAAGAGAGTGGGATCAACATGTACATCTTTAAACTGATTATCTGTTGGGATTATTGACTGACTTTTCGTCTACACTCCTCTCTTCTGTCTTCCCTTCCATATATCTCTTTCTTTCACTCTCTCTCTATTATTCTCTCAACACATACTTCGACAACAGTTCTTTTCCACATTAAATAAAAGATTTAATTTAAAACTATGTCTGGTGTATGGGTGGATATTGTCTGTGTAGTTGCTAGTGTATTCTATTGTTGGTGACAGAATGAACTCAGAATGTCTATCAGCGGTATCTTCTCGCCAGTCATTCTTCACGATTACAGGACATCACATCAAACAGGACAGAGCTCACCCGGGATGATCCGTAGGCTTGAGTCTGATGGTAAATCCGTTAGTGAAATGAAAACAAACTGTTCACCACTGAGTCACCGTATTGCTATAAAAGTCCCGTAAGTTTATGACTGTGCCCAAATCGGTTTCATGATATTAAGTATCCATCATCGAGAAAAAACACCACATTGTCAATGTTCTTCCTATTGTCTATTATGATTATCACTATTGTCTTTGTCTATTCCTTCTACTCTATGTATGCAAGTCGTATGTAGGTTGAAGTCTCTGCTTGCCCCACCTTAACATCTCTTTCTGTTTAGGAGCCCCAGTGGTATATGAGTGTTAGCATACAGTCTTCTGTATTTTACTGGATGTTAGTATTTGTTCATCTGAACAAACTGTTTAGGTTCTTTCTGGATCTAAGTATGTACTTGATTGGTTCAAGTAGAGTATTTTTTCCTTTCTTCTCTAATGTCCCTAGAAACTGGGAACCTGTGGATGAATATAACAAGTCGAGTGGTAAGCGTCCGCCCCTTACTCCTAACTTATGCAAGTGTCCTTCTCCAGCCATAATGACAAGGCTTTCGAAGTCACCATCAGCATAAGACATAAGAATTCACCTCAGTCTAAAACACCCACTAATAATATGTAATGATAAAGGTAATACACGCTCATCTATATTCCTATTCTAAAACTATATTTTAATATACCTTATACACATCTATGTTCCTTTATAGAATTAATGTAGATCCACGAATCGAAATTAATCCGCAGCCAAGCACTTTATCCCATTATAAGGGAGGATATTTCTTTTCATTACAGGACACATAATTCTTTCTTCTCGTCCAGTTGGGAATACACACACTAAACTGACAAAGAAAGTGGCTACTCTTTATAGCTCAGTCTATGTCGCATAATCCTTGACATTGCTGGACAAAGCAAATTCAGACTTCATTATCCCTTGTCAGTGGAAAATTTCTGATCTCGAACTTTTCCGTTGTTTAATACAACCAAACCGCATTCTGCCGTCCAGTCTTAGTCGCAAACCTACCTCCAGAACGCAATAGGCTGGTCCATGATACTGTCTGTCTTTGTAGCAAACCAATTTTTCCACTCTACATGTCACCTGTGTTGTAGTCGACTCTCCCGCCTTGACCTACATACACATGCGCTGGTCAATCCTTTGTGGTTATCCTTCTGTTTCATTAACCCTTCTCCCACCTGGGTCCGCTGTATACAGTCGTCGATCTGGGAATCACTAACATTCAGCATTTCACGACAGTTTGCCAAGAAGTGAACCACCTCTGCTATGTAACATACTGTCCTTCATTGGCAATATTTTAGCTCGTTATATCTAGCTTTAGTTTTCTGAATCGAACAACTTGAACTCAGTAATCGAACTACTGATATATAACATCGACACATTGCCTCAAATTTAAGTCCATATTTATTTCAGGCAGTATCCCATGAATCGTATGACATGCAGGCCATCAACACGATGCAACCATCACGCATTCCATCATAACTGCTCATGCCACCCTACTTAATAGAACTCCCATTAAAGTCAACCATGTCGCCTGTTGTATTACATATATCCATAATGTTTACAGTTCACCAGAAATATTTCTAAATAATTACTCATGCCAGTACTTGTGGTATTGTCTATTATGTGACCTTCCAGTGACTCTTCAACTTAGATGTCGCTCATCGGATGTTGAGTCGTTTCTTCAGCTCGCTTCTCCAAGATCATATCATGCTGAACTTCTTGTGTCCTTCCTTGATCTCATCTCTATCTTTCAGACTCTCTCCATTCACTTCAATGGATCTTGTCCTCATCATAATCGTGTGCCTTCGTTTCTTGATCGCTATTCCGCGTCTGTTTATCTCTCCCTTCGCTCACTGACGTTCTCGTCACCAAGTCAGCTTTTGTGCGTTCAATGTGCTGTATTCTTAATTCCCGATTATTGCATTCTGCGACACATGGCACATATGCCCCCTCGTCAAATTAAAATGTTGTAGACATTTTACCTATAAACTCAGTCTTCCAGTCTGTGACATGAGTCGCAGTAGTCGAACATACCTGTCATTTGGTCCATGGTCGCACATCTCCGTCTACATTGTCTACTAAAGGTCGCACATAACTGTCCGTATCTCTGCAATAAAGCGTATCCCTTATCCTTATAACCTATTCCATTGCGGATAGTTGAATTGCTATGAACATCATCACCAAAAAAAATTTTTTTTATTAAATCGGACACATCTCACATCTATCCCCGTAGACAATGTGTGGCTCCCAAACTCCTTTTTATCTCAGAGAATTGAAGTCCAGCATCACTAAGTCCCAATGTCTCCCCGGACATCCTTAATAGCTCCTTAAATGTGTGTGTTCATTACATCCAGCCTCCACTGACATCATTGTTAAGTGAATCGCTCTTGCCTTCCCTGTGCATAATCATAGTCGACCTTCTCATACTCCACTGTGTGTATGACCTGACTACAGTTGACGTAACTTCTGTGCTTCGACTTCGACTGTTTCGTGTAACGCTTCATGTGGGGTTTGGTTTTCATATGTACATATTTTTGTCGGTACTTTCTAATGTTGTTACTGTATATTCTTCGTTGACCTTTGTGGCTCATGAGTATGGCTGCCTAATATTTACCTGCAATATTTAATCCTACTCTATCACATAATAATAGCAATATTAAATTAATTACTTAGATAGCTAATATTCCTTTCATTCCCATTCATCCTATTCATGAAAATAAATGCATCTTACAGTTATGCATAATAACCCATGCAATAATACAATTGAAATACAATCACCGAATAATCAAAATTAATCTAATTTCTGCATAAATTAAATCAGTAGTAACCTTTGCTTCATGTGCCCTACCTATTTTGTTTATTAAACCTGTGGAATTTGTGTGAAAATGTGCATAATATATGTGTATTGTCATGACAAACTAATAATAATACATCATGTAATACTGAAAAATGCATTAAACGAAATAATGACAAATCTTGTTCTTTTCTATTGTTTGTCTTTTCAATTGTTTTGTCATGTCTTTTCTTTTTTTCTTTTTTTTTTCTTCTTTTTTTCCAGTCATTTTTTTTATTCTTTTCATTCATGACTTTATTTTTTTTCGTTGTCCTGAATTTATTTATTTTTCAGGAGTTCATCTTTTTTCCATTTTTCTGAATTTATTTATTTATTTTTTTTAATTTCATTTTTTTCTGTTTGTTTTCATGATTTCATTTTCAACAGCAATAAAATATCATTACTATATCTTAATAATTAATCTAACTTATTTGGAATACGAAGATTTCGCTCGCAGATAACTTGCAACGTTGGATTACATTTCGTCTGCTCGACATGCTTCAGATCTTATTTTGATGACAATATACGTAGTTACAACCGTTCTCTCCATACAGATACTGCTGTATTCTAATTATCTGTAACAATAATAACTTAAATATGTATGTATCTGGACAAATCAATTATGACATAGTTATTACCAATTGCTAACATCAATTACTATCCGCTGTTTTCCGATAGTCTGAAATGTCCTAACCGTTTGTTCAGAGTATCAATTTGTTCAAACACTCTTTATGAGTTGCTATATTGTGTATGATGTGTACAAGCTGTTCGACCATGTAAATTGTTGTATTGTATGTATATATTATTGACGTACTGTGGTGTATGTGGTTGACTGATATGTTATATGTGTTTGACGTATTACGAGATTGTAACGAATTGTACTTCCTAAATCGTACATGTAACTAGATGTATATGTATTGTGTCATTTAATTAGAATATAAGTGAAATTTATAGACAGAAGAATTTCGACAGATTTATAAAGATAGAATTCAGTGTTCAGAAATACAATACTCCTCTGTCGCTGTGTGTACTGCATGTGAATCTAATGTATGTATCTGTCTTGAATTGTTTTAATCTATTTGATCTATGTTTCTTTAATGTGTAGAACTGGGCAGTGATTCTCATCTTCCTCTGTGACATATGTTGTTACTGATTTATAATCATCTATTTGACGTGTTCTTTCCTTCCGTTCTTCATCGGACAAACCTAGATATTTCCAATACCGATTCCAATTCCTTATTTTCACATCCCGTATTCTTTTGTCGATTTGAGTTTCGGGAACACTTTGTTGTTTCCATTCTGTTAGTAAAGTGTTTGTGTTGGTATAATGGGTTTGTGACATCTTTGGTGGAGTTTCTTCATGCCAGTTTGATTTTGTATAATCTGCCATATCTGTTTGTCGTGGTTTGGCTGTCTTTTTCAACCGACGTTGTTGCATGTTGTTCTTTCTGTATGACATCTCGTCATCTGAGCTTGACTCATATCTTTTAGCTGTACATCCGTGTATGTGATCTACGTTACTCTTATCTAAGTATGGTGCAAAGAATTGTTTAATCATTGCTGTGCTGTCACTAAATGAAGGACTAATACGTCTAAAATTCTCAATACCAAATGTAACTTTCTCAAGTTCTGCTTGAGTTAAATATGCTCCTAACGGACATTATTAATATTCATTATCTATCTACTAATACAATAGCCACATAATAATATACTGCCTTGATCAGCAGTATTACAATAGCACAATAGTTCACTCCATGTAACAAATGATCAGTAGACCAATCGTATTTCTGTATCTATTCATTTTCTTCTCCTTTAAGGATAAATCTAACTCTCTTCAGTTCTTTCCTGTTACTTTCCATGACTAATATTTTCTCCAGCAGGATAATTCTTGTTCTCCAATCAACCTTTGTAACATGGTATCATCGCCCAATGCTCACATATTTATGTAGCAAAGTTTACCTGTCTATTAGTGCTAGTCAGATGCTGATTCTATATCGTTATATGACTTAGTATCTATAATAATCATCTTTAACTCTCTGATGGTCATATCTCGGTATCATATAGACTGTCTTAGCGCATTAGTCAAAAGAGAGTTTCCCCTAAACCTCTTAGTCCAATTACCTTAGCCAGTCCATAGTGTACCTCCATATTCGTACAGAGATGTACCGCATACCTTGGTACAGTTCTAGTGTACTGTTGTATCTGCGTAGGGGAATCGCTTCTATCCCAGCACACCGCACCGTACCCTCACATTATGTGTAGTTCTCTCTATACCCCTACTACCTATCGCTGCAATTACCTTCGATAAAAAAAATGGCAATGTTATGATAGCAATTGACCTCACTTCGTATAAGTAGTCATGTCAATTGAACCAAAACCTTGCATGTTTTAACCAAGTTTAGCAAATATTTATTCACCGGAAAATATGAACTAAATCCGTTGAAATTATGCTTCATCGTAGCCAAATCACCGTCGTGTGTCATTTACCCACCATACACACGACAACGGTCAGGTAACGATGCAACATGACCTCACCTGTTGTTATCAATCATAAGCTATTATTATTTTTAAATCACACTTACCCACAACGAAATCATGTTATGTATCGTTAACCCATATACATAACAATAATCAGTTGTACTAACCATCAAATATATTCAACACCCCGCATAGCGAGTCCTCCACCATATAACAATTGCCCATGTCATATGCTGGAAGGCTGCCCTACATGATGTGAACATATTCTGAGAAACGCTTCGTCACCACACAATGATTACCCACATCGTATGCTGGCAATGCATTCCTCCTGCTGTAAACAAACTCGATCGTGCGAGATTCACTTCGCCAGGTGTTATGTCAGTGTCTGTTAATTTTCCACTGGACAAATGATTGCCAATTCTATTGTAGTCATCTACCAAAAACTATTTCCTTACTGAAATTTTATCGCCGTATGCCTTTCATCTGTATCTAAAATGCTACTTCAGTCTCAGCTCAACTAAGCCGCACCTTTCACTTCAGGTGACAAAATCACCCAATGTGGACACAATTAATGTACACTAACATGTATCGTTGTATAATAAATTACAACACTATTATTATCAATATATATAAAATAATATAATAAATATGCGTGATACAGATCAAGTTACACCGACAATCTAAAAGGATTAGCACCTTATGTAACTGCTCCTGTCCTTGTTCGTAGTGATCTGCAGATGCTAGTACTTGCTCTTTCAGCTACTGTCCTCTTGATGTCGTTCTTCCGACAGGATGAAAAGCCTCTTCGGGTACTGGCTGCTGTCAGGTTCACTCGTCTGCGGATGTCAGTTCTTGAATACAGAAAACCACTGATCACTGCTGCAACCTGCTTTCTGCAATGAAAAATTATACACCGTCAAATCACCACACAATATCACGGATTCCCTGGGCACAGTTGCTATAGTTTGAAGTTGTCTGTCTCATGACGGCGACAAATGTCGGATCTAACTATGTATGCAAATTCCTGCCAGTACATGCTTATCACTATGTCCGTCTTGTGGCTTACAATGTTCCTTTCAGTGTTACTCGTAGTGATGATGTACAAATAAACAAGACATCTGGTTGATTCGTAGAAAATACTTTTATGGTCCTGATGCGTTTGTGTAAAAAATCCCAAACAAATGTACGTATTGATATCAAAAGTGTATTGTCGTTACGGCACAGCTAATCTTCTAATAATCCGGCAACACTGCCATACCTCCTTTCACCATGAACTCTAAATGTAATGCGATCTGAGCAGGCTTTCCTTTAGAATAGCTGATGTTTACACACTGCTACTATCGTCACTTATGTCCTGGGTTAATTATCCACCGAGACGTGTACCCCATATCTGCCAAGAAGTGAACCACCTCTGCTATGTATCATACTGTCCTTCATTGGCAATATTTTAGCTCGTTATATCTAGCTTTAGTTTTCTGAATCAAACAACTTGAACTCAGTAATCGAACTACTGATATATAACATCGACACATTGCCTCAAATTTAAGTCCATATTTATTTCAGGCAGTATCCCATGAATCGTATGACATGCAGGCCATCAACACGATGCAACCATCACGCATTTCATCATAACTGCTCATGTCACCCTACTTAATAGAACTCCCATTAAAGTCAACCATGTCGCCTGTTGTATTACATATATCCATAATGTTTACAGTTCACCAGAAATATTGCTAAATAATTACTCACGCCAGTACTTGTGGTATTGTCTATTATGTGACCTTCCAGTGACTCTTCAACTTAGATGTCGCTCATCGGATGTTGAGTCGTTTCTTCAGCTCGCTTCTCCAAGATCATATCATGCTGAACTTCTTGTGTCCTTCCTTGATCTCATCTCTATCTTTCAGACTCTCTCCATTCACTTCACTGGATCTTGTCCTCATCATAATCGTGTGCCTTCGTTTCTTGATCGCTGTTCCGCGTCTGTTTATCTCTCCCTTCGCTCACTGACGTTCTCGTCACCAAGTCAGCTTTTGTGCGTTCAATGTGCTGTATTCTTAATTCCCGATTATTGCATTCTGCGACACATGGCAATGTTGCTACAACTGGAAAGATTTGCGGAAAGAGGGGTAGAAGAAGACAGCGTAAAAAGATTCTTGTCAGTCTTGTGTCATGGCACGGAAGGGAGTCAACACACGAATTGATCCATGACGTCGAAGATTGTAATTTGTGGAGAGGCGTGATCTCCTACTCTAGCCGGCAAGGTACTGGATGATGATGATTATATATGATTCTCAAACCGTTGTCAAAACCACCATATGTGCTGTATCTGTATATGATCACCATGTCTATGATTGAGCTCGAGGAAGACCAGGAAACAGATAAGTATATTTCAATGAGGGAGTACTAAACAAACACAAACTAAACTATATTTAGCTCAAAATCGAAAGCGTCATCTCCCGCTACGCTTAATGGCAAATGGAAAATGAAGACAGAAACAAGTTATTTTCGGGTATAATTCCCTGTATTTCGTCAGGCGCATACTACAGACATGTTTCAACACATATTAAAGTAACGCAATGTATCATTTTAACTGAAATACACAAAACACACTAGCACAGGGGTGGGCAAACTTTTCGTGTGGAGGGCCGCATTGACAAATGTAAAGCTATTGGCGGGCCGCATATATATATATATATATATATATATATATATATATATATATATATATATATATATATATATATATATATATATATATATATATATAATACTAGCTGACCCGGCCCGGCTTCGCCCAGACCCTGGTGGGGAGCATCTCATTTAATTCATATAAGTAGTCATATAAGTTCTCGTTCCCGTTACCGACTATCTGTCTGTCTGTCTGTCTGTCTATCTGTCTGTCTCTCTGTCTGACCCGGCCCGTCTTCGCCCAGACCCTGATGGGGAGAATCTCATTTAATTCATATAAGTAGTCATATAAGTTCCCGTTCCGAATATCTATCTGTCTGTCTGTCTGACCCGGCCCGGCATCGCCCAACTCCTGGTGGGGAGAATCTCATTTAATTCATATAAGTAGTCATATAAGTTCCCGTTCCCGACTGTCTGTCTGTCTGTCTGTCTGTCTGTCTGTCTGTCTGTCTGTCTGTCTATCTACCTGTCTGTCTGTCTGTCTGTCTGACCCGGCCCAGCCCATGGTGGAGAGCATCTCATTTAAATTATATAAGTAGTCATATAAGATCCCGTTCCCGACTATCTGTCTGACTGTCTGTCTGTCTTGGGTAAATGGAGGAGGGAGGAGGAAGAGGGAGGTGGAGGAGGGAAGAGGAGGGAGGAGGAGGGAGGAGTAGGGAGGAATAGGAGGAGGGAGGAGTAGTGTGGAGGAGGAGGGAGGAGGAGGGAGAAGGAGGGAGGAGGAGGAGAAGGGAGCGGGAGGAGGAGGGGGGAGGAGGAGAGAGTAGGAGGATGGAGGAGGCGGAGGGAGAAGGAAGAGGGAGGAGGAAGAGGGAGAATGAGGAGGGAGAAGGAGGGGGAGGAGGGGAGGAGGGAGGAGGAGGAATGTGAAGGGAGGAGGAGGGAGGAGGGAGGAGGTAGAGGGAGGAGGGAGGCGGAGAGAGGAGGAGGAGGGAGGAAGAGGGAGGAGGAGGAATGTGAAGGGAGGAGGAGGAATGTGAAGGGAGGAGGAGGGAGGAGAGGAGGTAGAGGGAGGAGGAGGAGGGAGGATGCGGAGGGGGAGGAGGGAGGAGGAGGGAGGAGGAGGAGGGAGGAGGAAGAGGGAGGAGGAGGAATGTGAAGGGAGGAGGAGGTAGAGGGAGGAGGAGGGAGGAGGAGTGAGGAGGAGGAGAGGGAGGAGGAGGAAGGAGGAGGAGGGAGGAGGAGGAGGGAGGAAGAAGGAGGAGGAGGGAGAAGGAGGGATAGGGAGGAGGAGGAAGAGGGAGGAGGAGGAATGTGAAGGGAGGAGGAGGTAGAGGGAGGAGGAGGAGGGAGGGGGAGGAGGGATGAGGAGGAGGAAGAGGGAGGAGGAGGTAGAGGGAGGAGGAGGAGGAGGAGAGGGAGGAGGAGGAAGGAGGAGGGGGAGGAGGGAGGAGGAGGGAGGAAGAAGGAGGAGGAGGGAGAAGGAGGGATGAGGAGGAAGAGGGAGGAGGAGGAATGTGAAGGGAGGAGGAGGGATAGGGAGGAGGGGAAGAGGAAGAGGGTAGGAGGAAGAGTGGAGAGGAGGAGGGAGGATGTAGAGGGAGGAGGAGGGAGGAAAAGGGAGGAGGGAGGAGGAGAGAGGAGGAGGAGGGAGGAGGTAGGAGGAGGAGGAAGAGGGAGGAGGAGGGAGGAGAAGGAAGGAGGAGGAAGATTGAGGAGGGAGAGGGAGGAGGAGGAAGGAGGAGGAGGGAAAGAGGAAGAGGGTAGGAGGAGGAGGAGGGGAGAGGAGGAGAAGGAGGGAGAAGGAGAAGGAGGAGGAGGGAGGAGGAGGGGATAGGAGGAGGGAGGAGGCAGAGGGAGAAGGAGGAAGGAGGGAGAGGAAGGAGGGAGAATGAGGAGGGGAGGAAGGAAAGTGAGGTGGAAGAGGAGGAGGAGGGAGGATGAAAGAGGTAGGGGGAGGAGGAGGTAGAGGGAGGAGGAGGAGGAGGAAGAGGAGGAGAAGGGAGGAGGAGGGTGGAGGGAGGAGGAGGAGGTAGAGGTAGAGGGAGGAGGAGGTAGGAGGAGGAGGAAGAGGGAAGAGGGAGAAGAAGGGAGAAGGAGGAGTGAGGATGATGAGGGAGAAGGAGGCAGGAGGAGGAGGAGGGAGGCAGGAGGAGGAGGGATAAGGAGGGAGAGGGAGGAGAAGGGAAGATGAGGGAGGAGGGGGAGGAGGCGGAGGGAGGAGGATGGTGGTGGAGGGGAGAGGAAGAGGGAGAAGGAGGAGGGAGTCGGGAGAGGGATGAGAGGGAGGAAGAAGAGGAGGAGGGTGGAGGGAGGAGGTAGAGGGAGGAGGAGGGAGGAGAAGAGAGGAGGAGAGAGTTCGCCATTCCGAATTCATACTCGTCTAGTTCTTCCCTTCTACACGACTGTAGATAACTTCCTTACACATAAAAAGATGAATTGTTATTGATATTGCCGTGGCATGGAGGAATATCAGCAGCAGAGTTGATCCAAAAAACCAAAGACTGAGATCTACGGAGAGCCATGAACGCCTACGCCAGCCGGCACGGCACTTGATGATGATGATTGCCGTGTGACGATTCTGTGTAGTCACGTCATTTTCTTCCCTTTCCCTAGCGTTTTGGTTCGGGGATTCTTTCATCATCATCATCATCATCATATATTTACGTACGTATTTTGGGAGGGGAGGAGGGAGGAGGAGGAAGAAGAAAAAAAAACTATGACAGTTGACAGCTCTGGAATGAAAGGAAGGTGTGTAGAAAATTTCATCTCAATCGGATGGGCCGTTCGCGAACAAATAAAGGACATACATATTTACATATTTACATACATACACTTTGTTTTATATATATACTAGCTGACCCTGCCCGGCTTCGCCCAGACCCTGGTGGGGAGCATCTCATTTAATTCATATAAGTAGTCATATAAGTTCCCGTTCCCGTTACCGACTGACTGACTGTCTGTCTGTCTGTCTGTCTGTCTGTCTGTCTGTCTGTCTGTCTGTCTGTCTGTCTGTCTGTCTGTCTGACCCGGCCCGGCATTGCCCAGCTCCTGGTGTGGAGCATCTCATTTAATTCATATAAGTAGTCATATAAGTTCCCGTTCCCGACTGTCTATCTGTCTGTCTATCTGTCTGCCTGACCCTGCCTGGCTTCGCCCAGTCCCTGGTGGGAAGCATCTCATTTAATTCATATAAGTAGTCATATAAGTTCCCGTTCCCGTTACCGACTATCTGTCTGTCTGTCTGTCTGTCTGTCTGTCTGTCTGTCTGTCTGTCTGTCTGTCTGACCCGGCCCGGCATCGCCCAGCTCCTGGTGTGAAGCATCTCATTTAATTTATATAAGTAGTCATATAAGTTCCTGTTCCCGACTGTCTGTCTGTCTGTCTATCTGTCTGCCTGACCCTGTCCGGCTTCATTAAATTCATACAACAAAAAAAGTAACTTAAAAGAACGTTCTTCCACACACCATCCATTATTTTTAATGAGAACTCTTTCTAATCACCTGCATGACTACAGTAACTTCTTAAGCAAAAAAAGATGAGTTACAATGTTATGCATTGTGCATTATTTTTATGAAAACTTTGAAAATGCCTTACAGATTGTATCATTATTTATTATAACTCATATGCCGGTACATAACTATGGACAAAGAGTTTATAAATCTTTGAAAACGATGCCACAATATGACTATAAGTTATACAGAAAAGTTATGCCCCTTGAAATAACTTTTACAGAGTTAGGTCCCCTGAGATATCTAAAATTATGATGAAAAATGAAATAATACTGAGTAAGCAGGCGATTTCACACTAACAAAATATCACAGTTGACAGCTCTGGAATGAAAGGAAGGCGTGTAGAAAATTTCATCTCAATCGGATGGGCCGTTCGCGAACGAATAAAGGACATACATAGATAGATACATAAATACGGACGCACATCCTAATTTATATATAAGATATATATATATATATATATATATATATATATATATATATATATATATATATATATATATATATATATATATATATCCATTTTGTTTACAACAACCTATCACAATAAGTAATTATTAATTATTTATAAGTTATTAAGCAGTATAAATAACTAATTATTGCAATTATTTTACTTATACACTTATACATTATATTTGACAATATGGACAAAAACTTTTACTAATTTGTTAACACAATTTTACAACTTGTTATTATAACAAATATTCTTTATTATCTATCAATGGCTTTAATTTAGACACACAACGACTACATTGTCACTTCAGTTGTTGATTTCTAATGAGATGTATGTAACTGCTTGCACTTTTTGACAATATTCTTGAAATCTGGAGCAAGTTTACTTGTTGAAATTCGCATGAAGTTGCAGTCCGACAATAAAGACCTATTCTTAGATTTGTTGATCTTCAAGCAAGAGAATGCTTGTTCGCAAATGTATGTTAATCCAAATAATGATAAAAGTTTAGCTGCAAAGCTTTTCACGTTGGGAAATGATTCTTGTGATAAAGATCCATAGAAATCCAGCAAACCACCTGTCTTGAATTTCTCTTTCAGGTCATGATCTGCTTGTAAGTCAAGCAGCTCCAACTGTATGTCCTCTGTGGCTGTATCAGCTTCTGCACTAAAAGGTGAACTGAGAATATTGAACTATGGCTCTAATTTCTTAAAATCTTGGAATCTCCATCCAAATTCTTCAATCACTGCATCTAATTGGGCTTTGTATTTTTCAGTCATTTCACCAGAAACGGTTTCTTGTTTCAGCAAAGGGAAGTGACAAAATCTTTTTTCACTTGCTTGTCTGGAGAACAGTAAGAGTTTTGCCTGAAATGATTTTACATATACATACAATTCATGTGCAAACACACCATTGCCCTGAAGTTTGACATTCAGTTCATTTAACTTTTCCATAATTGCAATGGCAAACATAAAGTCTAACTGCCACTCTTTCTTGACAATGTTAGTATTAAAGTCACATGCAATGCCCTTCATCTCTAGGAACATCACTATTTCTTCTCTGAGTTCCCACACTCGTCTCAACACCTTGCCGAGACTCAGCCATCGAACATTGGTGTGGTTCAGGACATCGGAATGTTCAGTTTCCAAATCGTGAAGTAATGACTTGAACTGTCTGTGATGAAGTCCTCTTGATCTGATGAGGTTGATGACACTGACAACTGGGTCAATAACATGCTTGATATTCAAAACAGTTTTACACAGACTTTCTTGATGAATCACACAGTGAAGTGGTAATAATGTGTGGTCTGGATATTCTGCTTTAATCTTATCACTTATCAACTTTACCAGACCTACATTTTTTCCAGTCAAAGCACGAGCTCCGTCAGTTGTAACACTTGCCATCTTGTTCCAAACCAACCCAGTTCTTTCAATACAGTTAGTAACAGCATTGAATATATCATGGCCTGTGATTGTGTCTTTGAGTGACTCAACACTCAGTTACTCTTCATCGAGTTTGAAAGAAGTGTTTATTCCACGTATAAAAATATCAATAATTGGGCAGTATCATGTACATCGGTACTCTCATCCAATGCAAGAGAGTACCACAAAAATTGCTTACTTGCATCTTGAAGTTTAGGCATAAAATTGTCACTGATCTTGTCAACACGTCTGACCACAGTTCTCCTTGATAAAGTAATGTTGTCAAATCTGTTCTTTTGTTCTGGACACATAATGTTTGCTGCATCTAGCAAACGTTCCTTGATGAACTCGCCATCAGAAAATGGCTTGTTCTGTTTTACAATTCTGTGTGACAGCACAAGACTAGCTTCAGTTGCAGCATCTTGAATTGAAGACTGTTTAGTTAAAACTGTTTGCTGTTTCTCCAAATTTTTCACCAACTAAAGGCATTTCTTTTCCTTCTCTTCGGTCGTTAAATTGTATCAGAAATCGGAATGTTTTGTTTGATAATGTCTTTTTAAATTGTACTCCTTGAAGACAGCCACTGACTCAGGACACAACAAGCAAATTGATTTGCTACCAACTGTTATAAAACAGTACTTAGTTGTCCATTCATAATTAAAAACACGGCATTCATCTTCAATCTTACGTTTGTTATTGACACTCATCATAACGGTACACGAAATTCTGTAAAATTCGACAAAATAACTCAAAAACGAATTAAAAATTTTTATTTCTAAATGCCCTCGCGGGCCGCATAAAATCACTTAGCGGGCTGCATGCGGCCCGCCGGCCGTAGTTTGCCCACCCCTGCACTAGCATATATTTCACTGCCACCGCGGTAGTTTTAAAGAGACAGCCATGTCTTTATTGTTTACATAATTACAGCATACCCTCTGAAAATATCAGCATGCTGTGTTTTCATGATTGATAATGTTACTTTAATATTTATTGAGTTATTTCTGCAGTATGCACCCAACAAGACGCTGCCACATATACCAGACAATAAATCGTGCAGCATATTATTTATCTCATAATTATTCAAATTCATAACGGGTGAACATTGTTTTGAATTATTTTTAAAGCTCGTGATGGGTAGATGGATAGATAATAGATAGATAATAAGTATACTATTTTCATTATCCAGGAGTGCTCGCTGCTTTCTAGGTTACCACTGGGGTGTGAATGTACTCCTGAGTGAAAGTAAATAAAATTAATCACCCGATCAAAGACAGTCATGGTTTCAATCATAAAACTATGATATGAAAGAGTACAACCGTCCCGCACAAAGCGTTCCAACGATGGAGATTCCACCAGGCAGAGCTGCCGTTTTGTAGTTTCCGAAGCTGCCGGCAATAAAGGCGTTTCCACATGTCTATGATAATGTCGTCCGTCACATTACAGCCGCAATGTCATAAAAAGCGTTAATGTGCGGGCGCGGCAAAGTGCGCTCGTAGCGTTACCGGGAATAATGGCTGCAGAAGTCGGATTCTGTTTGAATTGGTGATGACGTGTAATTTGGCTGTCTGAACAGAGGAACTGTGCAAAAATGGCACCTGTTAATATGGAGAGAGAGAGAGAGAGAGAGAGAGAGAGAGAGAGAGAGAGAGAGAGAGAGAGAGAGAGAGAGAGAGAGAGAGAGAGAGAGAGCGAGAGAGAGGAGGGGTGGGGGGTGGGTAAAGACTGGATTGTCAGAAAATGGAAAGTATTGGGAAACACATGCATTCTCCAGATTCGAATCGAGTGAGCCTACATATTTTATTTTTCTATTGTCTGTTGTGTCTACTCATTGTTTCGTCTGTCTGTATGTCAGTTTAAAGAGGTTTAAAGGTAAACGATCGACTTCATTGTACCGGGTTCTATCCCATGTGGCTCGGTCTCTTTCTGCAGAATAGCCTGCTGAAAGCGTCGCACAGACCACGAACTTCGTAGATCCAGCAGCTACCCATAGAAGTCAGTTACAAAATTGTACTCATAAACAGATTGATGGAGTCCTGAAACAAACCCACGACCTTCGGAGCTTGAGTCAGGCGACTTAACCACTTGGCCATGAAGACTATCTGTGCCCGCGATTACTTCGAGTCCCCCTGGTCTCTGGGTTGTGAGTTCGGACGCCCGTGTGTATTATTGCGCACGTAAAAAATCAATTGGCAGTTGGAAGTCGAAAAAGAATAGTCTAACGGCGCTGCCCGGGCAAAATTTCGAGGTAAAATTCTACCCAAAGTATTTCAGGACCCTCGCCGGTGCTACGGAGTTCGTGCACTGAGCTGAGATTCTCCGGACTCAGGCTTGAGTTAGGAGTAGAACGGAGCACTTATGGGTTACACCCGTGTGCTATGATGTTGATCCGTCGACTAAACTAAACTTCAACGAGGATTGGTACAATGTCCGTGAACAGCTCGAGAACCCCCAAATGTCTCCTGTTTCAGTAACCAGGGGCGGGTTAACGCATGGGCTGCAGCCCCCTAGCCACCGGCTTTGTTGCGAAGGAGTTACGGACGCTATTTGTAATCCTACATACCTCGTTTGAAACACGGGTGCGGGCGATTTGGCAGCAGACAGCTTTGCATTGATTTTCATGCAAACAGTATGAGTTCCGGTCGTTCAGAAAGTAATCACAAACAGCCAAAAAAAAAAAAATACTGGGGTTGGCTGCAGCGTCATGTAAAGGATGTGCAGCTGAAGAAAAGCCTCCGCCAGTTCCGATCCACCAGAGATTACATATAAGTATATATACATGCTCAGAAGTACCTTTAAGGAACGGTTTTTATCACTAAACGAAGATGCTACAACGAACATAGATGCTAGGACGAACGCCAACGAAGACCTGAAAGGGGTGATCTTTTGCTGGAATAAATTGTCCAGACTTATGAATGATAATTAGCTAGATATATTCCTCTACGGAAATGGACATTAATCATTTTAATGGCATCTTTATGGTCCACCTTTGAAGGGACGAAAAATCCAGGATAAAACAATTTACACATGATTCATTTTTCACAAGGATGGACGAACGCTCAGAACTGATGCTCTTCCCACGGGACAGTCTTTCAAGATGAGTGAAAACGATAACCCCTTCTTCTTCCATCCCTGTGTGGAGTTTTTAGACCATCTATGTTAGGCAAATGTTTCTGTTTTCACTGAGAGTCGGTTGTTTATGCGCGTCATGTGCCAAAGATGTGACGGCTTTTATTGTGGAAAGTTCGATTATATTTTTCTTTAGGGGAATATTGTTTATGGGTTTTATGTTCTTTGGGTGGTTTTATGGTTTTGGCTACTTTCATACTTTTTTGGTCATACTTTTCACCAAGACCATCAAGTTTATTCTGTTGAGATTTACATGTACAATTTATCATCATCACCACCATAATTAATATCATCATCATCATCATCATCATCATCATCATCATCATCATGTAGCTGATCCTTTTAAGAACACTACTGGAGGTCTGCATGACCGATTTGATAAGAGCGACGATCGTAAACTTCCGGTGCACCATATAGCACTTCCATATAGCACGTTACAGGGTCCTGTATCTTTTACTCTATAAAATCCCCAATATAACACGGTACGGGGTCATTCATTTTTTACTGTATAGAATCTCCGGATATAGCTGGAACGGAGCCTTTTATAGTTTACTGTATAGAAACCCCCATATAACACTATACGGGGATTTTTTTTTTACTTTATAGAATCCCCTATACAGCACGATGCAGTGCCTTTTATCTTTTACTGTATAGAATCCCCCATACAGCATTAGACGGGGCGGGGCCTTTTATCTTTTACTGTATAGAATCCCAAATATAACACTATACGGGGGATTTTATCTTTTACTGTCCAGAATCCTCAATATAGCACTATTCAGGCCTTTTACAGGGGGGAGCGGCTGGCGGAGTGGTTAGGATGCCGGATTTTCATTCGGGAGACTGTCGTGTCCTCCTTTAAAGTGTCGTCCCTGGAGTGAAGAGAGTCAACACCCACATTATAATTTTTTTTTTTCCTATCAATATCCTGGAGAATCCACCAGCTTCCGTCCAACACACTCCATCAGCCCGTGGACACCTTTTCCTATCACTCTCTCACTGTCGTACTATGCCCCCTCTCATACTTCCCCAACGCAACATACTCAACAACTCTTGCTTCAAAAAATTAATAAAGATTAATTTATTAAAAGAAAAGTGTAACGTATATGAGACGTGTATGCGAAGAAAATGCGTGATATGTTCTTTACTGTGTGTATGATCGGACTTTCAGATAATAGCATCGTTTCTTCATTGCAAGGGCACACCACAGCACATTAAATCATAACCAGTGCACCTCACCCGGTGTCGAAACCCTCTTGCCGGATACTGACTGTCATCTGTAGCCACCTGGTAATCCATCTTCATGATCGTCCGAAATAGATACTGTTTGTAAGTACAGATTGATTACGGACTGGTTACAAACTAACTTTGTAAGTTCCTATCGGTCCTAAAGAAAGCACAAATCCTTTGTAGTGTATTTAGGTTTTACTGTTAATGTTTCTACACTTGATCCTAACTAGTGTTCATATAGGTTCAAGTATATGTCCTATGTAATATTACACTGGAATCTAGCACACGATGTGACTTATCCGTTAATGTTCTCGTTCCTTAAACAATGTTTGTCCGATGTGTGATATATCAACAATCATCACCCATCCTATGTGAACCATACCACGCAGGAGTCGTTATATTGGCTGGCTCTTCTGGGCCATGCCATGGTGAACCCTTCTGAGTATGAGTCCAGCGTAAACATATACCATCTTTCTTCTCGGACGTTATTCCTTTTCCGTAAGAATCATTTTAGAGTCCAACTGGTGTTCGTCCAATTGGAGTGCACTTCTTCAAAACCAGTGTTGAGTTTCCTAGTAACTGGTGGGGAACCTGTGGGAAAACCTACACATCATGTGAGAGCACTAGTCACTGATCCTACCGGCTGGGTGTACGCTTATTACCCTGCTCTGTTATTATACAGCTAACTACTCTGTCAGAGAGCCTTATAGCTTCTCACCTACGTCCGAATCAGGCTATGATAAGGAAAGACCAATAAACAGAGGGCAACCTCAGTATTCTATTCACCCTAGCAGAGCCAATATAACTATTCTACTCTAACTAGTTTTCCACTAACAGTGCTAATCATCACACTATAGTTTTAACAAGGCTACAGTCTATATTAATTAGAACTAATAGACTATATTGACTACCTTATGCTAAACCGCCTCATTCCCGGGATGGCTACTACACTTTGCCATAACGACACATGCTAGTTAATCTTAAATTAATCTAACACTGTAGAACTCTCCCACAAACACGTCCATCATAATCCACGGTTTTTGGTCAACTCTGTTTCTCCCAATCATGGTTTATGGCAAAACCTAAAATTGGTCACGTGACATGGTTGATGTCCTGCAGGTGTTATTTGGGCATATCATCCATTGTCAAGAATCGATTTTTCCCTTGCCTAGTCACTGTCAAAGTTGTCATCACTTGTTTTGACTCCCCCAATAAACTAACGAGTTACTGTATGATCCCAACAACAGTTTTCCCCAACAAGCTGCCAATCTTCTTGATGTTCCGGAAACTATAAATTGACAGATGTACTGTTATCTTCCGTGCTGAGTACTTCCGTTTTCCCTCTGACTTGTTTATAATCTGTCAAAGCGATGTATGATTCAACGCACTCACTTCCCCTATACATCTGCAACTGTTAATTTTGCCCGACATGTGATGGCCGACATCCGATTGCCACCATGATCCCACGGGTTCCATCTGTATTCAAATGTTGACAAACTGTCAAGGCGATGCTGGGATCCGTCTCACTCCCCACCGAGTGTTCCAAATCCGTTAGAGATGTACACGTGCAGCTACAAATATTGTCCTGGGATTGTGACATCCGATTTGTTTAAACTGTTAGTAAAATAGTTGTCGCTGGCAGATAGTCCGTTTTATCAGAAAGCCTCTATAATAATCAGCTGGGTAAACGCAAGGTTTTATTTTGTGACATAGGCCCCCTCTTAAGATAGTAGTCCATCTCACTCTTCTCCACCGTGAGTTTAATCCAGATGATTCATTCTTCTTCTTCAGGAGCTGGATGTCTTGACAAGAAATCCGCTCCAACATTTTCCTTCTCAGGAATGTACTCCACTGTGAAATTATAAGGTTGAAATAACAACGACCACCGCATCAAGCGTGCGTTGAGCTTCTGAGAAGTAGCCAGGAACATCAGGGGCTGATGATCCGACTGGACTCGAAACTTAACTCCATACAAATATGGCTGGAATTTTTGCACTGCCCATACGAGGGACAAGCACTCTCTCTCGACGGTTGAATAATTCCTCTCCGCCTGTAGAAGTTTCTTGCTTGCGTATGCCACAGGTTTCAAAACCGAAGCATCGTCTTTTCCTTCCTGTAACAAAGCGGCTCCAATCCCAATCGCACTCGCATCCGTTCTCAACACAAATGGTTTGGAAAGGTCAGGGAGCTGTAATACAGGTTTGCTGACCAAGGCCTCCTTTAACTGACTATAGGCATTCTCACCTTCTGGTGTCCAAATGATTTGATCCGGGAATCCCCTTTTCAAGGTTTCCGTCAATGGAGCTCCCAATTCAGTGAAATGTGGGATACATTTGTGGTAGAACCCACACAACGAGAGAAAAGATCGCACATCCTTCTTCGTTTTTGGCCTTGGTGCATTTCCGATTTTCTCCAGGTTCTTCTCTTCTGGAACAATGTGTCCTGGAGTGATGGTGTGACCTAGAAATTCCAGAGTCTGGTAACCAATCATGCACTTGGTTGGACGAGCAGTAAGCCCTGCTTCCTTGAGTCTATTAAACACTCTCTCCAAGGATTGTAAGTGGTCATCCAAGCTGTCACTGGAAATCAGAATATCATCCATGAAAGAGATGATGGACGGATCCTGTAAAGGATCAAGTAAAGTCCTCATCATGCGTGTAAACACACTAGGTGCATTGCTGAGTCCAAAGGGCATGACCTTGAATTCGTAGTGTCCACTGGGTGTACTGAAAGCCAACAGTGGTCGAATCTCCGGTTTGACTGGTATCTGATAATACCCCCGACTCAGATCCACCTTTGAAAAGTACCGAGCCTTATGGAGCCTAGCAAATAACTGAGTTGGATTCGGCAAAGGTTCCACCTGAAATTGTGTGTGACTGTTCAGAAGTCGGTAGTCTATACACAACCGGTGTTCTCCACTAGGTTTGCGTAACAACACTACCCCTGCATTGTATGGGGATGTGGATGGTGCAATCACGTCATCCTCCAGCAGTTTCTGTATTTCCTCCTCCAGGGCCTTTTCCTTAGAGAATGGCACTGGGTAAACCTTTTGACGAACAGGCTCCTGCGTGGTCAAAGTCATCTCGAACTCAACCAACCTCGTTCGTCCTGGTTTATCAGTCAGTATCTCTTTATAAGACTTGAGAACCTGGGTTATCCTTTCCCTCTCCTGGGAGGTCAGATCAGGGTTCACTTGCACATCCCTATAGGTTTCCTGGTGTACCAAGGGATATTCCCTGCCCTCGCTGGTTCCCACTTCAGTCTCCACTGCAACTGCCATTGCCATGAGGTGAGCTGCCTTGTCTCCGGGTCTCTCTTCGTATTTCCGCAAGAGGTTGATATGGAAAATCTTCGACTTTCCCCGGATCCGGATCTGATAGTTGGTTCTGGATATCACCCTTTCCACGGGAAATGGTCCTTGCCAACCTATCTCCAGTTTGTTGTTTCCCGATGGGAGTAGCAACAATACTTTGTCTCCCACCTCTAGAGATCTGTCTTTAGAACTACGGTTGTAGTAAGCCGCATGTCTTTTCCTGGCTTTTTTCAAGTTTTGATTCGCCAGAGTCCATCCCTTGTGAAGTTTTTCTTTCAGTTCCTCCACATATTTATAGGATGAGATCACTTCTTCTGACGTCCCCTCTTCAGTCCAACTCCTCAACATGGCTTCCAACGGTCCTTTGATTGGATGACCAAACAGCAATGTAGCGGGTGGTAGTCCGGTTGAGCCATGAGGAACTTCCCGATAGGCAAAAAGGGCCGCTGGCATATATTCATCCCACCTATCCGGTTTTTCCTGCGCTAGTTTCCTGAGCATTGTCATCAACGTGCCGTTGAAACGCTCTACTTTTCCATTGGCTTGAGGGTGGTAAGGGCTGGTATGTATGTGGTTAGAGTGAAACACCCTAAATACCTCCTCCATGAGTTTTCCACAAAACTGAGATCCATTGTCCGTCAGAATTTGATCCGGAAAGCCTAATCTGGTAAAGGCCTCCATCAGTGCGTCCGCCACTCGTTTCAAGTCAATCGTGGTCAACGGTATGGCCTCACCCCACATTGTACAGCAATCCACCATTGTGAGTATATACATGTTCCTCTTCCTAGTCCTGGGAAGTGGACCCACGATATCGATGGCTACCCTCTCGAAAGGAGAGTTCATGATGGGCATCTCACCCAACACCACCGGTGCTGTCCAGTGTTTCGGTGCCACCCTCTGGCACCCAGGGCATGACTTCACATACCGACGCACATCATCTGTCATTCCCGGCCAATAGTAATGGCAGGAAATCCGCTGCATGGTGACGGCAATACCCATGTGTCCACTAAAGGAGATGGTATGCCCCATATGAAGAATATGGGACCGGTGAGCTTTCGGGACGACCAACTGACCGTATAGGTTGTCTCCCCTTCCTGCTCTCCTGTAGAGTATCCTATTCTTCGTGTAGTACTGCCCCCGTCCTGGTGGATCAGCACTTTTCTGCAGCTTTCTGTAGCAAGGACGTAAAGTATCATCCTCACTCTGGGCAGTTCGTAGCTCCCCCAGCATTGGGTTAGTCACAATTGCGTCTGCCTCTTCCGTTTTCGTCTGAGAGCGAGTCTGCATTGCTCCCATATGGATTGGCTCCCTGGGCATTCCCAGAAAGACATACCGGCAACCTAGGATTACTGGGAAAATGGGATTGGTCAATACAGCGGCCTTGATGGTGCCGGTGACGTACCTTGACCGAATCTCCACATTAGCAATGGGCAACTTCATGGTCACAGCACTCTTCTGTGAAGGCTGTATCTCCATGGTCTCACCTGTGAATTGTTCTGGATGTACCAGATCCGCAGAAATCACGGCCTCCCCGTCCAGTCCTGTGTCGTATAAACACTCCATTTGACGACCGTTAACCTCTACCAATTCCACTACAGGCGGTTTTTCCTGGTCTGGAGTCTCTTCCTCGGCCTCGACCTGTTCGGTGGGCTCCACCTTAGGTTTCCCGGGGCACACGACGAATTGAGTGTCTCCTGACTTTCCCCTGCAGTCAATAGCATTGTGCGTATTCGACTTGCATTGGTTGCACCATTTCCCTGTCCTAGATTTTCTATTGCCGGACTTGAGTGAGCTCTCCTGGTGGCGAGCTTCCTTGTTGACCTTGGCATTTTCCGTGACAACCTCCTTGGAAGTCACTTGACATGCTGCGAAGTGAGGGTTCTTAGCCTTCGATTTGCAATCCCTCGTATTGTGAGAGGGTGACTTACAAATTGAACACCACTTCTCCGACCACGGTCGTTTTGGTGTAGAGCTTGAAGTGCTCTTGCTTCTCTCCTTCTTCTTCTCTGAACTATCCTCTGATTTTTGCACATAAGGTTCCCACTTTTTGGTTCCTGAGTTTTTGGCTTTCTTCTTATCATGTTTCTCTTGACTTTTGGTGTTGGTGGAAAGGTTTTCCTCTGCCTCCCCATGTACCTCGACGAACCGTTCTGCTAATTTAGTCACGAGGTCAATACGTTCCGCTCCTTGTTCTCCCAGGAACGTCCTGAGAGGTTTAGACATCTGCTTCTTCAGCTGGTCGACCACCATGAGTTCTTCCAGACTCTCATAGTCATGTGCGAACCCAGCCAAATCCATCCACTTATGGAGATAAGACTTTAGACGCAAACTGTAGGCGGCAAACAACTCCCCCGGTTCTCGTTTCGCTGCTCGAAATTTTTTCCGGTAGGTATGTGACGTAACCTCGAATCGTTTCAGCAGAGCCGTCTTTAACTCGTCATAATTGTTCTCATATCCTGGTGGCAGGCGAGAATAAACCTCGTATCCGGTCCCGCGTAAACCCAGGGATAGCTTGAGATTCCATTTGTTACGCTCCAGACCCACAGCAACTGACATAGCCTTGAAGCGTTGAAGGTACTGGTCAATCTTCTCTTTGTCCTCCTCGTAGACTGCTAAAGGAAACTTCATAGCATGGTACCCATGTCCACCTACTGGTGTTGATCCTGGGATGGAGGAACCTCCAACTGCTCCCTCAGTTTCTCCATTAGATTGACTCTTCAACTCGAGTTCCCTCATCCGGAACTCGTGCTCCCTTTTCTGAGCTTCCTGCTCCGCTTCCAGTTTCCTAGCTGCTTGCTCAGCTTCAAATTTCTTAGCTGCTTGCTCAGCTTCAAATTTCTTAGCTGCTTGCTCAGCTTCAAATTTCTTAGCTGCTTGCTCAGCTTCCAATTTCTTAGCTGCTTGCTCAGCTTCCAATTCCATCCTTCTCAATTCCAACTCGGCCTTTCGATCTTCCCTTTCTGCTTGACGATACTCTCTCTCCACTTCCTGTATGTAATCCGTTAGAGCAGACCCCGACAATCCCATGTCTTCCCCCTTTGCCCTTAATTCTAACGTGCTTAGTTTCGGGGTGGCCATTTTACAGAGAAGTAAGCTAGCAGGTCGAGTACAATATAACTGCAAATTACTATACAGACATATGAACAAGTACTATAAATCTAGATATTACCACACACAGCACATTCACTCAGTGACAAGAGTAGAATCAGGACCACAGACCTATGCAGACGTGTGAAGTGTGAACAGGTAAGATATTAATCCTAACCCCTATCCACATTCACTCTAGCTGGATTCTCCAATATGATATCTCCCTCTTATAACTAAGGATCCCGTGTCAAAATACCCCGTTATCGAGAGATCCCTCTGTCCAAGGATTCCGTTTACGAGAGATCCCGCTGTCCAAAGATCCCGTTATCGAGAGATCCCGCTGTCCAAGGATTCCGTTTACGACGGATCCCGCTGTCCAAAGATCCCGTTATCGAGAGATCCCGCTGTCCAAAGATCCCGTTATCGAGCCCCCAATAATGTCGTGTCCTCCTTTAAAGTGTCGTCCCTGGAGTGAAGAGAGTCAACACCCACATAATATTTTTTTTTCCTATCAATATCCTGGAGAATCCACCAGCTTCCGTCCAACACACTCCATCAGCCCGTGGACACCTTTTCCTATCACTCTCTCACTGTCGTACTATGCCCCCTCTCATACTTCCCCAACGCAACATACTCAACAACTCTTGCTTCTAAAAATTAATAAAGATTAATTTATTAAAAGAAAAGTGTAACGTATTTGAGACGTGTATGCGAAGAAAATGCGTGATATGTTCTATACTGTGTGTATGATCGGACTTTCAGATAATAGCATAGTTTTTTCATTGCAAGGGCACACCACAGCACATTAAATCATAACTAGTGCACCTCACCCGGTGTCGAAACCCTCTTGCCGGATACTGACTGTCATCTGTAGCCACCTGGTAATCCATCTTCATGATCATCCGAAATAGATACTGTTTGTAAGTACAGATTGATTACGGGCTGGTTACAAACTAACTTTGTAAGTTCCTATCGGTCCTAAAGAATGCACAAATCCTTTGTAGTGTATTTAGGTTTTACTGTTAATGTTTCTACACTTGATCCTAACTAGTGTTCATATAGGTTCAAGTATATGTCCTATGTAATATTACACTGGAATCTAGCACACGATGTGACTTATCCGTTAATGTTCTCGTTCCTTAAACAATGTTTGTCCGATGTGTGATATATCAACAATCATCACCCATCCTATGTGAACCATACCACGCAGGAGTCGTTATATTGGCTGGCTCTTCTGGGTCATGCCATGGTGAACCCTTCTGAGTATGAGTCCAGCGTAAACATATACCATCTTTCTTCTCGGACGTTATTCCTTTTCCGTAAGAATCATTTTAGAGTCCAACTGGTGGTCGTCCAATTGGAGTGCACTTCTTCAAAACCAGTGTTGAGTTTCCTAGTAACTGGTGGGGAACCTGTGGGAAAACCAACACATCATGTGAGAGCACTAGTCACTGATCCTACCGGCTGGGTGTAAGCTTATTACCCTGCTCTGTTATTATACAGCTAACTACTCTGTCAGAGAGCCTTATAGCTTCTCACCTACGTCCGAATCAGGCTATGATAAGGAAAGACCAATAAACAGAGGGCAACCTCAGTATTCTATTCACCCTAGCAGAGCCAATATCACTATTCTACTCTAACTAGTTTTCCACTAACATCACACTATAGTTTTAACAAGGCTACAGTCTATATTAATTAGAACTAATAAACTATATTGACTACCTTATGCAAAACCGCCTCATTCCCGGGATGGCTACTACACTTTGCCATAACGACACATGCTAGTTAATCTTAAATTAATCTAACACTGTAGAGCTCTCCCACAAACACGTCCATCATAATCCACGGTTTTGGTCAACTCTGTTTCTCCCAATCATGGTTTATGGCAAAACCTAAAATTGGTCACGTGACATGGTTGATGTCCTGCAGGTGTTATTTGGGCATATCATCCATTGTCAAGAATCGATTTTTCCTTGCCTAGTCACTGTCAAAGTTGTCATCACTTGTTTTGACTCCCCCAATAAACTAACGAGTTACTGTATGATCCCAACAACAGTTTTCCCCAACAAGCTGCCAATCTTCTTGATGTTCCGGAAACTATAAATTGACAGATGTACTGTTATCTTCCGTGCTGAGTACTTCCGTTTTCCCTCTGACTTGTTTATAATCTGTCAAAGCGATGTATGATTCAGCGCACTCACTTCCCCTATACATCTGCAACTGTTAATTTTGCCCGACATGTGATGGCCGACATCCGATTGCCACCATGATCCCACGGGTTCCATCTGTATTCAAATGTTGACAAACTGTCAAGGCGATGCCGGGATCCGTCTCACTCCCCACCGAGTGTTCCAAATCCGTTAGAGATGTACACGTGCAGCTACAAATATTGTCCTGGGATTGTGACATCCGATTTGTTTATACTGTTAGTAAAATAGTTGTCGCTGGCAGATAGTCCGTTTTATCAGAAAGCCTCTATAATAATCAGCTGGGTAAACGCAAGGTTTTATTTTGTGACAGAGACCCAGGTTCGAATCCTCGGTAAGGTACGGAGTTTTTTCTGTAGGTGGCAAAAAGACAACCCTAACCTGCACAGTTCACGGCGACTGTACTAATCAGGCAGCGTTAATTCCTCAGGCTCAAGACCCCTCTGCCATACACCGCAAGGTACTATATTGGCAGTAAATGATAGTTGACAGTTTACAGACCTTTTATCTTTTACTATATAGAATCTCCAATATAGCAGCACTATACGGGTCTTGTATCTTTTACTGTATAAATCCCCCATATAGCACGAACGGAGCCTTTATTTTATCTTGACACTGATCCAAAGCTCGGGAGATCCGTGTCCACGCTGCGTATGTTAAAAATACCTCGGCAGTTGCAAATTGAAAAGAGCAGGCCTTATTTGCCACTACCCAGTGCAAATTTCACAATTCGAAAAAGCTGCCCGGGAATCGAATATTTATCCTAGAAACATACTGCTCATGAATCATGGAGGACATTGAAGGAAAGGTGTTAGTAGCAGGGCCTGGAGCCCCAATTACCTCTCCCCCTAACGCCTAACGACATAAGTAGAAGACAACAACAACAGTAGCATTTATAATTCTTGAATACGCAAAATTTCACCCTCATCGATGCTACGGAATTCGTGCGTTGGACTGGGATTCTCCATGTACGTGATCTAAATGAGGAGACTGATGCCGTTATAGAGACATCCGAATGCAGCGATGTGATCCTTTACCAAATCCACAAACTGAATAGAAATATCAGTGTCAGGGGAAACCCCTGAGACCGCTCATTACAGTAACATGGGAAATACACCTACATGTATAGACCGAAGAACTAGAACCAGGCATACTAAAAGAAGAAATTATAGAAGCCATCAGATTAGCCCCATTGAACAAATCACCGGGACAGGATGAAATACCAAATGAACTAATTAAAGCAGCAAGAGAAGTTGGAACAGCTTGGCTACATAGACTATTCAACCATGTTTGGGTAGAACAACAGACACCACGAGACTGGGGAAACGCCATAATTATCCCAATTTGGAAAAACAAAGGCAGCAAAAGAGACTGCACACAATACAGAGGCATTTCACTGTTGAGTCATACTGGGAAAATATTTTGCAAAATTCTAGAAAAAAGATTACGAACTACTTTAGAACCCCAGCTAAGCGAAACACAGCTTGGATTTAGGAAAAACAAATGATGCACTGATGCCATTTTTGCTCTTAGACAACTTATAGAAAAATCAATCGAATTCGATGAAACACTCTACTTAGCCTTTGTCGACCAAGAAAAGGCATTCAATAGAGTAGATAGAAACAAGCTGTGGGAAATCCTTAAACAATATGGAGTGAGTACACATCTAACAAACCTATGTAGAAGTTTATACAACAGTGAATGCATAGTGAGAGCAACTGGAGGACACTCAGAACCCTTCACCATAAGATCAGGAGTACGACGAGGTTGTGTCCTGTCCCCTTTCTTGTTCATAACATATATAGACAACATATGTAAAGAAACCAGCCAAGCAGAGACAGCAAGAATACCGCATGACGAGAACACAGAAGAAGAACCATCTGCAAATCTAACCATTAGAGAACTCCTGTTTGCGGATGACCAAGCACTAATAGCAAAATCAGAAGCTGTATTACAAGACCACATGAATAGTCTAAACGAAATGTGTAGGGAACATAACATGAAAATTAGCACAAGCAAAACAGAGGTAATGACTATAACTAAAGAAGAACAAACAACAACAATTCACCTAAACGAGCATCCCTTGAAACAAGTAAAGAGTGTCAAAGTACCTAGGAAGTATAATATCAAATGGCAGATCAGAAGACGAGATCGAAAATAGGTGCAATAAGGCAAATCAACTCATTGGACAAATGGCACCAATACTAAAGAACAAACATGTATCAATAACTACTAAGAAAGCACTTTACAACACAATATTCCTGCCAACTCTATGCTACCAATGCCAACCCTGGACAATGACAGAAAAAGAGAAAAGAAAAACCACAACAACAGAAATGAGGTTCCTGAGAAGAATACTCAACGTATCAAGAAGAGATAAGATCAGAAATGAAGAAATCAGACTAAAGTGGGGGTTAAAGCAGCACTAGATTTTATCAGAAAGCAGCAAGTCAAATGGTTTGACCATGCAAGTAGGTTACCAGTCAACAGCATACCACAACAAGCAATGATGTACAGACCAGATGGAATCAGAGGAAGAGGCCGAACACGTAAACGTTGGACGGAGGGAATAGCAGAGTCCATGGGAATATCGATATATGAAGCCCATAATCGGGCACTCTCACGAAGTTTATACTTCACCTCGACACCGCAAGGTACAAGAGGAACATGATGAGATGATGAGATGTATTGACGTATAGACAGACATCTCCAAGAAGGCAATGGATTTAACCCTAGAACTACCAGGATGTTTTAGTAACAATAGTCACCAGTGGGGTCAATATGAACCCCACCACTTAATATAGACAAAACTAGGCAGTTTTTAATGCAATTTTTTAAAGTTTGATTTAATAATCATTACAAAGTGTTTACACAAATGGATGCTTAAATATTTTACTTACACACATGAACCCAACATAGAATCTTGAAAGTCATAATGTGCAGCGGTCACAAACAATGTTCTTATGTTGACCACAAACACAGTTATTGCAAGTACCTCAAACATCTCTACATTTTCTGTCAATCTCCCCTGACGGCGACATCGTTTTCCTAGATCCACAAGGATTCTCTGCTAGTTTAGGTGAAAGGTTCCCAGGTTGACATATTTGGCCCATTTCGATGAGTCTTCCCGCAAGTTGAATAAAAAACAAAAACAGTCGGCTTGTGTGACTTGTGATTGTTTCATTCAGGATTGAGGTGCATCCACAGAACAAATGCATTCATGGAAGAAGCATCTAATATATTGTATAAAATGTCTAAAATTTTCTTTTTTATGGACAATAGGAAGTCAATGCTGCACCATTAATGAAAGCAAACTTTGTGGAAAATTGAATACGATCTTTTCCTGAAATTAGCTCTTTTGTAAGTTCAACTCAGTTTTTTTCTTATTGTTCCTAAAATTGTAAGCTCCAACCCCCCCCCCCCCCCCCCCCGCCCCCTTTTTCAATATCTGTCCCAATTTCAAGTTTGTAAAAAAGTTGTCGCAAGTAATGTTCTTTTCACCATTTTCCAAGCCTTTCACCATGTCCAGCACAACTCTTTCTCCTTGGCTTTTTTTTTCTTTTTCTTGTGGTTGCCCAGGTTATCTGCCGGTGAAACTTGCATAATGGAAACAAATGATGTATCACTGTCACAACAGCACATATTTGCCAGGTTTTAAGGGAGTGTATTGCATGAAAGGGTATCTTCCTCTAAACATAACTATCTGCTCATCAGTTGTTACATTGCACGACGGAACATAGTCCTGTAGATTTTTCGCCCATTGTTGAATACTTGCTTTATTAGCTAAAATTTATAATTTCTTTCATGTTGTCGTCTCTGTTGGACATTATCAAATCGTAGACATCCGGAAATTGCAGTAAATCTGTTTCGTTGCATTGCCTTTGAAAATATGTTCTTTACTCCAAAGTTGATCAATAGCTTCATGTTTTGAATTATACACACCAGCCAAAATCGAAACTCAAAAAAAGAAAAAAATTCCTACTTGGTTTGTCAATTTCGATATGTCATCTGTCACACTTTTTGTCATAAATAATTGAAATGTTGAAATTATTGAGTGAGTGTTTCTTTTTGCATGTTGAGATGGGCCATGATATTGGCTGAAAACATTTTCAGAAGCTCTTCTGCAAGTTGCTGTCTTTCTTGGAGTGAAATACCAAGTAATGTCTTTAGTTTTCGATAGGTACATCAGTCCTTGGTCTTTAGTCGAGTATGAGCTTGCATGTCTACTTGAATAATAGTTTTCGTTTTCAGTGTGACTTTCACAACTATTTTCTTTAATGGATAGATGTTCTTTACTTGATACATTTGTGACACTACTTGGCGGAGTAAATCTATCACTGCTACACTCATTTTCTGAATCTTTCTCACTGTTGTCAATAATATTTGAAGCAACAGCATTTTTACAGCCATGGACAGATTTAACATCAATGATTCCAACACAATGTTTGTGTCAAATGCATGCAGCGAAATGTCAAATGGAAAGTAAAGTACTTTCAATTTTGGCAAGAAAATATAATCTTTGATTGCATCATCATTAAAAATGCTGCTGTCTTCTTTTAAATCTTTTATGAATACGTTTTGTCCACCTGCTGAAATAAATGTGTTATGAAGTAATCAAGTTTAATATCAATTAATACTGAAAATATGCTTATTTTCTATAGAAAATACACTGCAGTCCAGTTGGATCCCACTTCTAACATGTGTAAAACCGTATGGTAGTACATGTAATTTTCATGCGATTTTTGAAACATAGTTTAGCACGTTGTTTTAAAGGAATATATTGCTAACAATATCACTTTTTTAAAAAACCAAACATATTACAGCAAATTTAAGAAAAGTAGAGAAAGCGAAAGTTTACACCGGGGTCCATTTGGACCCAAAGATAGTCCTAGGGTTAACTGGACATTAGAAAACAGACAAAACAATGGAGACATTGACAGCCTTTGGTACACCGGGATTCGAACCTGCCACCTCCAAATAATGATGCCGCCAGCGCAGAACGTCACTTCCGACAAGCTCTCTTCGGGGGAGGCGGGAAAGAGAGAGCAAACAAACCCTGGCGTCACGACCTGTCTGAAGTCTGCTCGTGCGCTCCAGCAGATGCAAGTTGTGCACAGCCCATCAGCACCGTCTGCCTAACGATTGTGATTGATTTCTCTCTCTCTCAATCTCTCTCTCTCTCTCTCTCTCTCTCTCTCTCTCTCTCTCTCTCTCTCTCTCTCTCTCTCTCTCTCTCTCAACCTTTGCTGCCGTCAGACTATTACCAACGTCGGCGCAGGCCGATTTTGTGCCCGGGCGCCGAGACAATAACAGCGTTAATATGGGAAGTAACGGTGAATTGGGTCTATAGGTAAAAAGACAATGTTCATAAGCGGCAGCGGCGCTGATAGATCGCAAACAGTTTTAACCGTATTTGCTTGTTGGCGAGCGGATTACGTTGCTTGGCTGGCACTGTCCGTGGTAAGTTGCATGTGAATTGTATGTTCTTTTAGCAATGTTCCGGGTGTTGTATTATCTGATTGTCTCTGGGTTGTTGATTCAGGCGTTTAGTTATGTTTGGTTTTACTTTAAGAAGTTTAGTTTCTAGGTCGTGAAACATCGTGTATAGGACTGCTAGTGTGAAAAGAATTAAATATAACCAAATACATTTAAAATGATGTATGTCCTTTGCGGAACGTTGCGATAAACCCTAGGTTGAATTTCTGGGCAATTGTACGTTCAGTAATTTGTCATTGTTTTATGAACGAGATATCAACGTGTAAGTGGAACTTAATTGCCGGTGTATAGGATGAACCCCCTACCTCTTCATTATTGCACACAAAGTTGAAAATGGTACTATCAGTATTGCGACCCTTCCTTGGTTGTTGAAGATGTGAACTGAGTGCCTTGGGGATGTCTCGGGTGCTTTGATGTCAATCCTTGACTCTATCAACGTTTCAGACATGAATTAAGAATATACAGTATATATAAAATAGTTTAAAATGGGAATGTCGCGATGTGGACTAGAAAACAAATAGAAACTGCAAGGTTTAAGATAGAAAAGTCTGGTTGTGGGCCGTACCACAAAATTAAATGCCACGTTTCAGATGTAATAAATATCATGGTGTGGAAAATAAAAAGGGTGGAATTTCAGGGTCTAAGATATAATAAATATGACTGTGTGGAAAGTAAATAGGGTGAAAATGCAGGGTTTAAGGTTAATAATAAATATGACGGTATGGACAACAAATTGGTTGAAAATGCAAAGTTTAAGATATAAATATGACGGTGTGGACAATAAATAGGGTGAAAATACAAAGTTTAAGATTTAATAAATATGACGGTGTGGACAATAAATAGGGTGAAAAATACAGGTTTATTTTGCTTTAGCTCGCTTTGAACTCAAGCGTTGTCCACACACACGTGCTAGAACTCCCAGTAGTTGCCAAAACTGGGGAGTAAATTGCACTGATTTTACGAGTGTATTATCTTTCCCTTTTACCAGTATCCCTCGCCATCAGTCGAATCCACTGCGACTTCTGAGGTACTTGTAAATTACATTTCCACGTAAAGGACGAGAATTTGACAGTTTAGTTACACAAAGTTAGTTGCATATCCTTTTCAGGACGTCATAGTTAACCCCAGCATTGTTTGGCTGTTTGTGATTTCTTGGCAGGTTTACGTTCACTAGTTTGACGTTGCTTTCTGTACGACCGTACCTTAGTATGGAAACCAACACAAGGCGGTCTGCTTCCAAGGCATTCCAATTGCATTCGTAACCCCGTAACCCCTGTCAGTGAAAGATAAATCACCCAACGGCAGTTGGAAATTGCATAGAGTAGGCCGCGCGACCGCCACCCTGGCAAATTGTGGCGAAACAATACACCCACAGGTAGACAGGGCGCGTTACTTTGGACGAACTCTGCCTAGAGTTAAAGTTTGTTGCATATCCTTCACGAGACTTCGCAGTCAACCCCAGCATCTGTGGCTGTTTATGATTTCTTGGCAAGTTTAAATTCTGTAGTTTGCCATTACTTTCTTATCGACCGGTACTCAAATCATTGTATAAAACTACCAAAGCAAGACGGTCTGCTGCCAAATCGCCTGCAGCTGTGTTTCAAACGGGGTATGCGAGATTAAGAATTCCGTCCGTAACCCTTAAGCCACAGAGCCGGCTGTCTAGAGTACTTGCACATAAATATATGCCAAGTCAGAAACACTGACCTTTAAAGTGCATTACTGCGTCTGACGCACCAACCTCCACAGAGGTAGGAGGGGGTAGAGATATCCTGCCGCTGTTGCTGTCACGTGTAGATTATCTGTCTTATCTTGAGTCCATCTACCTTGTGGTCTTCCTCTTCTCCGCTTTCCCTGTACACTTTCCTCCATCATTATCTTTTCTAGAGTTTCCAGCTTTTTTATGTCCAAAACATTTCGCTTTCCTACTTTTCGCTTGGGTTAATGATAATAAGCAACCTTCTTCAACGTTGAGTTTTTATTGGATATGATAGACCCGTGTTTTTTTTTCGGCAAAAGTTTAAGATGATGATGATGAATGTTTTGTTTTCATCTTCTAATTTATGTCATCACATGACCACCGACTGTCAGCGGTAAGCCTAAATATTCAAAACTTCTGACTATAATTTCTCTCCATTGATAAATATATCAGTTACCACATGTATTTAATCGGTTGTACTTTTTATTTTTCTCTTGTTGAGATATACATTTTGTTTTTCACTTCGTTCTTTCGCTGACTGCAATAGTTTCTTAATTCCTACTTATGTTCTTGATAGTATTACTGCTGCTTATCCCTTGTCTCTGCCGCTTCCGTATAGTGTGCAAGTTAGACTCTATTTAATGTTCCATCTGGTAGATACACAAACCTTTCTAATACCCAGTCCCATCCTTGTCTGTTGTGTTTCACTTACACAATTAGAGGTATATGGTAACAGTTTCTGCCGGAGGATAGAGACAAACCCTGTCAGAAATACCTCAAAACTGGTAAGTTAGTGATTCTGCAAGAGACGTGAGTGCAATCATCATCAGTGTTGCGATCAAGAGAGTTCTTCCTCGCCAACACAAAATACAAATAATGTAAATAAAAACTATTAGCTAGATAGCAAGGACAAGGAAACGTAAATAAACATAAAACTCTTTGGTCTACATATCGGCGTTGTCTGTACTTGTTATTCCTTAGGATCAACTTCTTTTTCTATTTTCTACTGCTGCTGCCCCTTTTCTGTCCTCGTATTCTTCTTTCTTCACTTACTTACTTTTTTACCTACTTACTTATTTACAGATTTACCTACATACTTACATGCTTAGTTACATACTTACCTACTTACTTACTTTCTTATTTAGTTACTTAGATAGTTAGTTAGTTACTTACTGACATACTTACTTACTTATTTTTTTAAAACTTGTTTACTTACCTACCTATCTACCCATCTACTTACTTTCTTACTTAACTACTTACTTACTTATTTACGTACTTACTTACATAATACTTACTTACATGATACTTACTTTCTTACCTACCTACTCACTTACTTACTTACTTTCTTACTTACTTGCCTACTTATTTACTTTCTTACTTTCTTACTTACTTACATACTTACTTTCTTACTTCTGTACTTACCTACTTACTTACATACTTAATTACCTATGTACTTACTTAATTACATGTTACTGTGGACTTTCCATAAATAACGTGACTTTGTAGTTAATGCATTCGGGATATAATAAGTCATATAATACCGTTTAGCATTCCAGCAGGGGGGGGGGGGGGTGTATATGTGTGTGCGTGCGTGCGTGCATGTTTTTTTTTTTGTTTTTTTTTTACTAATGCACCCCATTCATGTGATTTAATTTGTTATAGTATTGCCGATGCACAATCTATATCATGCTTCTTTTCTTCTACAAAGAATTTTACACACATACATACACGAACCCACGCACTCACGCTCGCTCTCACTCACACACCCCCTCGCCCCTCTCTCTCTCTCTCTCTCTCTCTCTCTCTCTCTCTCTCTCTCTCTCTCTCTCTCTCTCTCTCTCTCTCTCTCTCCCTCATTATTTATTATACACTCCTTATGCGTGTAGTTTATCTCTGCTTGCTATTCTTCCTTTGTGTTTTCGTAGATTTTGTAGTGACTTCTGGTAGCCAGTCTTGTTTATGCCGACCTTGTGTACACTCAGCTTATCCAGCTAGTTAGGGATCTAAACATTGTCTTTATCTTCTGCTGTTTAAAGGTTACGGGTTATGAATTCTTTATTTCCTTTCATTTTTTTTCCGAGAATAAGATTCGCGCCATATGCTTTAAACTTGCTGCCTGCAAGCAGTCTTCCGTGCTTATCTCGTCTGCAAACCGGTGCAGGACTTGGTACTCTTTAAAGCTGTGGCCAAAGTTGTTGCTGATTTGATGTGTGAGATATCCTACATTGTATTGGTTGTGGTTTGAACGATCTCTTGACCAGACGTTGATCTCAGGATCCAATCTCCGGTAACTGAAGAGGTAATTTGTTCTCACTTGCACAGCTCTGATGTCGATCCAGCCTTGTACTGTGGACACTGAATAATTATCAGATTGTTTATACGAAGGAAAGACAATGACTTGGTATATGTGATATCTCTTCCTTAGTATCTGACATAGTGTGAATCCTACATTCTTATATAGGTAAAACAGGTAATATAAACACTATGGTGAGTCCATAGAAGCACAAGGAATGTCTGAATTCTAATAGGAAGTCACAGATAAAGTAGCCCCATGGTGAATATGCCGCTCATTCATAAGGATCTGGTACTTTTTAAGACTGTCCAAAATGGTTCCTGAGCTTCTTGATTTCTTAGATATCCCACATTGTATTGATTTATACATTTATTAGACGCTTATTACATACGTACGCGTATCTCTTGAGCTCCAGTTTTATTTTACTTATTATCAGTGGACCCCCCCCCCCCCCCCAAAAAAAAAAAAAAAAAAAAAAAAAACCACACACACACGCGCGCACGGACATCTTTATGGCATATGTGCAACAAAACAGATTCTAACGGACATCTTTATGGCATATGTGCAACAAAACAGATTCTAACGGACATCTTTATGGCATATGTCCAACAAAACAGATTCTAACGGACATCTTTATGGCATATGTCCAACAAAACAGATTCTATCGGACATTTTTATGGCATATGTCCAACAAAACAGATTCTAGTGGACTTCTTTATGGCATATGTCCAACAAAACAGATTCTATCGGACATCTTTATGGCATATGTCCAACAAAACAGATTCTAACGGACATTTTTATGGCATATGTCCAAAAAAAAAAAAAACCCACAGATCATCAGACATCAGTGGGAGTCAGTATGGCCCAATGGATAAGAACACTCGCTCTTAAAACTTTCTTAGTGCTGATGGCGAGGTAGCGGGTTCAACCCCTACGCTGGTGAGCTGGATTAACATATTGACTTCTCGTCCTTGACTTGGGGATGTAAATTTCAAGCACCTTAGAAGTCGGAGTAGGTTCGCCTATGGCGAGGGACACTGGTAATAGGAAAAGCTAGTCGACATGCAAACAGAAAAAAAAACATCAGTAACCTAGTTGTCTACCGTCGTTATGCAGATGGTATAATAATAATAATCGCCACAATCGAACAACAAGCAACATCGTTCCATGCCATAATAAACCAGATACATAACAACATCCCTTTGTGCTTGGAGAATGACCACAATGACACTGTGCCGTTCTTTGATATCCTAATTAGGATAGAGCAGATGCTACAATCCAAAAATCAGTATACCGCAAAGAAACATGAACTGGCCAACACTTAAACGTCACCTAGTATGGACCCTGTTTTACAGTGCCTGGAAGATATGCACCCAAGATACACTGACAGATGAATTTGATACTCTACAGAAAACCTTACAAATTAATAGTTATCCCACAGGATGTACAAAACGCCACTGCCGTCCGCCCAAAACAACTCCCAGTGAAACACCAACCCCTAAACTCAAGGCATTTTTAAACCGTGTGCTCACTTTGAACTCAAGCGTCGTCCACACACGTGCTTCCACTTCTAGTGCACTGGATTGATTTTTGTGTGTAGATTAGCTATCCCTATTACCAGTGTCCCTCGCCCTCAGACGAACCTACTCCGACTTCAGAGGTACTTGCAATTTACGTCCGCACGCCCAGGACGAAAAGTCAACATTTTAGTCCAAATGACCGGTGTAGGGGTTGAACCCGCTACCTCGGTATCAGCACACCGGATGTTTAAGAATAAGCGTTCTTATTCATTTAGCCGCACTGACCTCTAAACTCAGTTTATTATTGAACTAACTTTTCAAGCTATAGCAGTGTGAATAAATTAGTTAGCAGAGATTAATTTAGATTTGAACATGTTTAATTTCACCTCATAAGCAGCATGTAAGCAAGTTTGGATGTCAACATAATTAGTTCAATTTTCACTGCTCGGTGGAAATGTTCCAAGTTTGTCAAACATTTTTTTTGTTTTAAAGAAACCCACAGACAGGGAGAATCGATCAATGCCAAAACACATCCAGGAAGAACAAATCACATGTTATTTTAACTGTTAAAAATGTTTAACGAACATGGTAGGACATATGAAGCTGTAGAAGGCCGGGCAGGCGAGAGGAACGATGAAACCTGTAGTGGGTTAGACAGCTGGGGGAATTTGGTGTGGGGAGTGTACAACTTCAGGAGAACGAGAAATAACGCAGGAGGTAAGACGAGAGCAAGGACGGGACGGTAATAAAATAGCATGGTGCATAGGAACACTGCATGGTTAAAGGAAAGGACGAAGGTTACATAAAGTGAATGTGGGGGGAACAATGGATAGATGGGAGGTGGAATTTGAGTGTGGGGGGTTTAGGGTTTTATTATTCCCGGTAGGAGAGATGGACAAGAAGT
>OY992885.1:19702421-19871332 GCA_963921405.1 Cepaea hortensis | reverse complement strand
AGAACAGACAGACAGTCAGACAGTCAGTCAGTCGGTAACGGGAACGAGAACTTATATGACTACTTACTATGAATTAAATGAGATGCTCCCCACCAGGGTCTGGGCGAAGCCGGGCAGGGTCAGCTAGTATATATATATATGAATGAAAGCCTTGATATCCCGTCGGCATTATCTGGTATAGTGTTCAGTGGCGTCACTGGGGTTGGTGTCACCCAGTGCGGTAAAACTCTTGGTGTCACCCCTCTAGACTTTCACCATGGTCTTCTTCCGAGTGTTCCTATACCATATATAATCGCATATAGTAATGTTTGTAAAATAAGTCAAAAAGTTAATAAGGACATAAGAAAGAAAACAAATTGAACAATATAACTTCAATTACTTCAGGTAAAACATAAATAAAGAACTTCGACAAACTCGGGACAAAGTTAAATTTTTGTTATTTTGCTATGTCTGCTTTGTCCAAATTTGCAATTTTTTTTATTTTGGTGTCACCCGGTGCGGCCCGCACCCCCCGCACCCCCGCACCCCCCTAGTGACGCCCCTGATAGTGTTAATCCCACATTTTTATAGTAAATATTAGGGAAACGGGTAATGTAAAGACCATGATAGAGTCCACAGAAGCACAAGGAAGACCTTACTTCTAATAGGGAAAGCATTAGTGAAATAACCCCTATGGTGAATACTGCCGCTCAAGAATAAGGTTATTGTGCTATTTTAGATGAGGTGACCAACTGCATGCTCATCGTCATAGCCTCATACTGAGAAATCTTTCTCGCGAGATTGGGTCCGACTTACGAGCCGCATGCCATCCGGAAGAAAAAAATTCCAGTTAGCCTATTGTTTGAACCTGGGTCGCTGTATTGGCAAGCCTGTGAACTACAGATAAACATTTTTCGGTTCCTAGAAAAGAAAATGGTTTGCACATAACACAGACCGATTTAGTTACCGCTGCATGTTTAAGCCAGTGGTTCTAAACGTTTGTATGCTTCGACCCTTGCTACCTATTCCACGCTTTTTGTTCTCCCATACATACTCTCGCTTGAATGTGTATATAACTGCAATTTTATCTCTTGTATGAATTAGCTGTCTTATTTAGTTCACTTAGTCCATATAGTTTATTTTCCACTGTTGTCTCTCTAGACCAGAAGGTTTGTCTAGATATGTTGTATTTTGGGCAGCCTTGGAATATGCGATCTGCTGTCTGCGGCGCCAGTCCACATGTGTACATGGCTGATTCACCAATCTTGAATGTTGTATACATGTGGTTGCGTAATATATCATGTCCTGTCCTGAGGCGCAGAATAAAGATTTCTTCTGGTCTTCCATAAGGTTGTGCTGGGTTTCTAACTAATTTGATCATTCTTTTCTTTTTGTGTTGTGTAATATGGGATATGTCAGTTAAGGTTTCTAAAAACGGTACGGGTACCATCTTTTCATGCCAACGTGGTGGAATAGAAATATGGTCCTAGGTCTGTTTCTTGTGTTTGATGACACGGTAGACTGGATGATGTCAGTGTCACATCGCCGGCTTTAACACCTAGGAATCCGGATCCGGTCAGGGATATGCACTACTGACGAGCTCAAACGAGGGCGAAACTCGAGTATAGTGCTTCCATATTGACGTGGATAGGCCTTAGGTTCATACCAGAATGCGATCGGCGTTGCCAGTAGTGGGTTGTGCTCAATATTTAAATTTCAAATCCCGAAACAACCACATAATCAAACCTAGGAATGAGTTGAGTCATGAACCGTCATCACCGCACTCTGCACATTCCCATACGTACTCCGTTCTCATCTACAACGGTCGGCGAAGAGTCCCAATACTAATGGTACCAGCAGCAGTCTGATTATGTGTCCGTCTGACCTTTCCTCGGAGTCCTGAGTGTCGGTCAGATCTTCTATCACTCCCTGCAGCACCATTCTCTCCGAGCCATGATGATCTCTCCATTTGTCTGCACTATGCACACGATTCCAAATGGCCGCGGCCACATCTGCCTTGTCATGCACCAATACCTTACCGAGAGGTGGAGATCCAGCCAGTGTGTTCACCTGCTCGTTTCCCACACCACCACCATGTCCTGAGGCAAAACTCCAACAGATGCTCTCTATTTTCTTGATTGTTGAATGGAAACCTGATGATTTACTAGATAGTGCGTGTGTCTGGGTTAACCACAGGGCTCGTATCGTCTCTAGGGGGATTTGAATTCAGGATCACCGAATCGGCTAGCAGGTACAGTAGCCACTGCGCTTCCTATATGACATTAGCAGCGCAGCACCCTGTCAACTTCCCTAACTAGCCCGCCTTGTGCTGTTTGCTAGTGAGGAAATTTATAAAACTGCAATTGAAAATCTAGACTTCATTATCCCCGAGGATTGTTCACCGTCCCCATTGGGACGAGGGTAGATAATCAAGAGAGAGAGAGAGAGAGAGAGAGAGAGAGAGAGAGAGAGAGAGAGAGAGAGAGAGAGAGAGAGAGAGAGAGAGAGAACGAATTTTATTTTCAAATGGTTAAGCATTGGGCACGCAGGTACGTCTAACATTATGTCCTTCTTATCTCTCTGTTCTCATACATTACGAGAGAGAGAGAGAGAGAGAGAGAGAGAGGGAGAGAGAGAGAGAGAGAGAGAGAGAGAGATGCTGACTTTGAGAACCGTTGGTGTAAACAAACACACTGACTCTCGGGATAGAAGCACCTGGAGCCTTCTGTTATTGATAGCATCTAAGGTGAAATAGGGGAAATACCTCATACTATACCACTCTAAGGAGTACATTAGACCAGGGGCTCTCAGTTTTATCTTTCTTACGATCCCTTTTGTTAAGTAGACTTAGGTAACTTGCTTACTTAGCTTACTTATTTACTTACTTAACTTACTTGACTAACTTACTTAACTTACTTACTTGTTTACTTACTTACTTAACGTACTTAACTAGCTTACTTAACTTACTTGTTTACTTACATTCTTAACTTACTTAACTAGCTTACTTAACTTACTTACTTGTTTACTTACTACTAACTAGTTTACTAGTTAGTTGACTTACTTACTTTTTTACTTACTTGCTTAACTTACTTACTTGTTTACTTACTTACTGAACTTACTTGACTAGCTTACTTAACTTACTTACTTGTTTACTTAACTTACTTAACTAGCTTACTTAACTTACTTGTTTACTTACTTACTTGTTTACTTACTTACTTAACTTACTTACTTGTTTACTTACTTACTTAACTTACTTACTTGTTTACTTACTTACTTAACTTACTTGACTAGCTTACTTAACTTACTTACTTGTTTACTTACTTACTTAACTTACTTAACTTACTTACTCACTAACTAACTTTCTTGTGAGGCTGGATCGAGCTTGGAGCCTTGTCTTCATCTTCTTCTGCCTGTTATCTCCAATTGAGGCATAAGTCCCTCAACCATCTCACACCAGGCCATGTTTTCTGGTGGTATCTCCTGCAGTTCCCCCCATGTCACCCCATCTTATTCATCGCTGTAATTAATGATGTAAGTATGTATGCCTTGAATGATGTAAGTATGTATGCCTTTAATGATGTAAGTATGTATGCCTTTAATGATGTAAGTATATATGCCTTTAATGATGTAAGTATATATGCCTTTAATGATGTAAGTATATATGCCTTTAATGATGTAAGTATGTATGCATTTAATGATGTAAGTATATATGCCTTTAATGATGTAAGTATATATGTCTTTAATGATGTAAGTATATATGCCTTTAATGATGTAAGTATGTATGCCTTTAATGATGTAAGTATATATGTCTTTAATGATGTAAGTATATATGCCTTTAATGATGTAAGTATGTATGCCTTTAATGATGTAAGTATATATGCCTTTAATGATGTAAGTATATATGCCTTTAATGATGTAAGTATATATGCCTTTAATGATGTAAGTATGTATGCCTTTAATGATGTAAGTATATATGCCTTTAATGATGTAAGTATATATGCCTTTAATGATGTAAGTATGTATGCCTTTAATGATGTAAGTATATATGTCTTTAATGATGTAAGTATATATGCCTTTAATGATGTAAGTATGTATGCCTTTAATGATGTAAGTATATATGCCTTTAATGATGTAAGTATGTATGCCTTTAATGATGTAAGTATATATGTCTTTAATGATGTAAGTATGTATGCCTTTAATGATGTAAGTATATATGCCTTTAATGATGTAAGTATATATGTCTTTAATGATGTAAGTATATATGCCTTTAATGATGTAAGTATGTATGCCTTTAATGATGTAAGTATATATGTCTTTAATGATGTAAGTATATATGCCTTTAATGATGTAAGTATATATGCCTTTAATGATGTAAGTATATATGTCTTTAATGATGTAAGTATATATGCCTTTAATGATGTAAGTATATATGCCTTTAATGATGTAAGTATGTATGCCTTTAATTATGTAAGTATGTATGCCTTTCATGTGTGGGGGTGAAAGTAGGGGTGTTGGAATGGGTGTGGGGGATGTGTGTATGGGTGGAGGATATGTGTATGGGACGGGTGCAGTGGATGTGTGTTTATGTGGGTGGAGATGTGTGGATGGTTTGAGGAAGTATGTGTGGGAGGCGGGGTTGTGTGGGTAGGGGATTGCGTTGGGTGGATTGGGGATGCAAGGGCGGGTGGGGAGAAGTGTATGGTGTGTGGGTTTGAGATATGTGTGCGGTGTGTGTTGGTGGGGGATGTGTGGGTGGAGGGTATGTTTGTGGTGGTATGGGTGGAGGATAGTGTGTGGTGTGGGGGATGTGTGTGATGGGTGCGGGGAATATGCTTATGGGTGGGGTATATGTGTGGGTGAGTAGGGGATTGTGGTGGTTGGGGGAAGTATGTGGGGGAGTGTGGGTGGAAGATGTGTGTGTGTGTGGATGAGGAATGTGTGGGTGGGGGTGTGTGAGTGGCTTAGGGATGTGTAGGTGGGTGAGGGAGTGGTATGTGTCGGGGTGGGATGTGTGAGTGGGTGGAGGATGTGTGTGGGGGTAGGGGTATTGTGATCGAGAGATGTTTGGTTGGGGGTGGGTGGGTGAGGGTGTGTGGGTGCGTAGTGGAGGATGTATGCGTGAGTGAGTGTGTGTTGGTGGACGGGTAGGGAATGCGTGTGTGGGTGGTGAGAGGTGTGTGGTGTGTTGGTTGGGGATATTGTGTGGGTGAGGTATGTGTGTGTGGGTGGGGGATTTTTGTGGTGTGTGAGTGGGGGTATGTGGGGTGGATGGGTAAGGGTATCTGTGTGGGTGTGGGTGGGAATATTGTGTGGTATCTGGGTGAGGGATATGTGTGTGTGTGGTGCGTGGGTTGGGAATAGAGCGTGGTAGGGGGTGTATGTGATGTGCGGGTGGGGGATTGTGTGGTGGGGGATTAGGTTAAGGCATGTGTGGGTGGGTGGAAGTTGTATGTGTGGGTGGTGGGGTGTGTGTGAGTGGATTGGGGATGTATGGGTGGTTAGGGAGATGTGGGGAGGGGGGTAGGGACATGTCAGTTGGTGGGGATGTGTGTGTATGGTTTGGGGATGTGGATGTGCGATGTGTGGGTTGGTGGGGGATTGTGTGCATGGGTGGGGAATATGTTGTCGATGGAGATGTGGCTGGGGGATGGGTGGTTTGAGGTGTGGGTGGGGAGAGGATGTGTGGGGTAGGATGTTTATGTGGATGGGCGTGGGATGTGTGGGTTGATGGGGGAATGTTTGTGGATGGCGAGTGTGTTTTGGTTGGGGGATCAGGGGAGGGCAGTGTGTGTGGGTGGGGGATGTGCGGGAGGGGGATGGGTCGGTTGGTGGGGTATGTATGTGTCCCTTGGTGTGCATGTGTGTCGGTAGGTGGGGGTGTGTATGTGTCCGTAGGTGGGGGTGTGTATGTGTCCCTTGGTGCGCGCGTGTGTGGGTAGGTGGGGATGTTGTGTGTGTGGGGTGATGTATGGATAGGTGGGAGATGGGCTTCATAACATGGTAATTAGCCTTGTTTATGTTTACAACATTCATTTCACAATGTTTATTTTTCTTCCTATGTAAATGTATAATGCTCTTGATGAACGAAAGACGAGTGATTGGAAGGGCCGAATGTAAGACGGGCCTGCGCGCCCAATTTGTGACCCTAATAAAGTTGATTTGATTTGATTTGATTTACTTACTTGCCTACTTTCTTACTTTCTTACTTACTTACATACTTAGTTTCTTACTTATGAACTTACCTACTTTCTTACATACTTAATTACCTATGTACTTACTTACTTACATGTTACTGTGGACTTTCCATAAATAACGTGACTTCGTAGTTAATGCATTCGGGATATAATAGGTCATATAATACCGTTTAGCATTCCAGCAAGGGGTCGCGCGCGCGTGTGTGTGTGTGTTCATGCGCGCTCGCGCGTGCGTGCGTGGTGTTTTTTTTTGTTTTTTTTTTACTAATGCACCCCATTCATGTGATTTCATTTGTTATAGTATTGCCGATGCACAATCTATATCATGCTTCTTTTCTTCTACAAAGAATTTTACACACATACATACACGAACCCACGCACTCACGCTCGCTCTCACTCACGCTCGCTCTCACTCACGCTCGCTCGCTCGATCACTCACTCACTCGCTCACACACCCCTCGCTCTCTCTCTCTCTCTCTCTCTCTCTCTCTCTCTCTCTCTCTCTCTCTCTCTCTCATTATTTATTATACACTCCTTATGCGTGTAGTTTATCTCTGCTTGCTGTTCTTCCTTTGTGTTTTTGTAGATTTTGTAGTGACTTCTGGTAGCCAGTCTTGTTTATGCCGCCTCCTGTTGTGTACACTCAGCTTATCCAGCTAGTTAGGGATCTAAACATTGTCTTTTATCTGCCATTATCTTCTGCTGTTTACAAGTTACGGGTTATGAATTCTTTATTTCCTTTCATTTTTTTCCCGAGAATAAAATTCGCGCCAAATGCTTTAAACATGCTGCCTGCAAGCAGTCTTCCGTACTTATCTCGTCTGCAAACCTGTGCAGGACTTGGTACTCGTTAAGGCTGTGGCCAAAGTTGTTGCTGATTTGATGTATGAGATATCCTACATTGTATTGATTGTGGTTTGAACGATCTCTTGACCAGACGTTGATCCCAGGATCCAATCTCCAGTAACTGAAGAGGCGATTTGTTCTCACCTGCACAGCTCTGATGTCGATCCAGCCTTGTGCTGTGGACGCTGAATAATTATCAGATTGTTTATACGAAGGAAAGACAACGACTTGGAATATGTGATATCTCTTCCTTAGTATCTGACATAGTGTGAATCCTACATTCTTATATAGGTAAAACAGGTAATATATACACCATGGTGAGTCCACAGAAGCACAAGGAATGTCTGAAATTTAATAGGAAGTCACAGATAAAGTAGCCCCATGGTGAATATGCCGCTCATTCATAAGGATCTGGTACTTTTTAAGACTGTCCAAAATGGTTTCTGAGCTTCTTGATTTCTTAGATATCCTACATTGTATTGATTTACACGTTTATTAGACGCTTATTACATACGTATGCGTATCTCTTGAGCTCCAGTTTTATTTTACTTATTATCAGTGGACCCCAACACACACACACACACACACATCCCACACACCCCCCCCCCACACACACACCCCCACACACACACGCGGGCGCGCGCACGGACATTTTTATGGCATATGTCAACAACAAAAAAAACAGATCATCAGACATCAGTGGGAGTCAGCATGGCCCAATGGATAAGAACACTCGCTCTTAAAACTTTCTTAGTGCTGATGGCGAGGTAGCAGGTTCAAACCCTACGCTGGTGAGCTGGATTAACATATTGACTTCTCGTCCTTGACTTGGGGATGTAAATTTCAAGCACCTTAGAAGTCGGAGTAGGTTCGCCTATGGCGAGGGACACTGGTAATAGGAAAAGCTAGTCGACATGCAAACAGAAAAAAAACATCAGTAACCTAGTTGTCTACCGTCGTTATGCAGATGGTATAATAATAATAATCGCCACAATCGAACAACAAGCAACATCGTTCCATGCCATAATAAACCAGATACATAACAACATCCCTTTGTGCTTGGAGAATGACCACAATGACACTGTGCCGTTCTTTGATATCCTAATTAGGATAGAGCAGATGCTACAATCCAAAAATCAGTATACCGCAAAGAAACATGAACTGGCCAACACTTAAACGTCACCTAGTATGGACCCTGTTTTACAGTGCCTGGAAGATATGCACCCAAGATACACTGACAGGTGAATTTGAAACTCTACAGAAAACCTTACAAATTAATAGTTATCCCACAGGATGTACAAAACGCCACTGCCGTCCGCCCAAAACAACTCCAAGTGAAACACCAACCCCTAAACTCAAGGCATTTTTAAACCGTGTGCTCACTTTGAACTCAAGCGTCGTCCATACACGTGCTTCCACTTCTAGTGCACTGGATTGATTTTTGTGTGTAGATTAGCTATCCCTATTACCAGTGTCCCTCGCCCTCAGACGAACCTACTCCGACTTCAGAGGTACTTGCAATTTACGTCCGCACGCCCAGGACGAAAAGTCAACATTTTAGTCCAAATGACCGGTGTAGGGGTTGAACCCGCTACCTCGGTATCAGCACACCGGATGTTTAAGAATAAGCGTTCTTATTCATTTAGCCGCACTGACCTCTAAACTCAGTTTATTATTCAACTAACTTTTCAAGGGGATGGCGTAATGTAATGTCTACAGGACTTACTCATGACAGCGGTTGGCCGAACTCTTTGTACGGCAACTCCAGTTATTAGATATAAAAACACCCTTATCTCTCTCCCCTCACTGACAGAACTAATTGTATCTATAATTTTCAAGTTAGGTGCCAGTCTACCTACAATGGGCAGAACAGAGAGGCATATGAATAATAGGGTCGTAGAATACATACCAAGTGGATGGACAGAATAATAAAAGGCGACTATGGTAACCGAGTAAATCCAGCGGATAGAACATTACCCACTTCCACAATAGCACAACTGCTGGAATCTGGTCAGATGATTGATAGAGGCAATGTGTTTGGTGTGTGTGTGGTTTTTTTTCAAGCACAAACTGGACGAATGTTAATATTTGTTGAAGCATATGCAATTCATATGGCTAAGCCTGTTTTGTTTAAAATGACATTGGCAGACAGTGTAAATTACCGCTGGAATGTGTGTGTTACATATTTCAGCTTGAATTTATTGTTTTGTTTTGTGTTATGTTGGATGACTTCTGCAGTATGACCTGACGAGACGGGGCGAAATATGCCACGCAATAAATCGTTGTATGTGACTTTATTATTCACATTCTATGCAAGGAAACATTGACCTTGGATATGTGTGTGTGTGTTTGTGTCTTAATTATTAACATTCAACGCGGGAAAACATTCCTTGTGTGTGTGTGTGTGTGTGTGTGTGTGTGAGAGAGAGAGAGAGAGAGAGAGAGAGAGAGAGAGAGAGAGAGAGAGAGAGAGAGAGAGAGAGAGAGAGATTGTTAGTATAGCAGTGTGAATAAATTAGTTAGCAGAGATTAATTTAGATTTGAACATATTTAATTTCACCTCATAAACCGCATGTAAGCAAGTTTAGATGTCAACATAATTAGTTCAATTTTCACTGCTCGGTGGAAATGTTCCAAGTTTGTCAAACATTTTTTTTTTTTAAAGGAAACCCACAGACAGGGTGAATCGATCAATGCCAAAACACATCCAGGAAGAACAAATCACATGTTATTTTAACTGTTAAAAATGTTTAACGAACATGGTAGGACATATGAAGCTGTAGAAGGCCGGGCAGGCGAGAGGAACGATGAAACCTGTAGTGGGTTAGACAGCTGGGGGGGGGGGGGATTTGGTGTGGGGAGTGTACAATTGCAGGAGAACGAGAAATAACGCAGGAGGTAAGACGAGAGCAAGGACGGGACGGTAATAAAATAGCATGGGGACAGGAACACTGCAGGGGTAAAGGAAAGGACAAAGGTTACATGAAGTGAATGTGGGGGGGGGGGGAACAATGGATAGATGGGAGGTGGAATTTGAGTGTGGGGGGTTTAGGGTTTATATCCCGTAGAGAGATGGACAAGAAGTGCAAATTACAAGGGGGAGGGGGGGGGAGAGAAAGAGAGAGAGAGAAGAAGAAGTGAAAATTACAAGGAGAGAGAGACATGAAGTGCAAAATACAGGGAAGAGAGAGAGAGAGAGAGAGAGACATGAAATGTAAATAACCGGGGGAAAGAGAGATAGAGAGTGAGAGGGGGCGAGAGAAAGTGAAAGGGGGAGAAGTCGAAGGGGGAGAAAAGAGAGTGAGAGGTGAAAAGAGAGAGTACGAGAGACAGAGGGAGGGAGAGAGAGAGAGAGAGAGAGAGAGAGAGAGAGAGAGAGAGAGATGATGTTATGACATCAGTAACAGGCGGACAAACAAATTGATATACACATGTACATCATCATCATCAAATGCCCTGCCAGTTGGCGTAGGCGTTCATGACTCTCCACAGATCTCGGTCTTTGGTGTTCTGGATCAACTCTGCTGATGATATTCCTCCTTGCCACTATCTCAGTCCATCCAGCATCATTTATCTTGGTCTGCCTCTCTTCCCCTCGATCTTTCCAGTTGTCTTTCCAGTTGTTCTCCAATGCCTCTATTCTCATTACATGACCAAAGAAAGCTGTGTGTCTCTTTCTTATTGTTGTATATAGTGTTCTAGTTTTAATAGCCTCTTTCAGGCAATCGTTGTTAGCTACTCTGGCAGTCCAAGGAATTCGCATATATAAAAGGATATACAGATAGGTGGACGCGTGTGTGGACGGACATTCACGGATCGACCTACAGATAGGCGGAAGGAGACAAAGTTAGCCAAATGCATAGATAAGTAGGGAGGTGAATGGATAAATGGATGCCATGAGCAGTTAGATAGATGAGTGGGCGTATAGATAGGGTTGGGGAAAAAGAGAGTGGCCTAGTTTTTTGAAGTGACAACCTTTCGACGTAGAAATCCGCAGCACATCGTTATCTTTTATCAGATATGTCTGTTTTTATTATGTGTGTGTGTGTTTGTGTGTGGGTTGCTAATTGTATGTGTCTGTGTATGTATATATGCGCCCGCATGTGTGCCTACGTATATGTATGTATTATGAATGGTCAACCCTTAAGTAGCTCGTTACACTGTTGTGAAGACATGAGGCCGTTGTAGAAATAATTGACCGTAGACCTCGAGGTAGACCAAGACGGCGGTGAAGAGATAATATATATATACAGACCTACAAGCACTTGGAATCAACGACTAGCAAGAGAAGGTCAACCAGAGAGACGAATGGAGACGGATTGTATCTGCAGCAAAGAACCTCAATGGCTCGGAACGCTGAAGAAGAAGAAGAAGAAGAAGAAGAAGAAGAAGAAGAAGAAGAAGAAGAAGAAGAAGAAGAAGAAGAAGAAGGAGCCTGTTGCCACAGTCTTCTTTGTTTGGGTGCAGATTTCTTTACGTGACATAGGAAGGAAGTTTCCTGATGAAATATCTAATCAAACTCATGTAAGTTGTCCCCTGAGTTTGAAGAAGAAACTTCAGGGCCTTAATAACTGCATCCAATGTGATGTAAGAATCCACTGCTGCATTTTCTTGAGGATGTTGGCGTTGGTCAGAAACAGACGCAGATGTTGCCATTGGCATTAGGCAGTGTATTGGATCTGCGAAACAAATGAAATAGAAGGCTGCATAATTGCTGAAAGATCTGATAAAAGTTGAGGAAGCCAGCATTTGCCATCAAATGGCAGCAGAGAAAGAGACCATCACTCCTATGATAGGGAAAAAAAAAAAAATTCAATTTTAAAATAAAAGTAAATTTCTTGTAAACAAAAAAATTACTAAAGATTTCCGTGGAAAGGAGCAATATAATGAGTCTAAAGACTATTTTTCTAAGCCCTACCCTGTAGGGCACACATCACCAAATCATGAGTGGTAATGATCTCTGGTAATGCATTATACAGATCAGTGGTTCTCAACCGGTGGGGAAAATCCCCTAGGGGGGAATTTTTGGGTTTCGGTGATGGGGGGAGAAATCAAGATTATTTCAAGATCGCGTTAATACAAGAACTGGCACTCTTCCGATTGACGGGTCTAAATAGTTCCGCAGTGAATAAGTCAAGGGTTAAGGGTTAGGATCAGTGTTAGTTTAACACTAACCCTAACCCTTAACCCTAACTTATTCACTGCGGAACTATTTAGACCCGTCAATCGGAAGAGTGCCCAAGAACTTATTACGTGATATTGTTTTTCCCTTCCCATCACAACAGCAAAAACATGATGGGATTACTGCAAAGCCCTGTAAAGGATATATAACTTGTTTTTTTGTTTTGTTTTTTAATTTTATTAATACAAGGGAAATAATTGCATCTAGGTTGAAGTCATATTTCGGCTCTAGCAATCAAGGGGAACAATTATAGAATTCACTATATTTGTACTGACAGCTATATTGCAAGAGAAGTATATGCTTATTCCTATAACAATTTTATTCATATCTTTTATGGTATCAATTGAATGTTACCATAATAAAAGCTATACACAATTATGAATGCAGTTTGAAATTGTAGACACTAAATTGTGGTATAATAAATATTGTTTAGTAAATTATTTATTTCTGTATCTGCTAGGCTGCGTCTGTCTAAACAACATTTGGAATTGCTCTGGTTTCTCTTCACAACTAAATCTTTCCCCTATCATCCTCGTTCTTCTTGACTTTCAAGTCACTAAAGTGTGTATGAAATAAAAAGCTAGACATAACACTGCACATAAGGCGATGCTAACCTAAAAAAAAAAAAATTCGATTTTTGGTCAGTTTGGCTATGTTTGGAATAGTTCATTTTTAAACACCTTAGCGTGTCTTCTAACAGATTCGGCACTTGTTTTTCTTTAAAAACTTATTTTAATGCAATATTCATATTTTACTGAACCCACCCTAGGTGTAGAATTGTCTATTTATTGAAAATTGTAAGGAAATTGACGTTTTTTGAAACCATTACAAAGATATCTCGCCGACGCGTGATCCACGTGTTTCATCCATCCATCCATCATGTGCCATGCCGGTAAACGTGGGCGGTCATGTTCTGCCATTTCACTCGATCACCAGAGTCGTGGATCAATGTAACATGTGTTTCATACATCATTGTAAAGGTCACGAACTCCCTTAATTGTTCGTTAAACTTCGGGTTCGTTTAATTGAGAGCTTTTCTGTGTACGACGGTTTCTTTCGAATCAATAATCTTCCGGAAACTCCCATATATGGAACACCTCGCCGAATGCGCAAATCTCCGTTGGTGGAAACTGATCACGTGGGTTTCCAAGATGGCCGTTTTGTTGTGTTTTCGCTTGGCAACCGATCGACACGCGAATTGAAAAATACCTTTTCCCAAGAAGTTTAACATAAAATCATCTGCTCAACGTAAGAAATCACGCAGTCAATAACTGGCAAATGCTCGTGAGCACCGAAAAGCCTACCAGAACTTAAACATTACAGAAAAGTCTGAATTTGACCCTAAGATAACTTTTTTAGTATAAAAAAGCATGAAAATAATTTGTTTTTCCCCGTTTCGTTTTCTCATTTTGCCATATTTGTTTTTACGTTGTTTCAATTCTTTTCACGTTGTTTCAATTCTTTTCAAAAACTATGTGTCACATTACAATGAAACATGGCAGACTTATTTTTCATTATTTTATGTACAATTTATCAAGAGCATTTGTAAAACTATGATTTAGTTTTTGTGCAGTAGTAAAAGATACAAAAAAAATTGTCAATAAAAATGTTGAAATTTGTTTAAAAAAAAAAAAAAAAAAATCATCCTCGTTCCTAGTTACTTTATTGGGAACACTAATTGCGGCGCAAATGGGAGAACCACTTTAACTAAAGGTTCTTCTAAGATTTGACTATCAGATGTCATTTCATGGCTTTTTTCTGACCTGTCGATCCGTCTTCTTAGTTTAGACGTATTGGACAGTTTATTACTGTAACCGCTGCTGAAAATTAATTGCAGACCATGTCTATATGTCTATATATAGAATGTCTATATGCAGACTATCTGTCTGTCTGCCTGCCTGCCTGTCTGTCTGTCTGTCTGTCTGTCTATGTATGTATGTATGTGTGTCTGTCTGTCTGTCTGTCTGTCTGTCTGTCTGTCTGTCTGTCTGTCTGTCTGTCTGTCTGTCCGGCCCGTTCACGTTAAGAAATATAGATAGAATAGAAGAATAGATAGATTGATAGTAGAAAATATGATTGGAAGAGATCTATCTAACGTAAACTTACCAAGATATCACGACCAGCCAATAAATGGTGGGCAATGGGTTGACTGCAGAGTACTGCAAACGATATGCAGCTAACTTTGTCTCACAAAAAATTACTTTTTTTTTAACGAACGAAAATCTTTCGCAGGCCCGTCCTATATTCTGCCCTTCTTCTCTATTTACTCTCATACATTCTTTCATTCAACATCTCTTATGAAGCAATTCTTTGACAACAAAAGAACAATAAGCATTAAAATGCATGAAAAGTAACTGTTTAACAGGGCCATCATAAATACCCAACGTGGGTGTAACGCGCCATACATATGAGAATGTTAAAACAAAATTAATGTGCTGTTGAAGAAAAATAAAAAGATGAGTTAGAAAATTTTCACTATTTAAATAGATGCATTATTTTTATGAAAACTTTGAAAATACCTTAAAGATTATATCATTATTTATTATAACTCATATGCCTGTAAATAACTGTAGACAAAGAGTTTATAAATCTTTTAAAACAATGCAACAATCTATATCTAAAATATATAGCAATGTTATTAAAAGTTATGCTCCTTGAAATAACTTTTCTTATGTTAAGTCTCCTCGCTATATATATAAATGATAAGATATTAAAATATTAAATTTTAGTAAGTAAATTGCTGATTGTACACTAACAAACTATGACAGTCGGCTGCATGGGAATGAGAAGAAGACGTGTAGAAAATTTTATCTCAATCGGATGGACCGTTCGCGAACGCATAAAGAACGGACATACATACAGACATACATCGTCTTTTATAGATATAGATAATGTAAGGTTACTGCCCAAACTCACGGCATTCAATCAATCATGTGCCATGCCGGAAAGCGTGGGTGGTCATGATTCGCCATTCCACTCGATCACCAGCGTCGTGGATCAGCTCAGTGTTCCTGTCTCGTCCATGCCATGTAGCCAAGCCATCCAGATACTTTCCTCTCGGTCTTCCTCTTGGTCTGTTCCCTTCGATCTTGCCAGTTGTCACTAAGTGTAGTGGTTAAAAGGGTCTCTAGTCCACACGTTGATCCCAGGGTCCCGTCTCCACTAATTGAAAAGGCGATTTGTTCCCACCAGCACAGCTCTGATGTCGATCTAGCTTCGTACTGTGTACACCGAATAATTATCAGATTGTTTATAACTTTATACAATATAAATATATATATCTATAAAATAGAATGTATGTATGTCTGTAAGTATGTCTGTATGTATTTTTTGCGTTCGAGAACGGTCCATCCGATTGAGATGAAATTTTCTACACGTCTTCCTCTCATTTCCGCGCTGCCAACTGTCATATTTTTTAGTGTAAAATCGGCTACTTACTTAATATTATTTAATATTTCATTTTCATTATAATTTCTATATAGCAAGGGGACTTAACTCTAGCAACGTTATTTCAAGGGGCATAACTTTTAATAACATTGCTATATACTTTATAGTCATATTGTTGCATCTTTTTCAAAGATTTATAAACTCTTTGTCTATAGTTATTTACAGGCAGGCATATAAATAATGATATAATCTTTAAGGCATTTTCAAAGTTTTCATAAAAATAATGCATAATGCATAACATTATAACTCATCTTTTTATGTTTAAAGAAGTTATCTACAGTCATGTAGGTGATTAAAAACAGTTTTCATTAAAAATAATGGATGGTGTGTGGAAGGACATTCTTTTAAGTTACTTTTTGTTGTTTGACGCTCCCCGCTAGGAGCTGGGTGAAGCCACGCCGGGTCAGATAGATAGACAGACAGACAAACAGATAGTCGGGAACGGGAGCTTATATGACTACTTATATGAATTAAATGAGATGCTCTCCACCAGGGACTGGGTGAAGCCGGGCCGGCTCAGACAGATAGACAAACAGACAGACAGACAGACAGATAGTCGGGAACGGGAACTTATATGACTACGTATATTAATTAAATCAGATGCTCCCCGCCTTTTCGCTGCAGTTATCTACAGGTATATGCGTTATAATCCTCCTCATCCTCCTCCTACCCTCTTCCTCCTCCCCTCCCCCCTCTTCCTCCTCCATCCTCCTCCTCCCTCTTCCTCCTCCATCCTCCTCCTCCCTCTTCCTCCTCCTCCTCCTCCCTCCTCCTCCCTCTTCCTCCTTCTCCTCCCTCCTCCTTCTCTTCCCTCCTCCCTCCTCCTTCTCCTCCCTCCTCCTCCTCTTCCCTCCTCCTCCCTCTTCCTCCTCCCTCCTCCTCTCTCATCCTCCACCCTCCTCCTCCCTCTCCCTCCTCCTCCGTCTCCCTCCTCCTCCTCCCCCTCCTGCGTTCTCCCTCCTCCTCCTCCTCCCTCCTCCTCCCTCCTCCTCCCCTTCCTCCTCCCTCCTCCTCCTCCCTCCTCCTCCCTCATCCTCCTCCCTCATCCTCCTCCCTCCTCCTCCTTCCTTCTCCCTCCTCCTCCCTCTTCCTCCCTCTTCCTCCCTCTTCCTCCTCCTCCTCTTAATCCCTCCTCCTCCCTCCTATTCCTCCCTACTCCTCCTGTCTCCTCCTCCCTCCTCTTCCCTCCTCCTCTCTCCGCCTATCTCTTCCTCCGTCCTCCTCTTCCCTCCTCCTCCTTCCTCTACCTCCCTCTTCCTCCTCCCTCCTCCTACTCCTCTTTTTTCTTCTTCTGCTGCTGCTGCTGACAGACAGACAGACAGACAGACAGACAGACAGATAGTCGGGAACGGGAACTTATATGACTACTTATATGAATTAAATGAGATGCTCCCCATCAGGGACTGGGCGACGCCGGGCCGGGTCAGTCAGACAGACAGACAGACAGATAGATAGATAGATAGATAGGCAGGCAGGCAGACAGACAGGCAGGCGGGCAGACAGACAGACAGACAGACAGTCTGGAACGGTAACGGGAGCTTATATTACTACTCATATGAATTAAATGAGATGCTCCCCACCAGTGTCTGGGCGAAGCCGGGCCGGGTCAGCTAGTGTGTGTGTATGTATGTATATACCATTGAGGTTCTTTGCTGCAAATACAATCCGTCTCCATTCGTCTCTCTGGTGGACCTTCTCTTGCCAGTCGTTGATTCCAAGTGCTTGTAGGTCTGTACATGTATTATCTCTCCACCGCCTTCTTGGTCTACCTCGGGGTCTACGGTCATTTATTTCCTGAGTGTAAGCGAGTTTTGTTTCCCTATTATCTTCCATTCTTTCTATATATATGAAAGCCTTGATATCCCGTCGGCATTATCTGGTATAGTGTTCAGTGGCGTCACTGGGGTTGGTGTCACCCAGTGCGGTAAACTCTTGGTGTCACCCCTCTAGACTTTCACCATGGTCTTCTTCCGAGTGTTCCTATACCATATATAATCGCATATAGTAATGTTTGTTGTCATCGTCTTGCTCATGTCTAGGTATCTGAGCTCGGGTTCACACAGGCAACAATAACTCCGTTCAATATGATATCGAACATTTATTGTATTTCAATATACTGTTATACAGTGCGTTCGCGCAGTGGGTTAACAATCCCGCGCTGTGCTATATATCACAGATAGTTAACATCATCACACATAGTTATCATACAACATTCTAGCAAACTATCTAGCCTATGTCTATATATCTATTGATATCTATTGAGTCCCTCTAAGGCAGGCCCTGTTGTCTCTCTCAAGTCCGTCCGTCCTCTGCCGGTCCACACGTGTCCCAATCCGACACGGGTGGTAACTCTGTCCGAGTTCCTCGTGGACCCCGCAATAGGCGGGCCACATCAGTGTCCACGGGACCCTGGACTCAATGACCAGTCCTTCGAGAAGGCTCTAGATTACTCTGGCCTCGAGTGACTCACTTCTATCCCTTGGGCGGGAGTTGCAGCCCTTTAATTAACATCTATAAATGTGAGGCGGTGACAGGATTCCCCCCTCTCCCCTGATATGATGGTTTGTTATAGGGTAATTAGATCTGCTCTAATTCTGTCACCGAATCACATAAAGTCGGTGTTTGTAGTTTGATGGACAGTAACCTGGTAACCTACATTCCGGCATCAAAACTCATGTATTCTCCCATACACCACTTCTCTGATTTGGTGAAGAGATCACTCTCTCTCCTGTGTCCTTAAAAATGCTTATCTGACCGAAGTTACGTGACGTTTAGTAGTTGTTTTTACAACCCGTCCTTCTCATAGTACCCCACTGATACCAAGACAATTAACCTCTGTATTAAAGAGGATTAACAAGACCGAAGTCCTGGCTAATTAAGTACACCTTCAAATCTTGATCTGTGTGTGCATTTCAATACACTTTTACTCTCGTATGTTGTATAATGCCAAATATGTAGTTACGTTGTTATTTTATCCCCTCAGACTACATGTGTCCCTGTTGGCTTGTTAGTGTGTTGACTAATAAGTTGCTGTTTCTAATAAAGTGATTGCATTTTAAATTGATAGTGTTCAGTTTAAGTTTTGTGTAAAGTGTGTGCTGAATGTGTGGCTTATTTCCAAGCGTCACGAGTTGGGATAACCTCAATCATGAATTACTCCACTGTGTGCAATACATGATCAGGCATTCCAAGTAGTGGCGCTTAGATGTATCCTAACTACTAAACTAAGTATATTAAACTAACTACTAAACTAAGTATATTAAACTAACTACTAAACATGTATCAACAATTTAGACAAGTCATGCAATTTTACATGAAAGACGCAGACAAATTAAAATAAATACGTTTTGCGTACAATTTGTCCGCTTAGTATATCGTTCTCTCATTTAATTCATTCACGCTGTCATTCACTCACCTTTCATTCAAAATAGTATTTGGTTAAAATATATACTTAAAGTTGAGGTAAGTGTTATTGCCCTTAGAACAAATGGAATAGGCGATATTTGCCCTTTAAGAAAATACGTACTTTTTGTACGATGACTCAAAAATGGGTTATAATTTACACAGAGACAATTGTATAGGACGGTCCTTTAGCCTATGAATGGAACCGCCTGTAATATTATAGTAGAATATGTACACATTACAGGTTAACACATTTTATATACATCATTAATGCAAATATAATACATATTTAATACTAAAGTAATTAATTAATTAAGTAACTAAATCCAACGATGATGTTCGCGTTGTCCTCCTGTTGTTAGCGTGTTATGCCATGAATGTTAAAGTTAGTATGGCTGTCTCTTGAGTGTTGTAGTCGACGTCGTTCTGTTTCGGCTGTTTGCAAAGTCTCGTAGCAACAGCAAGTATGGAATGTTGTCAATGTTGCGTATAAGGTGTTCTAATTTTCAGAGCAAATTCACAGGTTGAAATCATTACACTGTTAATGTCTGTCGCTCGGATCGTTCTAGAGCTTGGGCAATTGATAGTATAGCTCTTCACGTATAGTTCATAAAGTGTGACTCTTAAAGTTTCATGTTCGTGGGTGTCACAAGTAACTTATTTAATGAGGTATTACTATTCACTGGGAGTTCTCTAGCAGGTGTAGAGTTACACTGTTATATGCCACAGACTAAAAGTATCACAGTTTCTAGTATGGCGAATGGTCGTTGTGCTAAATGTCATTCTACTGGCGCATTCGTTTGCCGTGATAATAGGTCAGCAATAATGTTGTCCGTGCCTCTGATATGGCGGATTTCGAAGTCGAAATCTTGAAGAAGAAGACACCATCTTTTTAAACGATGGTTTTTCGGTGACCCTTGCTTAAGAACCAACAAAGGCGAATTGTCAGTGAGTACAACAAAGTGACTACCTAAGAGGAACTTAGATAATCTCAATACACAAAACAGTAGGCTTAAAGCCTCCAATTCCACTGTAGCATACCGGGTCTCTGCCTTCTTTAGTTTACGGCTTACATAGAGAATCGGGTGTCTCACTCCATCCACTTCCTGCATTAAACATCCTCCTATTGCGATAGCACTCGCATCTGTGGTCAAAATAAAGGGTAAATTTATGTTGGGTAATCGTAAGACTGGTGGATTAGAAAAAATACGTTTCAATCTACACATTGCATCGTCTAAGCTGGTACTTTTACAAATTTTTGATGGATGATCTTTAGTTAACATATCAGAAAAGACTGAGGTAAGTTCTGCCCAATGTGGTATAAATTTAGAATAATAGTTAATAAGACCTAGTAAACTTCTAATTTGTTTCTTTGTGGTAGGAACTTCTAGATTAAGAATCTTGGAAACAATTTTATCATCTGTCAACAATTTGCCTTCAGAAATTCTATGACCAAGGAAGTCTATTTGTCTATAGCCTAATTCGACCTTGGAAGGTTTGATAGTAAGTCCAAAAAGAGAGATTTGGTTGAAGACTTGTTTGAGGGTAAGTAAGTGAGAAGTCATATTAGAAGAATGGATGCATATATCATCAATATAGGCTTCAACATCTTTAATTCCGTGTAATAACAATCTAGTTAATCTAACAAATGTGGCTGGCGCGTTCTTGAGACCAAATGGAAGATATAGCCATTCGTACAAACCGAGGGGTGTTGCGAATGCTGTTATATGTCTAGAAGAAGGGTGTAGTGGCACTTGCCAATATCCTTTCGCTAAATCAGTCTTGGAAAATAAGGATGATTGAGCCATATTTAAAATGAGATCTTCACAACTGTTCATTGGCTCTGCATCCGTTGTGGTTCTTGTATTTAATACTCTATAGTCGATGCACAAACGGATTGTCTGGTCCTTCTTTTTGACCAGGACAATCGGTGAAGAATATTGAGACATCGATTTTTGAATTATTCCATTTTTCTCTAAATCTAAAATTTCTTTGTCTAAATTTGCTCTGTAATGGAGAGGAATAGAATATGGTCTACATTTGACCGGTGTCAGATCTGTCAGCACAATTGAATGTGTTATTTTGTCAGTGCGATAGAAGCACCTGGAGCCTTCTGTTATTGATCGCATCTAAGGTGAAATAGGGGAAATACCTCATACTATACCACTCTAAGGAGTACATTAGACCAGGGGCTCTCAGTTTTATCTTTCTTACGACCTCTTTTGTTAAGCAGATTTATTACTTAGGTAACTTACTTACTTAACTTACTTATTTACTTACTTAACTTCCTTACTTATTTACTTACTTACCTTTCTTATTTACTTACTTAACTTACTTAAGCCGGTCTCTCTGGCCGAGGGGTTACAACACTTTCTCCGTAATCCCGTTTATCACGCAGTCTCGTAAGCGGGCGAGAGCTGGCAGCGGTTCGACCCCCGCTGGTGACTTGCGGGATAACATAGCCGGCCGCTCAGAAAACAATGGCAAACTACTGAGCGTAATCTTGCCAAGAGATCAACAGACAGCTGAAAGATGCTGCTGTTGACAGCTAAGTCCTGTAAAGGATACGCACAAAAAAAAATAACTTACTTAACCTACTTACTTAATTTACTTATGTAACTTGCTTACTTAACTTACTTATTTACTAAACTTACTCGTTTACTTACTTAACTTACCTATTTAATTACTTACTTAACTTACTTGACTAACTTACTTTACTTACTTACTTGTTTACTTACTTACTTAACTTACTTACTTGTTTACTTACTTACTTAACTTACTTAACTAGCTTACTTAACTTACTTAACTAGCTTACTTAACTTATTTAACTAGCTTACTTAACTTACTTGTTTACTTACATTCTTAACTTACTTAACTAGCTTACTTAACTTACTTACTTGTTTACTTTCTTACTTAACTTACTTAACTAGCTTACTTACTTGTTTACTTACTTACTTAACTTACTTACTTACTTGTTTACTTACTTACTTACTTACTTCACTTACTTAACTTACTTACTTGTTTACTTACTTACTTAACTAGCTTACTTACGTGTTTACTCACTTACTTAACTTACTTAACTAGTTTACTTAACTTACTTACTTGTTTACTTACTTACTTGTCTTACTTGCTTTTTTACTTACTTGCTTAACTTACTTACTTGTTTACTTTCTTACTTAACTTATTTGACTAGCTTACTTAACTTACTTACTTGTTTACTTAACTTACATTACTAGCTTACTTAACTTACTTGTTTACTTACTTAACTTACTTGTTTACTTACTTAACTTACTTATCTACTTACTTACTTACTTACCCTACTTGACTAGCTTCCTTAACTTACTTACTTGTTTACTTAACTTATTTAACTAGCTTACTTAACTTACTTACTTGTTTACTTAACTTACTTAACTAGCTTACTTAACTTACTTGTTTACTTACTTACTTAACTTACTTAACTTACTTACTTGTTTACTTAACTTATTTGACTAGCTTACTTAACTTACTTGTTTACTTACTTACTTAACTTACTGAACTTACTTACTTGTTTACTTATGTCAGAGTCTAAAGTATTGCCAGCAGAGATGCAGGGACATCGTTACGCCCGCCAGGCGAATAGTCCCTAGCGGGGATGCCGTGACATCGTTACGCCCGCCAGGCGAGTATTAGTTACCTGCCTGCGAGGTTGCTGGCTGACGAGACAGCCAGCGGTCAGGCAAGGACAATGCAGAACGCACGCAGGCCTCGTGAAGCCACTTCAGGTGGGCAGGCGCGTTGCGAGAAATAGCCAGACAGCTCTGGGACTCGGACTCGACTGGACGTATGATGAGAGAAAGGTTTCGTGTAGTTATGTGCCCGAAAGTCGAGTGCTTCTACATCTTGTGAGATAGACTGTAAGCTGTGGGTTGCCTGTAAGTGTATTGTTATAACTTATGTATTGTAATGATCATCTCTAGATCGTGATCTGTAAATAAATCCATCGAAACTTCGTGTCGTTGAGTCTCAAGTCAAATCACGTTGTACTTGTACTGTCTCACATGTGTTAGGTTAACGAGCCAGGTTTAAGACCCTGACATGTGTGGACGTGGTGGCATTCGTCCGGCTTTAAAATGAACGTGGTTTAAGTAATTAACATTTAAAACCTAGATTTGTGAACTTAGAAATTTTTGTCCAATTTTAGAGTACATTTAAATGTGATTGTGAAGGCTCAATTTGATATATTATTACATTGTTTAAACATGGAGACTAAATGTGAACGTAAAGTACATACATATTGTTTGATCTTGTAATCGTGTAAAACATTTGTGATTGTGGAACTTGTCACCGTTTTGACCTTGTCGACATTGTGAAGTTGTCGCCATTGTGACCTTGTCGCCATCTTGTAAACTTGATGTCTATGTCCTTACCGAATGTCATCTTGATGTAAGGGATGTGTCATCAATGTTGTAGAGTGTTCAGATATAGTTAGATTGTCTTTGAAAAGTGAGTTGTGGAAAGCAGAGAGTTTCGGAAAGAAAGTAACTTGTGGTTTTGAAAAAAATTGTTGACTGACAACATTACGACCTACAATTATACTCAACGCCATACAAACCTAATCAAAACTTAGTGACAAGCATACACACCACATCAAATAGACGCTAATTTATTTCCTCCAAAAACAAAGCAGGTTTTCTGTGCCATCTGAAACCCTTGCCCGTAGAAGGTCATTTGTGTTTTGAAGTAGTGACCCTACAGTCCTTAGCCCGAATTTCAACCGTTCTTCACCGCATCCAGGACACTTGAGTATATTTTTCTTTCTATATACTTTCGGATGCAAATTTAGGCACATATTGTAAGTAGAACACAATTGTAAATTGTTCACTTTACTAACAAATTGTAACAAATTGTGTGTCTGGTATTTCATTTGCATTTTCCATCATGTCTTCATTAAATGATTTCATCGATATGGGGTTAAAGTTAAAGTTAACAGGTGATGAGTTAACGAAGTGGAGTGAGAAGAAATACTCTGAATACCACGAGCATGAAGAAAGAGCAGCTGAAAGAGCTGCCAAGCAAGCAGAGGCAGCAACCGCAGCAAAACAAGCAGAGTTAGATATCGAACTGAAAAAGGCAGAGATTGAAAGAGAAACAGAATTAAAGAAGTCAGAGATAGCAGCTCAAAGTAAACGGGAAGAGCTGGAAGTGCAATTAAAAATCAAACAACTTGATACTGAGACTGCCATAAACAAAGAGTCTAAGAAATCTGAGAGTCTGGAGAAAGAAAACCAGTACAAGAAATATTAAGGTATCGTAAGAAATTATACCTCGGGTGACTGCATTGCAGCCTTCACCCAAAATTTTGAGACTTTAATGGACCATTACCAGGTCCCATTGTCTGAATGGAATATAATTTATATGAGAAGTTTATCAGGGGAGCCTCTGAAAGTCATAGAGACTATCCCCAAAGACCTCAGAAAAGATTACCATTATCTAAAATCAAAGATTATGGCACATTTTATGTTAGATGAGGCAGGTTACAGAGAACAATTCAGCAAGTTGAGCCCCAAACCGACTCAAACGTTCTCTGACTACCTATGCTTAGTCCGAGACATATTTACCAAATGGACTTCAGCAGCTAAAATTGACAAGAACTATCAAAAGTTAGAAGATCTTATCATCAGAGATAAAGTCATTTCATCCATTCCATCAGCATTTTCAAAGTTTTTGCAAGAGAATGAATGTACAAGTGTAGAGCAGATAGAGAGGCGTGGTTCGGCTTATTACACAGCCAACAAACATTGTTTTGCCAGTGAAGCTACTGAAACCAACTTTGTAGCATCGGCTAACTATGACAAACCCTATAATAGGCAAAAACCTTATAAGCCTACATCTGAGAAGTACAACCATTGTAAATATTGTAAAATTTCACACCATCAAGGTGAGATGTGCGACAAGAACCCCGCATATCTTACATATTTACAGAACATCGTAAACAGACAAGATAAGGAGCGTAAATCCTTTAGAAATTTGCGTAAATGTTTCCTCTGTAAGGCGTATGGACATTATCGCCATGATTGTAAAGGTAGGCAAATGACCAAGAAAGCCAATGTCGCCTTATTTGATAGTTCATCATCAGATGAAGAACAATCAGAGAAACACCCTGTGAACTCAGCACAGGCTTTTGATATGTTTAACGCAAATAAATGTACTGTTTGTAATACCTTTTATGAAGATGGTATTTTAACATGCGGCCACTCCATTCCTATTGCCAATGAAGAAGCTAATTTGGTAGTAGATTCCAAAGGCAGAATAAACATCCATCAAGGATATGTGAATGGCAAGCCTGCTACAGTCCTTCGGGACACGGGAAGGTCACTGATTGGACTGAAGAGAACGTTCATAATGCCTACAGACTATACAGGCAGGCACGTAACATGCAGAACATTCTCTGGCAATATTGAAAAGTACCCACTAGCATGGGCATATATTCAAACACCTTTCCTCACTGGGAAAGTAAAATGCGCAGCATTAACAAACCCGGTGTGTGATATTATAATTGGAAATTTACCAGAGGTAAATGATATGCCTCATGACATAACATCTCTTTGCATTGATAAGATCATCACAACATCACCATCAAATGTCATCATTGATAATGTTGTACCACCTAATGAATGTATGGTAGCTAATGTAGCACTAAGATCTCATGACATCATTGATAATACTGTTTCATCACCATCTGATATCATTGAATGTGTGAACGCAGTAACCAGATCTACTGCTAGAATGCAAGATAAAATTAATCAAACTGAGGCGATAGAAATGCTTAGCCCAGTATTACTACCTCCTAAAACCACGAAGGAGACTTTTGTAACAGCCCAAAAGGCTGATCCTTCATTGTCGAAATATTTTAATCTGATCGGCCAAAAGCCAAAGTTAACCAAAAATGCAAGATTGCATTTTGCTTTGAAAAATTGTATCCTCACCAGGTATTATACCAGAGGTAACAGCACAACAGAGCAAACTGTTTTGCCAATTGAGTAGCGTAAGCAAGCCTTACATCTTGCCCATGATATACCTCTTGCAGGGCATATGGCATACGCTAAGACCAGATCAAGATTATTATCACAGTTTTATTGGCCCAAATTCTGCAATGACATTAAGCAATATTGCAGAAGTTGTGACATCTGCCAAAAACTTGTAAAGAAAGGAAAAAACCCACAGGCAAAGGGACAAATTACTGACTTAGCCAGTCGACCTTTTGAGAAAATATCTGTCGACATAGTGGGCCCTCTTAATCAGATAACAACCAGAGGAAATAGATATATATTAACCATTATTGATCAATGTAGCCGCTGGCCTGAAGCGATTCCGCTAAAGAACATAACTGCCAATGACATAATGGAAGTTTTCTTCCATATATTTTCACGGATAGGATTTCCAGACACTATCCAATCAGATAGGGGAAGTCAGTTCATCGCCGCATCTACTCAAGCTTTCACCAAAATGTTAGGAGTGAAGCAATGTTTCAATTCCCCGTACCATCCTCACTCGAGTGGAATTATAGAAAAATTTAACGGTGATTTAAAGCATATGCTTGCTAAAGTCACGCAAGAGCATCCCAATAACTGGGACGTATATTTACCTGCTATTCTCTTTGCTTATCGCGAGGTGCCACATGCTAGTACAGGTTTCTCTCCTTTTGAACTTATCTATGGTGCCAAACCACGTGGCCCATTAAGCATCTATCATCAAATGTTAACTGAATCCACTCCATTACTCAAACCCATATCATCATACGTATACGTTACATCATTGCGTGAAAGAATCATCACATCTTGTATAATTGCAAAGGATGCACTAAAATTATCTGGTGCTACATATAGACAATATGCTGACAAAGGTAACAGGACAATAACGTTGACACCTGGACAGGACGTTCTTCTTCTCCTACCTAGTGACAGACTCTTATTGACTGATTCTTGGCAAGGACCATTTAAAGTGACGAGACAGATTTCACTTGTAGACTACGAGATTCAAATAAAAGACAAACACAAAATATTCCACATCAATATGCTAAGACCATATTACAACAGAGACAACGAACAAGACGATACAACAGCATGTACATAGATAATAGACCATGATGATGACGAGGCTAGTGACGAAATTCCAACACCTGCATTAGACACGACAAACTGCTTGAAGGAAATTAAAATCAACCCAAAGTTAACTCAAGCAGAAACAGACAGTCGCAAACACCTCATACAACAGTACAACACCATCTTCTCCAACAACCCAGGACAAACAGAATTAGTACATCATCACATCACACTCACGCCAAATACACCCATAAAATGCAGACCATACACCATTCCATTGCATTACAAAGAACACTTATATCAAGAGATCATTAGCTTAGAGAAAAACAACATCATTAGACGATCCCAATCAAATTTCTCATCTCCAATGGTCATAGTACGCAAAAAGGACAACACTATAAGACTCTGTGTCGACTATAGGAAATTAAATAAGATAACTCTTTTAGATCTAGAGCCAATGGCCAACTCTGAAGATCTGCTGACAGAACTGACAGACTCTAGGTTCTTTACGAAGGTAGACATGACTAAAGGTTACTGGCAAATAGCGGTAGACGAACAGAGCAGACATCTGACAGCATTTGCCACACCTTGGGGACTGTACGAATGGTGCAAACTTCCATTTGGGCTTGTCAATGCCCCAGCGACATTCGTACGTATGACACGACTGCTACTAGTAGACATACCAAATATTATTTGTTACATAGACGACATTTGTGTTCACACAAAGATGATGACAGACCACATAAAGACATTAGAACAAACATTTGAACGCATTAGACAGCACGGACTGACGGTAAAGCCTGCAAAAGTAGACATAGCCTATCAGGAAATATCCTTCTTGGGGTACAAAATATCTAATGGCTTTGTCACGACAGACGATAACATTGTGTCCAAGATACTAAAACTCTCACTTCCGACTACGAAAAAGCAAGTCAGAAGTTTGTTGGGACTTATAAATTATTATAGGCAGTTCATACCAGATTTTGCTGAACTGACCGAAGTATTTACTAACCTACTAACGAAAGATCAACCTGAGAAAATTGTAAACAATGAATGCCTAAAATTTGCATTCCAGAAAGTATTATCTTATTTTTCTGATAATAGCTTAAACAATCCCATTCTAAAATTGCCCAATTTACAAATCCCTTTCAGATTACGCACAGACGCGAGCTCCGTGGCGATTGGAGCAGTCTTGTTACAAGAGCACAATAACATCCTACATCCTGTGTACTTTGTCTCCCGAAAATTAAAACCGAGAGAACGTGCTTGGTCAACACCACAGTTGGAAGCCCTAGCTCTAGTGGTGGGTATAACTAAATTGTCCAGATTCCTCCTAGGACGTCATTTTATTGTGGAGTCTGACAGTAGTCCATTGAGTTTTATCAATTCAGGTGTACCTTCCAACCAAATGATAGCTCTCTGGTCTCTTAAGCTTCAAGATTACAGCTTTGAAGTTCGACACATAACGGGCAGAACCAACACGATTGCCGATCTTTTGTCCCGTTGTCCGACCGACCCAGTAAGCACCAATGTCTGAGTGCAGTGTGTAAAATACACTCAGACCAACACAGCCATGCATCAGTGAAGTTTTTTTCACGAAAGCTGTGTATGTCTATTATATGATGTGATAGGGTTTATTCCCAATATATATAGTTTTCTTATTTTATTATTAATGTAGTGATTGTCGTGAATAATTGTGTAGTGTGTGGTAGAAAGAGAACTTTATTAATTGTATATATTACGAAACAAGAACAGTGCCACATTCGCTCTAAACTTACCGCAAGTGAACTATCCAATTTATCCGTGGTATCTGCATTTGGAACATATCCAGTGATATTTTAACTCCGTGTGTGAAAGTGTGACCTGAACATTGACATCTACACCACTTCAGTCAATCGAAATCCAGAAGTTTTTCCAGTGAAACAACCAACACATGAACGATCAGAACATTGCACATTCCGTTTTACTACATAAGACCGGAACAAGTGTGTTCTACAAATTTTCAACATCAGCTGTTCGTGTGTACTTCCGGATGATTTAGAAATTTAGTTCAAAATTAGCAGACGACAAACAAAAGCTTAAAAAGTTATAACACTTCTAAACTATTTACGAATCAATAATTACGAATACACGAATTGTGTATTAATATTTTTCATTTAGTGTAATCTTAGAATCATATCTTGATTAATTTATTCATACTATCGACATTTTTTCGCTAGTATGGAAAAACATCAAGCTATGACGCTGAGAAATAGAAGAATTATTGTAAGATATTATATTTCATAATTTTTGAAGTTATGTCCCTTTCATTTAATTGTTATTACATTATTACACCAAGGGCGATAAATTGAAATGTATACGATTATGTGTTGTATATAAATAGCCATGTTGTTGCCAGATTGTTAACACGCCAAGAAGCCATCTACTGGGCATGGTAGAGTGTTACCGACATTGCAGACCGACACAAGAACTCCTGGCCAAATGAGGTCAGAGTTTGAGCGTTGAATGCGGCTTATATAAAGCCGTATTACGGTCTTGCCAGATGTTTTTTGTCTCAAAAAGCATATTATTACTTTTTTTTGAAAGGCTGCGAGGTAGTTGCTTGGGAAGCTGTTACTACCGATCTGACTGGGTCAATAATGCAATTAAGGTAATCAGCCATCGAGAGGATGAAGCTTGACAAGTGTTAAAGGTTGAACACCACATGTCTTTAGATACAATGTCCATTTCTTATGTGTTTCTATGCCAAGATGTGTATTCTTATGTATTTCTACACCAATGTATATAACAGAAGGGTTGACTCTGAAAAGGTTAAAATATTAACCCGCTATATATATAACAGAGTATACATGAAAGATGACATCTTTCATGAAGAAGCCCCGGGGGAGCATGTCAGAGTCTAAAGTATTGCCAGCAGAGATGCAGGGACATCGTTACGCCCGCCAGGCGAATAGTCCCTAGCGGGGATGCCGTGACATCGTTACGCCCGCCATGCGAGTATTAGTTACCTGCCTGCGAGGTTGCTGGCTGACGAGACAGCCAGCGGTCAGGCAAGGACAAAGCAGGACGCACGCAGGCCTCGTGAAGCCACTTCAGATGGGCAGGCGCGTTGCGAGAAATAGCCAGACAGCTCTGGGACTCGGACTCGACTGGACGTATGATGAGAGAAAGGTTTCGTGTAGTTCTGTGCCCGAAAGTCGAGTGCTTGTGCATCTTGTGAGATAGACTGTAAGCTGTGGGTTGCCTGTAAGTGTATTGTTATAACTTATGTATTGTAATGATCATCTCTAGATCGTGATCTGTAAATAAATCCATCGAAACTTCGTGTCGTTGAGTCTCAAGTCAAATCACGTTGTACTTGTACTGTCTCACATGTGTTAGGTTAACGAGCCAGGTTTAAGACCCTGACACTTAACTTACTTGTTTACTTACTTACTTAACTTACTTACTTGTTTACTTAACTTACTTGACTAGCTTACTTAACTTACTTACTTGTTTACTTAACTTACTTGTTTACTTACTTACTTAACTTACTTACTTGTTTACTTAACTTACTTCACTAGCTTACTTAACTTACTTACTTGTTTACTTAACTTATTTAACTAGCTTACTTAACTTACTTACTTTTTTACTTAACTTACTTAACTAGCTTACTTAACTTACTTACTAACTAACTTTCTTGTGAGGCTGGATCGAGCGGGGAGTCTTGTCTTCATCTTCTTCTGCCTGTTATCTCCAATTGGGGCTTAAGTCCCTCAACCAACCCACACCAGGCCATGTTTTCTGGTGGTATCTCCTGCAGTCCCCCCCCCCCCCCCATGTCGCCCCATCTTATTCATCGCTGTAATTAATGATGCAAGTATGTATGCCTTGAATGATGTAAGTATGTATGCCTTGAATGATGTAAGTATGTATGCCTTGAATTATGTAAGTATGTATGCCTTTAATGATGTAAGTATGTATGCCTTTAATGATGTAAGTATGTATGCCTTTAATGATGTAAGTATGTATGCCTTTAATGATGTAAGTATGTATGCCTTTAATGATGTAAGTATATATGCCTTTAATGATGTAAGTATGTATGCCTTTAATGATGTAAGTATGTATGCCTTTAATGATGTAAGTATGTATGCCTTTAATGGTGTAAGTATGCACATTGGGAGTAAGTCGCCGCTGAACGTGTTGCATGGAGGTCAAATATCAGAAATGGAATAAGGACAAAGGAGACAATTATTGCAGATAAGTCAAACACCGAGCGTGTGAGACGTAAGATGGTGCATGATTGTGTAAAATGACCATGTGTTCACATGCACCCACTGTGGATGAATTTACAGCGCGAATTGACCTTATCAGTCACATTCGCCACCGCCGCGGGTTGTAGTTATTAAGCCTTTTTGAAGCACAATGTAACAAACTGTCGTCTGCCAAGACGGCAAGGTGTCAATGTATGTGTGTGTATGTATGTGTTTCTGCATGTGCGTGTGTATGTGTAGCTGGTTGCCTGCCAGTCTCATAACATGTTAACTAACATACATTGTTTGTGTTCACAACTTTCATTTGACAATGTTTTATTTGTAATGTGAATGTAACGTGCGCAATATATAATTGGTGTACAAAATATGAGTGATAGGAAGGGCCGAATATAAGACGGGCTTGCGTGCCCAATTTGTGACCCTTTGAAAATAACGTACGTACGTTCGTCCGTTTGTTCGTTCCCCCTTCTCTTTCTTGGAATGAATAAATCTTCTTCCACACGCTTTGTTGAAATTATTATATATTCTCTATCTCACCCCCATCCCCCTCTCTCTCTCTCTCTCTCTCTCTCTCTCTCTCTCTCTCTCTCTCTCTCTCTCTCTCTCTCTCTCTCTCTCTCTCTCTCTCTCTCACTCTGTGTGTGTGTTTGTGCGCGCCCGCCCGTGTGTGTGTGTGTGTGTGTCGCTAGCTCCATTGAAATAATTAAAAGTTGTCTCTGTGCGTGTGCCTCACCCTCTCACTTGAAATAATTAAAAGTGCTCTCTTTCTCTCTATTCCCCCCTATCTCCTATCTTTCAATGATTATAAATTCTCTCTATATCCCACATTCTTTTCTTCTTCTCTTCCCCCCCCCCCACCCCCCATTACACAGTCCACTTCTTGGAAACAGTCATTGACAAAGCAACCAGCGTATAGCGGGGTACCATTTTGCATAGTGATTGTTTTTCATTGCAACACATTCCCACCACCTTTGATACCCGGACATCCCTGTGCTATATATAGTATGGGTCTGATCTTATGTATATATTTTTCTTTGAACTACCCGTGTCTTTCTCGCGAATACATTGACTAGAAATCCCAGTGCTACATTTCTTCTTGCTCTTGATTGTAAAATAAGAACGGCAATGACCATATAACAGGATGTGACTACATCAAAAGAGCGATTTACAAGCAAGGGGATCGACTTCATTGCACCGGGTTTTATCCCATATGGCTCGGTCTCTTTCCACAGGGCGAGAGGCCGAAAGCGTCGCACAGTGCACGAACTCCGTTCTCCAGCGACGACCAACCGGGAGTCTCCGAGAAAATTGAACTCGTAAGCCGAATGTTGTCCGGAATCGAACCCACAACCTTCGGAGCGCGAGACAGGCGGCGTGACCACGAAGATTCCCGTGTGACAACATAGAATCTAGCAAATAGGAGCGGCGTGACTGCAGAAGAATGTGACATTAAATGTAGCGGGTAGAAATGGCGTGACTGCTGGAGGATATAACAACATTAGATGTAGTTGATAGAAATGGCGTGACTGTAGGAGAATATGACAACATTAGATGTAGCAGATAGAAATGGTGTGACTGTGGGAGAATATGACAACATTAGATGTTGCAGATAGAAATGGCGTGACTGTAGGAGAATATAACAACATTAGATGTTGCAGATAGAAATGGCGTGACTGCTGGGGGATATAACAACATTAGATGTAGCAGATAGAAATGGCGTGACTGCTGGAGATGACATGACCTTTCTTTCTTTCTTTCTTTCTTTCCTTTCTTTCTTTCTTTGCAGTTTCCTCCATTGAAGCAGAGTCCTCCAACCAACTCACATCAAGTCTCACGGTCTTCAACCATCTCCCACAGCGTCATCCACGACCTCCCCACATTATTCATCTCTGTCTAATTCCCTCCTCTACGTAGTTTTAGATTCCAACCCCCCCCCCCCCCCCCCCCCCCCCCCAAGACTGATACCTGAACTTGACATCTGGAGAGGCATATTAAGATGTGACCAGGTGCCCATTCAGCACAGCACATACGGACATGCTGGGATTACGCCTAGGTCGGTCACATTTAATTTGCATTGACTTTCAACCGTTTTGCACGTTAAAAATAGCCTTGAGAAGTGCATCATAGATCGAGATTTGAACCCATGATCTTATGAGCTGTAGGCGGCCTCTCTAGCCACCGCGCCATGACGTTTATTTGGGTATGTGAATGTTTAAACTGAATCTTCCCGACACACCTGTCTCTCTTGCGCCACATCAGCGTTACAGACCTTGCCCTGAAGGATTCACTGGTTGTCTTGAAAAGTCTCTCTCGTTCTCTCTCTCTCTCTCTCTCTCTCTCTCTCTCTCTCTCTCTCTCTCTCTCTCTCTCTCGCTCTCTCTCACCACACATGGCGAGAATGCGTACAGCCAACGCCACATAGTGAAACTGCATGCTCGTTTGAAAGACTCGCAAGTCTGCCGTGTTTTTTGTGACACATCTTGTGCTGTCTCAGAGCGAACCGAGAAACAGAAAGAAAGAAACTGACACGGAAAATCACGTCTAGTTACACAAATTATATCTCCTGGCAATGTATTTTCATCTCTCGGCCCTTGTCGACCTGACTCCCTGTGTGCATTTTGTGTTTTTATGTTATTTATTATTAGTTTAATTACAGGAATGGTTTGTTTATATAGGCACAGTTAAATGTCTTCTTCGAGGGTTAACATTGGTTTGTTTAATGTTTACACGGAGACTGTTATAACGGCGCGTGAGTGCTGCTTACAGCGAGTGCGTTCCGCTTCAAATTAGTGGCGGATGTTAACAGCGAGTTCTTCCCTTAGGGAATTGGGTTGCATTCTGTTGATGATGGCGTCATACTGACCACATGGCCCACAAAGTGCTGATTGGTCCAATGCCAAAAGCGTCTGATGACGTGCAAAAGGACCCTTCAGTTTTGTTATTGTTTTTTTTTTTCTTTTAAACTGTTGTTGATGAAATGGTTCGGCCACGTAACTCGACTATCAACTGACAGTATACCACAACAAGCTATGATTTACAGACCAAATGGAACTAGAATAAGAGACCGACAGAGTGAATACTAGTGTCCATGGGAATCTCGATACATGAAGCCCATAAACGGGCACTCTTCCGCTGTTTATGCTTCACCTCGACACGGCTAGAAACAAGATGAGACAATGATGATGATGAAATATGTAAAACCTCCGACCTGGGTACACCCTAATATTCCTCTCCGCAGATGTCAAGTTCTAGAAACCGAACTGGCACGTCCTGCTGGTTTCTGACCTTGTAGAGAGAATTGATCCATGCTATCGGAGATCGCAATTTTCGGAGAAGCGTGATCGCCCATGCCAGTCAGCAAGGCGCTTGATGATGATGAAATGGCGAGGAGAGCTCTGCAACCGTCCCGCGTGGAGATGGCACTTCGGTATCTGGTCGGGAGGAAAGTCCCTACACCAACCGCATTCGGTATCTGGTCGGGAGGAAAGTCCCTACACCAACCGCATTCGGTATCTGGTCGGGAGGAAAGTCTCTACACCAACCGCATCCAGATAGATGCACTCCCTTTTCTGGGCTCCTGTGTGCAGAGGACCAGGTCAGTGTATCGGACTGAAAAAGTTACTCAGTTATCCGCAAGATTCGTAAAAAACCAACGAAATTCTGATATCTGCAACGAGCCTGTCATTTTAAGAAATACAATACGAATGATGTATATATGCTGCGAACAGTTGTTGAACGTGCTATAGAAGTAAACAAGGATATACATCTTTGCTTTATTGACTATACAAAGGCTTTTAATAGAGTTAGACATGTCAACATGGTGGATATGCTTGCAGATCTACAAATTGATGGGAAAGACATTAGACTTATAAAAAACATATATTGGAAACAACAAGCTGCCATAAGGATTGATAATGAAGTGGGTCAATATCAGCCTATTAAGAGAGGTGTGAGGCAGGGATGTGTAATGTCTCCAGATCTTTTTTCCCTATACAGTGAAAATATTTTCAGAAATGTAGAGGATATAAATGGAATCAGCATTGGAGGACGAAACATCAATAACATTAGATATGCAGATGATATAGTATTAATTGCAGACAATGCGCAGGATCTGCAACAATTAGTGGATACGGTTGTTGTACACAGTGAGCAACTGGGGTTAGAATTAAATTGTAAAAAGACACAGATTATGGTCGTCACTAAAAAAAAACGAAGTGCCACAATGTAATATATAAGTAAATGGGAATAGTCTTCAACAAGTGAATGGGTACAGTTATCTCGGAACAGTCATAACATCTGATGGGAGATGCCTTGAAGAGATTAGAACAACAATCGCCATGGCGAAAGTAGCCTTTAGCAAGATGAAAGACATTTTGACCAATAAAAAGATGTCAATTGAAACGAGAAAAAGAGTGTTGAGGGGATACATCGAGCCTGTTCTTTTGTATAGATGTGAAGCAAAGAATAGCAACACTGTAGCCTACCACGCATGTCGTAAGAGGCGACTAAGGAGGCTTGATGGTTCCGTCGCCCTGCTACTGAGTGAGTGCGTTGCGCGACAGTGTGAGCTGTGGGTTTCGTGTGAAATGCTTTTGAATCTGCCCAAGTTTTTTTGGAACGTGACTGCATGTTTGGAGTGATGGCAGGTGGCTATGTCCCAGAGTTTACCGAGTTTTGCCTGATGCAGAAATGCGTGGCTGCTGGGCTTCTGGTTGACTGCCACTGCCATCGACGATGAACTGTATTTCGTGCACTGTGTGGGTGAACATTAGGAAACATCCAAATGGGGAAAATGACTGCCGATTCCATCAGAAATGAACTAGGTGGTTTGTGGGGGAATATTGTGTTGACATTCTGGCGGCGGCATTATGCACGGTGTATCTGTGCAGGCTGTTGTTTGTCGAGACTCCTGTCTTTTCCACTTTTCACATTGGGCAGTGGGGAGCGTTTTGTGTGATATTCACTGGCACAGGAACTGAGCATAATGGGGACGACCCGTTGCTGTGAAGTTGGAACTGCGACTAACTAACTAACTAACTAACTAACTAACTATGGATGTGAAACTTGGACTATGAGCAGTCAAGCTGAAAAACATCTGATGGCTGTTGCTGAGGAAAATGCAAAGAATACCATGGACAGACAGAAAAACCAATGACCAAGTACTACAGGAGACAAATGAAAATGGTAAATTGATTAGAGAAATTAGACGTAGACAGTCAAAATTTTTTGGACATGTTATGAGAAGAAATGGATTAGAGAACTTAGTGACAACTGGCAAGATCGAAGGGAACAGACCAAGAGGAAGACCGAGAGGAAAATACCTGGATGGCTTGGCCACATGGCATGGACGAGACAGGAACACTGAGCTGATCCACGACTCTGGTGATCAAGTGAAATGGCGAGTCATGACCGCCCACGCTTTCCGGCATGGCACATGATTGATTGATTCGTTACAGGTCGTCGTAATCAACCCCGGCATTTTATTTTCTTTGGCTGTTTGTGGTTTCTTGAAAAGTTTACGATCAGTAGTTTGCCCATACCATTTTATTTTTAAAAAAACAACGCAAGGCGATCTGCTGTCAAATCGCCCGCAGCTGTGTATCGAACGTCACTGAGCCCACTGAATCAAGGGAAATTGGAAGGGGAATTGGTAACCTTTACAAGAAGAAATTCACAAGTGACAACATGGATGTTGTGGCTAGAGCCATCGTTTTACTGTTGGTTAGTTGACTGGAAGTGCGTAAGGCGAATGGGGGTGAGAGAAAACGGTCAGTCTTACTAGTAACGAAACGAGTGGCCTAGGCAAAATGAAAGGGATAGAAGCGCGTGGTTAGAGGGCTGAACCAAAAGTTCTCCATATGAATGTAATGGGTAAAAATGCGGCGAATGTGTGGTAATATAAAAGATTGAAGTAAAAAATAAGTAGTAATAAAAAGTAATAGGAAAATATTCAGCCATACGAAGTGGGGATGCGACTGGACCCCACATGCAAACAAACGCAAGAAAACCAGCACCACATGCGAACACCGGGAAAAGGCGCTGGAGCGGCCACATAGAGGCTGAATAATGAGGACCAATGTGAAACAGAAGTATTCAGCAGAATGAAACAAAACATGTGGCACTTGACACCGAGGTCACAGTCATGGCAACATGGGTACACGATAACATAGAGACGGATAGGATGGTTGGTATACCCACTTGTAACAGATCAGGTACTGTACATTGTAACATAGAGATGGATAGGATGGTTGGTATACCACTTGTATCAGATCAGATACTGTACACTGTAACATAGAGATGGATAGGATGGTTGGTATACCACTTGTATCAGATCAGATACTGTACACTGTAACATAGAGACGGATAGGGTGGTTGATATACCACTTGTATCAGATCAGATACTGTACACTGTAACATAGAGACGGGTAGGGTGGTTAATATACCACTTGTATCAGATAGGATGGTTGGTATACCACTTGTATCAGATCAGATATTGTACACTGTAACATAGAGACAGATACGATGGTTGGTATACCACTTATATCAGATCAGATAGGATGGTTGGTATACCACTTGTATCAGATCAGTACTGTACACTGTAACATAGACGGATAGGATGGTTGGTATACCACTTGTATCAGATCAGGTACTGTACACTGTAACATAGAGACGCATAGGATGGTTGGTATACCACTTGTATCAGATCAGACACTGTACACTGTAACATAGAGACGGATAGGATGGTTGGTATACCACTTGTATCAGATCAGATACTGTACACTGTAACATATAGACGGATAGTGTGGTTGATATACCACTTGTATCAGATCAGATACTGTACACTGTAACATAGAGACGGATAGGGTGGTTAATATACCACTTGTATCAGATCAGATAGGATGGTTGGTATACCACTTGTATCAGATCAGATATTGTACACTGTAACATAGAGACAGATACGATGGTTGGTATACCACTTGTATCAGATCAGATAGGATGGTTGGTATACCACTTGTATCAGATCAGTACTGTACACTGTAACATAGACGGATAGGATGGTTGGTATACCACTTGTATCAGATCAGGTAGTGTACACTGTAACATAGAGACGCATAGGATGGTTGGTATACCACTTGTATCAGATCAGATACTGTACACTGTAACAAAGAGACGGATAGGGTGGTTGATATACCACTTGTATCAGATCAGATACTGTACACTGTAACATAGAGACGGATAGGGTGGTTAATATACCACTTGTATCAGATCAGATAGGATGGTTGGTATACCACTTGTATCAGATCAGGTACTGTACACTGTAACATAGAGACTGATAGAATGGTAGGTATACCACTTGCATCAGATCAGGTACTGTACACTGTAACATAGAGACGGATAGGGTGGTTAATATACCACTTGTATCAGATCAGATGGGATGGTTGGTATACCACTTGTATCAGATCAGATATTGTACACTGTAACATAGAGACAGATACGATGGTTGGTATACCACTTGTATCAGATCAGATAGGATGGTTGGTATACCACTTGTATCAGATCAGGTACTGTACACTGTAACATAGAGACGGATAGGATGGTTGGTATACCACTTGTATCAGATCAGATATTGTAACATAGAGATGGATAGGATGGTTGGTATACCACTTGTATCAGATTAGATACTGTACACTGTAACATAGAGACAGATAGGATGGTTAGTATACCACTTGTATCAGATCAGATATTGTAACATAGAGACAAATAGGATGGTTGGTATACCACTTGTGTCAGATCAGGTATTGCAATCTAACATCAAGACATCGTGTAATTTATTTTGTTTCCTGGTATCTTCCGCAATTTCAGTGCTCAATAAACAAAAATTTACATCATAATACTTGTTCGTTTGATGGTGTACCAAGTTTGATCCCGACCTACGTTTTGTTGTGAAATCAGTTGAAATCGAGATAGCAAAGATGATGCTGACATCGCGTGATAATGTCACCTCTGGTCACTGACGTTAACATCGGGTGGGTCATGTTAACAGTAATTAGGCGATGTCATAAGCTTCTAAGTGATATTAACATTGGATGGGTGAAAGTAACAGTGACATATAACAACATCAAAACCAGCAAGTTAGAACGACATGATCGTGAAAATGACACGACAGAGACATCATCTGAGACATTAGAACGTACACTTGTCGATAAGCTCATTGGTTGTACGCCGTTGTGCAAAGCTTCTTATGGCAGCTGGCATGGGCTCCGGCTGTCCGTGGCGTTGCAGAGTTCAGGTCGTGCTGCATCTGTGGTGGTGTTGATCAGTTCGCTTCTGGGCTTCTTAACCTTGCAGTGTTAACTCTTACAGCTTGTGAGGATTTATGTGTTTGATGGGGGTCCCTCTCCCTCTCACCATATCTCTCTGCCTCTCTCATCTCTCTCCCTTTGTCTCTCTCTCTCTCTTTCACACACACACACACACACATCTCTTTCTGTGTGTGTCTCTCTCTCACTTACCACATCTCTCTCTCTCTCTCTCTCTCTCTCTCTCTCTCTCTCTCTCACACACACCATATCTCTTTCTGTGTGTGTCTCTCTCTCACTTACCACATCTCTCTCTTTCTCTCTCCCTCTCACAACACACACACCATATCTCTCTATTATCTCGCTCCCTCTTGTTTCTTTCTCTCTCACTTACCCTCTCTCATTCTCTCTGTTTTACTCCGACTCGCTTTCATTTTATATGTCTCTCTCACTCTTCATGTCTCTCTCTCTCACTTTCTCTAGATCGCTCTCTCTCTCTCTCTCTCTTTCTCTCTCTCTCTCTCACTCTCTCTCTCACTGTCTGTATGTTTCTCTCTCTCTCTCTCACTGTCTCTTTACGTCTCTCTCTTACTGTCTGTCTCTCTCTGTTACTTTCTGTGTCTCTCTCATTCTCTCTGTGTGTCTCTATCTCTCTGTCTCTTTGTCCCTCTATGCCTCTGTCGGTCTTCTCTCTCTTTCTTCTTCTCTCTCACTCTATCTCTCCATATAAGTAACTGCGTTAGAACTCCGGTAAAGCTGTGGAAATGTAAACAATATCAAAACACAAAGTGGAGGTAGTGACAGAAGATGGTGAAAGAAGTGGAGGAAAGGCAGTTAAATGGGATAGAAGGCAGAAGATAATTATTTCTTCTTAAAGCGAAAGAGGGAGAGAGAGAGAGTGGGAGAGCACGAGAGAGAGAAAGAAAGAAAGAAAGATAGGGAGAGAAAGAACAACTAGCACATTCGAACAAATGTATTGTAGAGAGAATCAATATTCTAGCTCCTTATCTTTAATATTGATTGAGTGTATGTCACGAAGCCAACTTGTGGGGCCCAGTATGAACTGGGGAAATAGGACGCGAGTCTAATTCTGAATATCTGTTTCTCAAGAGTTTGGCAGTTTTCCTGGCTTACACACAGTGTTCCATTAAATTTCTGTTCCATTACTGTCTTGTTGTTCCATTACTGTCCTGTTGTTCCATTAATGTCATGTTGTTTCATTACTCTCATGTTCCATTAAGTTTCTGTTCCATTACTGTCCTGTTGTTCTATTACTCTCTTGTTGTTACATTAATGTCATGCTGTTCCATTTTTGTCCTGTTCCACTATTGCCCTGTTGTTCCATTACTCTCCTGTAGTTCCATTACTCTCCTGTTGTTCCATTACTCTCCTGTAGTTCCATTACTCTTCTGTAGTTCCATTACTCTTCTGTTGTTCCATTACTCTCCTGTAGTTCCATTACTCTTCTGTTGTTCCATTAGTCTCATGTTGTTCCATTACTTTCCTGTTGTTCCATTACTTTCCTGTTGTTCCATTAGTCTCCTGTTGTTCCATTACTCTCCAGTTGTTCCATTACTCTTCTGTTATTTCAATACTGTCCTGTTGTTCCATTACTCTCCTGTTGTTTCTTTATTCTCCAGTTGTTCCATTATTCGCCTGTTGTTCCATTACTCTCCTGTTGTTCCATTACTCTCCTGTTGTTCCATTACTCTCCAGTTGTTCCATTACTCTCCAGTTGTTCTATTACTCTCCTGTTGTCAATTACTCTCCTGTTGTTCTCTTACTCACCTGTTGTTCCATTACTCTTCTGTTCCATTACTCTCATGCTGTTCTATTACTCTTCTGTTGTTTTATTACTCTCCTGTTGTTTCATTACTCTCATGTTGTTCCATTACTCTCCTGTTGTTCCATTACTCTCTTGTTGTGCCATTACTCTCTTGTTGTTCCAGTAGTCTCCTGTTGTTCCAGTAGTCTCCTGTTGTTCCATTACTCTCATGTTGTTCCATTACTCTCTTGTTGTTCCATTACTCTCTTGTTGTTCCAGTAGTCTCCTGTTGTTCCATTACTCTCTAGTTGTTCCATTACTCTCTTGTTGTTCCAGTAGTCTCCTGTTGTTCCAGTAGTCTCCTGTTGTTCCATTACTCTGTAGTTGTTCCATTACTCTCTTGTTGTTCCAGTAGTCTCCTGTTGTTTCATTACTCTCATGTTGTTCCATTACTCTCTTGTTGTTCCATTACTCTCTTGTTGTTCCAGTAGTCTCCTGTTGTTTCATTACTCTCATGTTGTTCCATTACTCTCTTGTTGTTCCAGTAGTCTCCTGTTGTTTCATTACTCTCATGTTGTTTCATTACTCTCATGTTGTTCCATTACTCTCTTGTTGTTCCATTACTCTCTTGTTGTTCCAGTAGTCTCCTGTTGTTTCATTACTCTCATGTTGTTTCATTACTCTCATGTTGTTCCATTACTCTTCTGTTGTTCCATTTCTATTCTGTTGTTCCATTACTCTCCTGTTGTTTCTTTATTCTCCAGTTGCTCCATTATTCGCCTGTTGTTCCATTACTCTCCTGTTGTTCCATTACTCTCCAGTTGTTCCATTACTCTTCAGTTGTTCTATTACTCTCCTGTTGTCAATTACTCTCCTGTTGTTCTCTTACTCACCTGTTGTTCCATTACTCTTCTGTTGTTCCATTAGTCTCATGCTGTCCTATTACTCTTCTGTTGTTCCATTTCTATTCTGTTGTTCCATTACTCTCCAGTTGTTTCACTACTCTTCTGTTATTCCATTATTCTCCAGTTGTTTCACTACTCTTCTGTTGTTCTATTACTCTCCTGTTGTTTCATTAGTCTCATGCTGTTCCATTACTCTCTTGTTCTATTACTCACCTGTTGTGTCATTACTCTTCTGTTGTTCCATTACTCTTTTGGTGTTCCAATTCTCTTCTGTTGTTTCATTATTCTTTTGTTGTTCCATTACTCACCTGTTGTGCCATTAGTCTCTTGTTGTTCCATTAGTCTCCTGTTGTTCCATTACTCTCTTGTTGTTCCATTACTCACCTGTTGTGCCATTAGTCTCTTGTTGTTCCATTAGTCTCCTGTTGTGCCATTACTCTCTTGTTGTTCCATTACTCACCTGTTGTGCCATTAGTCCCTTGTTGTTCCATTAGTCTCCTGTTGTTCCATTACTCTTCTGTTGTTCCATTACTCTCCTGTTGTTCCATTTCTCTTGTGTTGTTCCATTTCTCTTCTGTTGTTTCATTACTCTCTTGTTGTTCCATTACTCACTTGTTGTCCCATTAGTCTCCTGTGGTTCCATTACTCTCCTGTTGTTTCATTACTCTCCAGTTGTTCCATTACTCCCCTGTTGTCCTGTTACGCTTCTGTTGTTCCATTTCTCTTCTGTTGTTCCATTACTCTCCAGTTGTTTCACTACTCTTCTGTTGTTCTATTACTCTCCTGTTGTTTCATTACTCTCATGTTGTTCCATTGCTCTCCTGTTGTTCCATTACTCTGCTGTTGTTCCATTATTCTCCTGTTGTTCTATTATTCTCTTGGGGTTTGTCAACATTTTCTTGTTTGTTGCAATTGTAGTTAGATCTGATTGTCAACATTTTCTTGTTTGTTGCACGTATGGTCAGATCTAAATGTCAACATTTTATTGTTTGTTGCAGGTATGGTCAGATCTAAATGTCAACATTTTATTGTTTGTTGCAGGTATGGTCAGATCTAAATGTTAACATTTTCTTGTTTGTTGCAGGTACGGCCACATCAGCTCCAGCAGTAAGCTCAAGGAACCATCCCGTTCAAAGTCACAGTACGACCTCTCTGTGTTACACCTGACCACGGCAGATGATGAAGGCAGTCATGGTTCCAGCGATGGCTCTGTGAGCTTGTCTGATCTTGATGCCTTGAACAGCAATAGCTGGTGTGGTACTCAAGATAATACAACTGTAAAACAGGGCGTCAACTTTAAAGGATCTTCAGAATTTGCATCAGCCGCTAATTTTGTGAATAGTTATGAAGATGTTTCAGACTCGAATCCTATTGCTAGTTTTTCTGAGAATATTGAAGTAGATGATTCAACACCTCAGCCCAAATTAACAGTCCTCCGTTCGGTGAGTGTGCCATTACATGAGAGCGAACATATTTATGAGAACATTACATTTGTGAACAAACCTGCTGCTAATTGTGACCAGATAGATGGCGCCTGTGTAAGGTCACCTAATTCTGATGAGATAGAGGGCGCAGGTGTAAGGACACCTGTTCCTTTGCCTCGTAAGTCCAAGGAAAAACCCATACCTCCTCCAAGAAAATTCCCGGTCAGAACTCCTGTGGATAACAAGGTGAAAGATTCACATGTGTGCCTCAGCAAAGCTGTTTCTTCACCAGTTATATCACAATCTTCTTTGCTGACAAATCAATATCCTAATCAAAACACTCCCAAAGTAGAGACACAGACATTACCAAGAGGCCCTGTAGCAAGTGCCAGAAAGAAACATTCTCTTGTTGAGTCCTTGACAAGAAGATTCACAGCTCTCAGTGCGACATCTGCACCAGCCAAATCAGAAGTACATATTCATTTACAAAAAGAAGACACAAGTACAGAACTGAAAGATACTTCTGGAATCACAGGCACCTTTACTGCAACACCTGTCTATATAGGTAAACCAAACATCTGCTCTCCGAGTGTTCAGGTGAAACGAGTCATTATTTGTGGAGATCATCTTGACATTTGTAACACCCCAGCTGCAGATAGAGAACATGAGGCATCTAATTTGAATAGTGAGCATATAGTCTATAGCAAAGGCAGAAAGCGATGCCCTGATGCAGCTTCTTCAAACAGTGTTGTCAAAAAGGAGAGAAGAAGCTCAGAGATTCCAAACTCCAAACCTGGTTTTGTGAACTCACTTGTGTCCAGATTTGTACCTGTGAGGAAAAGCAGTTCAACATCCACGTCCAAGTCAGAAATGTCCATTGAGAGTGTTGACCAGGCCGTGTGTGAGTCCGATCTTAAAGCCATTCCAGCAGCATCCATGGAAGCAGACTCTTCGCGAGACCAAGATGACCTGGCCAGAGAAGTCACGAGAGCCAACTCATCTCTTAGTGGGAAGATGGAGCCGCAGGATTTATCACCGCATCCTTCATCACCAACTGTCCATTGTGCTTTAGTACCTCGCTCTCATTCAGATATCGGATGCTGTTTGGAAACCCAGCATTCGCGGGATAGTTCTCTTGTGTCCGGCCACAGTCGACTATCTCGAGCCAGTGTTGGAGCCGACTTGGAACAATTCTTTAATCAGATGGGACTTGAGAAGGGAGTTTTGGAGCCAATAGGCAGGCTTCGGGAGCTGCAGGCTAGCGAGGTGTTTGATAGCATCAGTTCCCTAGACTCTCATGACGCAGCCAGCATATGCAGCACGTATTCACGCAGTGAGCAGGAGTGGAGTGACTCCCAGTCTGTGGACCGCAACCAGCCGCAGACTTCAATTGTGGAAAGAAATGCTAGGATTATTAAATGGCTGTGCAATGTTAGGAAAGCTAAAGGACAGCAGGCTCAGAAACTTGAGGCAACAGCCACGGGCAAAATTTGACCTTTGGTCAGTATTTTGAAATAATACATATTTGGTTAGTTTGAAATCAGGTCTTTAAAGCCTCCTGGGAGGTCGCCACTGGTGGTAGATTAAGTGATAGTTGTTTAAAGTTAGCTTGTTACAGTGTTTGTGTAGAGAGATCATCATCATCATGTGCCATATTCTTTCCAGAATGTTTGAGGTTGTTTAGAGAGCTACCTTTATTGTACACAGATGCCTCTACAAGTGAATAATCGCCATACACTCTTCCAGTTATTGGTTTAACAATATGAAGCCAGCACCATATACCCAATACGCCTCACAGCATCCAAAGGGACTTTACTGTCTTTACGTACTGTGTTTGGGAAAAGTGATGGACATACTTGTATTGTACAAATTCTGTTAGGGAAATGTGAAGGATATATTGTGCAAATTCTGTGTTTGGGACAGTGTTGGACATATTGTACAAATTCTGTAAATGATGCTCGTTTTGCCATGTTAAAATATTATGCTCTCTATGACTCTGAGTCTATGTGGCTACATATTTAAGGGATAAGTGCAAAGACATAGAAGTTGACAACCTAAACATGAATATTGAGGTGCCACTACACCTGCAGGTTTTTTTTATTTTCATTGATTTCTGTTGTTGTAACTTATTATGTTGACAGTATTGCGGTTATTTTTATGTTTATTTTAGCTGAGCTAGAGTATATATGATGGAGAGTTTCTGAAACCCTTTTTTAAAATCTACAAACTTGTTAGTTGGATAAATTCACTAATGTACAATCTTCTTCTTATAGTCCATACTGTGTGGTGTTGACAATTATGCTTGTCCACAGCCTTCTATTTTGTGTGCTGTCAATAATTTCTAACATTTATGTTCCCCTATACCATCATGCCAAACTGTCCAGCATATTCTCTTTTGGTCTCCCCTGCCTGTAGTCCCCTTCAACTGTCCTGTCGTGACAACAGTCTCCAGCTTTCCCCTTCTCATTACATATACAAAGAATGTAGACTATCTTCTTCTGATGCCAGGAGTTTTCTTTGTCAAGATATATTCATTGCTAAGTTTTACAGTAATGTAATATATTTTAAATTATTAATTCTTTTTTCCCCAAGAAGAACATGATGTGTAACTGGTTCTTTCCCTTGAATTTCAACCATCACACTGTTTTCTCTTACTTTTTGCTTATGGTCAGTCACTGCAGACTGAATAAATTTAGCCTCCTTGGTGGCCACTTCTACTGTGTATTTAGAATGTATGAAAGTAATGTGAATCACAAAGTGGAATTCGTGAAGAGAACCAGGTAAATACCAGTGAAACAAGAGGTGAAGAAACAGTGCTGGATAGGGCAATCATTGAGAAAACCTGAGAGTTGTACAACTAGCAAGGCCTGTATCTGGAATCCACAAAGACGCAATAAATAGAAGAAAACCTAAAAGACATGGAGAAGAGAAGTAGAGACAGAAATGCACAACCTGGACGGAGCTGAATGGGATAACTAAGGGTAGAAGGGCTTGCAGTGAGTTTCTTGATGGCCTTGTGAGTGATCAAGAGTAAAAGAAGAAGAAGAAAGTCATGTATTTATGATTGCTTTCATAGTGATGGTTTTTCTCTCCTGGATATCTGCTGCTGAACTTGCGATGTAAATGAACTTGAGATGTAAATTACAAGAACCTCAGAAGTCGTAGTGGGTTCAGCTGATGGCGAGGGACACTGTTAATAGGGAAAGCTGATCCAAACGCAAATATGTGTGTTGACTATGCTTGAGTTCAATGTGAGAGAAGGGGGGGGGGGGGGGGGAGTCTAGTCTTCCATTCTTAAACAGCTGTTTTATTACTCCCTCTCTTCTAGTTATTAATTTAACTCCAGACTCAGAAAGATGTTACTAGACTTCCGTCTGTTCTCTGATAAGGATTATATTTATTTTTGACCCAGATATTCATTACACTACCGGTCTCTGTGGCTAAGGGCTTGCGAATGCAGTTTGTGAGCCCGTATACCCGGGTTCGAAACACGGCGGTGCTGGTTTTTTCGAAAAAGGTATAGGAGCCGGTCGTTCAGAAAGCAATGGCAAACTACTGAATGTAAAATTTGCCAAGGAATCACGAACAGCGAAAATGCTGGGGTTGACTGCTACGTCCTGTGAAGGACATGCAACTTAATTATTTTTAAAATTAATTACACTAAAGTGGCTACTGCCAAAATGACAAATGTCTGGAGTTTAAAAACAGTGTGTGATGTAGGGAGTCAGCAATGAATGCAAGTTGTATTGTGTGTAGGAAGTGTTCAGTATATTGCTTTGATGGCCTCAGGAGCTTCCAATGTTCTTCATTGTGGGGGAACGGGTGCCACATGTGTGGTAAGGTGTGTATAATTTTCCTGTTTTAAGAAAGCGACATGTTGCTGCTTTCTGTTTGCACACTTCACTGCTGATATTGTTTACATCCATGGTTTCATACTGACACTGGAAGATAAATCTTCTACGTCTTGAACCTTCAGACATCAACCTAGATACAGTACAGACCTCATTAGGCGAACTCACCTGGGACCCAAGAAATAGTTATTCTTATAAGAGATAAGAGACAAAGAAGAAAAATTGCTGGGAATAAATAAATTGTTTTTCACAACAGAAATTCACCACATCTGAGATCACCTTAAGCGGTTTGCACTGTATATTTACATAAAGCAGTCGTTAACGTTAATTTGTTTTTAAAAAAAGTACTTCCAGGACCCTGTTATACGCTGAAGGCACATTGGTCATTTTATGTAGACCCATATTGCTACAGATCAGTTGGCACGGGGTGGGTATGTGGTCAGTATCTTGCCGACCACCTCTCCTTCCCCAAACATTTACTGGTCAATTTGAGGTTGTTAAAATCTTCATAGAGTTTGTCCTTAGTAGAGCTAGTTGTGTTAGTTGCATATCCTTTACAGGATGTCACAATCAACCCCAGCATTTTTTGGGCTGTTTGTGGATTTCTTGGTATATGTACGCTCAGTAGTTTGCCATTGCTTTCTGAACGACTGGCACTCATACTATTGTATGGGAATCATTGCAAGGCGGCCTGTTTGCAAATCGCCACCAGCTGTGTTGTGAATGTGGTATGTGGGATTACAAATTGTATACATTACCACATTGTGATGCTAAAAAGTATTTTTTAATTTTCATATTGTATGATTGCAGCAAATGGTTAGTTGCTAGTTTGCCCACTCCACATTTATCTGTTGCGGAAGTGAAAGAAATAATATATGCATTGTTTACTTGTTGAATGAAGAAAGTAGAGAGCTATCCTGTATTGACTTGTGCAAAACTCAGTTTTTCTGAAGCCCTGTCATTTCATACCTTTATTGCAGTATCTGCAGTGTTATTTGAAAATTTTGTGACTGCTGGCGAACTTGCTTGCACAATTTCAAAACGAAGATAAATATCTGAGCAAAATATTTACCAAAATGGCATAATTGTAGAGCACATGACAATGACTTCAGTATAAAATTGTAGAGCACATGACAATGACTTCAGTATAAAATTAGTTATACTTGACTGTTTCTGTTTGAAGACTTCCATGAGAAATATTCATGTGACTTTAAGTGTTCATAGACTTTCACGAGACATATACATATTACTTTTATTGTTTGAAGACTTATTGAGAGATATGTATACATATGACTTTTACTGTTCAGAGACTTTAATGAAATATATACATATAAATTTTACTGTTCGAAGACTTTCATGAGATTTATACATATGACTTTTACTGTATGAAGGCTAACATTATATGTACATGTGTTTGTAGAAGGCAAGGGGCAATCAAATGCTGTGTATGTGTTAAGATCACTAATAGAGCATTTAACAGAAGCAAACATCGTTGTTACATTGAACACACAACTGCTTTCAGTAGAGTAAGACACATTGATATGATACAAATGCATGCAGATCTCCTCCTCCTTCTGCGATCAATGTGTGCTATGCGTGGTAAATTTAGTATCCATTGTAGTGCGTAGATGTCCACTTTCTAGTCGTGTACCAGTTGGGCCAACATCTTCACAAAATTTTCCAGATCTCCAAATTGACATGAAAGTCATTAGACTAGTAAAGAATATGGAAACAGCAAGCTGCCAAAACAATTGATAAAAAAGCAGTTCAAGAGAGGTGTGTGACAGAGATGTGTGTTTCCAGACCTGTTTCCCTATGTGATGAAAGAATTATGAACACTTTAGAAGAAACAAGAAGAATCATCACTCGGGGAGTTAACATCAACATAAAATAACATCACAGCTTCCTTTGGTCATGTGATGGGAAGAGAGACATTGGAGAACATCATGAAAACTGGAATATCAAGAAGAAGAGTGGCAGAGGCAAATCGAGAGAACTGATGCTGGATGACCTGAGGCGGTGGCATGGAGGAATATCATCAGCAGAGTTGATCCAGAACACCACAGACCAAGATCTGTGGAGGGACATGAAAGCCTACGCTATCTGGCAGGGCACTTGATGATGATGATGATGATGATGATGATGATGATGATGATGATGATGATGATGATGATGATATAATATACGCATATGATACAGTTGATTGATTGATTGATTTGAGTTGATTGATTGGAGACAATTTAGTGGATCAGATCATTGTACACAGTCAGGGTTAGAATTGTAAGAAAACAGAAATTATGATCATCTCCACAATGTAACGTCCATGGGAAAATTCTTAAATAATTGTTATAATTATCTCAAAACAGTCATAACATCTGACGAAATATGCCTTGTAGAGGACAGAACACGAATTGCCATGGCAAAGGTAGCCTTTTGCTAGGTGGAAAACATGCTCACCAATAAAAAGCTGTCAGTTACAGTGAGAAAAAGTGTGTTAAGTGCTATATAGAGTCTGTACTGTTGTATGTGTGTGAAACATTGACGACAAGCTAAGAAACCACTAATGGCAGTGGAAATGTGGTTTATGAGGGAAAGGCAAAGAATACCATGGACAGACAGAAAGACAAATGAGAAGTCCTTCTAGAAACAAATGAAAATCGTAAATTGATTAGAGAAATTAAACGTAAACAATCAAGATATTTTGGGCTCATTATGATAAGGAATGAACTTGAAAACTTAGTGACAAGATTGGCTTTGTCTGCACAGTTAGGGAGGGCTATTTGTACACAATGAGGCAGACGTGATCAGGGCCTTTTGGAACCATGCGATTAGTGTGGAAGAACAGATAAATTATCATAGCCTAGAGAAAAGCAAGGACGGACCAGAGGATATGTACTTCAGCACCCTGAGGAAAGACCACAGGGACACTTAATCAGACAACAACTGGTATCTTTAGTATTGGGACTCTGCTGGCTGTTGAATATGTGGACGGAGCATGTAGGAAATATCTAAGCTGCTATTATATAAATTCTTGTCTCAACTCAGGCAGTATTTAAACTGTTAACATAAATGTAGCTATCCTGAGGTCTATGATGCAGTTACTCTGGATCACTGTGTTGGCTAGAGTAGTAATGATATAATACCAAACTGGCATATCCGGCTGCCATATACAGATGGATTTGTAACAGATCAGAGCATCGCTGGAGTGTCTGGAGTAAGTCAAGTAGTACAGGACCCTTGTCCATACCTTCAGGCACATTGGGTATATGATCAAGAAGTCAGTAAATTATAGAACTCTTTTCACATGTCTGAAGTCATGTTGAGCATGTGGTGCTACACCATATGAGGAATGGGCTCAGATAATGGCATACAGAAATATCATGTCTAGAATTATCTAGAACAAGGACTGAGATCTATGGAGAGACATTTTGTTTGATCATCCAAGACAATGACAAGCTGAAATATCATGTCTAGAATTATCTAGAACAAGGATTGAGATCTCTGGAGAGACATTTTGTTTGATCATCCAAGACAATGGCAAGCTGAAATATCATGTCTAGAATTATCTAGAACAAGGACTGAGATCTGTGGAGAGACATTTTGTTTGATCATCCAAGACAAAGGCAAGCAGAAATATCATGTCTAGAATTGATCTAGAACAAGGACTGAGATCTGTGGAGAGACATTTTGTTTGATCATCCAAGACAAAGGCATGCAGAAATATCATGTCTAGAATTATCTAGAACAAGGACTGAGATCTGTGGAGAGACATTTTGTTTGATCATCCAAGACAAAGGCAAGCAGAAATATCATGTCTAGAATTATCTAGAACAAGGACTGAGATCTGTGGAGAGACATTTTGTTTGATCGTCCAAGACAAAGGCAAGCTGAAATATCATGTCTAGAATTATCTAGAACAAGGACTGAGATCTGTGGAGAGACATTTTGTTTGATCATCCAAGACAAAGGCAAGCAGAAATATCATGTCTAGAATTATCTAGAACAAGGACTGAGATCTGTGGAGAGACATTTTGTTTGATCATCCAAGACAAAGGCAAGCAGAAATATCATGTCTAGAATTATCTAGAACAAGGACTGAGATCTATGGAGAGACATTTTGTTTGATCATCCAAGACAAAGGCAAGCTGAAATATCATGTCTAGAATTATCTAGAACAATGACTGAGATCTGTGGAGAGACATTTTGTTTGATCATCCAAGACAATGACAAGCTGAAATATCATGTCTAGAATTATCTAGAACAAGGACTGAGATCTGTGGAGAGACATTTTGTTTGATCATCCAAGACAAAGGCAAGCAGAAATATCATGTCTAGAATTATCTAGAACAAGGACTGAGATCTATGGAGAGACATTTTGTTTGATCATCCAAGACAAAGGCAAGCTGAAATATCATGTCTAGAATTATCTAGAACAAGGACTGAGATCTATGGAGAGACATTTTGTTTGATCATCCAAGACAATGGCAAGCTGAAATATCATGTCTAGAATTGATATAGAACAAGGACTGAGATCTGTGGAGAGACATTTTGTTTGATCATCCAAGTCAATGACAAGCTGAAATATCATGTCTAGAATTATCTAGAACAAGGACTGAGATCTGTGGAGAGACATTTTGTTTGATCATCCAAGACAATGGCAAGCTGAAATATCATGTCTAGAATTGATATAGAACAAGGACAGATCTGTGGAGAGACATTTTGTTTGATCATCCAAGACAATGACAAGCTGAAATATCATGTCTAGAATTATCTAGAACAAGGACTGAGATCTGTGGAGAGACATTTTGTTTGATCATCCAAGACAATGGCAAGCTGAAATATCATGTCTAGAATTGATATAGAACAAGGACTGAGATCTGTGGAGAGACATTTTGTTTGATCATCCAAGACAATGACAAGCTGAAATATCATGTCTAGAATTGATATAGAACAAGGACTGAGATCTGTGGAGAGACATTTTGTTTGATCATCCAAGACAATGACAAGCTGAAATATCATGTCTAGAATTGATATAGAACAAGGACTGAGATCTGTGGAGAGACATTTTGTTTGATCATCCAAGACAATGACAAGCTGAAATATCATGTCTAGAATTGATATAGAACAAGGACTGAGATCTGTGGAGAGACATTTTGTTTGATCATCCAAGACAATGACAAGCTGAAATATCATGTCTAGAATTGATATAGAACAAGGACTGAGATCTGTGGAGAGACATTTTGTTTGATCATCCAAGATAATGGCAAGCTGAAATATCATGTCTAGAATTGATATAGAACAAGGACTGAGATCTGTGGAGAGACATTTTGTTTGATCATCCAAGACAATGACAAGCTGAAATATCATGTCTAGAATTATCTAGAACAAGGACTGAGATCTGTGGAGAGACATTTTGTTTGATCATCCAAGACAATGACAAGCAGAAATATCATGTCTAGAATTATCTAGAACAAGGACTGAGATCTGTGGAGAGACATTTTGTTTGATCATCCAATACAATGGCAAGCTGAAATATCATGTCTAGAATTGATATAGAACAAGGACTGAGATCTGTGGAGAGACATTTTGTTTGATCATCCAAAACAATGACAAGCTGAAATATCATGTCTAGAATTGATATAGAACAAGGACTGAGATCTGTGGAGAGACATTTTGTTTGATCATCCAAGACAATGACAAGCTGAAATATCATGTCTAGAATTATCTAGAACAAGGACTGAGATCTCTGGAGAGACATTTTGTTTGATCATCCAAGACAATGACAATCTGAAATATCATGTCTAGAATTGATATAGAACAAGGACTGAGATCTGTGGAGAGACATTTTGTTTGATCATCCAAGACAATGGCAAGCTGAAATATCATGTCTAGAATTGATATAGAACAAGGACTGAGATCTGTGGAGAGACATTTTGTTTGATCATCCAAGACAATGACAAGCTGAAATATCATGTCTAGAATTATCTAGAACAAGGACTGAGATCTGTGGAGAGACATTTTGTTTGATCATCCAAGACAATGACAAGCAGAAATATCATGTCTAGAATTATCTAGAACAAGGACTGAGATCTGTGGAGAGACATTTTGTTTGATCATCCAATACAATGGCAAGCTGAAATATCATGTCTAGAATTGATATAGAACAAGGACTGAGATCTGTGGAGAGACATTTTGTTTGATCATCCAAGACAATGACAAGCTGAAATATCATGTCTAGAATTGATATAGAACAAGGACTGAGATCTCTGGAGAGACATTTTGTTTGATCATCCAAGACAATGACAAGCTGAAATATCATGTCTAGAATTATCTAGAACAAGGACTGAGATCTGTGGAGAGACATTTTGTTTGATCATCCAAGACAATGACAAGCTGAAATATCATGTCTAGAATTGATATAGAACAAGGACTGAGATCTCTGGAGAGACATTTTGTTTGATCATCCAAGACAATGACAAGCTGAAATATCATGTCTAGAATTATCTAGAACAAGGACTGAGATCTGTGGAGAGACATTTTGTTTGATCATCCAAGACAAAGGCAAGCTGAAATATCATGTCTAGAATTATCTAGAACAAGGACTGAGATCTGTGGAGAGACATTTTGTTTGATCATCCAAGACAATGGCAAGCTGAAATATCATGTCTAGAATTGATATAGAACAAGGACTGAGATCTGTGGAGAGACATTTTGTTTGATCATCCAAGACAATGACAAGCTGAAATATCATGTCTAGAATTGATATAGAACAAGGACTGAGATCTCTGGAGAGACATTTTGTTTGATCATCCAAGACAATGACAAGCTGAAATATCATGTCTAGAATTATCTAGAACAAGGACTGAGATCTCTGGAGAGACATTTTGTTTGATCATCCAAGACAATGACAAGCTGAAATATCATGTCTAGAATTGATATAGAACAAGGACTGAGATCTCTGGAGAGACATTTTGTTTGATCATCCAAGACAATGACAAGCTGAAATATCATGTCTAGAATTATCTAGAACAAGGACTGAGATCTGTGGAGAGACATTTTGTTTGATCATCCAAGACAAAGGCAAGCAGAAATATCATGTCTAGAATTATCTAGAACAAGGACTGAGATCTATGGAGAGACATTTTGTTTGATCATCCAAGACAATGGCAAGCTGAAATATCATGTCTAGAATTGATCTAGAACAAGGACTGAGATCTGTGGAGAGACATTTTGTTTGATCATCCAAGACAATGGCAAGCTGAAATATCATGTCTAGAACTGATTTAGAACAAGGACTGAGATCTGTGGAGAGACATTTTGTTTGATCATCCAAGACAATGGCAAGCTGAAATATCATGTCTAGAACTGATCTAGAACAAGGACTGAGATCTATGGAGAGACATTTTGTTTGATCATCCAAGACAATGGCAAGCTGAAATATCATGTCTAGAACTGATCTAGAACAAGGACTGAGATCTGTGGAGAGACATTTTGTTTGATCATCCAAGACAATGGCAAGCTGAAATATCATGTCTAGAACTGATCTAGAACAAGGACTGAGATCTGTGGAGAGACATTTTGTTTGATCATCCAAGACAATGGCAAGCTGAAATATCATGTCTAGAATTGATCTAGAACAAGGACTGAGATCTGTGGAGAGACATTTTGTTTGATCATCCAAGACAATGGCAAGCTGAAATATCATGTCTAGAATTATCTAGAACAAGGACTGAGATCTATGGAGAGACATTTTGTTTGATCATCCAAGACAAAGGCAAGCTGAAATATCATGTCTAGAATTGATATAGAACAAGGACTGAGATCTATGGAGAGAAATTTTGTTTGATCGTCCAAGACAAAGGCAAGCTGAAATATCATGTCTAGAATTATCTAGAACAAGGACTGAGATCTCTGGAGAGACATTTTGTTTGATCATCCAAGACAAAGGCAAGCAGAAATATCATGTCTAGAATTGATGTAGAACAAGGACTGAGATCTGTGGAGAGACATTTTTGCTTGATCGTCCAAGACAAGGGCATGCAGAAATATCATTACTAGAACTGATCCAGAACAAGACCTGAAATCTGTGGAAAGACAAGTACACTAATGCCACTTTCCTGGAAACTCTAGGATCATGCAATTAAAAGTTCTCTGGTTGTTATCCCATCATGAATAAATGAAACAGCAAACTCAAATACTGGCTTTGTGGACTTTAAGAGTTAAGCTAATGGTATTTTCTGAGTGAAACAACATGTTTCTGTATCTAGAAAACTCATTTCAGATACGGTTTGCTCATCTCCTTTCCAGAACTATGATCACATAGAGAGGCTACATCCATAGGTTTGAGTTTTATGCATACTTTTCTAGGGACCAGAGATAATTGCTTTCCTTTTTATTAAAAAAATGTCTTACATGGGACCAGTAGTCCAGCCAGATCAAACCATAACAAATGATTTTGATTCAGGAACAGTGCTTTTCAGCATTATTCAGACCAGGAGTGCAATTTTCTCAGAAATCCCTAGGGTCATCGCTGGAGCTATGGAGTTTCTATTTTGTGCAATGTTGTCAATGGGTGATTTCCTTTGTGCGTAGGGAGAGCATGCTAGATGAGGTTACAAGATGAGGTGGAGGCCATCTTCCTGCCTTTAACCTTTAAACAAGGATGGTGTCATTAAATGTTGACATTTGTGTGGAAAGTATTCTGTAAAACATACCTTGAGCAGGGAGGGGTTCAGGAGTTAGCATGACCCACTCACACATCAGGTAAGGCTACTGTGGAGGGTGGTCGAGCCATGGACCAGGCTGATATACTGAATGCTCTACAATAAGCAAGTCGTTTGCGAGAACCAAGTGCTGACTGAATCTACAACCATGGTCAGACTGCGAGAATAGCAAGCATACAGAGACAAATCATTGATAAAAGATGTGCTGGAGGGGAGGCATGCATTAAAAGAAGTGTGGCAAAACTAGAACACTATGCAGAAAGCCAAAGAAGATTAATAAACCAACACAGAACTGGTGTTGTTAGCCACTACCATCCATCCATCATGTGCCATGCCGGTAAGCGTGGGCGGTCATGTTCTGCCATCTCACTCGATCAACAGAGTCGTGGATCAGTTCCGTGTTTTTGTCTCGACCATGCCACAAGGCCAAGCCATCCAGATACTTGTTTCTAGGTCTTCCCCTTGGTCTGTTCCCCTCGATCTTACCAGTTGTCACCAAGTTCTCCAAATCATTTCTTCTCATAACATGCCCAAAAAATTGTGACTGTCTACGTCTAATGTCTCTGATCAGTTTACGATCTTCATTTGTTTCTTGAAGGACTTGTTCATTGGTCTTTCTGGCTGTCCATGGTATTCTTTGCATTTTCCTCAGAAACCACATTTCTACAGCCATCAGATATTTTTCAGCCTGGCTGCTCATTGTCCAAGCTTCACATCCATATAAAAGTACAGGTTCTATGTAGCATCTCAACACTCTTTTTCTCGTTTCAATTGACATCTTTTTATTGGTCAGTATGTTTTTCATCTTGCTAAAGGCTACTTTTGCCATGGCGATTCTTGTTCTAATCTCTTCAAGGCATCTCCCATCAGATGTTATTACTGTTCCGAGGTAATTGTACCTATTCACTTGTTGAAGAGTATTCCCATTTACTTGTATATTACACTGTGGTATTTCGTTCTTCTTAGTGACGACCATAATCTGTGTCTTTTTACAATTTAATTCTAACCCTTGTTGTTCACTATGTGTAACAACCGCATCTACTAAATTTTGCAGGTCCTGTTCATTGTCTGCAATCAAGACTGTATCATCTGCATATCTAATGTTATTGATGCATCGTCCCCCAATGTTGATTCCTTCCATATTTTCAATATTTCTGAAAATATTTTCACTGTACAGGGAAAACAGATCTGGAGACATTACACATCCCTGTCTCACACCTCTCTTAATAGGCTGATATTGGCTTACTTCATTATCAACTCTTATGGCAGCTTGTTGTTTCCAATATATGTTTTTTACAAGTCTAAGGTCTTTCCCATCAATTTGTAGATCTTCAAGCATCCTTATCATGTTGACATGTCTCACTTTATCAAAAGCCTTTGTGTAGTCAATGAAGCAAAGGTGTAGATCTTTGTTTACTTCTATAGAACGTTCGATTACGGTTCTCAGTATATACACAGCATTTACTGTACCCTTGCCTACTACAAACCCACATTGTTCTTCTCCTATTTCAGGTTGTATTTTCCTCCTAACTCTTTGCATGATAATTCTTAGCAAAATCTTCGTGATGTGACTCATTATACTAATTGTTCGATGTTGATCACATTCCAAGGCTCCTGATTTCTTTGGGATTGCAATAAATACAGAATTACATAACTCATGAGGTATGTTTCCAGTATCATATATTGTATTAAGCAGACTGGTAACTTTATCTATTCCATATTCTTCTAAAGCATTAATCATTTCTGTTGTGACGCTGTCTGGACCGGGGGTTTTGCCAGATTTCATATGATTAAGAGCATTCTGAACCTCCATCTTCAAAATTGCTGGCCCTTCATTGTTATTTTGAACAATATATTGTTCGTCTCTGCTATCGTCATAAAGGTTTTTCACGTAATCTGACCATACATGTAAAATCTGATCTTTTTCTATTATGACTCTTCCATCTTTTGTCTTTAGGCAGCCTGCTGATGTACGTGTTCTTTGATTAGTAATCTCCTGAATTCTTTTGTGCATTAGTTTCGCATTTTTACTGTTGTGTTGTTTTTCAATTTCTCTGCAATTTTTCTCAAGCCATGTTTCTTTAGCCTCCTTACATAAGGTTCTGACTTTCCTGTGAATTTCTTCATATTTGGCAGGATTATTTTTGTTCTGTCTTCTTGTTTCCATTAGTTGTAAAATTTCTTCAGTCATCCATGTCTTACGGCCAACTTTCTTTACTTTTGGAATAGTTTTTTCTGCTGCACAACTGATTGAATTCTTCAGCATTTCCCATTGATCATCTACATCTTGAAATAGGATCTCTAGATCAGACAATAAATCAAATTTGTTCTTTACTTCTATGTTAAAATTATCTTGTATTTCTTTGTCAGTTTTCAATTTGCACAAGTCATATTTAGGGTTTCCTGCTGTATACTTGACTTTCTTTAACTTTACCCTCAATGTGCCAGTAATTAATCTGTGATCACTGTAACAGTCTGCATTTGGAACTGTTTTTACAACTGTTAATGCATTTCGAAACCTTTTGCTCATCAGGATGTAATCTATCTGGTTTTTAATCCTGCTGTCTGGACTCCTCCATGTCCATAATCTTCTAGGATGTTGTTTAAACCAGGTGTTTCCTACAACCAATTCTTGTTCTTTTGCCCATTCTACAAGTCTGTAACCTCTTTCATTTCTCTCTCCCAAACCATGGTTGCCTACACTGTATCCATCGCTTTGCTTTCCTATTTTTGCGTTGAAATCACCCATTATGATATTTATTTCTGATTTTTTACAGTTTTTTTAGCCACTACACGCTACAGAATTTACTGAGGAGGGTATCTGAGGACTTATGGACTGAATGGTTCCATGTGCAATGAGGATGATTTGTCAACTAACGACAAATTAACACACACATGAAGTAATGTGGGTTCTCATCTTTAGTAGGGCCAGAGGTGTTTATTGTTGGTGGTGACATAACAAAACAACAAGTCTCGAGCAAGAACCTGCTGTGGTATGTAAAGAATTATTATCACATTTGTGTATGTCCGACTGCAAGCAGGATTCGGTGGCCAGTCTTTCCTTCCCATTGCAAAAGAAAAATTATGAAATCAAACCCTTGTCTGACTGCACTCATTTCATTGTCAACATAACTTCCTAACCATTGCACCAGCACACTCGCATCTGGTGGTGGAATACAACTCCCAGTGTGCATTAACGTGATGACTGCTTGAGCTTGCAGCCATTCCTCAGGCTAACAGAACACTTTCAGGTTGACACCAGAAGTGGTACAGAGATGGTAATGATATTGTTTGCTATAATTCAGTGAAATATTGTTGCAGTTTAGTTTTATTGACTGTCAGAATCTGTGCATTTACCAAATATTACTTACCTTTGTAAGCAATGATGCATATTACTTTTTAAATGTATATCTTTACTTTTGAAATATGCTGATAGGATGAACATTTTCAACACACTGCATTATAACTTACAGGGGTTATTGTTATGAGATGTTATTAAGATTGTATATGTGTGATTCCTTTTGTTTTTCTTTCTCACTGTCTGCATTTATACTTTTTCTTCAAAGACCCAGTAATTTATACAAAACTACCATTATAAAATGTGTAATTACATTAAAAACAAAAATAGAATACTTGTGTGAATGAGTTCAAACTTCCATAATGCCACCTGTATTCCTGTTGCAATTTCTTTTTTTCTAAAAAGAGGGGACTCAAGTTTAATTGTTCAAATCTTTCATATTGTTTTGTTCATAACTTGAGCTGCCGAACTTTATACTGTTTTCCATTCAATAAAACTTCCATATCACAATCTGTATTCCCTACTTTAGGGTGGCTCAGGTGAAAAACACTGAAGTTTTATAATGAAATCTGTATTCCTAATTTTTAAGGAAGAAACGGGACCATTTATTTGTGATGAAATCTATGTAACTTTAACTAATTTATCTAGGATTTGATTGTGTGTCCCATTAGATCCATGTTGTCCCATTAGATTCCGTGTCGGTCAGTAAACTGTTCCCTCCAGTTCACTGCAATACTGTTTCCACACATGAGATATGGCATCTGAATATTTGCCACATCTTTGTACTCAAGGTTGTTATAGTAGCCCAGTGGCTAGAAGCTCGCCTCTCAGTCCGGTAGTCTTAGGTTCCAATCCTCACCGAGGCGGCTGTTAACAATTGACCCAGCCTATAATAAGTAATACAACCAGGTAGTGTCTAGAGAAGTAAAGCTGGACAGTGTGATACTGACCAACTCACCCACCGATCGCCAGGTGGTTTTAGAAAATATGAGTCAAGCACCATATGTCCAGTATGCTTTATAATGTGTAACAGTGTCCTTTACTTTTTTAAAAACTGCTTATTCAAACATGGGTTTGTGTTCTGGGAAGGAAAAGTGATGATTAAGGGAACTGGTCACCGTACCTTATCATGCCTTGACACTTCAATAACAGGTTAGTTTAGTCGACGGATCAACATCATTGCACACTGGTGCAACCCATAAGTGCTCCGTTCTGCTCCTAACTCAAGCCTGAGTCTGGAGAATCTCAGCTCAGTGCAAAAACTCCATAGCACCGGCAAGGATCCTGAAAATACTTTGGGTAGATTTTTAACTCAATTTTGCCCGGGTAGCGCCGTTAGGCTACTCTTTTTCGATTTCCAACTGCCAAGGGATTTTTTATGTGCACAACAATACACACTGGCGTCCCAGTCTCACTACCCAGAGACCAGGGGAAATTTCGTACTAGAAGTCCACGTGAACAAATCCCAGCCCTCACCGGGGCTTGAACCCGGGACCTCCAGCACTCGAGGTGGACACCATACCTCGAGACCACTCAGCCCCCTTAACACTTCAATAACAGTGTCTGCCAAGTGACTGCCTGTACCAGTAACATAATATTGACAGTGGAGGGTTGAAGGGGTATCACAGATCCAAGTCTATGAAATACCGTGATGAAGTTGGATATATCAGTTGAAAGGCACTGTTTATAATTATCACAGGTTACTGTAAGCAGAAACAATGAAAACCATGCCCCGTTTCAGGATATATCTGAAATAAAAACACATTGTAGGTTTGTTTCAGATCAAGATCAGCCTCAAAAATAAGTGTTCACGTGAAGGAAGATGTGATTGCCTAATTAGTGTATGGTCCACAGCATCCATATGGGCATTGGGTGGGAATTTGTTGACAAGGAAAATATTATTGAGTCCTACACCCAGCCAGTCTGTGCTGAATTGTGTCCTGGTCACACCCTAATACACACACATCCTCACAGATGTGAAGTTCCAGTACCGGCACATCAGGCACATCCTGCTGGTTTCTGAGCTTGGAGAGGGGAAGGAGAGCTCTTGCAACACAGCTCCATGGAGATGGAACTTCAGAACTGGCTCATGAGGAAAGTCTCAACACCAGCTTCAGTGCCGTAAATGTTCACCTATTTAAGGACTCAAATGACCTGCATGTCAATGTATCAGACTTAAAGCTCAGTCTTCCAGAGATTGCACCAACCATCCAACTGCTCCCTACTTGAACACAATTTGTGTGTGTATAAGGATGTGTATAACATCAGGTAAAGGCAAAAGATCATTCACCACACCATGAGGCATGTTTTTGTTGTTGTTGTTGTTGTTGTTGTTGTTGTTGTTGTTGTTGTTGTTGTTGTTGTTGTTGGTGTTGTTGGTGTTGTTGTTGCGCTCGTGCGCTTTGAACTCTTGCATAGTCCATGGACACTACTTCCAGTAGTGCTGGACTGAATTTTGCATGTGGATTAGCTTCCCCTATTAACAGTGTCCCTCGCCATCAGGTGAACCTACTCTGACTTCGGAGGTACTTGTAATTTACATCCCCAAGTCAAGGACGATAGGTCAACATTTTAATCCAACTGTCCGGTGTAGGGGTTGAACCCCTGATCTTGGCATCAGCATACTGGATGTTTAAGAGCATACGTTGTTATCCATTCAGCCATGCTGACCTCCGTGAGGCAGATTGAGTATATGTTTCTGGCTCCATATTTGTATAGACCATTGGACACTGACTGCCTGACGTAAATATCATGTTGGCTTCTTTACTTCCCAGAAATATTTCTGGCAGCCATCTTAGGCTGGGAACCCAGATCAGTGAGGATTTGAACACACAACCACTGTGCAGCAAGCAAGTGTGCTAGCCACTGAACTACTGTGTTCCTCTCATTGATGTGTATACACAGACTAGACTGTCTAATCAGAATAAAAGAGCCTTGTTTAAATATGTACATTCAGAATCGTAGTTTTCATATTTGTTATATATGTGAATATTTGATACAGGATGCCATATTTAGTCAGTGATTGTTGTCATGTTAACTTGTATATTTCACATGTATTTGGTCAAACTGTGGCTTGTATTCATCTCCGAAACCATGTTTAGGGACAGCACTGGTCTGTTGGTTAGTGTTGTTACTTATCAAGGCACTGATCTTGGTTCAATCCCCAGCATTTGCAAAATTCTTTTTTTTGTTTTTTGTTTACAAGTATGGCTCTAGTGTCGGGCCAAATTCATAACATGGGCACCATATAACTTTCAGAATTTCTTGAAAACGTTTGGAAAGGAACAGCAGTGAGGAAGGGAATTGGCCACTTCACATCATTATGTCATGGTCTAGAATATGTGACGGCCTAAAACTTCACTCCCTAATGACAGTATCTGTCACAGCATGGGATAATCTTTACATTTGTCAAGAATGTGGTTATATTGGTGTTGTTATTCCTCTCAATGTGTGGTCAACTCAATTCATGTCAATGAGGATTGTGTGCAATGTGCTGCAGAAGTCAAGTAGAGCACCATTTTGCACTGGGCATATGGTGCAAGACCCATAGTTGTATAGAACAGTCAGCACTCGCTGGGTGACGTGGTCGTTGTCACACCGGTCACATGTCTTTACTTCCCAACACATTTCCTGGGACCCATCCTAGACTGGGTCCACCTGGGAGCCCGGGTCAGTTGTACAAATCTGCCTCAATGTGGATTTGAACCCATGACCACCAGGCTGGCAGGAAAGTGTCTAGCCACATGCAGACGTGGCCTCCCTGTTATAAATATGGCATTTTGATATTTGCATGTCATGGGGGATGAAATACAGGGTGTATTTTTAATGACCGGGGATTTTGAAGATATTGCCGTTCCAAGTTTTGTATTTACCTTTTGTTGCATGAACTCCTCATTGTGGTTTCTGAGGAAAATGCAAAGAATACCATGGACAGACCAAAAAAAACCAATGAACAAGTCCTACAAGAAACAATTGAAGATCGTAAACTGATTAGAGACATTAGACGTAGACAGTCAAAATATTTTGGGCATGTTATGAGAAAAAATGAATTGGAGAACTTGGTGACGACTGGCAAGATGAAGGGAAGAGACCAAGGGGAAGACTGAGAAGTAAATACCTGGATGGCTTGGCCAAGACAGGAACACAGAGCTGATCCACGGCTCTGGTGATCGAGTGAGATGGCAGAACATGACCGCCCACGCTTGTCGGCATGGCACATGATGGAATGGAACTCCACATAGGGTGAATACAAAACTTGGAATGGCAATATTTTCAAAAACTCCAGTCATTAAAAATACACCCTATACTTTGTCCATATTATACGTCACAGGGGTTTGGAGAGAATGGTGTAGGAGGCATCCGTTCCTGAGAGAGGGGGAGGCAGAGGAGTTGGCCGGCATGATGGTGGGCACAAGATTTTGAAGACAACCATGGCGTGAGAGTGCGTGAGTGAGGAGAGCTGGTGAAGAATCTATAATCTTCCTGGTGAGTCGTGATGAGAGTGACGCTCTGCAAAGCACTTGCCACATGATGATGATTGTAGTATTCATGAATGAAAGAAATGTTTGACTGTGCCAGCAATATTCAAGTACAATTGTTGTTAATAGGTTGGTGAACTTTGATAATACAAATCTGAGACACAAAAAGATTTGCAAAGACCCTGCATAGTCTGTGTGTTATCAGGGCCTGCAAGGGCAGTAAAGAATAGTAATGCTGTAATCTACCATGCATGTCATAAGAGGCCACTAAGGAGGGTTGGCGTCTGACTGACTATTTCATCCCATAGAAAACTTCAGCTGCAAAGTCCAACCAATCATGACCAAACCTGCAAGATGTGTGCCGTGAGTTGATTGAGATCCTGTGCTCCATTGGGAGATGAAAGGCAGAAGAAGAAGATTCCATAAAGAAACAACAAATGCAAAATGATATCCTATAGCTCACAGAGTATAATAACATGGATTCCACTAGTAATCCTACCATACCCTTTATGTCTCAGTTTTGAATTACCATATCCCCAGGAATGCTAACCTGGTTTAAAAAAAGCATACAAAAGTCGGATGTGTTGGCCTAAGGGTTAAGGCCCAATGGTGCATAACAAAACACACTGGCAATTACATCTGAAAAAACACTCCGGATGAACGCAGAAGAAGAATTACCATATTCTGTTGTAGTGGATTTCTTATGAGCCTAGACAGATAAACCTATGAATATGTTTCATCTTACATGAGCATGTCATCGTTATGTATGTATGCAAATTTTTACAACCTGTTTAATTGTTGTTCCTGGAGTCTTCTTGTACAGTGAATGTCTTTATATAGAATGCATTTATTAGATGATTGTTACGGTGTACCTTGTCAGAGATATTGGCAATACATAGCTCTACTGAAGATTAATGCTACCAGCAGTATCTGTTTACTGATGTTTACCTAGGTGGGTGCTTGTGTGTATGATTTGTGATGGAATGATTAATTGATGGGTTGATTGGATTCAAGGAGCAGATTCAAAGCAGTGAAACTATCTATTAGTACTCTGATCTCATTCTGCAGATGACATTAGTAGCATCTCAGCTCTGTACGCAGAAACCACACTGCCAGTGAGAATCCCATTTTAAGATAACCAGAACTGACACATACTATACATATTGTGTTTCAAATTTTGCCAAGGCAGTGGCCTGCGCCTACCATTTATGATTTCCAATAGTTGAGGAATTGTGTGCAACTGGAAACCTCATTTATTTCTGATTCAGTAGACAGAGGTCAAGAAAGATGACATCATCATCCAGTTTCTCTGAAAACACTAATACTGAGAACATTGTCCTCGACTGGATTCCAGCATGAGAAATGAAATGGATGGAACTACAGTAAAGCTGTAAAAATAAGAAGTGGAATTAGTAAACTTTACAAAACCACAATCACAAGTGATAAAATGCACATTTCAACTAGAGCATTTGTCAGCCATCATACTAGATAACTTGTGTATATGTTTTATTTAGTTTTATCAGTGTTGGTTTACTGTTTGTGCTGAAGACGGCTGTAGCCAAAACATCAATGTTTTGTCACTTATGATTGTGTTCTAGTCAAGCATACCAGTTTCACTTATCGCTTTCATTAATTTACTCATTCTAGAAATGATTATGCCACCACAGGAGTTCAAGGTCAATGGTGTATCTGTCTAAGACCTGTGTTTGTTGATGTATCGGTATAAGCGATGAAACCAATAACACACAAAAAAACACAAGGTAATAACACTGATTAAATTCTTGAAACAGAACATCACCAGACGCTAAATATTACCGCTAGCTTATATACACATAATACACAAAAAGGCAGCTTATCAAACTACAACTACTTTTATTAAACTTGTTTCAGAATTAACAAAAACTGTCTAAACTGATTAAAACAATGAAAGGCTGTAGGAACATTTAACAAATTTAAATTCCCTGAAGCCATTTCACAGTGAATAAAGTAGAAATAAAGTGTGTAAACCGTAACTGCAACTGTCAAGGATAATAACACAAGTTTGGCTATGTACATGTTATCACAGATATGCTCTGGGCTGGCTTCATTCACAGAATTCATCTTGAACTTGGCTCTCTTATTTAACAAACTCTAAAATGCTTCAACTTTTTAAAATAACAGAATATTCAATAAAATTTGCAAACAACATTTTGAAGAATATGCATGCTTATAAACGTAAATTATTTCATTTTTCAATAACAGACATCAGTGTAGGGGGTCTCCGTGGTAAGTCACATGCCTCACCTCTGTGAAGATTGTTGATTGATTTTCGGACTCATTAAGTTTAAGAGGGCAACTTTTTTTCAGAAACCTTGGGGTCGCCGCAGGAGCTACAAAGTATGTGCTCTGTGCAACCTTTCAGCAGGCCACTCTGTAGAAAGAAACTGAGCCACATGGGAAAACACTCAGTGCAATAAAGTCCATTATCTTGCCCTGAAAGCCTTTAATACAACATAGGTGTGATCAGTAAACTGTCTGCTCTGGCTTCACTGAGCTAATCTAGTGCATAATTCCAGTACAAGAGAAACTGTACGTCATACTTTGATGATGAGAGAACTGCCAAGTTTATAACTTTGGTTATTTGAGAGTGATTGAAGAAGACAAAGAGCCTGATGCCTGATGTGTGTTAATAGAACCTTGTATCAATATGAATGAAGTCAACTATTCTATGCTGTCATACCTGTATGTTACATGAAGGGTGGAAAACATCCAGAGATGGACTGAAATCAGTTTGTATGCATGCACTGCGAAAACACAGTAAAACTGTATGGATCAGAAGCAGAGAAAGACTAAAATTATTACTAATAAATTACAAACATTCGTTAATTGTTGTCTGTGCAGAACAGAAGGACTAAACTGGTGTGACGGAATCACCAATGTGAACTCATGGAGAGAACTAAAATACTAGGGAATAAAGAGACAAGGAAACAACACTGATGCTAGACAGGACATACACAAAAAGCAAAAAAAAAAAAAAACCTGAGAACATTATAATTAAAAAGTACTTTACCTGGAACCCACAGGGTGAAGAAACCAGAGGAAGACCTAAAACACATTGAGAAGAGAATTTGACATGGATGGAGCTGCAAAAGATAGGGTGGTTTGGAGTGTTGGTTGAGGGCCTACGTCCCAATGGGGGGATAAAGAACGTAAGAGGAATAGTTGTGAAAAAAAGAAAAGAGGATTAAAAGAACTTTACTGACCCAGATTTATCCATATACCTTGGCATCTCTCCATACAGCAGCTAGCCACCTGCCGAACGTGTCACATGAGTATGAACTCCGTAGCACCTGTGACAACCCTCAGTGGTCTAGGAAAAAAACTACTCTAGAACCGAATGATGGAGCTCAAAAGTGAATCCACAACCTACTGAACATGAGGCAGAAGTAATAACCAGTTTGCCTTGGAGACCCAAATAGTTGTGAAAACAGTGGAAGAAATTAACACTTCATCTTTTAACAGTATATTACAGTTCTGAGAGAAAAATCTGTCACAAAATGATCATGTCATTTAGGAGTTAAGTCTATGATTCTGTCTGCCACATCGACTTCCTACTGATCATAAAAGGCAAGACAATAACTGTCAAATATAAACCAGGTATAACAACATGCAATCAAGCAAGTTAACATAAAAAATGTGTCAGTGCACTACGTTACTGGTTTGGGGATATTACTATCTTTCACAATATGGAAATAAAAGAGAAATTAAATGTAGGAAGTGAAAATGGGAAGGGCATTTATGTGAATATGACAGCCATAATAAATAAATAGGGGATTTACATAATATGGCTGAATGACACTATGGCAATAACAAGTATTCAAAATAATGGCTTATTTACACAATGTATGCATAGAGACACAAAACATAAAACATCCTTATAAAACTGAAAAATATGTACAAATGCATGGTTTAAGCAATTTTACATGAAACACAAATAAGAAACAATTGAAGTGCAAATCCAAGGTGCTCAAATATCAAGAAAACAAATTGCAAAGAAAAAAAAAAGTGTTGTGACAGGACTGTAATATGACTGCGCGCGCTTGCGCACACACACACAGATATATATATATGTGTGTGCTGGCGTGCGTGCGTGTGAGAGAGAGAGAGAGAGAGAGATCAGATTTCAAATTAATATATGCTGATGTAGTAGACAGATACATATAAGGATAACCAATAATAGTCAAGACTGCAACAGAATCTGCCAGGATGTTCCTACTTCTAATAATAGATACATATAGAATAGTTTGGTAGTGGAGAGGGGAACATGTTTTACCATGAACTTCATATATACTGGCTCTCTGGAGATGAGCTTATGGACGCAATTTGTAATCCTGCATCCATCCATCCCATCATGTGCCATGCCGGTAAGCGTGGGCGATCATGTTCTGCCATCTCACTCGATCACCAGAGTCGTGGATCAGCTCCGTGTTTCTGTCTTGACCATGCCACAAGGCCAAGCCATCCAGGTATTTACTTCTCGGTCTTCCCCTTGGTCTGTTCCCCTTGATCTTACCAGTTGTCACCAAGTTCTCCAAATCATTTCTTCTCATAACATGCCCCAAAAATTGTGACTGTCAACGTCTAATGTCTCTAATCAGTTTACGATCTTCATTTGTTTCTTGAAGGACTTGTTCATTGGTCCTGCATACCACGTTCGAAATACAGCTGTGGACAATTTGGTAGCAAGTCACCTTGCGTTGGTTTTCATTGAATAGTATGAGTGCTGGTCGTTCAGAAAGCAATGGCAAACTACTGTATATAAACTTGCCAATAAATCTCAAATGGCAATAAAATGCTGGGGTTCACTGCGACACCCTGTAAAGAATATGGAACTATTTAAAAAAATATTTACTTGTTACAACAGGCTATTAACAATATTCTGAGTACATCACAGGCCACTTGAAGAGATACGTATTTCATTCCCACTATAGTGTAGGACACTATAGTTACTCATCAACCACTTGTTTTAATCTGAGCACTAGGACAACATCGGTGCCTTGAAAGTGGGTGCTCAGCTATTTAATCCTACTCCCCAAGCCAGGCAAGGACCATTCAAGACTTAATGGCTCTAGGATTATCACCTTGTAGAAAACATTTGGCAAGGTGTTGGAGAAGATCATTGCTATTAAGTGGCAGAAATTCTTGGAAAGGTAAAAGCTACTCCCAAGAGTTTGCAAATAGCGCAAGAGTTGCAGGAGATAGTAAATAAAGTGATGGACTGGTGTGCAGAGATGGGTAATGTCATTAACCTAGATAAGGCATCTGTGTTATGGTGCATTCTGGACAATAGGATTGTTAAGGCTGATGTCCCTAGTCTTACAATAAATGGCAGAAATTTTAACAGAGAGGGTAAACTGAGGTACTTGGGAATCACCTACGACAGAAGCCTGTCATTCAGGGATAATGTGGAAGCAGCTGTTATAAGATCTAAGAAGGGATTCTGTGTTCTGAAGATCATGGCAGCAATGGACCAGGAGCAAAGAATGTTGTTCATACTCTTCAGCATCTGATTCTCTCAGTAACTGAGAATGGATTGAGTGTCGAAAAGTCTTCTGGTGAAACCAGAGCACATACAAAATGAAGCTATGCGGCTGTTCCTGGGATGCACAAGGGACATGCCAGTATTCTGTCTGCAACATATTCAAGCCTAGCCCATGATTGCAAACAGGCTCAAAATGCTGCAGGCTAAATCATATCTCCGAGTGGCTGCAGACATGGAACACCTCCTGGATGAAGCCCTGGACAGTTTAGGGCCACAGGCCAATCAGCGGAAAATCATGGATGGCTGAGATAGAGGACAATCAAAGAAGTGTGCATGCTTAAGAAAATTTGGAGAGGAGAGGAGTGAGTCAGAATGCCAGAGGAAAAGTCAGACCAGTGCATGGTCATAACAACATTGGACTGGGAATACAGGGATTGGCTGACAGGCTGCACTGAATGGAGGAGTCAACAATTGATCTACGACAATTCGTGACCAGGTGACGTAATCTTCTACCCGGATGGCCCTGTGCTAAGAGGTAAAAGAAGTAACTAGGTGTTTGTGGTGAAAGTTAGCCTGGCATATGATACATCTAGTCTGAGAATGGAGGTGAAGGCAGTCACAGCAGTGTTCTGTTTTGCTGGAAGACAAACAACATGCATGTCGTGATTGTAATAGACTCACAAAGTATGATGGGAAAGGTGAAGATAGGCATGCCTCAAATCAACAGTTAAAAAATAGCATCTGTTGGACATTTGGCCATAGGGAAAAAAAATTATAAAATAAATCAGTGGATAAAATAATGAAGCAATAAAAATTATGATAAAGTCTTTACCTATTACAAGAATATTAACTGTTAGCTACATAATGGCACAAATGGAGAAAAACGTAATTATAAATGAAATCTTCATATATAAAATAACAGTACATTATCATAACACTCTTACAACATGTTAATGTGATAAAAAGGACCCTATTTACATAACATAGTAACGTGTTGGGTATACAAAGCTAGACCCCTATTTTGTTGACCAAACAGTACTTGACTGGGGATAGGGTCAGTATCATGGCAGCCGCCCTACCACTCAGAAGATTCTCAGCTGCTTATTCTATGAGACTGGGTTGATTCCACTGTCACATGGTCACACAGAAGTGTGTCTTTAGGAGGTTGTTATAATATATCCAATAAAAGACAAAACGTTCTTTTCAACATGACATGTCTGCATAAATCCCTGTTATGAAACAGCTTGAATACCTAATTACAGGTAAATTACATCACATGCCACAAAAAGGTTAACATTGCATGTAATATAAAAAACAGTTATGTTGCTTTATTTACAATTTTCATACATTATTAAGATGTTACAGTATCTTCTTTTTTTTTTTTTGCATATCCTTTTACAGGACATCGCTGTCAACAGCAGCATCTTTCAGCTGTCTGTTGATTTCTTGGCAAGATTATGCTCAGTAGTTTACCATTGCTTTCTGAGCGGCCGGCTCAGTATCCCGCAAGTCACCAGCGGGGGTCGAACCGCTCCCAGTTCTCTCCCGCTACGAGACTCTGCGTGATAAACGGGATTACGGAGAAAGTGTTGTAACCCCTCAGCCAGAGAGACCGGCGTCTTCTTATACACTTACAATTAAATTATCACAGTTATTTCATCTTCATAGGATGTTATAAATGTCTTTTCATGTAAATCGTTTTGTGTCTGTATGGTAATTGTGAATTCACATGGTATCATAAGTGTGAATTCACACGGTATGGTAAGCGTGATATCACATGGTATTGTAAGTATTTTATCAAGTAAAGCATAGGCAACCATGTCATCTGTGCATGCTGGTTGTTACCTTATCTAAAATTGTACCTTGAAAATAACTAAAACATTTGGCAAATAATAACTTTTTCTTGTCTATCTTAATTTCCTTATCTTTTTCCTCCCCCCCCCCCCCCCCTCGATGGTAGATGTACTTTGTGGTATTTCTTTTATTACTGGTATAATTACATACAGCTATGATATGTCATACCATAAAACTTGTAAGATATCTCATGGGGAATATGACCATACACCTCCATGAAGATAAATGTGCTGGTACATTGCCATTAAGGTGGTCCATTTTCTTATCTTTATTCTTTACTTTACTTGACCCTCTAAGTTAAGACAGGTGGTGCACTATACAAAAAGCTAAGACAGGTGGTGCACTACACAACAACAAATCTCTCTCTCTCTCTCTCTCTCTCTCTCTCTCTCTCTGAAAAAAAAATGTTACTTGAAAATTTTAGTAACTAAAAAGTAATGATTCTCTAAGGACATCAAAATGTATATAATTCCAACTAAACATGGTTCATGGTTTATTGTGGAGACGTTTAACCTTCTGTTTTCTTGACAAACCAACACGTCGAGGTCGATGACTTGTAACAATTGGTACAATGGCACTCAATCCATCAAGCACAGAATCTGCATTGTAAAATGAATTTGTGTAAAAATTGTCATGAGTGAGATCTGTAAATATACAAAATGATGAAAACAATGTCAAGCAACAAGTGTCCAAACATGAAGCTTATCCTGGTACTCAACAGAATTATGAGTCTTCATTGTTCCAGTTTACAGTTATATGACAATGCAATAACATATACATTGCCAGCAGTTCAGAAGGTACAAATAACAACAAGCATTAAGTATTATATGACAAACTACATGCATCATATAATAATCATGGAAGAATAAGTGAATGATGAATTGCAACACTGGCCTCACATGTGCAGTCTTCTTATGTGATAAGAGGACACCAACCCCTGGCATAAAGAGAATGAGTTCTAATCCAGAGTGGGGTGAAGGTTTGTGTGTGTCTATCTGATGTAGCTGGTTGGTTGAAAATTCTCCAGAAGAATGAGTTTTAACTCTAAGTCTTTAAGAATGCTTTAACACTAGCAACACCGATGTATGTATTTTTAATGCTGGTTTTATAAACTTGTCGTCATGGTACAATGGTTAGTGTGCTTTGCTTACCAAGACAGTGATCCAGGCCCCATCCTCATCAGTGGCAATATTATGATTTATCAGCACAGCTTTAGGGTAGATCCAACCTCTTAAAATGGGTACCGGAATTCTATGGTACTGTCTGAAATGGACAGGTGGTGAGGAATGGATCAGACCCCCATCACACTTTATCTCATGGCTTAGAATATGTCAAGGTCTGTATCTTCACATCCCAATGGCAGTAGCTGTCATAAGACTACCTTTAAGTGTTATTATAAACTTGCATTTTGCAATGGAAGTACCTGGACATATCCACTTATTTACCTGAGTAAGGCAACAGTTCAGAGAGTGGAATGAAGTAAAAGAAAGTGACTTATTAGAAAGTGTAGACTGCTGGCAGGTATAGACAGAATCACAAAGTAGGACAAATGTTTCCACAAATATGTGAGAGAGGGAGCGGCTATGTTTTAGGCTAAGTTAAACAAATAAAAAACAAGCAAATCATTTTTTAATGTAATATTAAGAACACAGTATTGGCAGTTATCATTCGCTAAGTGTATATTTGCCATTCAGAAAGCAATGGTAAACTACTGAAACTAAAATTACCAAGTACATAACAAATGGCCAATAAATGCTGGGGCTAATTGCAACATGTAAAGGACATGCAACTAACTGTACAGTACATGAATACCACAATGCATTTACACTGGTTACGTACCTGATGGCTGGTCTGTCAATGACTTGTTCATAGCAGTTTCATATACTGAATTCCACTGAAAAACTTGCTTCATTTGCTTCCTACATTTCAAGTCACCTGAGAATAGCAATATAAAGAATGTGAATGTTTGTGAAGCTCCAACAGGTGGAAAGTTTGAGCATTGCTTTGCTGATCCAGCAGCTGGGCTTGTTCCAAACATATTGGAGTTACCTTTCCTCTGGAGTAAACTAGGCAGGCCGAGAGAGTGATCATGCTGCATGGGCAACACATGGTCTCTAAACTCAGCCCAGGCTGTGTGCTATGAAGAGATATAACTCCATTTTACAAACTCTTGTCTGTCATGGTGACAAGATGCCAGTCATGAGTGAACAATATGAACTTTAGTATGGCGTGTATGTCAATAATCATATACATATGTAAAGTGTTTTCATCCACTTATGCTGTATTTATGTAAACATACAACTATAATACCCAAAAAAATGTGCGCGTCCTTTGCAGGATGTTGCAATCATCCCCGCGTTGATTTTATAGACAATTTTATGTTCAGTAGTTTGCCATTGCTTTCTGAACGAGGAGTCAACATTTCAGTCCAGCTGGCCAGTATGTGGAATGAACTTACTGCCCCGCTGCCAGCCTATGATTACCCTAATAGTAATGCATCCGTGAAAGGTTAAACTGGGTTGATATGTAAATCACGTTTTGAACTTTAATAAAATTTAAGCAAAATGTCATTATGTATATATATATTTAAACGAATGAACAAACTTTATTTTCAACGGGTCACAAGATAGTAGGAATAGCTGGAAAGGACAGGTAAAAGACAAGAAGTTTGACTGTTAAAGGACTAACTGTGATTAAAATAGGGATGAATGTGATTTTAAAAAAATAATTGCAAAAAAAAAACAAAAAAAAAATGAAAAAAAGAGAAATGAAAGAGAAATGAAAAAGGTTTGTAACATCTGATGGAAACTGCAATCAGTCCACATGTCTTGTTCAGGCATAGTGTTTATCCCATATTTGTATAGACCAATGAGATCTCGTTGAGTGATGTGGTCTACATCTTATCTGCCACCTTTACTTCCCAGAACATTCCCTGATACCCATTTAAAACTGGGTTGACCTGGGAAATTAAGCCAATGAAAAGAAATCCCCGCCTAGGAGATTAGAACACATTACCAACAGACCCGCAGGCTAGCGTGCAAGCTACAGCCCTACAATGCTTCCTCATCATCATCATCCAGTGACTTGTCCTTTGAAGAACTGTTCCCCCAGAACAGAATTTTGAAATTGATCTATAACATCGTAATTCCATCTTATATTGTTGTCTTCCTTTTCTCTATTTCCCTGGTATCTTCTTCTTCGTTCATCCGGAGTTTTTTTTCTGGATGTGATTGCGTTGTGCCTGTTTACAGCAGAGCTGCGTTCTTGCGCCGTTAGGCCGACACATCCGACTTCTGCGGGCATTTGTTGACCGGGTTAACCTTCCCGGGATTTCCCTGGTATGACTCCATCCATAATTATCTTGTCCAGACATCCATGTCTTTTTATATGCCCCAAATTTGTCATTTTCTTCCATTGTATTTATCTTAACAACATATCTTCTTCAATATTGAGTTCTTGTTGAATAGTTCTGTTTCCTGTCAAATGAATGTTTAATAATCTTTTGTAGCACTTATACACAAGAGTGCATATGTGCCATTCAGCTTTACTTGTTAAATATCAAAGTTTCACACCCAAATATTACCTGTCTTTCTCTGGTTTGTTAAATATCAAAGTTTCACACCCATATATTGCCTGTCTTTCACTGGTTTGTTAAATATCCAAGTTTTACACCCACATATTGTCTGTCTTTCAGCTGATTTGTTAAATGTCCAAGTTTCACACCCATATATTGCCTGTCTTTCATTGGTTTGTTAAATGTCCAAGTTTTACACCCATATATTGCCTGTCTTTCAGCTGATTTGTTAAATGTCCAAGTTTCACACCCATATATTGCCCGGTCTTTCAGCTCAAACAACAAAGAAAGCAAATAAAGGTAATCTCAGAGCAGGTACCTCACTATAGCTGTGAGGTGATAGGCCTTCACATACACTCGTTCACAACATTATGAAATGAGGCTACCAGTTTCCCTTCTTGTTGCTTTTTCTCCTTAGAAAAATCTGTGGTTCCTATTTTATAAGCTTGGGTCAGTGTCACAAGTGAGTAGGGAATAACATGCCCTGTAAATGGAACTGAACCTAAATTGCTGGTTGCCAGTATACTATGTAATGTGTCAACAAGACATCAAACAAGTAAATAATAATATGATGGTCCGTTGGTTGTGCATTCTTTGGAAGACTGGCAATGGCATTTAGGTAAAAGTTAGTTGCATGTCCATTACAGAACGTAGCAGTCAGCCCCAGCATTTTTTGGCTGTTCGTGATTCCTGGGCAAGTTTACATTCAGTAGTTTGCCATTGCTTTCTGAACGACCAGCACCCATAACATTTCATAAAAAACCAACACAGCTGTGTTTCGAACGCGGGTATGCGGGATTATGAACTGCGTCCTTTGCCACGGAGCCAGCCATTTAGTTAACCTATGTCCTGAAAATGGTTTGCATCTATCACAGTAACCTGGAACCAAAGTATCATCTTCACAAGTGTCACAGAGTTCTCCTTTCTCTCTCCAAACCCCCAGAAACAAGCAGGGTGTACAAGGCTGATATTGATACACTGCATCTGCCAGAAGCATTTTAGGATGTAACCAGTTATGAAATTATGTCTAGGTTAGTAATATTACATCCACAAGTTTGGGGTATTTCATTGCCAACAGACTTGGACCCAATGCCCAGGGGAACTAATGATATGAACAAGAAACAACACCACACTCACCATGATTGTCTTCTGGAGTATCACTGTACATTGATATCTCATTGAGAGACAAATCCTGAAACATTTCTGCTTCTGGAACTTTCTGCTCTTCGCAGGTGACTGTGTCTTCCAAAGGAGTTAATGAAGTCCCTTTGCCACGATGAGAATGTGCTTGGTTTTCTAAGCTGTACAATAGTAAATTGTTAGCAGATGATTCAGCAGCAGTTTCCTGACTTTCATGTAGATCGGATGAGATGTTCAGATGGATTCTTGTACTGCTGTCTCCGTGGCAACTTGTACAAGGCGACGTGATTTTCTGATTAGAGACAGCTTCATTGATGTCTACAGACTCTGTGGGGTTGGCAGTGGAATGTGATTCTTGTACAGATGGCAGTACTGTCTGTTTACTGCCCTGGCATGTGTTGTCACCATCAGTGACTCCTGTGCTACTGCCTACACCATCAGTGACTCCTGTGTTATTGTCTACACCATCAATGACTCTTGTGACATCAATGACTCCTGTGTTATTGTCTACACCATCAGTGACTCCTGTGACATCAATGACTCCTGTGTTATTGTCTACACCATCAGTGACTCCTGTGACATCAATGACTCCTGTGACATCAGTGACTACTGTGCTATTGTCTACACCATCAGTGACCACTGTTCTATTGTCTACATCATTACTGCTATAAGTTATTTCCCCAGGCAAAGTGATTTCATACTGTGGAACAATATGATCACTGCTTGGTAGTAAGTACGGGACGCCATCCATATTTATGAGAACTGGTGGTGATATGGGCATTTCCTGATATTCACAATCCAATGTCCTAATGTCAGAAACAAGAGTCTTGTAGTGATGTTGCTGTGATATTGGTGCACCCCTATCACATGCTGGGATCACAAATTCTGGTTGAGTATCTAATGCTGAGATTGTTTTGAGTGTATGACTGCTTTCACATACATTTTCAGATGATCCTTCATTACTTTTAATCATTATTGTCTCACCAAGGAATGTTACATCTTTTCTTAGGCACACAGATTTGTTGACAGTTTCAGAGTGCTGGGGTACAATACCCACTAAATGTGAAGATTGTAATGCATATGGAGAATCAAGCACATTTTTGATAGGTTTTGACTGTATTTTCCTGCAAGGCACTTCTAAGAAATTGCTTTGGAATGTTTGTTCTTTCATTTGTCTTTCATCTGCTTCTTCTATCAATGGTAGTTCAGCTTGTGTTGTTTCTTCTATCAGATGTATTTGGTTATGCCTTGCTTCTTCTGTCAGAGGTATTTGACTGTGTCTTGCTTCTTCTATCAGAGGTGGTTGTGCTTCTTCTAACAGAGGTAGTTGTGCTTCTTCTATCAGAGGTAGTTGTGCTTCTTCTATCAGAGGTAGTTGTGCTTCTTCTGTCAGAGGTAGTTGTGCTTCTTCTATCAGAGGTAGTTGTGCTTCTTCTATCAGAGGTAGTTGTGCTTCTTCTATCAGAGGTAGTTGTGCTTCTTCTATCAGAGGTAGTTGTGCTTCTTCTGTCAGAGGTATTTGACTGTGTCTTGCTTCTTCTATCAGAGGTGGTTGTGCTTCTTCTAACAGAGGTAGTTGTGCTTCTTCTATCAGAGGTAGTTGTGCTTCTTCTATCAGAGGTAGTTGTGCTTCTTCTAACAGAGGTAGTTGTGCTTCTTCTATCAGAGGTAGTTGTGCTTCTTCTATCACAGGTAGTTGTGCTTCTTCTATCACAGGTAGTTGTGCTTTTTCTATCAGAGGTAGTTGTGCTTCTTCTATCACAGGTAGTTGTGCTTCTCCTATCAGAGGTAGTTGTGCTTCTTCTATCAGAGGTAGTTGTGCTTCTTCTATCACAGGTAAATGACTTTGTCTTGCCTCTTCTATCAGAGGTAGTTGTGCCTCTTCTATCAGAGGTAGTTGTGCTTCTTCTATCAGAGGTGAATGACTTTGTCTTGCCTCTTCTATCAGATGTAGTTGTGCTTCTTCTATCAGAGGTAATTGTGCTTCTTCTATCAGAGGTAGATGTGCTTCTTCTACCAGAGGTAAATGACTTTGTCTTGCCTCTTCTATCAGAGGTAGCTGTGCTTCTTCTATCAGAGGTAGTTGTGCTTCTTCTATCAGAGGTAGCTGTGCTTCTTCTATCAGAGGTAGTTGTGCTTCTTCTATCAGAGGTAGTTGTGCTTCTTCTATCAGAGGTAGTTGTGCTTCTTCTATCAGAGGTAGTTGTGCTTCTTCTATCAGAGGTAGTTGTGCTTCTTCTATCAGAGGTAGTTGTGCTTCTTCTATCAGAGGTATTTTAACTTGTCTTGCTCCTTCTATGTGACAACATGCTCCATATGACACCTGTAATACATGTTCTGGAATCTGTGCCAACTCCTGAAGTGTCTGTGGTGCACCTGAACATGAATAGTTTGCACCTGTCTGGCTTGGCAATTCTGTGGCCATTAGTGTAGAAACAGGTGATGCTGCTCCCTCAGTTACCAGTGGCATGTTTAGATGGAAAGAATCCAATGCCTGTACTCTGAATGATGCTTCTTCCTTAGAACATGATGAAAGCACAGATGCTTGTGAAGATGCTGCACAGTTGAAATGTAAGACAGGTGCTACTGTTGTAGACAGAGCTCCATTTTGTGTGGAGTCTCTTACAGATGCTAGCTCGTCAGGAACTCTAGTTACTGTCTCAAAGTCATCAAATAAAGATTCCTGTGACAGACAAGCATCACATACATTTTGTGAAGCATTTGTCACGATGTTTATTTTACAGTGTAAAGATTCACTAACTACATCAGCGATTTTTTCTTTACCGTAGCAAGACAATTTTGGTAAAGTCTCCATTTCCTCTAGAAATAAATCTTGGCTCTGTGTTTTATATTCTTCATTTTCCAATAATTTTGAGTTAAACTGACATGGCTTGTCGATTTCTGCCTCTTTAGAAAGAGACATGTGGTTTAATTTTCTTAATTTACTTGAGTCCGTTGGCCAGGAGCTGGAAGGATAAAATCCCTGGTCTGGAGCCAAATCAGGAAAAGGGTAAGAATGTTTCCTTTCATTTTTGAATTCTAGTGAATCTCTGACTTTTGTTGTCTTATCTATGGCTTTTGTTGTCTTATCTGTGATTTTCATTGTCTTGTATGTTGGCCAGGAGCTGGAAGGATAAAATCCCTGGTCTGGAGCCAAATCAGTGAAAGGGTAAGAATGTTTCCTTTCATTTCTGAATTCTAGTGCATCTGTGACTTTCGTTGTCTTATCTGTGACTTTTTTTGTCTTATCTGTGAGGTTTGTTGTCTTATCTGTGACTTTCATTGTCTTATCTGTGACTTTTGATATTTTATCTGTGACTTCTGTTGTCTTATCTGTGACTTTCATTGTCTTATCTGTGACTTTTGATATTTTATCTGTGACTTCTGTTGTCTTATCTCGAATTTGTAAGAGCAACTGATGATGACTGCTGCTTACTGTTTGAGTAATAAATTGTATTACTTCATTCTGTGAATGTGAATGAATCCTCCTGCTATTACATTCTTCAACAAAGGGTTCATCATCAACAATCTCACCATCATTACTGTTGCTGTACAAATGTAGTATGTGATTGTCTTCAGTCAGATGATCAAATGGTATTAAGTCATTCTGATTTTCTGGAGAAGGTGTGTATATAACAGTGGGTCCTCGTTCCTCATGTCTGATGACCTGTTGTGAGCAACAAATGCTGACGCGGTCGTCATCACAAATGTCTTTGATCAGACTGTCCAGGTGACTATCCAAATCTGATGATGATGGATTGTCTATATCAGCGTCAATGTCTGACCTGTCCATTTCATAATTGTAAGTTTCACATCTGATAATCACAAAATGCGGCTGATGAGGAGTGTGTTGATGTGCTTCCACAAACACATGTTGATTTTATTAACATAATATAGCAGGAATGACAATCAGATTCATCAAATGAACTGCGCTGTGCCAAAATGAACTTGGACATAATGATTCGTGTGTCGGCATCAATTACACAGTTACAAGGCAGGTTTCCTAAATCAAAGGCGCCATTTATATAGAGATCGCTTGTAACAAGGCAAAAGACAAACGCATGTCATTACATTATGCAATGAATGTTATGCAATATTTCAGCATTAAATAAACGTTATGATAACAATATGACATGATGTCTTTCTTTATTGTGCAACTAGCCAAGTCAGAATAGCAATGATACCACCTTGGTTGATACACACGGCAGATAATCAGATATAGCTGTAATAATACAGTAGATATCTCTATAACTCACATAACTGCTTTGATTCTCGTCTCACAGTACAGTACACTAATTTTACTAATATGCAGAGAGACTGCTGCTGGAGAAAACACACCATACTTCTCTGCTGAGTCTGTACTCCCAACCTACTATGTCTTAAAGTTCTTGGCTTATGTTCTGCACAAGAAAACAGGCCCACATCACCAACTGCTGATCCTGTAGACGACATTAACAACGAACCTATCTATCAAGTAAAAACCTGAAACATGTGCAGACTCTATGTCCTCCTCCTCCTTGTACTCGTCGTCTGATTAGCAGACGGCCTCAAGCACGTGAAGATACTATTTTTAGTTTCAGTGAAAACATACCGAAAAATATAATTTTACTATAAAATTATTCTAAAATAACGAATAATTTATTTACTTATCTGATACTGCTGTAATAATACACTAGATGGTAGGTATCCCTATAATAACTCACATAACTGCTTTGATTTTCGTCTCTCACTGTACACTAATTTTAGTAATACACAGAGAGCACAGCTGTTGGAGTCTCAGTCTGGAGAAAACACATCATACTTCTCTGAATCCCAACCTATCACCTCTTAAAGTTCTTGGCTTATGTTCTCTACAAGAAAACAGGTCCACATCACCAACTGCCCATTCTGTAGACGACATTAACAACGAACCTGTCTATCAAGTCATCATTCTAAAAGAAAACACCTGAAACTTGCAGACCCAACGTCCTCCTCTTTCTCGTCTGATTAGCAGACGGCAGACGGCCTCAAGCACGTGAAGATACTATTTTTAGTTTCAATGAAAACATTCCCAAAAATATAATTTTACTATAAAATTATTCTAAAATAACGAATAATTTATTTAATTATTAGATGTTGATGTGAAATACGTTTATTAATAATTAATGATTCGTATTATTTTGGTCGTCTGCATTTAGATAACCCGGAAGTATAATTGTTTTATGGCTGACAATTAACCTGATAGTAGGAAGTAACTTGAAAACACTTGGTTATTGCAACCAACGTGCTTGTGGTAACTTGTTTGTTTTTCCCGTTATTCTCTGTTTTCTAGTGTAATCTCAGTATCTTTGTTTGTTTTGCAGATGCTTATTAATTCTGAGCCGTAATTTTAAACTTCGGCAATTTAACTTCCTCTTAGCCTTAGAATTTATGCTGTGCAGTTATTCTAGAGAGTGTAAGTTAGTAAAGTAAACTTACTGACTTACTTACATTGGGACGCAGACTTTGTGCTGGTTAGTTACTCACTTGTTAGTGTTTTTAAATCGGATAATTACATTATTTTCATAAAAGATTGAGTGTTATTCAGAACTTGGATAAAAAAAATAGCAATGCACCTCACACGTTTATTATAAGACGTTTGATAAGGATAAGATAAGGAGTGGTTGGTAAGCTCCCGATTTTTGTTGAGTTGCAACTACTTGTCTTGTTTGAATATAATACATTTCAGAATTTATATAATCGCATAAGCACTTGGTGTGTTGAAGTTGGGGCAATGGTCAACCCAACAAAGGCAACAGTGACTGGTTCTCTTTGAATAACCATATTGTCAACAGACAACACCCCAACACCAACTGTAAATCTGGGTTCAGAGATGGTGGAAAGAACGCAGGTGATTAATTACCTGGGTATACGATTTGATCGAAACCTAACTTATACTGAGCATGTAGACCAGGCGATAACGAGGACCAGGCAGGATTTGGCCATTTTGGCTGCGATGTGGGTGATGGCAGCTGCAAACTGTAAGCAGCGCCATCTATGTCTTCTTTACGAGGGTCTGGTCCTTTCTGTTTTGGAGTATGAAATGGCGATCTTGACTCTCAGCCATAAGCAAATGGAAAGGATACAAAACAAAGCTATGCGCATTATTCTTAAATGTACAAGAGATGCAGGGCGATACGCTACCTTCTTGATTTTCCAACCATGAGGGACAGTACAATTTTGCCAAGCACATGCGTATCTCAGAGTCAACGCAAACACACAACATCCACTGCACAGCGAGATTAAGAAGGTAAAGGGCAGCAGGTTAAAAAGAGGAAAGTCATGGAGGGGTCAAGCCGAAGACATTCTTCAGCAGGTGTGTTCACTTGAGGACTTAGAACCTGGCGAGGAGTGGATACAAGTGCCAACAGAGTTCTGTACATCCTTTTCAGTGTGCATCCAACTAGACAGGAAATGCAGACAAAAAAATCCAGCTGCTGTGGAGGTAAAAGTACAGGCTCTGATCTTCGAGAATTCGTTAGAGGATGATGCTGTCATTTACAAGGATGGGTCGGTCGTCCGAGGAGTGAGAAGTTCATGGGCCTCTACGGCTTAGGCCGGAGGGAAAAGTGTAAAGTCTGGCGCTTTTGCTTTAACCACAAGTAACCTGACTATGGAAGTCATGGCAGTAAGTAAGGGAGAGTTTATACGGACTTGAGTCCGAATAGACAGAGTAGTTTATACGGACTTGAGTCCGTATAGACAGAGTAGTTTATATGGAGCGGAGTCCGTATAGACAGAGTAGTTTATACGGAGCTGGGTATAGCTGAAGTATGAAGCTGTTTAAATATCAAGAATAATTTTCCAGATTGGTGTCCCCAATGTGTCCCCATGCGAGTTAAAGAATTGTTAACTTGCGTTTCTGTACACTTACTGTTTACTACAGGCTTCCATCTTTGTTGACATTACCGCCCTACTATTTCCTGCTATTGATGTCCTCATAATTCCGGTCCAAGCTGACAGTAATATGCGTCGCCTCAGAAAGACATGATTAGGCAATTCAAACACCAGGCTTCCGACTTACTGGCCTGATGAATTAACAAATAAACAAGGAAATGCTACGCACATAAAGTGCAGGAAAACCTGGTATATGTGAAGCAGGTTGAAAAGAGAGAGGGAGGAGATAGATAACGAAGATAGTGTGAGAGACAGAGATACGAGAAAGATGTGTTGTGTTGAAAGACATAACAAAGTGATAAAGACAAGTGAGAGAAAGAGGGAGGGATATATATATATATATATATATATATATATATATATATATATATATATATATATATATAGAGAGAGAGAGAGAGAGAGAGACAGAGAAAGAGAGAACTCGTGTTCGGTTGGCTAAGCGCCTTACCCAAGACAACAAAAGTAGAGGACAGATAAGAACAGAAAGACAAGTGTGCAGGTTCTTGTGCAGCAAGATAAAGACACATGTAACCAACACAAAAACCCTAGGAAACACTGTTTGCTGCCAATAGCGAGATCATCAGACCAGCACTGGTTGATACCAACTTATTTGTTCTTCATTTACCAGGTATCTGTTATGTGGTTACTTCAATTAGCGAGTGGGACAGGTCGGGAGAGAACATACCGGGCACTGCTCTTGCTGAGGCCTCGCTTGATACGGATGTTGTCTGTCTAAATGATGGGACACCAACTAGGCAGGCAATGAGACTGGGGGACCCTGACACCGCCATCAACCTGGCGCTTGTATCACAAGAGGCGGCATCCACAAAATGGAGTGTCCTTGGGGATTGTAGAAGCGACCACCTGCCCCGCTCTGTACTGGTACCTAAGCCCAGTAGTCAGGGCTATAGACCAAGCCATGTGAGAAAAACCGGGTCAAGGAGGTCTTTCTGGTGACTGCCGAGTCCATCAACGATGAATGGTGGTATTTACTATTTGTGGATGCATTTGTAAAGAAAAGAACAAATGCATCCATACTTCAAGAGTTGAATATTGAAGAAGGTTGGCTATTAAAGATGATAAAACAAAGAAAATTGAAATATTTTGGTCACTTGAAACGTCACGAAAGTCTGGAGAGAACAATAATGGAGAGGTATATGCCTGGGAAGAGAGGAAGAGGAAGGCCAAAGAGAAGATGGGTGCAGGATGTGGCGGATGATCTCCAGATGGGTGTATCGGACGCAGGGCATCTTGCTTGTGATCGAGAGGTTTTCCGGAGGGTTGTTATGGGAGCGAGGTTTTGCAAAGGACATGCTACTGAATGAATGGATTAATTTTGTGTTGACATTCTGACGGCGGCATTAGTGCACAGTGTACCTGTGCGGGCTGATTGCCGAGACTCCTGTCTGTTCCACTTTTCACATTGGACAGTGGGGAGCATTTTGTGTGATATTCGCTGACACCGGAACGGAGCAAAAATGGGGATGACGCGTTTGGAAATGGGGATGACGCGATGAAGTTGGAACCTAACTAACTAACAGTCAGGGCTATAGGAGCCCGCGAAGCATTCAGTTATGATTACTCTTCGCTCTTGGGGTGCCGTCGATCACAGAGACGGTTTAAACCAGCAGGAAAACCACACATTTCCTAGTGCCAAGACAGCACTTCTTGTTTGTTATATTCTGATTGTAATATCGCCACCCACCTCCCCACCTGTCTATGTTGCTTCCTAAATGGGTGTATGATTCCATGCTTGATTAAGTTACATTATTTTGTTTCCAAACCAATTTTTATCCATAATTGTTGTGACTTAACAATTTTAATTCAATTATAATAACCCATGCTGCTCTGTGAAGAGTCCATGTTCCATGTCTAGCGTTAGCTGTTGGTTTCAGTCTACAGCAACAATAAAGATGACAAAGCATGTTTGCCCCACCCCTGTTATTTAAAACAAATGTTCTCCCTCACGGAGAACTCATTTCATTCCTTTATATGTGATGCCTTTATAAATTAACGATCGATGGATTCCCGTAATGACATCTATTTCCAAAGCGATTTTCTATCAATGTCATTTTAAAAAAAATTGTCTCGCTGGTGAGGAATCGAACCTCAGTCTCCCGCATGACAGGCGGAAATGCTTACCACTATGCTACTGAAAACACAATGAAAACTTTACAAAAATGTGTAATATAGTCAAACACATGTCCCGATGACGCAGTTCACGTGACCAGCCGGGGTTTCCGGAAAAAACGAAGTGGAGTCCGAATAGACAGAGTAGTTTATACGGACTTGAGTCCGTATAGACACTTTCAGTAAGTAAAGCAATAACATGGCTTGAGACACAAATTCAATCGGGCATGAGTCCTTAGTGACTCGGTGAGTATGCTCAGGATGATAGAGATGGGGTGGGTCCGAAGAGACTGGCTGCGGTCTTGGCTGGCAAAGATTAGTTTTATCTTCATGCCAGGGCATGCGGGTGTACAAGGGAATGAGCAGGCTGACAGGCTTGTAGGTAGGGCTACCGTGGAAGGCAGCGAGCCATGGACCAGGCAGACATTCTGAATGCTCTACGAGAAGTAAGAGTCGTTTACGAGAACCAAGCGATAAATGGGAATCTACAACCATGGTCAGGCTGCGAGAACAGCAAGTTAAAAGAGATGTGGCCAAACAAGAACACTACACAGGAAGCTAAAGAAGAGTAATAAACCAACACAGAACTGGAATTGTGAGCCGCTACACGCTGCGGGATTTACTGAGGAGGGGATCCGAGCACTTATGGACTGAATGGTTCGATGTGCAATTAGGATGATTTGTCGACTAACTAACAAACTAACCATTCTCCTGCTCATGTGCCTTCCACCTTTCTCTTGAGCATAATATTAATAATTTCCAGCAGGGGATTATATCTTTGCATACCGTTACAAGTTCTTATTTATTTGTTCCTCTTTCAAGGGGAGTGCATCACTTCACACCTGTGTAAGCACCTCAAAGGCAGTGCGTCCGACTTTGGCATCATTTCTGTTAGGTTTGTTTCCTCTAAACAGATTTTGTCTGAGGTAACGGGCTCTATCTAGTACTACCTACCTGTGAATTAACAAGTTGACAACTGCAGTGAGAAAATCTGAAGAAGGGCGTTGAAGTGCTGTACCTATAGTGTATAATATAAAGTATAAATTATAAAAATTAAATATTACCTGTCTTTTGAAGGACTTTACGATAAATACCATATTGATTTTCTAGGAAATTTTATGTTCAGTTGTTTGCCTTTGCTTTCTGAGAATTTAACATTAAGTCCAACTGACCTGTATGTGGACTGGACTCGCTACCTTGCCATCACCGCACAGGAAGTTTAAGCGTGAGCACATTAAACATTTCAGCCGCGCTGACCTCTTCTTTAGTATATGGATCCTACATATGAATAAGAAAACAAACACTAAAATATAAAATAATGGCAACCAAACTAATCCTGCCAGTGAAAGGAATCATCTTCCATGTCAGATATCACATATTAGAATTTTGGCATGTAGCGGACAAAGAGAATTTATAAAGGCAGGTGGCCATGCATTACATCTAAAGCTATACGAACTAATAATAAAAATCTGGAGGACAGAAGAATTACCCCATGACTGGAAAGAGTCATTATTGATACCTATCTTTAAGAAAGGAGACAAGTTCCAATGTGGAAATTATAGAGGAATATCACTACTGTCCACAAGCTATAAGATACTATCCGCAGTATTACTAAATAGATTAAAACCATATTCAGAAGACATATTAGGTGACTACCAGGCGGGTTTTAGACAAAACAGATCAACAATAGATCAGATATTTATCTTACGACAAATAGCCGAGAAACATTGGGAATATAAAAGAGATCTCCATAACATTTTTGTGGATTTTAAAAAGGCTTATGATAGTGTCCATAGGAATAGTCTATGGAATGCTATGCAGGAATTTGGAATACCAAGGAAGTTAATCAACATGACCAGACTATGCATGGAAGATACTTATAATATAGTAACATATAAAGGCAGGAAATCAGACCCCTTCCAAATAACATCTGGCTTGAAACAGGGTGATGCACTATCGCCGCTACTCTTCAATCTGGCTCTAGAGAAAGTTGTAAGGAAGGTAAAGGAGGAATGTGATATTGGAGGAACATCCAAGCTGCTTGGTTATGCAGATGATATAGATATTATAGGGCAAAGTGAACAAAAGACATTGGAAATATTGACTCACTTAAAGGAAAAAGCCCAACAGATGGGGCTGGTTATCAACCAAGATAAGACAGAATATATGGTAATTTCAAGAGACGGAATGGCTAGAAACTCTGGCCACATACAAATAGATAATATGACCATTAAAAGAACGGAAACATACAAATACCTGGGTACGATCTTCAACTGCTCCAACATCATAAGGGAAGAAATACAAACTAGAATCAACTCTGGAAATAAGATATACTATGCACTACAACATCTACTAAAATCAAAGGCGCTATCTCGTAACACCAAAATCACAATATACAAAACACTGATCAGACCAGTTGTGCTGTATGGCTCTGAAACCTGGAGTACAACGAAAGGAGACGAAGCCTTGTTACAAACCTTTGAGAACAAAATTTTAAGACGCATCTTTGGACCCATTAGGGATACACAAAGTGGAGAGTGGAAAAGAAGAAGTAACAAAGACATTTATGATCTGTTTAAGTCCCCGCTAATCACTGGTATCATGAAGGCTAATAGACTACAATGGCTGGGGCATATAGAAAGAATGGAAGATAATAGGGAAACAAAACTCGCTTACACTCAGGAAATAAATGACCGTAGACCCCGAGGTAGACCAAGAAGGCGGTGGAGAGATAATACATGTACAGACCTACAAGCACTTGGAATCAACGACTGGCAAGAGAAGGTCCACCAGAGAGACGAATGGAGACGGATTGTATTTGCAGCAAAGAACCTCAATGGCTCGGAACGCTGAAGAAGAAGAAGAAGCGGACAAAGAGGCCTTCAGTGTGTTCTTCACCACACAACCAACAGTTGCTGAGATATGCAGTTAAAAGTTAATCCTTTGCATGATGTCGCAGTTAACCCTAGCATTTTTTGTGTGCCTGTTTGTGATCTCTGGTCAAGTTTACATTCAGTAGTTTGTCATTGCTTTCTGAACGAATCGACACCCATACCATTTTATTAAAAACCCAACGCAAGGCTGTCTGCTGCCAAATCACCTGCATCCGTAATGCCTTCACCACGAAGCCAGCTGAGAGATATGCAGAGGCATGTGATATATACATATATGCAGACTTCAGTTATGTAAACAGGTAGACATGATCATGATTCTTTTTAAAGATGATATGGTGACAGTGTTTCTTGTGTATTTAAGTTGAGAGGATTTGTTTGTTTTACATTGCTTTAAAATATATTCGGGCAGTTCAATAGTATACACCTGATGAGGTCTAGCTAATTATGCCAGACAATACATTTTCAATATATTGTTTGTCTTTATTATCCTCTTAATCTGTTGTGCAGTTTTTTAACCCTACCAGACCACTGTCCCTAATTTTCGGCATTTTGCCTTTTTCGTGATAAATATGTGTCACAAACTAAAAATAACCAACCAATCGTGGTCAAAACTCATGTTTAGCCATTGCAAATGTCTGCCCCCATAGGTTTGAATTAACTTTGTGTGGATTAACACGAAAAATTTATGAAAATTCACAATGAAACGAGCGTTTGATCAACCAAGCACTTCAACAAGAAAGCGAAGTAGGTCTAGGCTTTTCACAGTCCAACAGGCGATCGATACTTTGGTTTATTCAGATTGGATTAGCACATAAAGGTGGAATATCGGTACTAGATGAAAGGTTTTTCTACGTCTACGTTATTTTCTACGTCTCCAAGTTACATCTTATTCTAACCATTTGTTTGCATGTAACTAACATTTTTCTACATCATGTTGGTTTTTTCTCTTTAATGCTCAGGAGCCCAGGTATAGGGGACAGTTAGGGTTAGGGCCTCAGGTCTGGTAGGGTTAATATCCCTGGGAGTCAGCGCTAGAGCTACAGAGATTAAGCTCATGCATATTTGTCAGTGGTGCAGCTATGTAAGTTTTGCTATCTGTAAATACTAAATAACACACAAAAACATATTGCATGTTGAATTTAAAAAAAAAATACATGGATAAGATGAAGGACAATCACCAAGAAAACACACATTGTACAAATTGTCACATTTAACCACCAAACCTGACACTTAATGATAGTGATTCACATTTTGTATGGAGGATAATCAATAGTTGGTTTTTTAAAATTCAATACAGGCACCAAGATGGGGAATTTGTTACGTATTTTACTCAGCAACGACCAAACAACAAGATCATCAGAAAACATATTTGTTGATTTTGAAAGTAAGTAAACATATTTTTGTTATATCTTGATAGTTGTTGTTGGTTATAGCTGTTTGTAAAGTGCTGTTGAGATTACTTTTTCTTCTTGGATGTAAGAAGCTATAGATACTATGGAGTTGAAGACATCGCACAAAGCAGTGGACACCAGGACAAATATCAGAAGTTCCAACATCACAGCAGCACTCACTGGTGGTTTAGTGAGGTGCTGTCTGAGAGTAGTTTTCTGCAGCAGAAAAAAAAATGTGAGTGCAAGAAAAGTCACAGCCATAAAGACATTGGTAATAATAGCCTGGAGGAAGATGTGGCTTCTTTCTGGGCATATGTAGAAATACAACTTATTTAGCTGTGTGTTGGGAGCGAAGAAAACTACATGATGGCAAGGATGCAGAGGCAGTGGAGGCCAAACAACTGGAAATGAGAAGCTGGCTTTCTCTTGGCCTAGTTAATGGTGTCGCCAAAAGGAAGCTGGCATACAGGGTTCTGTCACATGACAGGGGAAAAACAAACACTTGGGGGTCATGACCCAGAAACATTTATAGAAGCGGGAGGGGCAGAGGACTTCTCTATCGATTAAAAGCCTACCGTTGTGCGTGCTCCACGGTGGAGTTTAAACTACTGTTCATATCTTCATCACATGACATATAGGCAAGCATGTGCGATCATACCATTTGGCCTAATCATTTCTGACTTCCTGTCTTTTTCTGTCTTCTCTAACTTCCTTGTGTTGTTTTCTCATCAAGTTTGTCATTTGCCACTAAATTTACTTAGTTATTTCTCTTCATAAAAACATTTAGTGGATGCATCTAATTTCTCTTCATAAAAATGTTGGGTTGTTTGGGAGGAGAAGCCTTTATCATTTCATTAAGCGGAGATCGGCATGGCCAAATGGATAAAAACACTTGTTCTTAAACATCCTGTGTGCTGATGCCAATGGAGCGGGTTCAACCCCTACACCGGTCTGTTGGACTAAAATGTTGACTTCTTATCCTTAAGCTGATGGAGGGGGTGTTTAAATTACAAGTGACTCTAAAGTTGGAGTAGGTTCATCTACTATTCCATGTATGGGCTATGCTTGAGTTCAAAGCGATCCAATGTTTAAAAAAAACTTACGCACAGAGTACTGTTGCAAATGATGCTCAGCTGAAAAACAATCTCGGGTCAACCTGGGCGCTCAAGTCAGTGAAAAACAATCTCGGGTCAACCTGGGCGCTCAAGTCAGTGAAAAACAATGTCGGGTCAACCTGGGCGCTCAAGTCAGTGAAAAACAATGTCGGGTCAACCTGGGCATTCAAGTCAATGAAAAACAACCTCCCACTTCACAGGAGGCAAGTGTGTTAGCCACTGCACCAGTGCAGCTCCTATTCACAAGTATAATACAGATTAAGCATATGGATTAGTGTTTTTTTTTTTTTTTGCACACTCGCTCACTTTAAACTCAAGCTTAGTCCATACACAATACTTCTAGTAGCGCTGGGTTGAATTTTGCATGTGGATTAGCTTTCCATATTAACAGTATAATTCACCATCAGACGAACCCACTCCGACTTCAGAGGTACTTGTAATTTACGTCCCACAGTCAAGGACGAGACGTCAAGATTTTAGTCCAAATGTCCAGTGTAGGGGTTGAACTCCTTACCTCGGCATATAATACCGGATGCTTATAAACACTCATTATTATCCATTCGGCCATGCTGACCTCCGGATAAGTGTTAATTTAGAATTCTATTTGAGAGAAAGATATAGTAATATTGGAGGACTTAATTTCCAGTATGTTCTGGATATTTGCATATGTTTCAGTTAGTACAAAAATTGTGTAATAAGTGTACGCATGCTTTGGTTTGAATTCACACTGAGTCTGATTTTTTTAAAATGTTGACCTGGGCTCCCAGGTTGATCCAGCCTTAAACTGGTACAAATATCTTGGAAGGTCAAGGCAGCCAGCTTGATATTGGCCACATCACCCCTTGTATCTTGCATGCTGATTGGTCTAAAAAAATATTTGGCTAGAAGCAAATGCCTCCAGCAGTCATTTATTTTACTGTCGCTTGTATTTCTTTATGTTCTAAGGTGTTGCTCTTAATATTATCAGATTGCCGGTTTCTAACTCTTTCAATACAAGCAGGTTACAGCTGCATCCCAAATGGGGGGAAATAATCAACAGCAAAGTCATAGAGGTTTCACAGTGGTTAATCATGTATACCTTGTTAAAAAAAAACACACACATACGCTGCCAGATTTCATTAGCATGTTTTGACCAAATGTAAGAAGTACAATCATACATGATATATTAATTCATTCAATCAGTTGCATGTCCTTTGCAGAGCCTCGCTCCCATAACAACCTTCCTGAAAACTTCTTGGTCATAAGCAAGATGTCCCACGTCCGATACACCCATCTGGAGATAATCTTCCACATCCTGCACCCATTTTTTCTTAGGCCTTCATCTTCCTCTCTTCCCGGGTATAAACCCCTCCATTATTGTTCTCTCCAAACTTTCATGACGTTTCAAGTGATCAAAATATTTCAATTGTCTTTGTTTTATCGTCTTTGGTAGCCAACTTTCTTGATGCATTAGTTGGGACATATTAACATGGCCGATCACGTATGGTGTGCTGCTTGGGACAGAAAGAATTAATGTATTACTTGGTTGCCTCATGTGTTTCCCTACTTTATAATTTTGTCTGTGTGTTAATTTATTACTTGATCTTAAGTATTCCCCTCGGTATTATCATTTTGCCTGTTTAGTACTTGATGGTCTCAGTTGTTTCCATTGGTATTATCATTTTGCCTGTTTGTTAATTTAGATGTTCAGCCAACAGAGCAAGAGCAACATGTCTGGCAACAAGTGAAGTCAGTCTTGGACTCGGCACAACAGATTCTCATAGAGTTGCATCAGTACAGCGGTGCCACAGAAAACATTAGACTGGTTGGTATTTTTTCAACTGTCTTTAAGTTAATAAACCAGTGCTATGACTTGTACTGCTCTAGTAGTGTGAAGTATTAGGAATTCATATCTACCTGGTTATCTGTGCTGATAAACATGGACCGTCATGATTTGGTATCTCAAACAATTACAAGTCTTGGCACGAAGTATTGGGAATTCATATCTACTAGGTCATTATCATCATCATATGCCATGTTAGTAAGCATGGACCATCATGAAGTATTAGGAATACATATCTGCTTGGTCATCCGTGCTGATAAGCATGGACCGTCATGATTTGGTATCTCAAACAATTACCAGTCTCGTGATCAGGTCTGTAGTCTTGCCCCAGTTGTGCCATTTAGCCAGGCCATCTATTTATCTCTTTGTCTTCCTTTTGCTCTTTTCCTATCAAGTTTACCTGAGTCCCTTGTTTGTATTTCATTCTTGATCTGTATGCTGGGCATGGCCATCTTAACATTAGACTGCAAATTGTTTTCCATGTCATTACCTGGAATGAGGAACATTCGTAAAGGCAGACTATTACCCACATAAGGACGAGGCAATTATTTTTCAGTGAATTTACTTGATGAGAAGAATGGAATATTACACAATGAGAGAAACACGAGAGTTTTGTGACAACTAGGAAGACAGAGTGTTATTGACAAGGAAGAAGATGTTTGACAGATTGGTGGAGTGACATGCTTGATGGTTAATGATTGATTAGATTGGCAGGGTCAGTCTTTAATGCGTGAATAGGGTGGCATGGTAGATAGGTTATGCTTGAATAAAGTAGCATGGTAGATGGTTAATGATTGAATGGAGTGGCACGGTCAATAGTTAATGATTAGAGTTGTATGGTAGAGTTGTGTGCATGCTCACACTCACACACCCATCATCATCATCAAGATGGTGGTAGTTAATTTACGTGCGTATGAATTAGTACATACATGTGACATCTACTTTGGTATGCCCCAGTGATCTTGGCAAATAGACCACATATTTAGCACCCCCATACCATCACACATATGAAACCACACATCCATGTCTTTTAGACTTTTATATTTTCAAAATCTCACCACCCTCTTAATCCGTCTACCACTATCAAGGCATGATGTATTACTTAATGTAGTTATTGATATAATTTTACGTAGACCTTATTTCGTTCATTTTCAGGCAATTTCTAATCCTAATATAGAAGACTTCCAAGACAAAGCCTGGCGGTCAGTCACACCCCTGGTTTCTAAATTGAAAGTTTTCTTTGAGTTTTCCCTACAGTTAGGTGAGTTCATGTGTTTGTTATTCATTGATTATCCACTGTTATATGTGGATATATTTGTAGTGGTTGGGTTAGAGCCACTGTAGAGGTTGGGTTTAGAACCACTGTAGTGGTTTACACATCAGGTTGGGTGACGGTGCCTGAATGGCTGGTGAATCTCCTTTCCCGTATTCCCAGGTTATAATGAATGAATTGCTTGTATTTCCTGACGCCTAGAGATATGCCAGTGCTGGTCTCTCAAATCAAACAGGTGGAATGGTAAACACCAGGCTTCATTGGTGCTGTAGAGTTGATGCAGTGTGGTAACATTCTCCTTGTGTGATCTAAGGGTGGAGCACTGGGGATATCTGTGTGCAGTGAGAGTGTTTCTTTACAAGCCAGACCAAACACCAGACTATGAGAGCCACAAACATATTGTCTTGCACATTGTCCATGGGTTGGTTAAAGGCTAGAGATAACAGACTAACAGGACTCCCTTCACAATCAGATTGTCTGTGTGTTGGTTAAAGGCTAGAGATAGCAGACTAACAGGACTGCCTTCACAATCAGATTGTCCATGGGTTGGTTAAAGGCTAGAGATAGCAGACTAACAGGACTCCCTTCACAATCAGATTGTCCATGGGTTGGTTAAAGGCTAGAGATAGCAGACTAACAGGACTCCCTTCACAATCAGATTGTCTATGTGTTGGTTAAAGGCTAGAGATAGCAGACTAACAGGACTCCCTTCACAATCAGATTGTCTATGTGTTGGTTAAAGGCTAGAGATAGCAGACTAACAGGACTCCCTTCACAATCAGATTGTCTATGTGTTGGTTAAAGGCTAGAGATAGCAGACTAACAGGACTCCCTTCACAATCAGATTGTCCATGGGTTGGTTAAAGGCTAGAGATAGCAGACTAACAGGACTCCCTTCACAATCAGATTGTCTATGTGTTGGTTAAAGGCTAGAGATAGCAGACTAACGGGACTCCCTTCACAATCAGATTGTCCATGGGTTGGTTAAAGGCTAAAGATAGCAGACTAACGGGACTCCCTTCACAATCAGATTGTCTATGTGTTGGTTAAAGGATAGAGATAACAGACTAACAGGACTCCCTTCACAATCAGATTGTCTATGTGTTGGTTAAAGGCTAGAGATAGCAGACTAACGGGACTCCCTTCACAATCAGATTGTCCATGGGTTGGTTAAAGGCTAGAGATAGCAGACTAACAGGACTCCCTTCACAATCAGACTGTCCATGTGTTGGTTAAAGGCTAGAGATAGCAGACTAACAGGACTCCCTTCACAATCAGATTGTCCATGTGTTGGTTAAAGGCTAGAGATAGCAGACTAACAGGACTCCCTTCACAATCACATTGTCCATGTGTTGGTTAAAGGCTAGAGATAGCAGACTAACAGGACTCCCTTCACAATCAGATTGTCCATGGGTTGGTTAAAGGCTAGAGATAGCAGACTAACAGGACTCCCTTCACAATCAGATTGTCCATGGGTTGGTTAAAGGCTAAAGATAGCAGACTAACGGGACTCCCTTCACAATCAGATTGTCTATGTGTTGGTTAAAGGATAGAGATAACAGACTAACAGGACTCCCTTCACAATCAGATTGTCCATGTGTTGGTTAAAGGCTAGAGATAGCAGACTAACAGGACTCCCTTCACAATCAGATTGTCCATGGGTTGGTTAAAGGCTAGAGATAGCAGACTAACGGGACTGCCTTCACAATCAGATTGTCTATGTGTTTGTTAAAGGCTAGAGATAGCACAATCAGGTCGCTAGGCCACAGACCTGATAAAGCAGTTCATTGTTGTCTGCTGTGTGATGGAAGCACTTGGGTAAATTTTAAGGAGTCTGGTAGGCCTTGTTGTGGAAAGCATTAAAGAGGGAATGCCAAAGCTGGCTTAATTCTCGTCATGGATGAGGGAGCCATCTTTGAAAATGGCTAGACACTTGGTGGTCGGGGGTTCGATCCAATTTGAGGTGGATCTGAGTGTTCAGAATTGACCTGGTGCTTAGCCTAAAATGGGTGCCAGGAAATGCCTTGGAAAGCAAATGTTGCGTGCATGACACTGACCACATCACCCGTGATGGGTCTATACAAATATGGGTGTAGCACCATACGTCCAGTTGAGGTGTGTACAAGAAACCTTTCCTTTTTAATATGGATAATGATGTGTTAAAGTTAGTTGCATATCCTTTACTGGATGTAGCAGCCAACCGCAGCATATTTTGGCTGTTCGTGATTCCTGGGCAAATTTACGTTCAATAGTTTCCCATTGCTTTCTGAACGACTGGCACCCATACCATTTCATTAAAAAAAAACAATGTAAGGCGGTCTGCTGCCAAATTGCCCACAGCTGTGTTTCTAAAGCATTATGTGGGATTACGAACCACTTCTGTAACCCCTTCGCCACGGAGCTGGCGTGATGATGTAACCTTTGTTTTAGTAACACTTGTGGCAGTTTGAGATGGCTAGCTTCTCTTCCAAGAAAGTCTGACATCATTGGTACAAATATGACTCGAGGTGAACCCAGAACTGTACTGCCTGAGTAAACTTTCACTTTATGAACAGACCAGAACAAATCATTATTCTGTGCCTCAGAACAGGACACAGTAGATTATACAACATGTATACAAAATTCAAGATTGGTGACTCAGCCATGTGCACATGTGGATTGGCACAGCAGACAGCAGATCATATACTCCAAGACTGCACAACACATCTAGGCAGACCTTCTAGCCTAGAGAAACAACAGTGGAAGATAAACTCTATGGACCACTGAGTGTTCTAAAAAAAGACAGTGGAATTCATACAAGAGACATTTCAGATATAGACACATTTCAAGTGAACGAAAGAAGATTAAGCTTTCAGTTCTGCTACTGCTAGGTATTGAACCCAGGCTACTAGGTTGATTGATGTTGCTTTTTAACCCAGTCATTCAGGGAAATCATGGCTGGTTGGTTATGATATTGGCCTTAGGCACAGGAGGTGCCTTGTGCTGTCTCAGCATAGGGCCAGGAATGTTTCCAAGGGCCATTGGTATCTAAAGTTATCACATGCCCCCTTGATCCATTGGGTAGTGAGATCAGTGGCTTAACCTTGGATATATGTGAAATGCTGGCAGTCGTTCTGTAAGCTGTGCACATTCACAATTACATGGTCATTGGAAATCGTAAAGATTGTGACTAGGATATACTGTGACCAGGAGGTACCATGGCCAAGATATACTGTGACTATATGTTATACCAAGGCCATGATATACTGTGACTATATGTTATACCATGGCCATGATATACTGTGACTATGTTATGACCATGATATACTGTGACTATATGTTATACCAAGGCCATGATATACTGTGACTATATGTTATACCATGGCCATGATATACTGTGACTATATGTTATACCAAGGCCATGATATACTGTGACTATATGTTATACCATGGCCATGATATACTGTGACTATATGTTATATCATGGCCATGATATATTGTGACTATATGTTATACCATGGCCATGATATACTGTGACTATATGTTATACCATGGCCATGATATACTGTGACTATATGTTATGACCATGATATACTGTGACTATATGTTATACCAAGGCCGTGATATATTGTGACTATATGTTATACCATGGCCATGATATATTGTGACTATATGTTATACCATGGCCATGATATACTGTGACTATATGTTATACCATGGCCATGATATACTGTGACTATGTGTTATGACCATGATATACTGTGACTATATGTTATGACCATGATATACTGTGACCATGGCCACGATATACTGTGACCAAGGGATACCGTGTCCATGTCATACTGGTAATCGTGTGAGATGATGAAACATGACAGCCCACGCTTATCGGCATGGCACATAATGATGATCAGAGAGTGTTTATATGACAGTTATTATGTGAGCCTGTGATAGTATTGTGGTCTTCCGCAACAGGATTGTGGACTTTCATGGTAGTTTTGTGGGCTTTCTTGATAGTATTGAGGGCGTTTGTGACATATTGGAGGCTTTTATGACAGTATTGTTGGCTTTTGTGGCAGTATTGTGAGTTTGTGTAACAGTATTGTGGGCTTTCTTGACAGTATTGTGGGATTTTGTGATGGCATTGTTGTTTTTCATGACAGCATTATGGATATTGATGGCAGTATTGTGGGCTTTCTTTGCAGTTTTATAGGCTTTCATGGCAATGTTGTGGGATTTTTGTAATGGTATTGTGGGCTTTTGTCTGCAGAGAGGATTATCCCTGAGTTGCTGAGAGTGTTGTGTTCTGAAGACTTGACTCCCAAAGACCACCTTGAGCAGCAGCAGGCCTTGTTCAAACAGTTTGCGGAGATTCTTGATTTTGTTCTCAAGTTCGATGACTTAAAGGTAGGTATGCTTGGGTTTCGTAAATGTTGTGTGGGTTTACAGCCATTGGGATGCTATGAGATGAGTGACGTTAGAACTTATTTTATACTTGTGTTTGTAGTTTTGTTATTTTGTTTAATTCTTTCATTGCTAATTCTCTTCTCCTCGTCTACTTTGGGCTGTAGAAAGAATATTCAATTATGTAAAGTTGACCTAAATATTATCAAGTTCATGTGTATAAATCTCTGGCACACAAAAAAAGGTTTCAAAAGAAACGAGGATTGACTTCATTACACCGGGTTTTAGCCCATGTAATACGATCTCTTTCCACGGGGCATCCTTCCGAAAGCGTCACACAAGGTATGAACTCGAGTTCCAGCAACGACCCCCAGAAGCCTCTGAAAAAATTGAACTCATGAACCAAACAACATGGCCCGGAAGTGAATCCATGTTTGAAGCTTGAGGCACATGACATAACCAATTCGCCACAGAGACTCCCTAAATCCTAAGCATATGGGTGCTGATGACATTGAAAGCGTAACGTTTCTTTCTACATTCTTCATTCAGTGTCCGTGATTCATTGTAGACAATATATAACATTCTAAAACTTGTTTTCATGCACAGCATGCCTGTATTCTTATGACACAGGAAGAATACAAATGTTTGCTCAATGCTGTTTTATTATGTATGTTACACGATGCATGAAGAAGTGTGTTTTGAATGTAACGTTTATTGTGGTAAAGAAATGTTATTTTATTTTTATGTTAGATGACCACCCCAGCTATACAGAATGATTTCAGTTATTACAGAAGGACTTTGAGTAGGAGGAAAATGGCAAATGAGGTATGTCTCTTTTTTGTATATGGTCCTTTAATAGGCACATTATGTTGATGCATGTTCTGTATGTATATATATCTATGTCTTTTTCCATTTTTACGTATTTACCTTCTTCCTGCCTGTCTTGTTTCATTGTCAGAACATATATGTCTGTTTATTTCCATTTTGTTATTGCATTCAGACATTCTTTACATATTGGTGATTGTTTCCTAGCTAAGAATTTTTGTTTAATGTTCATTGATAAATAATTTGCTAGAAACATTTATTTGTAGCTTTTTTTTTAACTTCTAAGTTTCATTTTGTTCATTCATCGTCTGTATATCACTGTGATGCATACAGCATAAAAAATTGGGTAGTGTGTATGTTCTGTATATCATATCATATGTTTGTTGCATATCCTTTACAGGACGTCACCGTCAACCCCAGCATTTTTTGGCTGTTAGTTATCTCTTGGCAAGTTTACGTTCATTAGTTTGCCATTGCTTTCTGAGTGACCGACACACATACTATTGTATGAAAACTAATGCAAGGCGGCCTGCTGCCAAATTACCTGTATCTGTGTTTTGACCACTTTATGCAGGATTACAAATTGCATCCATGACCCCTTTGCCACATGTTTTCATCACATGACCATATAGATCACACATAGGTCCTGATAAATGAGGTATATCTGTATGTTCTATATTATAATATGGTCACATGAAGTTTGCTAATTAATTCCCATGTCTCATCAATGTGACATGTCTGAGGTAATTGATTAGATTCAATAATTTATGTTATCTATGGAGTATAAAGTGTACAGTCAGGTGGGATGTCCACTGTTACTGTAATTTCCAATCTTTCTGTCCAGGATGAAACATGGCTAATTGTACATATGTCAACTGTTACTGTAATTCTTTTTCTGCAAGATGAAATATAACTGGGGGGGGGGGGGGGGGGGGGGGGGCAAACATATGCCCAATTTTACTGTAATTTCCATTATTTTTCTGCAGGATGAAATTCAACCAGGTGAGGAACACATGTCCAATGAACTGGCAAACAGAATGTCCCTTTTTTATGCCCAGGCCACACCAATGTTGCAGGCGCTTAGCGATGTCACAGCAAAATTTGTCACTCAGGTGTGTTTCATGATTGTTGCTGTTGTTTATTTTGTTTGCTTGGAATTAGCCTGTATCTTCTGTTAGCACCGAATGTTGGGCGGCGCTCACTAAACCTGACACCCTACATCGCGCCAGCGGCTTTGGGTGTAGGAGTGCAATTGGGAGAGTACACAAGCCTTACCCTAGAGTGAGGAAATGCAATCTAAAGACTAAATTGCAGGGCAGACCAGGCTTTAAGCCTTGGTTGGCAAGTGGTCTAGGATTGAAGCTCAGACAGGCAGACAGCTAGAGTATTGCTTTGCTGATCTGGCAGCTTCTGCAGCTTGTCTTGTTTCAGACGTATTGGTATTATCTTTTCTCTGAAGTGAACTAGACAGGCCGAGAGAGGGATCATGCTGCATGGGCAACACTTGGTCTCTAAATTCAGCCCAGGCTTTGTGTTATGCGTCTGTCAAGATGGCTAGGTGCCGATCAGCCGGTATCTGCAATATTGTTTCCTGCATGCACTACAGTCATCTGTGAATCGTGCAGGTCGGCATTGAGTTTGATATTTGCTGTTGTTATTGGCAATGCCAATGTGTTTTTTGTTAACCTTTATTACTACGCTGTTATTACATTAGGAAATATAATAGCTTGGTGAGTAAAATAATGCATTCACTTATTTTTATAAGTTCCAAACTTAGACAACCTGCCCACAGAATGAATTTGTATATGGTTTTTGGTGTACACATATTTGGATTCTCACCAGTGCTACAGAGTTAGTGCACTGTGTTGTGATTCTCCAAATGTGCTTTATGAGAGGAGACTAGAGAATGTAGGGGTAATTTGTGTAGAGATCTTTGGAGGTAATTTATGTGTTGTGTTGAGATTCTTCAAGTGTGCTCTATGAAATAATGGGTACTTGTAATTTACATCCCCAAGTCAATGACAGGAAGTCAAAACATTTTAGTCCAACTGTCTGATGTAGGGGGTGAACCCCTTACCTTGGCATTAGCACACCGGATGTTTAAGAACTCGCGTTCTTATCCATTCTGCCATGCTGATCACCAGATATTCAATTCCATTGTATACTGAATGGATCAGAAACATGGAGTATAACTGAAACATTACTACTGTATAGATCAGAAACATGGAGTATAACTAAAATGTTACTACTGTATGGATCAGAAACATGGAGTATGACTACAACAATTACTGATAAGATACAAACATTCATTAATTGGTGCCTGTATAAAATGTGAGGACTACAATGGTGTGACAGAATCACCATGGGGCTCATCAAAAGAGCTAGACAAATACCAGTGGACCAAGAGGTGGAGAAAATGCTCTGGTGCTTCTGAGAATAGTATGACTAGACAGGGATCCAGGGGGCAAAAGAAATAACGACCGACAGAACTAACATGGTGAAAAGTAAAGACAGCAATGAAATGTATGGGGAGGACATTGATGAAGCTGTCTGGGATAGCTAGAGATAGGATGACGTGGAGTAAGTTAGTTGAGGGTCCATGTCCACTGGGGAATACAGAGCAAAAGAAGCAGACCATTGACATTGTGTGCAAATAAGAGAAAATAATCTTCTGTACATAAGGAAATCATCACGAGAGTTAATTTGTTGTCTTCTTAGGAATTATATTTACTAATTTTGTTGTTGTGGTCTATCAGAATAAGCATCTACCAGTTGAGCAGACAACAGATTGTTTGAAAATGATGGCCAACATCTGCCGAATAATGATTGAAAATCCGTGAGTAGCATTTTCATTGAACCTGGATTACAACTGTTCCTAAACTTTTTCCCATGGCCACAATTTTGGAATAAAAATGTGTTTTCAACCCCATAAGATATTTTATTGATCAGAAATAGAACAAATCAGCTCTTCATTGGGAACATTTCATCATCTATAGCGGGACGTAGAGGTGTTTCCAAGGCACCAGGGCTGGGTTATATACTGGCCGAGACCTATTGACGCGTCCTCGTTGAGCGTCCTGGCTGAAGTCAGTAGGATCACCAGTTCCTCCGAAGTCAGAGAGTGTCTGTCTGTATGGCGAGGAACCACCAGTCTGCATACCAATAAGCCAGGCATGGGACAACGGATACTCACACAAACCTCAGGTCCTGTATGACATCACATTGATGTTGGACAACAGGATGCCTTCATCCGACATACAGGACTTCGTGTTGGAGCTCAAGTCAACAAACGCAAGCAAGCAAGCATAATCTATAGCTAATTCTCTTCAAAGTAATCTTCTTGGGACTGTACAAATTTCTCCCAGCAGACCTACCCCCATTGATGGAGGCATTTAGGACTGCCAATTCCACCCACAATGAAGTGTATTTTTCATGGACTTTTGTATTGGCATTCTGGTGGTGGCATTATGCACAGTGTACCTGTGCGGGCTGTTGGCTTGCTGAGACTCCTGTCTTTTCCATTTTTCACACTGGGCAGTGAGGAGCATTTTGTGTGATATTCACTGGCACAGGAACGGAGCATAATGGGACCACCTGTTGCCGTGAAGTTGGAACTGTGACTAACTAATACACTCATCTAGTGTTATTTGTCCATTCATTCCATTACTTCATCTCTCTGTAGTTCTGCATGACCAGAATAGTTCTTAACTAATTAGATGCCATGGGATGATTAATCACCTGAAGTGACTGCCTGTATCTGCTAGGGGCTTATATACATTAGTTTTCCCTCTGTATCCCCCTTTAATTTCATATATAATACAACATGTCTGCTACCATATTAATAACTTTTAAGTCACAATTGTGACACACTCCTACTTCCATTCTTGTTTGGTCCAACCCATTTTGTTTGGGGGGGGGGGGGGGGACTGAATCTGTTAATAATCTCTTCTGGTCATGCTTAGGAAAGTGTATGTAACTGGCCCCTTCATCCCATAGCCAGCCATGTTGATTGTGCACTTGTCTATTCCAGTCAATACCGGTCCAGAATAAAAGAGGAGACACAACTGTTCTGTTTGAGGGTCATGGTCGGTGTGATAATTCTGTATGACCATGTGCATCCCATCGGTGCTTTTGCTAAAACATCAGGAATAGAGGTAGGCTGGCATTTTTCATTTTCTTCTTTGTTGCTGTATCGGCGAAGGGGTGTGTGTGTGTTGCGTCACACTTAGTTATGCACTCCATAGGCATGCATTTGAGTAACTTAGCTTTCATAGTCAGTTTTAATTATGGTATAGTATATTAGTTTTCATAGTCAGTTATAATTACAGAATAGTAACTTAGCTTTGATAGTCAGTTTTAGTTATTGTATAGTAACCTAGCTTTCATAGTTAGTTTTAATTATGGTATAGTAATTTAGCTTTCATAGTCAGTTTTAATTATGGTATAGTAACTTAGTTATCATATAGTAACCTAGCTTTCATAGTCAGTTTTAATTATGGTATAGTAATTTAGCTTTCATGTTCAAATTAGGAAGTCAGCATGGCCAAATGGATAAGATCACTCATTCTAAAACATCCGGTGTGCTGATGCAGAGGTAGCGAGTTCAACCCCTGCACCGGTTAGCCGGACTAAAATGTTGACTTCTCATCCTTGACTTTAGGACATAAATTACAAGTACCTCAGAAGTCAGGGTGGGTTCGCCTGACAGCGAGGGACACAGCTAATAGAGAAAGTTAATCCACACGCAAAAATCATCCCAGTGCACTAGAAGTAGTAGCACATGTGCGGACTACGCTTGAGTTCAAAGTGAGCGGGAACACACAAAAATATTCAAATTATAATGATGTAATAGTCGCACAACCTTTATTGTTTGCAGTTTTATCTCATAAAGAAATTGCCTCATCTTGAATATGCCTTTCATTTCAGATGAAAGGTTCCATCAAGTTATTAAAGGAACAGCGGAAGGGAACAGTGGAGTCTCTACTTAATGCTTTAAGGTATGTCAGACAGTCATCGTTATCTCGTACATTGCCATCTCATCTTGTCCCTTGCGGTGAAGGATAAACAGTTGGGAGATGGCCCGTTTATGTGCTCCATATATCAAGATTCCCATAGACTTATTCCCTCTGTCCATCGTTTATATGGTCACCCTCTTCCTCTGGTTTCATTTGGTATGTACATCATTGCTTGTGGTCAGACAGTACTTGAAAAAATATATGGCAAATGTAAGGTACTTGTCATCTCAGGTTGTTCAGCTTACAGACTGCTATGATGTTTTATGAACATTTCACTCCATTATAAATCTAGCATTGTGATTCCTCTTATTCTTGGAAATTAATGTGGTGGTTTCCCCTTCCCTTCCACACACATGGGCCGCCACAATGTAACGAGTCCTATCCAGAATGTTTTACTCATCATGGCATGCCCGAAGGATTGTCAAGATCACTCTATTTTCCATGCCTTGTGCATTTTCATCCCTATGGCATCTTAAAAATTTTATGTCCCTCTTCGTGTTGACCAGCTCCTGCCTGTATTGAGGATAGTATTTCTGTGTCAGAAATGACATGGACATCTAGAGCCAGCTGTGTCATGTGGCATTGATTATCATGTCTGTCGATATCCTTCTGTCTCATATACTGCTAGTCATTTCTGATACAGGTGTGCCTTCTTGTCCAGCATCTTCTCTTTTTGTAACAGACGTGTTCCACTGCTGTCACCACCGAGCGGTGTTTTGATCATGTTGTATAGGGGGTTCATCTTTGGCCATCACGTCATCTGCTCCTCAAAATTGACTTTTGTAACACCAATAGCCAAACATCTGTAACAGTTCTTTTTTCTTATATCTGAACTAAAGATAAACACCATGTCTATAAATATCACTTTATTAAGCAAAATTCACCAATGTTTTCAAACATTGCCAATTCCAATAAAACACCAACCACATTGGCATATAGGAAAACAACGTCCGAACTGACTTTTCTGGGTTAGGCTGCTAAACTCTCAGCAGGACTCCTTAACTTGGACAACTTCTCGCCTCTCTGCTGATTTCCTTTGGTCTGACTCTAGAGGCGAACTTCCAGCTAAATAGCTAAACTTCAGGTATCACCCCTTCCCTTACTCGTAGGCTACTCTCTGTGCTAAAGTCAGAACTCAAAACTCTCTCAAAAACTTAACTTTCAAAACTATATTCTCAAAAACTGACTGCTCTCCAAAACTCAATCCCCTCCATAAACATTCCTCTCCAAACTTCCCCCAAAACCTCCTAGAAAATTGTTGCAACTTGCTGCTCTTAAATATCCTGCCATCTTTGAGTAGTTTCATCATGCTTTTCTCGTTGCTCTTGAAAGTTTACTGCAGCACAGTTTTCTTGATAAACATGCTAAATTCTAAGTACTCTTGTTGAACCAGACATAAACATGCTAAATTCTAAGTACTCTTGTTGAACCAGTCATAAACATGCTAAATTCTAAGTACTCTTGTTGAACCAGACATAAACATGAATAACCTTCAAGTCTGCCTCTTGCAACCTCACCTCCCGTGCAACGACTCTGACCATGGATGTTGCTCAGACAAACACAACACGACTCTGACCATGGATGTTGCTCAGACAAACACAACACAACGACTCTGACCACGGATGTTGCTCAGACAAACACAACACAACAACTCTGACCATGGATGTTGCTCAGACAAACACAACACAAAGTATTCACCTTCCACACCCAACTCCCCATGCCATGCAATAAAACCCAATTTGTTTTTTTCTCTACCAGTCGCACTATAACCCAACTGACCTTCCCACGCTGTCCTTTTTAAACGCGTCCCTACTTCATTTCCCCAACCATGGAACTAGGTTGGGTGAACATTGGGATCGCTGGCCTGAGCACAACACTCCGTCATAATCTGTTACATTTTGGCTCTTTTCTTTTCTCTTCTCTTCCCTTCCAATTTTTTCATTGTCACAATGTATGCTAGCTTGTTTCTTCTCTTAGTGTGTTCAAACAATAAATTGTCTTCTTTTGATGCAACTAACTAGTTATCATTCGTGAGTTAACTTCAGACATCTAGATATTCAATACATATATGCTTGCTTGTGTTCGCTGGCCGTGAACTCCAGCATGAAGTCCTGTATGTCACATGAAGACATCCTGTTGTCCAACATCGGTGTGATGTCATACAAGACCTGAGGTTTGCGTGAGTATCCGTTGTCCCATGTCTTTATTGGTGTGCAGACTGGTGGTTCCTCGCCGTGCAGGCAGACACTCTCCGACTGCGGAGGAATCAATTATCCTACTGACTTCAGCCAGGACCCCGAAGGGGCCTGTTTCCGAGGATGCGTCAATAGATCTTGGCCAGTATAGAACCCAGCCCTGGTGCCTTGGAAATACCTCTGCGTCCCTTTACATATATATGTCTTTGTCTCTTTGCCAGTAAACTTTTGTAAAGTTTTGTTTTCTTTGAAATTTCAGATATACAACTAAACATCTGCAAGATGACAGCACAGCACGGACAATCAAGAACATGTTAGCAGACTAATATTAGGCATGCAGCTGGTTCTGTTTGCATATTGTTTTCCTTTTATGTGACTCTTTATTCCAATTGAAGCAATTGCTAGAACAAAGTTTTCTACAAACTTATTAAACTCTACAACACAGTTTATTTTGTGTGTGTGTGGGTACGTTTATAAAAGAATGCTTTAAAGTCCTGCATTGCAATTTTATTTTTTGGAATGTATTTAGTTTGAATACAAACCACATTTTTTTCTTGTAATATACATAAGTGGTTCACTTGGTTTCTCTTGTACATTATATGTTGCCAGTTATGATGTGAATTAGCATTTTGATTGTTATTCATAATGGCAGATTGTTTTGTGTACTTCATTTGTACAGTAATGGCGCTGTAGATTTTCAATAACGAGAAGCTTTTCTGTGATTGGTTGTCGTGTTTAACAATTTGGTAACGAGAGTTATGAATGAGTGAGTTCATGCTTGCTATAGTATAGCAAAATATTTATGGAAATCCTCCAGAATTGCATGCTTTCAATCAACATATATTATCCATTTTAGAGGGGAATGGAATTACAAGTGTATCACATTCCCAGTAAACATGTTCCTACATCTAACAGTCCATGCGGTACGATGTTTGGTCATCATGTTTATCTCCACCCTCTTTCCTTGCATGCTGCCAGTTATTTTTGACTGCATTGCCGGTTATTTTTAACAAGGGTGTTTCTCTATACCATGATTTTACGCTGATCAGCATTTTCTTTCTAGGTCTTCCTCTGTTTCTATTCCCCTGCAACTTTCTTCTTCTTATACATAGTCCAGGCATGGGCATATTCTTAAACAAGTGAATTAGTACAGTTATCTCGGAACAGTCATAACATCTGATGGGAGATCCCTTGAAGAGATTAGAACAAGAGTTGCCATTGCGAAGGTAGCCTTTTGCAAGATTAAAAACATACTGACCAACAAAAAGATATCAATTAAAACGAGAAAAAGAGCGTTGAAGTGCTACATAGAACCTGTACTTTTGTATGGATGTGAAGCGTGGACAATGAGCAGACAAGCTGAAAAACATCTGATGGCTGTGGAAATGTGGTTTCTGAGGAAAATGCAAAGAATACCATGGACAGACAGAAAAACCAATGAACAAGTCCTACAAGAAACAAATGAAGATCGTAAACTGATTAGAGACTTTAGGCATAGACAGTCAAAATTTTTTGGGCATGTTATGAGAAGAAATGAATTGGAGAAGTTGGTGACGACTGGCAAGATCGAAGGGAAGAGACCAAAATCAAGACCAAGAATTAAATACCTGGATAGCTTGGCCACGTGGCATGGTCGAGACAGAAACACAGAGCTGATCCACGACTCTGGTGATCGAGTAAGATGGCAAAACATGAGCGCCCACGCTTATCGGCATGGCACATGATGGATGGATACATAGTCCAGTTTACACCTTCTTGTGACATATCAAGGAAATGTTGATTGTCTGCTATAGATACGAGGACTTGGCTCTGTTTTCCAGTTTACACCTCTTGGTATATCCAGAGAATGTAGGTTGTCTACTTCTTATGCAAGTACCCAGTTCTGTTTGTGTTCTCATGGCAAGATGACTGACTTCATTGCACCAGGTTTTACCCTGTTGGGCTTGGTCTCTTCCCCAGAACAGCCTGCCGAAAGTGTCCCATAGACCACAAATTCCATATCCCCAGCCATGGCCCTGGTGGGTTTTGAAAAACTGCACTTGAGTCCAAAAACGAACCCGTGACTTGGAGTGCGGGACGGGTGACTTGACCACTGCACCACAGAGACACCCTTCTTCATTTATTCCATTTTACGTCGTCTCATGATGTATCAAAGAATGTTTGTTGACCACTTCTGATGTATGGGAAGAGTTCTCTTCATGGGTTAGTTTCTTTAAAAATGTCATCTCTCTTTTTATCTGCCCAAGGTGTTCTCTAGTGGGCATGTTAGCGAAGTTGATAGAGGACTGCACTGATAATGCCATAAGCATGGTCGGGCAAGGGTTCAACCCTTGGGCTCATCTCTTGCTGCTTGAGGGAAATGTTGACCACCTATCTTTTCATATATTCAGGTGTACAAGACACCAGACCCATAGCAGGAAATGTTTCATGATGTTTTTAAAACATTGTTCTCTGCATTATTCTATAGAACGACTCCGTGGCTTCTAATTCACATCTCACTGATCTACTGTTTTTCAATTATTCCTGGCATGCATCAGGGATTGGTTCAGTTTAGCTCTGCTTGTCTCCATCTTTTTCCTTAAGCATTATTGAAATTGTCTTTTCTTACTTGTAATCAAAAATAAGGTTATTGTTTTCTGGGCAATTAATTGGCTGGCAGGTATATATATATAATTTGCCATGCCGGTAAGTCGTGGATCAGCTCCGTGTTCTTGTCTCGGCCATGCCACATGGTCAAGCCATCCAGATATTTACTTTTCTTTCCCGTCAATGTTGACTGTTATCACCAAGCTCTCCAGTTTATTTCTTCTCATAACGTGCTCAAAAAATCTTGAGTGTGTTTATATCTAATTTCTCTAAGCAGTTTGCAGTTTTCATTTGCCTCTTATAGTACTTGCGCATTGGATTTTCTATCTGTCTATGGTAGTCTTTGCATTTTCCTCAGAAACCACATTTCATCTGCCATTAGATGTTTCTCAGCTTGTCTGCTCATCGTCCACATTTCACATCCATACAAAAAGTACAGGCTCTATGTAGCACCTCAACACTCTTTTTCTTGTAGCAATTGACATCTTTTTATTGGTCAGTATGTTTTTCATCTTGCAAAAGGCTACCTTTGTTTTTCATCTTGCAAAAGGCAATTCTTGTTCTAATCTCTTCAATGCAGCTCTCATCAGACTTAATGACTGTTCCGAGATAATTGTACCGATTCACTTGTTTACGGTTATTCCCATTTACCCGTAAATTACATTGTAGTATTTCTTTCTTCCTAGTGACGACCATAATCTGTGTCTTCTTACAGTGTAATTCTAACCCTAAGTTGTTCTCTCTCTCGCGCTCTCTCTCTCTCTCTCTCTGTCTCTGTGGTGGGGGGAGAAGCAGCGGCAGCCTGCTTGTTGGTCATGGGTTCAATCCACATTGGAGCAGATGTTAGATTTTTATTGACCTTGTCTCCTAGGTCCCAATCCTAAAATGAGTACCAGAAACATCTTGGAAAGTCAAGGCAGCCGGAGTAATACTTACATCACCCGCCAAGTGCCAAATGGTGTGTATCAAAAATTTGGGTCTTCCATCATACACCCAATACACCATGTAAGGCAGGTACAAGGGTCTGTTTGCTTGTAAAGATGAAGGACCTCTTTGTCTAGCAGATGGTGCTGTCCTGTAATTTTGGACCAAACAGCACTTGATGGTTGATGTGGTCAGTATGACCATTGGCTGCCTTTACTTCCCAGAACTGCCCAGTTCTGGGAAACGGGGTCGGTCACAAAAATTCCGCCCTTGAAGAGGATTTGAACACTGAGCCAGCAGCCAAGCATGCTAGGCACTCCCGCTACCTCAGCCCAGATATATATATATATATATACATCTGGAAGTAAAATTGGCTGGAGCAATACAGACACATTACTGGCAGAATGCCGATTGTTCAACTAAAATACAGGCTTGGCGTTCTTATCCATTCGGCCATGCTAAACTACAGTTGGATGTTATAGTATAAACAATCTGCGTTGTTCTAATGACACAGTATTGATCATCATTCAGTGCCTTGTTGGCTTGTCTGGGCGATCATACCTCTCCAAATTGCAATCTCCGATGGCGTGGAGATTCGTCGCGTGTTGACTCCCTTCTGTGCCATGACACAAGACTATCAAGAATCTTCTCAGTATTGATAGCTGAAAATATAAAAGACCTGCAACAACTGTTGGACATTGCAGTAATAGTTATATGTTAGTTGCATGATCTTTACAGGACTTTCCAACAACCAACCCCAGCATTGATTGACCATTTGATTTACTAGGCAGTGTTAATTCAGTATTTGTAGTAGAGTGCAAATTAGAACCTTCTGTGAATGTCAAGAAAACAGAAACAATAGATGTGTTAATGAAAAAGATAACATTTAAATATAATATTGTAATAGAAGGAAGTGTGTAACCAAGTTAATAAATTCAAGTATTTGTAGCTGTCACAACATTAAATGGAAGATGTGTGACAGAGAGGAAGAGCAGAGTAGGCCAAGCAAATGCTGCGTCTCAGAAGATGTAAAGTATCTTATGCAATGAGTTACTTTCATTGAATGTCAAAAAGGGAGAACTGATTTGTTAAATCGATCCTGATCTGCTGTAGGGCAGTGAATCTTGGAATGTGAAAAGATAAGTTCGGTCGAGTCTGGAGGCAATGGAGATGGGATTTCTGAGATAAATGTTGTGAATACCATAGACTGCCAGGCTAACAAACACTGATTACCTAGAAGAAGCTAATGGTAATAGAACATTATATGCTGCTATAAGAAAGAGACAATATTTGGTCATATAATGAGAAGAAAGGCAGTGGAAAACATTGTGGTACTGGGAACATCAGTGGTAGAGGAGGTAGAGAGAAATGATTCTGGATGGTCTCATTGGTCCAGGACACCAGGATCTGTGGAGAGATATGAACACATACGCCATTTGTTAAAGCACATGATGATAAATAATAGCAAGTTAGAAGGAGGTAGACAACAATAGAAGTGGAAAGATAATAGCACAAGATGGATGAAGGAGGGTTTGTCGTACCACCCAGGCGACAGACAAAGTGGTGGAGTTCCATTGCAGCCAACTTTCATTGTAGGGATGTCAGTTGATTGATATCATCATCGTCAAGTTGTTCAGCCACTGAACTTGTGTGGAGGTAAACAACAACAGAAGTGGAAAGATAATTCCACAAGATGGATGAAGGATGGTCTGTCGGACCACCAAAGTGAGAAACAAAGTTTTGGAATAAGTTTGCAATCAACTTTCATTGTGGGGATGGCAGTTGATTGTTATCATCATCAAGTTGTTCAGCCACTGAACGATGCTTTGTCTCCAGAGTCCAAACAAGCAGACATTAAAACTGTACACTGAACTTGAATAGAAGTGAAAAGATAATTCCACCCGATGGATGAAGGATGGTCTGTCGTACCACCAAGGCGAGAGACAAAATGGTGGAGATGGCAGTTGATTGATATCATCGTCAAGTTGTTCAGGCATTGAATTGTGTGTTAAATCTGTGTAAAATCCACATGCATTGTTAAGGGTATCTGTCCGTCTTATGCACATCTGGACAATGTATATGTTCCTTGCTTGACCTGTTTGTTACTTGCAAAGATTTGGATCTCTGTGGCTTTCTTTCATGAGCCTTCATGCCATTTGTAGAGGTTTCTAGGCAACAGTAATGTTTTAGTTTTCCCTTGCAGTCAGACAGCTGCGACCTTCACAACTGAAGATGTCTTGTAAAGCATATGTATAGTGTGGTGTTGACCCATGCAGTAACAATGAAAGAAAATAAGCTACATTTAAAGATATCTTATAGAACATGCAATAGCGGCCTATATCGTTGCAATGAAATGAAATCAGTCACTAATAAAGATTTATTGTAGAGCATATGTATAGTGTGGTGTTGACCCATGCAGTAACAATGAAAGAAAATAAGCTACATTTAAAGATATCTTATAGAACATGCAATAGCGGCCTATATAGTTGCAATGAAATGAAATCATTTACTAATAAAGATTTATTGTAGAGCATATGTATAGGACAATGTTGTCATTAGTCACAGTTTCAACATCAACGCAATGGGTCACCCCATAATGCTCCATTCCTGTGCCAGTGAATATCACACTAAAAGCTCTTCACTGTCCCATGTGAAAAGTGGCAGACAGCATAAAGCAAGCTACATGCATATGGCCGCTGCCAGAATGCCAACACCAACAGTCTGCCACTAGAATTACGGTTCATTGTCTTTGCAAGCAGCAGTCATAGAAAAACCAGCAGTTGCACACGCATTACTGCATAAGGTAAACCATTTAGTCCAGCAACCCACCATTTTTCTGAATATGCAGTTCATAACACAAACCACCACGGACAGACGAAAAAGTATTCCATATGAAATCTACAGTTCACATTGTTGCACTAAGCTCAGTAGCTGGATAACGGAACTATGTACTATAAGTCCAACATTAGAACCACCTGCCTATCAGCGATATTGAACTGAACGTCCACATTTGTAGACCTGTAACAATGAAACAGAAATTATTGTAACTAAATATGTATAGCATATGTACATATTGTTGACCTTTGAATCCACAAATAAATGAGTACCATAAACTGGTATTGTACTGTACCTATGTAATGAACAGTTCCTGCACAGTAAACAGTTATCTTATAGAGGGTAACCAACAAATTGCTTCCACTGTGCTCAGTTCATAGTCAGCAATCACAGATGATTCAACTCTGCCCCATTTATTTCAACTTCCTCATTCAGCTCTTTATCAAGTTGTCGCTTTAAAAAAAAAGTCGACAGGGTCGACTTCATTGCACCGGGTTGTATCCCATATGACTCGGTCTCTTTCCGCAGCACGGAAAGCGTCGCACAAAGCACGAACTCCGTAGCTTTTAGCAATGACCCACAGGAGTCTCCGAAACATTTAACTAGTAAACCGAAGGACGCGGCCCGGAATCGAACCCACAACCTTCGGAGCATGAGTCAAACTGCTTGACCACTTCGCCAGAGACTCCTAATCAAGCTGTTCTTCACCCAACTTCTCTTGTGTCCTCTTGTGGTTAATGTTATCACAGTTGTATTGCTGGAATACTTGTTCTCTTCATTCACTTGGCAGTTACCTGCATTGTTGCATCTTGCACCAACCACAGTTTTCTAAATATCTACGGGATGTTGTGGTTTGACATATGGGAGTGTTATATCAGACTTCAGAATATGTCTACCACAGGATGTTGTAGTTTGACATATGGGAGTGTTATATCAGGCTTCAGAATATATCTACCACAGGATGTTGTTTGACATCTGGGAGTGTTATATCAGGCTTCAGAATATGTCTACCACAGGATGTTGTAGTTTGACATATGGGAGTGTTATATATCAGACTTCAGAATATGTTTACCACTGGATGTTGTTTGACATCTGAGTGTTATATCAGGCTTCAGAATATGTCTACCACAGGATGTTGTAGTTTGACATATGGGAGTGTTATATTATACTTCAGAATATGTCTACCACAGGATGTTGTTTGACGTATGGGAGTGTTATATCAGGCTTCAGAATATGTCTACCACATGATGTTGCAGTTTGATATCTGGGAGTGTTTTATCAGGCTTGAGAGTATGACTTTCTGAGCTGTAATTAGGACAGTTTTGTGGAATGTTCTAGTTTGAGGTACTTTCCCCCATGTACACATTGCTGTAGAGCTTACCTTGATCTTTGTGCACATGCCACTGTTGTGCACATGCCACTGTTGTGTTCTATTTTGAGTCTAAAAATTAAACTTGTCCACTTGTCCAATTGATGAGTCATTCTGGATTGGTTTTCTGTGCATTTGTATGTTTTGCTTTGGTAGCTTGGGAGTGAAAGACTGTACCTCAGAATCTTCTTAAACCAATTCTAATTTCCTTGGTGATATTACAGGTCATGGGCAGTCCAATTCTGGCTTCATGATCATCAAGTGCCTTGACGCTGGCATGGGCCATCATGCTTCTCCTCATGTTGCAATCTCCAACAGGTTGTATCACCTTGTATGATGATATTTACCCATGCCATGATGAAAGGTCAAGAATCTTCTGTCTTCCTCTGTCTCTTTTTCCATAAGTTTTTCTGGGCGTGAACTTTTCCATTTCTTCTCTTCTGATATTTGTGACCAACACGTTGAATACCTTTGAGATAACATTGTCTCATGTTTTCACCTCTTTCAGAACCTTTAGATTCACTCATTTTGGCTGTCCAAGATATTTTTGGCATTTTGTATAACCACAAATCTGCGGCTTCAGCAGATTTTATTTTTCTTGTTTACTTTTTTGTCCAGGATTCACAGACATGTTATAGTATTTTCTATGCAACATACAAGTATTTTTCGCTCTATCTTCCATCATAAAAAAAGACAGTGTCACACCAGGAGAATGCTGTGTGTATGTGAAGTGTTAAGTCTTGTTATTTTTTGTAGGCCAGATTGCATGGAGGAATAGATGACCGGTCTTTGCGAATAACAAGAGCTGTCATCGAACTCTTGTTGACAATCCACATGCCATTGTCAGTGTAACATCATAACCATTACACCAACTCATCCGCTATCTTCCAGTGAGAGAGATTTTTTGCATTACATGTTCTATTTTGGATAAAATCCAGTTTTTGCTGATCCTATTCTGCTCTTCATTTCTATAATGCATCACCCATCTGATGTTATCAATGTACTACTCATATTTCTAACAATTACTACTTTAACTATTTCTGGTGCAGACCATTGTTATTTTTAACTTACTTGTACTTGGGACAAACAGAATTAAAAATATAACAAGAAGATTTGTTTTTTGAGGACGTACATACTCCACGTGACCGTTACGCTGGTCATATCATGGGGGAAATTGATGCATTTCGTGCTTATAGATGTGTTTTTGTTGTTGTTTCTTGGAGTCAAATCACCAGTAGTTTGTATATAATGTATCAACTTTTTTTCTTTATTTTGTGTGTGTAAAGACTTTCTTTTTCTTGTATTTAAGCAGACTGTTTTCTTCAATCTTGTATAGCTAATTAGAAGATGAAGGGCAAGAAACCATCATGCTTTGTCCCTTTCAGAGTCCAGAACATTCCAGACATTAGAACTTTACACCTGTATACTTCCCTCCGGGCATTTGGTTTGAGTCTGATGACAATGAAATGCAAAAACACCAGAAGAGGAAACATGATTAACCAAGGCCTAATGCCAGCATTCCACATGTTCTGTTCTGAATCATTATATTCTAATATGCCGTTCTAGAGATATAAAGTTACGATATCGGTCTTGAACACCTCATCGGTTTCTGAATTTGAAGAGGGGAAAGAGAGCTTAGCAACACAATACCTGGGAGATGGTAAAGGTCTGGAGAAAGGTCTTTTCACTGACCTCACTTCAGTTTTCAAGGCTGAAACAATTTGTACACTTATGTATTAGAGTTGAAGCTCAGTCTTCCACATGCTTGCTGGAAGGTGTAGTGGCATCATGGATAATGCTCCTGATGAGCAAGGTGTAGTGGCATCATGGATAATGCTCCTGATGAGCAAGGTGTTGGTCTGGGTTCAGTACCCAGCTGTGGCAGGATTCCTGTTTCCTACCAGCACAGCTCTGGGGCGAAGTCAGCCTCGTAAAATGGGTACAGGATCAGTTTAGACATGATCTGGGAAGGAAAGTTGGGTAGAAAGTCCTTGGTATGCCTGGTTTTGTATGTGGCTTGGTTTTCAGGTATGCATCTCTGCCACTAGGGACCCGTGGTAATGCAGTGGCTAGCACATTTGCCTCCTGGCCCAGTGGCCATGCGTTCAAATCCCCATCCAGATGTGGGATTTTTGTCATTGATAAGGGCTCCCAGGTCGACCCAGTAAGAATAGTTACCAAGACATTTCCTGGGGAGAGAAGGTTGTCTGTGTGAACTTGACCACATCACGTGACAACTAATATAAAAATATGGTGTTGATACCATGTACCCAATATACTTCATGGTGTGAAAAGGGTGAACTTTATCAAAGGTAATGGCGCACTCACCCTTGATATAATCACAGTTGTGTTTATTTGGTGTTGTTTAGTAGCTCTGTTTGGAACCAGCACATCACCCCACCCGTTGCATTTTTATACAAATAACAAGTTCTGTACACATATCACTCCTTTACAGAAATTGAAGGTTCAGTACACCTTCTACACCAAATTAGAGTTCAGTACACCTGTCACAGATTTACACCAAACAAAAGTTCAGTACATCTGTCACACCTTTACACCAAAAGAAAGTTCAGTACACCTGTCACACCTTTTCACCAAAAGAAAGTTCAGTACATCTGAAACACCTTTTCACCAAAATAAAGTTCAGTACACCTGTCACACCTTTACACCAAAATAAAGTTCAGTAACCTGTCACACCTTTACACCAAATGAAAGTTCAGTGCACTGTCACACCTGTACACCAAAAGAAAGTTAAATACACCTGTCACACCTGTACACCAAAAGAAAGTTACATACACCTGTCACACCAAGTGAAAGTTCATTACACCTGTACACCAAAAGAAAGTTCAGTGCATCTGTCACACCTGTACACCAAAAGAAAGTTCAGTGCACCTGTTACACCTGTACACCAAAAGAAAGTTAAATACACCTGTCACACCAAGTGAAAGTTCATTACACCTGTCACATCTGTACACCAAAAGAAAGTTCAGTGCACTTGTCACACCTGTACACCAAAAGAAAGTTCAGTGCACCTGACACACCTGTACACCAAAAGAAAGTTAAATACACCTGTAACATCTTTACACCAAAAGAAAGTTCAATACACCTGTCACACCTTTACACCAAAAGAAAGTTCAGTGCACCTGACACACCTTTACACCAAAAGAAAGTTCAGTGCGCCTGTTGTGTTTATACACCATTAAAAAGTTCACCATGGTCTGGTAGTTGCATGTAAATAAAATCTGAGTTATTGGCCCCCAGATATTTTCTGGCAAAACCACGAGCCGCTTTTCATCATGATTTCAATGTTAAATTAGTTAAGTTTATATCTCACATAATATGTACATTGGTGTAATGGCTCGGACATTACGATGATAATGGTGCGAGTGTTTGATGCCTGCAATTGCCGTTCGCTAAGCAATTGGAAGACTAGCCGCCTATTCCTTAGGCACTCAGGCCTAACAATGTGATAGTCTGAGTGGTCTCGAGGTATGGTGTCCGCCTCGAGTGCTGGAGGTCCCAGGTTCAGGCCCCGGTGAGGACCAGGATTTATTTTAAAAATCCACCTGGACTTCCAGTAATTTCCCCTGGTCTCTGGGTAGTGAGATCGGACGCCCGTGTGTATTGTTGCGCACATAAAAAATCCCTTGGCAGTTGGAAATCGAAAAAGAGTAGCTTAACGGCGCTGCCCAGGCAAAATTTCGAGTTAAAAATCTACCCAAAGCATTTCAGGATCCTCGCCGATGCAACGGAGTTCGTGCATTGAGCTGAGTTTCTCCAAACTCAGGTTTGAGTTAGGAGGAAAACGGAGCACTTATGGGTTAAACCGTGTGCCGTGATGTTGATCCATTTACTAAACTAAACTAACTAAAACTACTACTTTCTTAATTTACTGTAGATCTCACATACATAGCCAGATGTAGTGTTTAGTCATCATCATCTTCCACTTTTGCCGTCAAGCGTCATGGGTAGGAATGGTTGATATTCCTGTGCCCGATGGGTGGCACTGAATAGTGTGATTGTACAGTGTCTTAGATGTCGTCAATCCATTGTGTTGTAACAGATAAAACATCAACTGTATGCCAGTCTTTGGACTAAATAACCTTGCAATGACAAAATCTCACAATGTTAGCATAATCTTGAGCAGTTCCCAGAAGAAAGGGAAATAATTGTGCAAATAGCAGAGTGGCATAATTCACATGTTTTCTCATTGTTGTTTTATGTGATGGGTTTGGCTGTGATTCATGCTATTCAATATCATTTAACAGTTAGATTTCCATTATTGGTGTGGCCTTAATTGTGATGTGATTTTGATTGTTGCTTTGTTAATTTTTTCATGAATTTGAAGAGTGGTTGTTGAAGCAATTCTATACCAAACAGATTAATACACTCACAGTTTGATTGGGTGTCATGTAAGACAAGGGAGAGAAGCAGAAATTTGTAGAACAGAGAAATTAACTACTTTGTCATCTTTGAGTGCTGATCAATGTCTCTGAATCTGTCTAATGTTATATCAGTGATAAGCAGATAACCATACATTGGTCAGTTACCTTGCACACAACCCCAGTTATTATTTGGTTTTTTGATGTCTCAAAGAGTTGAAATACTTTGGCAAAATAGGCTTACATTTGGCTGACAGGTTTAGGCAATATCTTTTGGATAATAGTAGTGGTGACCATAAACTGGTATCCACATTTTGCATCAGTACAAATCATTATGGCGTGTCTGATATCCAGGTCACTGCCATTAAATATTTCACATCTCATTAAAGAAATTACAAGACTGGAAACCGCCTCATTTTTAGGTAGGGCTTACTTTCACCGTATAACCTCAATGTCCATCATAGTTTTATTTAACCCTAAATAATTACTTTGTGTGTGTTCATTTCACTCCTAACTCATCTGTCATTCCCACTTCTCTGTTTGTGTACCATCCGCTTTCCTTGCACAGTACCCATCCCACCCTGGTCTTGCCTGTAAAGATTGACCTTTCCACCTTGCCATATTAGTCACTTTCGGTCAGCTAATCAAATGGGGCTGATGATCCTTGGTTGAGATTTTATTGCTGACACAACCAGAACTTCAGTAAAGTGACATGTTTGTAATTGTTCATGTAGTTGTATCAGTGTATTTCCTTTTATGTGTGCTAGTGAAGGTTTTCTAGCCACAATATCCATTCTGTCACTTGTGATTTTGTTCTTGCAAAGCTGGCAAATCCCACTTGTTTTCTTTTTTTTTTTTTAAATTGATTTACTCATTGCCTTTGAACAACTTTACAGAAGTTCAACTCATTTCATTTCTCATAGTTTGATGAACATGACCCTTAGACCCAGTCAATCAGACAATCACATCATTTGATTGGTATAGAATTAATTGACACCCCGGTCCCTTTACATGTGGACTTTTAAGTTTGTCTGTTGATATCAGTAATTATATCTACCATTTGTTTCATGCCTTTTTCTATGTATGTTTTCAAATACATGCATTTGAATATGTGTATGTGACATGAATTTTGAAACATATTTCTATGCAAAGTCATTGGGTATGGTTTATGAATATGTTTTTGAAAACTACCTTTGGATATGTCATTATATGTGTGATTTTGTAAGCAAGTCTTCAGTTGTATATTTGTACTTTATGTCTGTGGAACATATATCTTGGTACATATTTTGAATGCACGTATTCTGAATAACATTCTTTAAATGTTTGGTTTTGTAAGCATCTCTTTGGATATGTGGAATTATGTATGGTTATATAATTGTGGACGCATATTTTGGGATATAAATATGTAGAGATTTATCATTGAATACATATATCTTGATGCAAGTTATTGAATTCAGGCTTATTAACATGGTTCATGGATACATGTCACTGAATGTGTGTATGTGTCTTCGGATGTTCCTCTTTGGATACATGTCATTGAGTGTGTCTTTAGATGTTCCTCTTGGGATACATGTCAGTGAATATATTTCAGATGTTACTGTTTTGATACATGTCACTGGATGTATATACATGCTTTCGGATTCATGAGTTTTGGGTGCATTGTTAACTCTACCAGTTCAGACAACTTGAGACATGTGATTGGCTCTTACCAATGAATTCCAGCCAACACATAATGTGTTCTCTTAATTTTTTTAATTTGGCTGCAACATACTAAGAAAATCTGGCTTCCACAGTGGCTGCTTCCACTGTGTGGTACGCCTTTTTAAAAGAGTGCGTTCGTTATTTTTCCTCCCTTGGGGTTCTGACGCCAAACATGCTGGGACTGGAGAGTCATATTGGTGTCTTCAAATGCTTTATTTTTATTCTTGGTGATGCCATTGGATATATGATTTTGAAAACATGGCTGGATGCATATTTGTGAATGATTGCCAGGATGATTCTGATTGTGAAGTTTCATTGTAGCATACTTTTATATGTATTTCTTTTGATAACTTATGAACATGTTTTACCCAGAAATACATCTTCAGGTGCCTGTGGAGTAAGGATCGATGATCATGCTCTCCAGTGCCCTCTGTGGTGTGATGATTAGATGAACTTTATGTTGCCCTGCTTTCTAAACATACCAAGGACATCTGTCTCTGTCTTCCTCCACTTCTCTTGCCTTGTATTTTTCTACATTCAGCTGATGCTTCTATTCCATCTCTTCTGTTGTTGTTGTTGTTGTTTTGTTTTTTGGTTTGGGTTCACTCGCTTTCAACTCAAATTAGTCCAAATACATGCAACAACTTCTAGCAGCACTGGGCTAATTTTTATGTGTGGATTAACTTTTCCTATTACCAGCGTTCCTCCCGATCATGCGAACCCACATCCCCAAGTCAAGGACGAGAAGTTTAGTCCAACTGACCGGTGTCGGGGTTGAACCCCCTACCTCAACATCACCACACCGGATGTTTAAGAATGAGTACTCTTATTCATTCTGCCATGCTAACCGCCATTACTGCTGTTGATATGCCCCATAAATTTAATTTGTCTATTCATGAAAGTTTTGACAAGTAATCTTCTAACACCTTTAGTACTCACTACTTCAGCTTTGGTTTTCTATTCTGTCCACGGTATTCTTAACATTATTCTCCACAATCACATCTCCGCTGCATCCAATGTTTACAATATTTCATTACTCATTGCCCTGTGAATGCTGGACACAAACACACATTTTAAATACACTCATATTTTTATTATTACTCACTGATGCCCATTGTTCAAAATCAGCTGCAGGCAATTTGGAAGTCAACTGCCTTGTGTTGGTTTTTAACAATTGTATGAGTGTCGGTCATTCAGAAATCAATGGCAAACTACTGAACGTAAATTTGCCAAGAAATCACAAATAGCCAAAAAATGTATGGTGTTGATTGCGATGTCCTGTAACATGACATCCACCTAAGTTTTAACCCATTGGTATCTATTTGTGACATTCTAGAACTTACTGGTGACTTGAATTGCAGAACAGTGGCCAGGTGGAGATAATTCTCAACATTCACAACAGTAGGCAGACTAACGATGTCTAGAAAGTCTAGTCACAGTAGGCAGACTGACTAGGTCTAGAACATCCAGTCACAGTAGGCAGACTGGCTAGGTCTAGAACATCCAGTCACAGTAGGCAGACTGACTAGGTCTAGAACGTCCAGTCACAGAAGGCAGGCTGACTAGGTCTAGAAAATCCAGCCACAGTAGGCAGACTGGCTAGGTCTAGAACATCTAGTCACAGTAGGCAGACTGACTAGGTCTAGAACATCCAGTCCCAATAGGCAGACTGACTAGGTCTAGAACATCCAGTCACAGTAGGCAGACTGACTAGGTCTAGAACGTCCAGTCACAGAAGGCAGGCTGACTAGGTCTAGAACGTCCAGTCACAAAAGGCAGACTGACTAGGTCTAGAACGTCCAGTCACAGAAGGCAGACTGGCTAGGTCTAGAACATCCAGTCACAGTAGGCAGACTGACTAGGTCTAGAACATCCAGTCACAGTAGGCAGACTGGCTAGGTCTAGAACATCTAGTCACCATAGGCAGACTGACTAGGTCTAGAACATCTAGTCACAGTAGGCAGACTGACTAGGTCTAGAACATCCAGTCACAGTAGGCTGACTGGCTAGGTCTAGAACATCTAGTCACCATAGGCAGACTGACTAGGTCTAGAACATCTAGTCACAGTAGGCAGACTGACTAGGTCTAGAACATCCAGTCACAGTAGGCAGACTGGCTAGGTCTAGAACATCTAGTCACCATAGGCAGACTGACTAGGTCTAGAACATCCAGTCACAGTAGGCAGACTGACTAGGTCTAGAACATCCAGTCACAGTAGGCAGACTGGCTAGGTCTAGAACATCTAGTCACCATAGGCAGACTGACTAGGTCTAGAACATCTAGTCACAGTAGGCAGACTGACTAGGTCTAGAACATCCAGTCACAGTAGGCAGACTGACTAGGTCTAGAACATCCAGTCACAGTAGGCAGACTGACTAGGTCTAGAACATCTAGTCACAGTAGGCAGACTGACTAGGTCTAGAACATCCAGTCACAGTAGGCAGACTGACTAGGTCTAGAACAACCAGTCACAGTAGGCAGACTTACTAGGTTTAAAACATCTAGCCACAGTAGGCAGACTGACTAGGTCTAGAACATCTAGCCACAGTAGGCAGACTGGCTAGGTCTAGAACATCCAGTCACAGTAGGCAGACTGACTAGGTCTAGAACGTCTAGTCACAGTAGGCAGACTGGTGACATTTAGAACACTAGTCACAGTAGGCAGACTGACTAGGTCTAGAATGTCTAGTCACAGTAGGCAGACTGACTAGGTCTAGAACATCCAGTCACAGTAGACAGACTGACTAGGTCTAGAACATCCAGTCACAGTAGGCAGACTGACAAGGTCTAAAATATCCTGTCACGGTAGGCAGACTGACTAGGACTAGAACATCTAGTCACAGTAGGCAGACTGACTAGGACTAACATCCAGTCACAGTAGGTAGACTGACTAGGTCTAGAACATCCAGTTACAGTAGGCAGCATTTCTAGTGTGGCAGAGAAAGGAGACCATGTGGTCTGAGAGTTTGGTGTAAATTGTGTATTATGATTTGCCAGAGCAGTGCTCATATATGTAGTAAGAGGCCACTAAGAAGGGTTAGCATGAGACTGGCTGTCACATCCTGAACGAAACTTGAGCTGCAAAACTGACCAATCATAATCAGGTTTACAAATGGTTTGGCGGGTGCTGGTTAAGTGCCAATGTTCCATTGGGAAATGGAAGGTGGAAGAAGAGGATGATAGTGTCCAGTGTTCCACTGGGGAACAGGCTCGACATTCGTGACAGCGAGCAAATACTCAGCCTTGCAGATTCTAGTCGTTTCTACGTCCAGTCTTTCAGACATGTGGTTATGTTGACATGAGATGACACTAGCAGCAAACCTTTGTTGAAACAATCATTGGGACCAAATGTATGGGCTTGCTCAGGGCACAGAGGTTTTAGGGGCTTGCTCAGGGCACAGAGGTTTTAGTTTATCAGACTGACATTGGTGCACTCAGGGCAACTTCAAAAGTGCACCATCTCCCTCAGCAGATGTGGACAGTTGTTGGTAAGAGACACCTGTTAATAAATACATAAAATTTTTCTTCTCATATTGTTTTACGCACATGGCGTTTTAGAAAATGAAGAATAAATATAGCAATAAATATTTCAATGTCCAGAATTTGTGTTAGTTTTATTGAGAATTCTCTTGTGTTAGCCCTGTAATTGTTTGATTTTATTTCATTGAAATGGTACAGTAAAACATTCTCTTTCCAGAAGGTCAGATTGGCCTGATGGAGGTGGCGGATTCAACCCCTACACCGCTCAGTTTGACTAAAATGTTGGCTTCTCATCCTTGACTTGTAAATTACAAGTACCTCAGTAGGTGGAGTGGGTTCACCTGTTGGCGAGGGTCAGTGGTAATAGAGAAAGCTAGCCCACACATAAAAATAAGTCCAGTGTGGATTGCACACAAATTCAAAGCAAGTGAAAGAATTTAAAAAAAAAAATGAAAACCTCTTTCCAGTCCATCTCAGTGTGGTGGGAATATATTTCTACGTGGTATATGATTATCCAGTCCATCTCAGTGTGGTGGGGATATATTTCTACGTGGTATATGATTATCCAGTCCATCTCAGTGTGGTGGGAATATATTTCTGCATGGTATATGATTATCCAGTCCATCTCAGTGTGGTGGGAATATATTTCTACGTGGTATATGATTATCCAGTCCATCTCAGTGTGGTGGGAATATATTTCTACGTGGTATATGATTATCCAGTCCATCTCAGTGTGGTGGGAATATATTTCTACATGGTATATGATTATGTAGTCCATCTCAGTGTGGTGGGAATATATTTCTACATGGTATATGATTATGTAGTCCATCTCAGTGTGGTGGGGATATATTTCTACGTGGTATGTGATTATGTAGTCGCCGACTGTGGCTTCGAAGTTAGTGAGCACAGTTTCACAATTCCCCAATGTACAGAGTTGAAGCTTAAAACTCAACCACGGGTTGCTGTAAGCAGATCATTGTGCATTGAGTTCAGAAGGTGTGGCCACCAGGTGGCGCATGGAGGAGTGGCCTCTAGATATTTTGGCTAGAGGTTAGCTACGAATATGTTACATATACAGCTGTGGGCCAACAAGGCCAGTGGTCTTTGAGAGGAAGCAAGTTGGTTGGTGGGACAGCGATCTCTATAAAATACATCAAAACTCTATGACCTGGCCAACAGTAGGTAACAAGCACATTACAATTCCCCCCCCCCCCCACCTTGTTGCCTTGAAGGGTCTGTCTTTTTAGTCATGGGCTAATGGAGTCAAACCATACATAAACTGGTGGAAGAAAAGGGGAATCCACCTCTGTATTTATCCCTTGTTAATTATGCTTAAAATCAATACTTAAAGGGAGGCTATGTTGCAGAAACAACTTATAACAAACATCAGAATAAAGCAGTCATAATTTTTTGGCCATATTATGAAAAGATAAAAACTGGGACATGTTTCAATTGGAAAGATTTGTGGAAAGAAAAAATAGAGGAAGTCAACAATAGAAAATTGACAGTCTTGTGTCATAGCACGTGAAAAGGTCAAGACACAAATTGATACAGGCCGTTGGAGATCGCATGATGTGGAGAAACTTGATCATCCGTGCCAGTCGGCAAGGCTCTTGGTGATGATAGTGTATAGATGACAAAGTATACGTAAGTCAAGAGAACTCATTTTGTCTGCCACTCGGTTATATTGGGGATCTGGTGTCAGATTTTCTGATGTCTTTGACTGAAACCACACACGGTCTAGTGTGTTAGTAGACTTGCATACTAGCTATTACACCACCACAATGTTTTAGACGGGGAAAAATGTTTTTATGGCACAGATAAGAGAATACATTTCATATTGATTAGTGGCATGTGAATTTTGTGATCAGATCAGTGTGCCATCTTCACAACAAAAGTAAGTTGTAGTAGATCCCCAAAACATTTTAACTCTTTACAAGGTGGTACAGTATAACATCATCTTTCAAGTGAGATGGTACACTATAACATCTTTCCAATGAAATGGTACAGTACAACAAATTCCAGTGAGATGGTACAGCATAACATCATCTTTCCAGTGAGATGGTACACTATAACATCTTTCCAGTGAGATGGTACAGTATAACATCATCTTTCCATTGAGATGGTACACTAAAACATCTTTCCAATGAGATGGTACAGTACAACATCTTTCCAATAAGATGGTACAGTACAACATCTTTCCAATGAGGTGGTACAGTACAACATCTTTCCAGTGAGATGGTACAGTATAACATCATCTTTTCAGTGTGATGGTACAGTACAACATCTTTCCAGTGAGATGGTACAGTGCAACAAACAATCCCCCCTCCCCCCCCCCCCCCCCCCCCCAAAAAAAAACCACCCACAACACAAAGGTACATAACTCATTAAATATGTAGTTATTTAATGGTCAAGCAGAGTTATGCAACTTTGAACATATGTAAGTAAAGACCCTTATACACACACGCCGCTCGTTGGACTTAACAATGCTAGACCCATATTTTTTATCGACCAATCGGTACAAGGTGGGTGATGTGGCCACCATCATGCCGGCCTCCCGTTATTTCCCAAGACTGGTTCTGCCAACGAAGAACTAGAACCAGACATACTGAAAGAAGAAATTATAGAAGCCGTCAGTTTAGCCCCATTGAACAAATCACCAGGACAAGACGAAATACCAATGAACTTATTAAAGCAGCAAGAGAAGTAGGAACAGCATGGCTACATAGACTATTCAACAATTTTTGGGTAGAAGAACAGACACCACGAGACTGGGGAAACGCCATAATTATCCAATTTTGGAAAAACAAAGGCAGCAAAAGAGACTGTACACAATACAGAGGCATTTCATTGTTGAGTCATACTGGGAACATATTTTGCAAAATTCTTGAGAAAAGATTACGAATTAAAATAGAACCCTAGCTAAGCGAAACACAACTTGGATTTGGGAAAAACAAAGGATGCACATATGCCATATTTGCTCTTAGACAACTTATAGAAAAATCAATCAAATTCAATGAGACGCTCTACTTATCCTTTGTCGACCAAGAAAAGGCATTTGATAGAGTAGATAGAAACAAGCTGTAGGAAATCCTTAAACAATATGGTGTGAGTACACATTTTAAAAAACCTATGTAGAAGCTTATACAACAACAGTGAATGCATAGTGAGAGCAAATGGAGGACACTCAGAACCCATCACCATAAGATCCAGAGTACGATAAGATTGTGTCCTGCCCCCTTTCTTGTTCATAACATATATAGACAATATATGTAAAGAAACCAGGCAAACAGAGACCGCAAGAACACCCATGACGAGAACACGGAAGAAGAACCATCTGCAAATCTAACCATTAGAGAACTCCTGTTTGCGGACGACCTAGCACGAATAGCAAAATCAGAAGCTGAATTACAAGATCACAGGAATAGTCTAAACGAAATATGTAGGGAACATAACATGAAAATTAGCACAAGCAAAACAGAGGTAATAACCGTAAATCAAGAAGAAAAAGCAACAACCATTCACCTAAACCAGTGGTTCTCAACCGGTGGTAAATTCCCCCCCCCCCCAAGGGGGGGGGGGGAGTGTTAGGGTTTCCGGGAGGGGGGGGGGGGGGTGAAGATTATTTCAAGATCGTGTTAATACAAGAACCAATTACTTGATATTGTTTTTCTCTTCATACTTTACGGTTCTGTACGTCTCACCACTTCTAAAATTCATTTTATAAAGTAAGTAGACCCACAAATCACGTTTTATGTGGACATCTAGACTTCTTTTGGTATGTGCTTCCATTATTACGTATACTGTGTAGGGGCAGGAGCGTGAGGGGGGGGGGGGATTTTAGGTAGGAAATACGAAGAAAGGGGGGTGACGTGAAAACATGGTGAAGGGGGGCACGGGCCACATTTTTAGGTAGGAAATACGAAAGGGGGGAGGGGGGAATGATGTTCTGAAAATATGGTGAAGGGGGCACGGGCCAAAAAAGGTTGAGAACCACTGACCTAAACGAACATCCCTTGAAACAAGTAAAGAGTTTCAAGTGCCTAGGAAGTATAATATCATCACATGACAAATCAGAAGACGAGATAGAAAATAGAAGCAATAAGGCAAACCAACTCATTGGACAAATGGCACCAAATGTGTTGTTCTGTTGTGATAATTTGGTGTGTCCAGTGTGTGCCGCGTGGTTACACATCCGCTTCACACGCGTGATCCGGGACTGTTTCCGGATCCGGTCAGGGATATGCACTATTGACGAGCTCAAACAAGGGCGAAACTCGAGTATAGTGCTTCCATATTGACGTGGATAGGCCTTAGGTTCATACCGGAATGCGATCAGCGTTGCCAGTAGTGGGTTGTGCTCAATATTTAAATGGCACCAATACTAAAGAACAAACATGTATTAATAACTACTAAGAAAGCACTTTACAACACAATCTTCCTACCAACTATATGTTACCAATGCCAAACCTGGACAATGACAGAAAAAAAAAGAGAAAAGAAAAATCACAACAACAGAAATGAGATTCCTGAGAAGAATACTCAACTTATCAAGAAAAGATAAGATCAGAAATGAATAAATCAGGAGTAAAGTATGGGTTATAGCTGCACTAGATTTTATTAGAAGGCAGCAAGTCAAATAGTTTGGCCATGCAAGTAGGTTACCAACTAACAGTATACCACAACAAGCAATGATGTACAGACCAGAGGGAAGCAGATGAAGAGGCCGACTACGTAAACGATGGACGCAGGTAACAACAGAGTCAATGGGAATATCAATACACGAAGCCCATATGCGGGCACTTTCCTGCTGTTTATATTTCACCTCGACACCGCAAGGTACAAGAGGAACATGATGAGATTAGATGAGATGAGATGATCATCCCTCCTAACACAACCCAAAGCTACATAACTCATTAAATATGCAGTTATTTAATGGTCAAGCAGAGTTATGTATCTTTTAAAATCTTTAAGTAAAGGCCCTTATACATACACGCCGGTCATTGGACTTGCAATGCTAGACCCATATTGTTTATCGACCAAATCGGTACAATGTGGGTGATGTTGCCACCATCATGCCGGCCTCCCGTTATTTCCGATACCCATTTAAGGCTGGGAGTCCAACTAACATCATACCACAATAAGCAATAATGTACATTCCACATGGAAGCAGAAGAGGCCGGCCACGTAAACAATGGACAGAGGGAATAACAGAGTCCATGGGAATCTCGATATATGAAGCCCATAAACGGGCACTATCCCGCTGTTTATGCTTCACCTCGTCGCAGCAAGTACAAGAGGGGGCTGCGTGGTCTCGAGGTATGGTGTCCGCCTCGAGTGCTGGAGGTCCCGGGTTCAAGCCCCGGTGATCACCGGGATTTTTTCACGTGAACTTCTAGTAATAACATTTCCCCTGGTCTCTGGGTAGTGAGACACGGACGTCCGTGTGTATTGTTGCGCACGTAAAAAATCCCTTGGCAGTTGGAAATCGAAAAAGGGTAGCCTAACGGCGCTGCCCGGGCAACATTTCGAGTTAAAAATCTACCCAAAGTATTTCAGGACCCTCACCGGTGCTACTAAGTTTCTCCAGACTCAGATTTGAGTTAGGAGGAAAACGGAGCACTTATGGGTGGCACCCGTGTGCCGTGATGTTAATCCATCGACTAAACTAAACAAGACGAATGATGACTTTGAGAGAGATGTTCGCTTCAGTTGTTTGTTCTCTCTCTGCGGTCTTCCTGGCATCTTCAACTTTGTCCTCCAAAATTTGTAGTTCTTCAGTCCAGTATGGTTTGTAATTTTTCCTCGCTCCTCTTGGAATAGACTCAGTGGCCGCCTGTATTATTGCTCTGTTTAGACTTTCCACCATTTGCTTCATGTTGCCATATCGTGTATTTATGTTTTCACAATATTTGTCTATTAGTATGGCAAATCTGTCCCAATCTGCTCGTTTGTAATTCCAGCGGGGCAAAGGCTTTTGCTCCTGTGGAACATACTCCATATTCATTACAAGCTTAATTGGTCTGTGGTCACTACCTGCTAATTGGTCAATCACATGGCGATCGATTTTGTGGAGGATGTCTCCTATGCAGAAAGCTAAGTCTGGAGTAGAAGTGGTAAACCATCTTCTGGAGTAGAAGCTCGGTGTGTCGTCCGCTTTGTTGAGTAGATGGAGATTTGAGTCTATTTCCCAGTCCTCCACTTCATCTCCTCTTTTGTCAGTATCTGGGTATCCCCATCTTTCTGAACGGCTATTAAAGTCTCCGACAATAATGCACTTTGTGTCAGTTATTTTCATGTTTGAGAGTGTAAGGTCCTTATCTGCTGGGCTATACAGATTGTAAATTCTTATTTTCACGTCCTTTATCATTATATCAACATCTATAATTTCCGTTTGGTTGTCAGAGATCACAGATACTTCGCTGCAAGTTATTGTATTTCGTGTAAGTATTAGAACTCCTCTTTTGTGTCCTTCGCCGTCGAAACGTGTGGCCTGGTATCCTCTGACTGAGAATTTGCGATCGACATTGAGGTGTGTCTCTTGAATGCGTGCCACATCTATTCTATCTGTATAAAGACGCTTTGTTAGGGAGACTTTCTTGTTATAAACTCCTTCGGCATTCCACTGTAGTATGTTGAGTGTCCGGGGTGTTTGGTCAATAGCTCTTAACCTACTCCTCTGTGCCTTGACTCCACAGCACAGGGGAAGGTGACCACCAGTAGTCATGGGTGGACCCCCTCGAGGCAGGGGGCCCGACACTATCACCGCCTGATGGGACTTCACGGGATTAGCACCATAACGATTAATTTTCATCTGTGGCATCATGAAATGATAAAGTTACGTTGCACTGCTTTGTCAAGCCTGTGGCTCAGTACATCCGATTTCGACAAGCATTTTTCGGGATGCTTTCCCTAGCCTTTGACTGTCCCCAGTCTACCTACAAGGCAGCAGGTTTGTGCGTCGCTTCGTCTGGTCCCCTGACCTGTCCGACATGGGTGACCCTACCAGTAGCTGTGCTACCCTCGGCATAGCTCTTGGAGTCATTGGAACGCGCAAGCCCTCTACCTCGTCAAGGTGGCCGCACGGCAGAGGGGGGGGGGGGGGGGGTCCTGCGTTCGATTCCCCATAGAGTGGAATTGTTACAATGATCTGGACTGCCTGGTCAACCCAGACTAAAATTAGTATTATGATTCGTCTCGGGAAATAACAGCGATCGGCGTTATATTGATTACATAACTTGTCCAGTTCCGATTTGTCTATAACTATATGGGATTGACACCATATGCCAATTAGGCCTCGTGGCATGTAAACACGGTCCCTCACTGCATATGTATTACAATAATATAATGCAAAGAAATATAAAACAATGATAAGATCAGCATGGCCAAATGGACATGAGCGCTCGTTCTTAAACATCCGGTGTGCTGATGTTGAGGTAGCGGGTTCATCCTCTACACCGGTCAGTTGGACTAAAATATTGATTTCTAGTCCTTGACTTGGGGAAGTAAAGCATAAGTACTTCAGGGGTCGGAGGGGATACACCTGATGGCGAGGGACACTGGTAAAAGGAAAGCTAATCTACACGCACAAATTAGGCAGTGCATTAGAAGTAGTAGCACATGGACTATGCTTCAATTCAAAGCGTGCGAAGGAATGCACACACAAAAAAAAAACAACAACAACAACAACAGCAACAATAAAACTATGTCTTGTTCAGAATTAGTCAAGTGGGGCTGAGTGGTCTCGAGGTATGGTGCCCGCCTCGAGTGCTGGAGATCCCGGGTTCAAACCCAGTGAGGGCCGGGATTTTTTCACGTGGACTTCTAGTAAGAAAATTTCCCCTGGTCTCTGGGTAGTGAGATCGGACGCCAGTGTGTATTATTGCGCACGTAAAATATCCCTAGGGGAAACAAATATAGTAAAAACCCATATTTTTGCCCTAACCCTAGACATAACCCAAACCCCAAGCCCCTAAACCCAACCCTACACCTAGCCCCTAACCGCAAACACTAACCTCAAACCCTAGCACCTAGCCCCTAACCCAACCCCAAACCCTAGCCATTAACCCCTTACCCTAACATCCGGACAAAGCCACAAGTGCTCAGTCTCACACACAGAGAACTCTTGTGCATTCAGGAAGACTGCTGAACTGATTGATGCCACTCAAGTAGTCAACAGTGCCCTCAGCTGACCTTTGACCTACAGAGAAGGAATCCCAGTCCATGAAGACGTCGTCCAGGTGTCTTCCCTCCTGAACAAGTGCACCAATTCCCCCTTGTTCAGGAGTAATCCTCCGTGGAATCATCGCCCCTTGTTCAGGAGTAAACCTCGGTGGCACCAATTCCCCCTTATTCAGGAGTAATCCTCCGTGGTACCATGGCCCCCTTTTCAGGAGTCACCATGGCCCCCCTTCTTCAGGAAGAAAACCACTTTGGAACGATGGCCCCCCTTATTTAGGAGGTAACCACTTTGGAACCATGACCCCCCCTTATTCAAGAGGAAACCACTTTGGAACCATGGCCCACATGTTCAGGAGGAAAGCCGCGCGTACACCATGTACTCCAGCTTCATGAACGAGAGTTCCTTCTCTATAAGTCATCTGGTCAAAGGTGGACACTGTCCACCACCCGTACATTGGCATCCCCCCCACGAGGCTTAATAAGTTATCGCGCGGACCTCCCAGAGGTGTATACGGGAAAACAGCGCCGTCCTCGTGGTGTCTTTAATAATAAGCCAGTGGATGAAGGCAAGTGGTCGAATAGCCACCTATTATCTTGTTCCTGCAACAGTTGCAAACTGTGTTTTCTTGTCCTTATTATCATCACTACTAGTTACTAGTAACATAACAAGGAAGGCGTGTATTAGCCGCCAAGAGACTGCCAAATGACCAGCGTGCTGGTAACTACAGAATGGTAGCTTTATGATGATGATTTGTATTTGTATCTAGTGCTAAAAAAATTTGATGTCTGTGTTTTTAGCCGTGTACAATTTTCTTTTCTTTTTTTATTTCTGCCCGCCCGTTTCCCCAGCACTGTAGCACTCCGGACAAATCTACAGGTCTCCCTGTGAAACCCGCCACAACAGCACAGCACGTGTTGCTGGCCTTCTTTGTTTTTAATTGTCATCCCCTTAAAGATTTTTTATTTTGGGGTAAGTCCCGGGTTTCTATGAACTGTACTCCTCCAGACAAACCCGCAAGTGTTCAGTCTCACACACATATATATATATATACCGAACTCAATCACTTGGCATCAATCAGTTCAGCAATCTTCCTGAATGCACAAGAGATCGCTATGTGTCTTCTCTGTCTTTGCGTCAGATTGAGCACTTGTGGGTTTCTCCGGAGGACTGTCTTTCTCTCTCTCTCTCTCTCTCTCTCTCTCTCTCTCTCTCTCTCTCTCTCTCTCTCTCTCTCTCTCTCTCTCTCTCTCTCTCTCTCTCTCTCTCTCTCTCTGAAGACATCAACCAATTGCTGACTGAGAAACATCTTCTCCTCAAGGCACATGTGAATGACCCGAAGTCAACATAAAAAAAAGATGCCTTTAAGAATATTCAGAGAGTAGTGCAGCAGAAAATTCTGCACATGCGGGAATCCTGGCTGAGCAGCACAGCTGATGAAATTCAAGGCTCTGCTGACAGACATGATATGAAATACGTCTACAACTCACTGAAAGCAGTCTATGGTCCTCCATCAACAGGCATAGTTCCCCTCCTCAGTGCAGATGGGGGAACATTGGTCACCGATAAGAAAGAACTCCTTCAACGTTGGGCAGATCATTTCAGAAACATCTTAAATGCAACTTCCTTCTTCGATGATGAAACCATCAACTGCCTTCCTCAAGTTCCCACCAATGATACGCTTGATGACCTGCCAACCAAAGTGGAACTAAACAAAGCCATCCAGCAACTTTTCAGTGGAAAGGTGCCTGGTCCTGACTCCAACTCAGCAGAGATATACAAGGCAGGTGGGCCAGTCCTAATAGAGCAGCTTCACCACGTCTTTACAAACATACGGGTAACCGAGACCATGCCACAAGATTTCAAGGAAGCGTCAATAGTCCACCTTTACAAACGTAAAGGAAACCGCCAATCCTGTGACAACCACCTAGGCATCTCCTTGCTCTCAATCGCAGGGAAGATACTCACCTGAATTCTTCTCAATCGCCTCACGGCCCATCTCTATCAAGATCTTCTTCCTGAGAGTCAATGTGACTTTAGAAAAGAACAAGGAACTGTTGACATGATTTTCGCTGCAAGGCAGCTGCAAGAGAAATGTCAGGAACAGAACTCTGAAATGTTCTCCACTTTCATTGACCTTACCAAGGCTGTTGATACAGTCAGCAGAGAAGGACTGTGGAGGATTATGGCGAAATATGGCTGTCCACAAAAGTTTGTCCAAATAGTGCGGCTATTTCATGATGGTATGCAGGCAAGAGTACAGAAAAATGGTGAACTGCCTGAGACCTTTCCTGTCACCCATGGAGTGAAGCAAGGACCGAACACCGTTCTTTACTACTAGGCACATATCGCTTTATCTTTTCATCCCTTTACACACGTGTGGTGCGCATTGATCCACGTCTCATCCAATTACACTATGTTATAATTTTCTTTGCACATTTCCCTTATTTCACGTAGGTAGTTTAGTTTAGTCCATGGATAAACACCAAGGCACACGGGTGTAACCCATAAGTGCTCCGTTCTTCTCCTAACGCAAACCTGAGTCTGGAGAAACTCAGCTCAGTGCTCGAACTCCATAGCACCGGGGAGGTTCCTGAAATACTTTGAGTAGATTTTTAACTCAAAATTTTGCCCAGGCAGCTCCTTTAGGCTGCTCTTTTTTGATTTCCAACTCCCATGGGATTTTTTACGTGCGCAGCAATACACGCGGACATCTGGTCTCACTACTCAGAGACCAGTGGAAATTTATTACTAGAAGTCCATGTGAAAATAAAATCCTGGTCCTCACTGGGGCATGAACTCGGAACCTCCTGCACTCGAGGCAGACACCATATCTCGAGACCACGCAACCCCCGAAGGTAGGTATGTGTCTGCTTCTTATATATCATGTAGGTATCTGCTAGGTAGGTATCTGCTTCTCATGGCTCCTAAATGCGATTGCTCGCAAAGGATATTTCTACACCCCTTGTACTTTCTAAAAGTGAAGCCTAATGTCTTTATAATTTTCCACAAAGTTGTTTTGGATAGGTCTATGTTATTGTTCTTTCTCAACCAAATCCTAACGTTTCTTACAGTCACTGTTTCTTTGGCATCCAGCATTTTTATAATAGCCCGCCTTATGACAACCTTGACATCTCCCCACTGCAGAAATAATCACTGATAAGAAACAGCAGATGAATAGATGGGTAGAGCACTATTTGGAGCTTTACTCAAGTGAGACCAAACTAGCGGATGATGCCCTCAACGCCATAGAGGTCCTACCAACTCTTGACCACCTGGACACACTCCCCACCATAACAGAAGTTAAGTGTACTATAAATGAACTTGCATCTGGCAAGGAACAAGGCAATGATAGGAATCCAATAGAGGTTATCAGGAGTGGGCAAGGCACACTCATTCTACAGATCCACCAGCTAATAGAGCTATGCTGGCGAGAAGGACAAGTCCCACAGGATTTCAAAGATTCAAGCATCTTAACGCTGTACAAGAACAAGGACGATCGGAGCGACTGCAACAAGGGGTATCTCACTTCTGTGTATTGTTGGAAAAGTATTTGCCAGAATTGTTTTGCGCAGACTTCAAGTCCTAGGAGATAAAGTCTACCCCGAATCAAAGTGTGGCTTTCGACAGAACTGGTTTACCATTGATATGATATTCTCATTCAGACAAATGCAAGAAAAATGCCGTGAACAGAATCAACAACTGTTTATCGCCTTCATCGACCTCACAAAGGCATTTGATTTCATCAGTCGTGAGGTTCTGTTCAAGGCACTAACGAAGATTGGCTGTCCACCAACTCTTCTGTCCATTGTGGAATCGTTCCACACAGGCATGAAGGATACAATCAAGTTTGATGGTGCAACTTCAGAAGAGTTTGAAATCAAGAGTGGAGTTAAGCAAGGTCGTGTACTAACTCCCACCCTCTTTGGAATATACTTGTCACTTCTACTGAAATACGCTTTTCGTGATCAGGATGGTGGTATATACATTCACTCACGCTCAGATGGCGACCTCTACAATGCTCAGAGATTGGAGGCCAAGACGAAAATTAGGAGGGTACTGATCAGAGAGTTGCTTTTTTTGCAGATGATGCTGCAGTTACGACACAATCTAAGGAATAATTACAATATCTACTATTTGCATTCTCCAATGCTTGTTCTGAATTTGGTTTAACAATTAGCAAACAGAAGACACTGATTATGTCACAAGGTGCATATGGGTTACCATCAATCATTACTGACGACGCCGAAATAGAGATAGTAGACCATTTTATCTATATCTTTGCTTTATTGACTACACAAAGGCTTTCGATAAAGTGAGACATGTCGACATGATAAGGATGCTTGAAGATCTACAAATTGATGGAAAAGACCTTAAAAAACATATATTGGAAACAACAATCTGTCATCAGAATTGATAACAATGTAGGTCAATATCAGCTTATTAAAAGAGGTGTGAGACAGGGATGTGTAATGTCTCCAGATCTTTTTTTCCCTGTACAGTGAAAATATATTTAGAAATATAGAAGATATGGAAGGAATCAACATTGGGGGACGATACATCAATAATATTAGATATGCAGATGATACAGTCTTGATTGCAGACAATGAACAGAACCTGCAAAATTTAGTAGATGTGGTTGTTGCACACAGTGAACAACGGGTTAGAACTGAATATTAACTGATTGCCTACCAAACAAAAAAGTGGTCCTGACCAAACAGAAATTCAAGGCAAAAAATTTGAAGTAGGGGTGTGTCACAATAATGATTTAAAATGGTTAAAACTGTAGCAGATATATTGTATTACATATAAAATTAAAGACGATTGCACAGGGAACATGACTGTGTTAATAATTAATTGATTGGTTAGAAATATTATGACAATAATGAGAGGTTTAGTAATAACAATTGAAATTAAAAAGGTAAAAAATATTTTAAAATTTCACTTACCGAGGCGTACAGACCAGATGGAAACAGAGGAAGAGGCCGACCACGTAAACGCTGGACGGAGGGAATAACAGAATCCATGGGAATGTCGATATACGAAGCCCATAACCGGGCACTCTCACGAAGTTTATACTTCACCTCGACACCGCAAGGTACAAGAGGAACATGATGAGATGAGATGAGACTTACCGAGGCTTTATTTTGTTTCCATAGCAGCTAATCCAGTTAAATTTCCCATACATGGCTTCCGTCCTCATCTTCAACAGCCAGCGAAGAGCCCCAAATCCTTGTGGCACCGGTTGCGAACGTTTTCATTACATAACTTTCTCCCCGGGAAGGTTAACCCGGTCAACAAATTCCCGCAGAAGTCGGATGTGTCGGCCTAACGGCGCAAGAACACAGCTCTGCTGTAAACAGGCACAACGCAATCACGTCCGGAAAAAAAACTCCGGATGAACGCAGCAGAAGAAGAAGATTACATAACTTTCTTAAGGACACAGAGTACCCCTCCACGCCTCCACCACTTACGTCGATTACTAACAAAATCAATACCTCTGACGTGAACAACCCAGTTGTCGTTCTTGTCAGATTACATCCCCTGCATCCTTGACATGCTTCACCCCATTTCGACACAACAGTTCAAGGACGGTCGTTGAACTTTACACACTAGTGTACTGTACATACTTGATTGACACACAAAACCCACTCACCCCCCTGCACCAATCTATGTTGATTAATGACGGCATTTTCCCCACAACCACCGTTTGCGTTGTGGGTTGTTTGTTTTGTTTTAAGGGTGTTTGCATACATAAATCCCCAGCTAGCATTTGACAACATGATCCCATCTGTATGCAGCGTGCTCCTTTCATTCTATCTTTATCTCGAAAACCAACTGCAAGAGAGACCTTGAATTTGCCCTGCATGCACCTGTACACATTCTCCATATTCATTCATTCATTCAGTAGCATGTCCTTTGCAGAACCTCGCTCCCATAACAACCTTCCGGAAAACTTCTCGATCACAAGCAAGATGTCCCGCGTCTGATACACCCATCTGGAGATCATCCGCCACATCCTGCACCCATCTTCTCTTTGGCCTTCCTCTTCCTCTCTTCCCAGGCATATACCCTTCCATTATTGTTCTCTCCAAACTGTCGTGACGTTTCAAGTGACCAAAATACTTCAATTTTCTTTGTTTTATCGTCTTTAATAGCCATCCCTCCTCAATATTAAACTCTTGAAGTATGGATGCATTTGTTCTTTTCTTTACCCAAGATATTCTTAGAACTCGTCTATAACATTTATATTCAAAGGCATGTATGCGCTGTTCAGCTTGTTTAGTAAGTGTCCATGTCTCACAGGCGTATGTTGCAATGGGAAAGATGCATGCTCTTAAAAATCTAATTTTTGTAGTTCTGTCTGTCCCACACCATAATTTATATGGATTCCAATAAACCCAGGTGAAATTTATGCTCATGATTACACCTACTCCCAAGCTATAGAAGTAGGGGCAATAGTGCACTCGCTCGCTTTGAACTCAAACGTAATTCCCAGAATTGTTACATGTAGTAAGTAAGTAATATTTCAGGATCCTCGCCGGTGCTACGGAGTTCGTGCACTGAGCTGAGTTTCTCCAGACTCGATTTGAGTTAAGAGGAGAACGGAGCACTTATGGGTTGCACCCGTGTGCCATGATGTTGATCCATCGACTAAACTAAACTAAGTAAGTGCACAGGGCTGATTTTGCGTGCGGGTTGGCTCTCCTAATTACCATTTCCCTCGCCTTCAGGCGAACGCTCTCCGACTTCTCAGACACTTATAATTTACGTCCCCAAGTCAAGGACAAGACGTCAACATTGATATCCAGTTAACCAAGAGTTAAAGTAACAATTGTCTGAGACATAAGGGTTAAAGTAACAATTGTCTGGTACATAAGGGTTAAAGTAACAATTGTCTGGGACATAAGGGTTAAAGTAACAATTGTCTGGGACAGAAGGGTTAAAGTCATAATTTTCTGGGACAAGAAGGATTAAGGTAACAATTGTCTGGACATAAGGGCTAAATTAACAATTGTTAGGGACATATGCGTTAAAAAATAAAAAATAAAAAATTGCCAGGGACTTTTACTGTTACAATAACAATTTTGAGGGACACATACGGTTAGAATAACAATTTCATGGACATTTTCTGTTAAAATAACAATTGTCAGAGGCATATAAGGTTAAAATAACAATTGTCAGGGGCATATACGTTTAAAATAACAATTGCCAGGGACATATGCGGTTAAAATAACAATTGTCAGGGGGCATATACGGTTAAAATAACAATTGTCGGGGACATATACGGGTAAAGTAACCATTGCCATGGACATATGCGGTAAAAATAACAATTGTCAGGGGGCATATACGGTTAAAATAACAATTGTCGGGGACATATACGGTTAAAGTAACAATTGTCAGAGACATATGCGGTTAAAATAACAATAGTCGGAGGCATATATGGCTAAACTAGCAACTATTTGGGGCAGATGGCGGCTGGATCTGCCGACACAAAGCCAGCAATAGAACTAGAAATAGCCATACCATAAACTACTCGTAGAAGTTTCCAGGAAACAGCGACATGTGACCCAGAAATAGCCATACAACAATCTAGAAGTTTCCAGGAAACAGCGACATGTGATCCAGAAATAGCCATACAACAATCTAGAAGTTTCCAGGAAACAGCGACATGTGATCCAGAAATAGCCATACAACAATCTAGAAGTTTCCAGGAAACAGCGACATGTGATCCAGAAATAGCCATACAACAATCTAGAAGTTTCCAGGAAACAGCGACATGTGATCCAGAAATAGCCATACAACAATCTAGAAGTTTCCAGGAAACAGGGACATGTGATCCAGAAATAGCCATACAACAATCTAGAAGTTTCCAGGAAACAGCGACATGTGACCCAGAAATAGCCATACAACAATCTAGAAGTTTCCAGGAATCCACGACGTGAGAACCAGAGAATCGTTGTTTCACTTTCTTCTATCTAACTGTTTCATCTCTCCCTCCCAACTTTGCCATTTTCTCACGCAGATAAACGGACACACCCTGCGGGGTTGGGAGTTTCTCAGCACCATATCTGATGTTTGAGAATGTGGGTGAGAAATATATAGGGACAGACAGAACGAAGGATAACATGTTTAATGGGAAGATAGAATGACGATAGGTTGGACAGAAAGAAAGAAAGAAAGAAAGAACGAAAGAAAGAAAGAAAGAAAGAAAGAAAGAAAGAAAAAACGAAAGAAAGAAAGAAAGAAAGAAAGAAAGAAAGAAAGAAAGAAAGAAAGAAAGAAAGAAAGAAAGAAAGTTGAACAGACATAACAAAAGACAATAGGTTTTAAAAAAGATAAAAAGACAGTAGGTTGGACAGAACGAAAGATAGAAAAAAAATCGACTATAAAGAAAGAAAGTAAGATGAACAGACAGAAAAAAGCCAATAGATTGGACAGAAAGACAAATAGAAAATATGTCCACTAGAAAAAAAAAAAAAAGAAAGAAAGAAAGAAAGAAAGAAAGATCATAATTCGACAAGAAAGAAAGAAAGAAACTAAGTCATGTTCAGGCCAGTAACAAAAGTAACATTTTAATAATGTATCCCTCCCAATAAGGTTTTCTCTTGTAACTCGGCATTCGTGTATGTTCTGCTTAACAGTAAATACAGAAAACAAACGTAAAGTAAATACAGAAAACAAACGTAAAGTAAATATAGAAAACAAAGTAAAATTTTTTTTTAAAACCGCTTTTACTGGCCTTGATGGCAAATGGTACTAGTTCTACAATATTTACACAGCGATATTAACGCTGGCCTCATGCCAATAATAGTGCCCTAACTTTGCCAGGGATATTTGCTTTATTCTGAGCCGGCCTCCCCATAGCAGGGCTTCTCTTGCAAAAGTGACGAAACATGTTACAGTTACTAGCAACCAAAGCCGCTGTCACTATTGTGCGTTTCCAATAAGTGCTAATTAGTGCGACGGAAATATCAATCCCCACAATTTAATGTCAAATAAGTCAAGTAAACAAAGTAAAGGACATTTGTCCACGTCTTAATGCTTATTGGACAAATGGTGCTAAATTCATATGTTTATAGAGCAACCAGCACTCCGGAAATGATGTAATCGGTATCACGCCGATCGCCTTCAATTTCCAGTACATTTCCGTGTAGCAATTTTAGGTGGGTCAACATGGAAGCCAAGGAAAGTTTAACAATCCGCCTAAACTCGGAATCGAGTCGACGAACACCAAGCCGGCAGGCAAGCATTCAGCCACTTTGCCATCATGGCTCCTACCCAGGAAGTAGTCTATACTAATCTACTATTGACCTATTTCAATGCCCCATAAGCTCATCTAGCTTGTTCTCCTTCTGTCGTCCTCTATTTGTAACACCACAATCGCGATCAACACGATCTCCCCATGACTCTAAAACCGCCGCCGAACAATTTGACAGTTGTTTTGTCCTTACATGAGTAATCACCCGCGAATGTGCTTTCTATGACACTCGATCATTCAGCGACATGGAAATTTCAGTTTTCTACAAATGAAACGCATTTCAAGGTTCTCGAATGTCGTTCTAATCGTTGAACTATTTGTACCTTGTTTTGTCATTCCTCAGTACCTTTTCACACCTTCGTCACAGTTAACCCGACGTCACGCCTTCGCCATAGTTAATGAATAACCCAATTTAAATGGGGACTATGTTAACGCCTATGGATCTCTCACATGCTTTTGTAATTCCTCACATGTGCCCGCGTCTGCTATGCCCTCACTCCGGCATGTGTGATTACGCATAATTACACATCTTCCACCAGGGGTTTTGATGATGAAATTCAAGACATGGCCTAGTTATTCACAAGTTACAGAGTAACCGTTAGCCCATGTGTCATAAATGTATAATATAGTGGTTAACCACGGGACAATGAGAAACTGCTCATGGCCAAATTTGGTATTAAACTGTCCATGATGTGTAGAGAATGAGATTAATCATTTTTATTTTTGGCGCAATTAAATTCTGGGTTTCTGGGGTTATTTCCCCTGGGATCTCTTGGACTAATTCTGTTTAGTTTAGTCAACGGATCAACATCACGTTGGTGTAACCCATAAGTGCTCCGTTCTACTCCTAACTTAAGCCTGAGTCCGGAGAAACTCAGCTCAGTGCACGAACTCCGTAGCACCGGCGAGGATCCTGAAATACTTTGGGTAGATTTTTAACTCGAAATTTTGCCCGGGCAGCACCGTTAGGTTGCTCTTTTTCGATTTCTAACTGCCACGGGATATTTTACGTGCCCAACAATACACACGGGCGTCCGATCTCACTACCCAGAGACCAGGGGACATTTTGTTACTAGAAGTCCACGTGAAAAAATCCCGGCCCTCATTGGGTTTGAACCCGGGATCTCCAGCACTCGAGGCGGACACCATGCCTCGAGACCACTCAGCCCCACTTGACTAATTCTACACAAGACATAGTTTTATTGTTGTTGTTGTTGTTTGTTTTTTTTGGTTTTTTTTTGTGTGTTCATTCCTTCGCACGCTTTGAATTGAAGCATAGTCCATGTGCTACTACTTCTAATGCACTGCCTAATTTGTGCGTGTAGATTAGCTTTCCCTTTACCAGTGTCCCTCGCCATCAGGTGTATCCCCTCCGACCCCTGAAGTACTTATGCTTTACTTCCCCAAGTCAAGGACTAGAAATCAACATTTTAGTCCAACTGTCCGGTGTAGGGGATGAACCCGCTACCTCAACATCAGCACACCTGATGTTTAAGAACGAGCGCTCATGTCCATTCGGCCATACTGGCCTCATCATTGTTTTATATTTCTTTGCACTATATTATTGTAATACATATGCAGTAAGGGACCGTGTTTACATGCCACGAGGCCTAATTGGCATATGGTGTCAATCCCATATAGTTATAGACAAATCGGAACTGGACAGGTCATGTAATCAATATAACGCCGATTGCTGTTATTTCCCGAGACGAATCATGATACTAATTTTAGTCTTGGTTGACCAGGCAGTCCAGATCATTGTAATCATTCCACCTCTATGAGGAATCGAACGCAGGACCCCCGGACGGCTATCCGTGGATCTAGCCGTTCCAGCTAGGACATAGATAAGTGAAATTAATATATTCATGTAGTGTCTTTCGTGTATTTGTTAGTCTATTTTTGTTTGTTTGTTCTGTGCTGACGAAGGCTTTGGCCGCAACGTCCATTTTGCTTTTTGTAGTCGTGCTTTGGTAAAACTCACAATCTACTTCTGGTTTTTCAGTGATTCATTCATTGCTTTCCAAGTTTTACCGCAGTTCCCCTTATTCTTGTTAACCACATCTTCTTATACAATGCTACGACCACATTCTGCTGGCTAGGTCTGCAGTTCCAATACATCCACCAGAGACGGACTGAAGTCAGCAAATACCATCATCATCTTCATGTGCCTTGCCGGTTGGTTCTTGCGATCTCCAACGGCATTGTCAGTTAGTGTGTACCATGACACAAGACTGTCCAGAATTTTCTCTTGCTTTCTCTATTTTTTTTTTTTTCGCTCGCTCGCTCGCTTTGAACTCAAGTTTAGTCCATACACACTATTTATAGTGGTGCTGGACTGAATTTTGCGTGTGGTTTATAATAATAATAAATTTGTTGCGTATCTCTTACGGGACGTTGCAGTCAACACCAGCATTTTCAGCTGCTGTAGATGTACTAGGCAAGTGTTACGTTCAGTAGTTTGCCATTGCTTTCTGAACGACCGGCTCCTATACCTTTTTCGAAAAAACCAGCACCGCCGTGTTTCGAACCCGGGTATACGGGCTCACAAACCGCGTTCGCAAGCCCTTAGCCACAGAGACCGGTTAGCCACAGAGACCGGCGTGTGGTTTAGCTTTCCCAATTAACAGTGTCCCTCGCCATCAGGCGAACCCACTCCGACTTCAGAGGTACTTGTAATTTACGTCCCCAAGTCAAGGACTATAGGTCAACATGTTAGTCCAACTGTCCGGTGTAGGGGTTGAACCCCTTAGCTCGGCATCAGCACATCGGATGTTTAAGAACACGCTGAGCTATTTTCTCTATTCTTGTCTTCTTCTTCTTTCGCTCGCTTGAAAATTGTCTGTATTTGCAATGTTGTCTCTTGTATAAATATCGATGTCGTTTTTAATTTACTCAGTGGTGTATAGAGTTTATCTTCCTATCAAGGCCACAAGGTTTGCCTAGATATGTCGTATTTTGGGCAATCGATGCATTTAGATTACTAATTTTAGCTGTTCAAGGAATTTTCAGTATTCTTCTGTAAAACCACATCTCCAAAGCCTCTGTAAAACCACATCTCCGAAGCCTCTGTAAGACCACATCTCCGAAGCCTCTGTAAAACCACATCTCCAAAGCCTCTGTAAAACCACATCTCCAAAGCCTCTGTAAAACCACATCTCCGAAGCCTCTGTAAAACCACATCTCCAAAGCTTCTGTAAAACCACATCTCCAAAGCCTCTGTAAAACCACATCTCCAAAGCCTCTGTAAAACCACATCTCCAAAGCCTCTGTAAAACCACATCTCCAAAGCCTCTGTAAAACCACATCTCCAAAGCCTCTGTAAAACCACATCTTCAAAGCCTCTGTAAAACGACATCTCCAAAGCCTCTGTAAAACCACATCTCCAAAGCCTCTGTAAAACCACATCTCCAAAGCCTCTGTAAAACCACATCTCCAAAGCCCATGTAAAACCACATCTCCAAAGCCTCTGTAAAACCACATCTCCAAAGCCTCTGTAAAACCACATCTCCAAAGCCTCTGTAAAACCACATCTCCAAAGCCTCTGTAAAACCACATCTCCAAAGCCTCTGTAAAACCACATCTCCAAAGCCTCTGTAAAACCACATCTCCAAAGCCTCTGTAAAACCACATCTCCAAGGCCTTTGTGGTGTTTTTGCTTGTTTACTAATTGGCCGGCGCTATTGCGAAGGGGTTAGGAATGGAATTCGTAATTCCACATACTGCGTTCTAAACACAGCTGCGGGCGATTTGGAAGCAGACCGCCATGCGTTGGCTTTCCGAGAATGTTATGAGTGCCGGTCGTTGTTCAGAAAGCAATGGCAAACTACTGAACGTAAACTTGCCCAGGAATCACAAACAGCCAAAAAAACGTGGAGTTGACTGCTGCGTCCTGTGAAGGATTTGCAACTAACTTTTTAAAAACTAATTATCCAGGATTCACAGTCATGTATTAGAACTGGTGCTAAGTAGCACTCATGTCTAACCTGCAATAGGCAAATATAAGGAGTGGGGGGGGGGGGGACTCACAAAGGAAGATAAATCTGGTCAAACACCACAAAGATCGAGATAAGTCCAAGGTTAACAAAAGGAAACTGAACTCAACAGCTGGCCACATTTACACCCAGAATCTGCCACAAGGCGCCGTTCTGACCTCTCAAGCAGGTCACACATTAATCGGGCTATCGTAATATCATGCGTTCCAGATCCGAGGCCTCCGACAGACCTGGAGCGGGGAGTCACCTTACAAACTGACGGAAAGCGGAGATGAACAACTGGGGCTAACTGTGACAGTTGTGGACCAGAGTTTTAAGGAAAACGTTTATGAGAACAATGGCGGAATGTCCCAGAAGGCAAAACAAATAGTTTAACAACCTGTGATTTCAATAATGCCGCAGGAGATGCAGCACCCAGGGCAAGGGTCAGCTCGTGTGTTCAACCGCGGCTAGTGCCCCTGGTTAACGGGGAAATAGTCCACGGTTCAATACCCGTCATTGAACAGATGGGGTTTGTTCCGACCAGAATGGTTCTGTCGGCGACTGTGGTTTAGGGGCAGTGAGCGCAGTTAAAAATCCCGACTCACCGGGTTCGATGTCAGTCACAGGCGACTGAGAGCAGATCGCTGTGTGTGTGAGTGTGTGTGTGAGTGTGTGAGTGTGTGTGTTAGTGAGTGAGTGTATGTGTGTGTGTGCGTGTGTGTGTGTGTGTGAGAGTGTGTATGAGAGTGTATGAGTGTGTGTGTGTGTGAGAGTGTGTATGAAAGTGTGTTGTGTTGTGTGAGTGTGTGTGTGTGAGAATGTGTGTGTGTGAGTGTGTGTATGTGTGTGAGTGTGTGCGTGAGTGTGTGTTAGTGTGTGAGTGTATGTGTGTGTGAGTGTATGTATGTGTGTGTGTGAGTATGTGTGTGAGTGAGTGTGTGTGTGTGTGTGTGTTGCGGAGAGGTTGTGTGTGAGTGTGTGTGTGAGTGTGTGTGAGAGTGTGTGAGATAGTGTGTATGTGAGTGTATGTGTGAGCGTATGTGTGAGTGTGTGTGAGCGTATGTGTGAGAGAATGTGTGTGTGTATGTGTATGTGAGCGTGTGTGTGTGAGAGTGTGTTTGTGAGTGTGTGTTTGTTGTTGTTGATTTTGTCGTTCACTCGCTTTGGACTCAAACGTAGTCCATACATGTGCCACCACTTCTGGTAATTGCCATTACTGGGCGGTGCATTGGACTGATGTTGAGTTTGATTATATTTCCCTATTACCAGTGTCCCTCGCCATCAGACGAATTTACTCCGACTTCTGATGTACTTGTAATTAACATCCCCAAGTCAAAGAAGAGACGTCAACACTTTAATCCAACTGTCCGGTGTTGAAATTGAACCCATTATACCCATATCAACACACCGGAAATTTAAAAACGTTCGTCCCTGTTGACCTTTATCTCTGCGCGTTGATTTTCAAAATGGTACAAGAGTTTAAGAAGAAATGGCAGTCATAAACGTGGAGCTCTGTCACAAAATAAAACCGTGTGTTTAACCGGTTGATTATTCTAGAGGATTTTTTGATTAACCGGACTATCTGCTAAGCAACAAGTGTTTCAACTTATACAGAGAAAACATTCATAGTTGTGGCTGCACGTGTTTCCAAAACAGGTCGGGCAGAAATAACAGTTGTACTTGTACATATGGTTGACGGATTAGCCACACTCGGAAGTGCGGGAGACGAATCCCGACAATCGCCGTGACAGTTTGTCAACATTTGAATGCAGATGGAGCCCGGGGGATCATAGTGGCAATCGGATGTTAACCATCACCTGTCGGACAAAATTAAACAGTGGCAGAGGTATAGAGGAAGTGAGTGCGCTGAATCATATATCACTTTGACAAGTCATAAACATATCAGAGGGAAAACGGAAGTACTTAGCACGGAAGTAACAGTACATATGTCAATTCTTAGTTTCCGGAACATCGAGAAGATTGACGGCTGGTTATTTGCGACTGTTGTTGGGGGTATACAGGAACTCGCTGGCTTGTTTTGGGAATCTAAACAAGTGATGACAACTTTGACAAGGACTAAAGCCAGGAAAAATCGATTCTTGACAATGGATGATATGCGCAAATAACACCTGCAGGACGTCACCCATATCACGTGACCAATTTTAGGGGTTTGCCAGAAAACCATGATTGGAGATGGGGAGTTGACCAAAAACCGTGGATTAGGATGGACGTGTTTGTGGGAGAGCTCTACAGTGTTAGAATAATTTAACATTAACTAGCATGTGTCGTTATGGCAAAGTGTTGTAGCCATCCCGGGAATGAGGCAGTTTTTGCATAAGGTAGTCAATATAGTCTATTAGTTCTAATTAATATAGACTGTAGCCTTGTTAAACTATAGTGTGATGATTAGCACTGTTAGTGGAAACTAGTTAGAGTAGAATAGTGATATTAGCTCTGCTAGTTAAGAATAGAGTACTGATGGATAATTGGAAGACGGGGGAATTGCCCGCTGGGGTTTTGCACTCTGTATGGGTCTTTCCTTGTCATAGCCTGATTCGGCCCTAGGTGGGTAGCTAATCTGCTCTAGGACATAGTTTAGTTAGCTAAAGATCATTACGCAAGGCGATAGGCTTACACTCAGCCGAAAGGATCAGTGACTAGTACTATCACCAGATGTGTTGTTACTATCCTAGGTTCCCTACTAGATCCAAGGAAACTCAACAAGTTTTTGGGAAAGATTCAAATCCCATTCGGAAGAACACCAGTTCAACAATCAATAAAAACACAAGACATGATACTTGAGGCTAGATAGACACGAGTGAGGAACAAGTACATTAAAAATTAACATTAATAACTGTGTACACACTACAAAGGACTTGTGCATTTTTTTTAATGAACGATAGGAACGGACATTGTGTAGGGTGCAACCGGTCCATGATTAACTGTTTATACCACCGGTGTCTATTTCGGATGTTCATGAAATGGGATTACCAGAGGTCTACAGAGGCAAATCAGTATCCAGCAGGATGGTTTCGGCACTGGGTGAGAAGTACATGTTCTGACGTATCGTGCTGTGGTCTATCCTTGCTGGGATCAGCTGACTGGGTTGTTGTCTGAGAGTCCGATTCTACACACTTTATAGAACACGTCACACATTTTCTTCACATACACGTCTCATATACGTTACACTTTTCTTTTAATAAATTAATCTTTATTAATTTTTAGAAGCAAGTGTTGTTGAGTATGTTGCGTTGGGGAAGTATGAGAAGGGTGCATAGTACGACAGTGAGAGAGTGATAGGAAAAGGTGTCCATAGGCTGATGGAGTGTGTTGGACGGAAGCTGGTGGATTCTCCAGAATATTGAGAGGAAAAAAATATTATAATGTGGGTGTCGACTCTCTTCACTCCAGGGACGACACTGTAAAGGAGGACACGACAAGCTCGTTGAGAGAGATAGACAAAACACCAGAGAATCAAGGCGTGAAGGAAAGACACTGGCTCTGGATAGGTTATACAATAGGGAAGCTTGAGAATGGTGTAACTACACAGGCCTTGTCTGGAGTCTACACCAGTTAAATCTCTACTTTTATGATTATCCATCAAACGATTTCTTGTGTCATTTCTTATGTTATTTCTGATGATATTTCTTATTTTATTTCTTATGTAATTTCTTATGTTATTTTTTATTTTTCTTATGTTATTTTTAATTATATTTCTAGTGATATTTCTTATGATATTTCTTATGTTATTTTTTATGATATTTCTTATGTTATTTTTTATGTTTTGTTCTTATGTTATTTCTTAGAATACTTTCATAAGACACCTTTCAACAAATAAATGAAAGCAATAAACTGATTAGAAAAATTAGATAACATTAAATTAGATAGTCAAGAAATTCTTTGGTATATTATGTGGCGAAATAAACACTAAAACTTAAATACAACGGGAAAAGGTGATAGGGAAAAAAAACAAGATGAAGGCAAAGAGATAAATTCCTGGGTAGCTTGGTCACACAGCATAACCGGGACAAGTAGGCAGATCTGATTCAAATAAAAATGATCGTGTGTAATGACAAACTATGATCGCCCACACTTATCGGAGTGGCACTTGATGTTGATGATGAAGTCATGGTTCAGCACAGGGCATCCAAACCGAGTGGGTTTACGCCTGGGTTCGTAATGTTTCCTCCGTGGGTTTTATGTATCTCATTGTCAACAAACTCCAGCCCCAAGCTTCGCGGGAGAGCCCAAAGAGGGAAGTAGAGTTTTTCGAAATGTCGCTATATTTACCAGAAGTTTTGACATTTCTCTATATGTATCATAAGTTTTCAAAATTTCCCTATATTTGCCAGCAGTTTAAGAAATGTCTCTGTATGTACAAGACGTTTAGAAATGTCTCTATATTTACCAGAAGTTTTAGACATTTTCTTTATATGTCGAAATTCTCTATTGTTACAAGAAGTTTTTGAAACTTGGTTATATTTATTTGTTTCATAGTGACGGCACACCGAGTCCAATATTCGAAACCATCCGCGGGCGATTCAACAGCAGAATTCTTTGCGTTGATTTCGATGGTGTAAGTCGTCGGCTGTTCAGAAAGCTATGACTGAAAGTAAAATTGTCCAGTAAATCTCAAACAGCCCATAAATGCTGGAGTTGATTGCGAGGTCTTGTAAAGGATGTGTAACCATTTTTTTTTTTTACATCGTAATTGCCATAGGGGTGCCTCGTAGTTCATGTGTATAATGTAAATGTCATAGAGATTTCGTACACAGTTATTCTGATATTCATCTTGCACACTGATTGTGTACCTTTTCGGCTTTCATGTCTAGACTAAATAATAGAATATGGAATTCAACGTGAAAACTGATTCGGTTTTCACTTCGAATTCCATATTTTATTATTCTCTACAACGGCACATTATGAGAAAAAAAAGGGGGGGGGGGGGAGTTTCATAACCATTTTTAAATGGCCTGTAATCATCTTAATTATAAAAACATCTTCTGCCAGATGTCGAGGGACATTTTGACGTGAGGGAACAATCAAACTTTGACACCGCCCCACGACTCGCTCATTTCTTGAATTATTATAAAATTCCGAATGTGTGCAAAACACAAAGGAATATCAAGACGACTAGCTGCCCCTTCCTTTGGAGATTTTCCCTCGCGAAATCCGCCCGTATTCTTAGAATTACCCCGTTCTTATATTTGTATTCCTAGACAGTTATGCCCTTTAACCTTGTAGTTCGGTGTCATAGAAGTGTCAATTTTCTGTGTGTGTTTTCCTCCGTCAGTTGACAAGTACGTTATGTAAGGCCACGTGATCATTGACAGCTTTCTGTACTGCACTAATCTGACACTTTTACAAGGATGGTTCTCAAACTGTCAAACTGAGACACCCCTGGAATAAAAATGTGCCCGCGCTGCACTTATTTTCGTTGTTATAAAGAATACTTTTAAAATGCTGCATGCCCTTTGCGAGACGTTAGGGATTAATGATCCAGTTTTACGTTTAGTAGTTTGTCATTGATTTCTGAACGACCAACATACATTCCATTGTATGAAGCCAACGCACGTTGCAAATCGTTCGCAGCTGTGGTTTGAACTCTGTATACGGGATTGCCAGGTAGAAGATGCACAACACAGATTAAGAGCAGAATAGGGCAAGCAAAGGCTGCATTTCAGAACATGAAGAATATCTTATGCAATAAGTCACCATCATTGAATGTAAGAAAGAGAGTGCTGAAGCGCTATATAGAATCTGTTTTGCTGTACGGCTGTGAATCTTGGAATGTAAATGAACAAATTAAGAACAGATTGGAAGCGACAGAAATGTGGTTCTTGAGAGGAAAAGTGCGAATTCCTTGGACTACCAAAGTAACTAGCAATGACTGTCTGCAAGAGGCTAATGAAACAAGAACATTATATACAGGGTGTCCGTGAAGTCTGGATACAAAGGATAATTGGATATTGACTCAACGAATAAGGAGTGAATGTACCAACATTGAAGGGAATGTGGATTAATTGCATCGAGTTCACGAGAATTTTGTGAAACGCATCAACATTTGCATTGCAAATGATTGAAATCATATTGAAGATGTTATTTGAATAACAAGTTGTATTGTTACCCATGTGTCCAGACTTTACGGACACCCTGTACAATAACAATAAAGAGGCAAACAACTTTGAGTTGATCATGCGATTTTTATCTCATTTTTCTTGTTGCCAAGCAATGTTAAACTAAATCAAGGCTATGGTGTTTCCAAATGCACACTTGCTGAAAAACTTAGCTTACTTCGCGCCGAGTTCTCATGGCGCTTTAGTGACTGTGAAGCACAGAAAAGTAATTTCGAGCTGTTTCGTAATCCATTTGCCATATATGGGGAAACTACACATGTAAATGTGCAGATGGAGTTAATAGAGCTGCAGTGTAATGGGACACTAAAGGCAAAGTACGACACTGTGGGGCCTGCACAGTTCACTCGTTTCATTCCTGAAGAGATGCTCCGGTTTCGTCTGCACGAGGCTCGAACCTTGAGCATGTTTGGTAGCACATATCTGTGTGAGCAGCTGTTTTCTATGATGAAGATTAACAAAACATCACACAGGCCATCATGAGAGCTCAATGACACAAAACATTACTCCCAACATAATCGAACTTGTAGCCAAGAAAAGATGCAAAACATCGTGCTCTGACAAAGTGACGTAAGAGTGAAAATGTGTTTACATGACGTTTTATTATTAAAACCCTTTTTTTCTGTTTTAATTTATATTAATGTTTAAAAAAGGTTTAATTTTCGGCTTGTTGAATGTTTATCCTGTTCGGCCCGCAACTTACGTGTGATTTGAGTTTTGGCCCGCTGAGCGATTGAGTTTGACACCCCTAATCTAAACGGTAACTTTGTTGTAGATCTCTCCTTTACCTCTCCACGCCCAGAAACCAGAGAAGTATGCGAGACCGGTGCTGGACTTAACCAGGTCATGAATCAACAAACGGATGAGCCGGGACTGGGTCTTGGGTGGTAATGTTTCGTCCCGGATTTGAAGTCTTTCTCCATCAACAGACTCCACCTCAATGTCCAAAGGGAAGAGGATAATAAGACATAAATTTACTTATATTGATGGCTTGCAAATCGCCTGCAAGCCGTGTTTCGAACAGGGTATGCGGGATTATGAACTGTGTTCGTAACCCCTTCACCTCAGAGCCAGCAGAAAGATATAGTCTTCTTCTTCTTCTTCAGCGTTCCGAGCCATTGAGGTTCTTTGCTGCAAATACAATCCGTCTCCATTCGTCTCTCTGGTGGACCTTCTCTTGCCAGTCGTTGATTCCAAGTGCTTGAAGGTCTGTATATGTATTATCTCTCCACCGCCTTCTTGGTCTACCTCGGGGTCTACGGTCATTTATTTCCTGAGTGTAAGCGAGCTTTGTTTCCCTATTATCTTCCATTCTTTCTATATGCCCCAGCCATTGTAGTCTATTAGCCTTCATGATACCAGTGATTAGCGGGGACTTAAACAGATCATAAATGTCTTTGTTACTTCTTCTTTTCCACTCTCCACTTTGTGTATCCCTAATGGGTCCAAAGATGCGTCTTAAAATTTTGTTCTCAAAGGTTTGTAACAAGGCTTCGTCTCCTTTCGTTGTACTCCAGGTTTCAGAGCCATACAGCACAACTGGTCTGATCAGTGTTTTGTATATTGTGATTTTGGTGTTACGAGATAGCGCCTTTGATTTTAGTAGATGTTGTAGTGCATAGTATATCTTATTTCCAGAGTTGATTCTAGTTTGTATTTCTTCCCTTATGATGTTGGAGCAGTTGAAGATCGTACCCAGGTATTTGTATGTTTCCGTTCTTTTAATGGTCATATTATCTATTTGTATGTGGCCAGAGTTTCTAGCCATTCCGTCTCTTGAAATTACCATATATTCTGTCTTATCTTGGTTGATAACCAGCCCCATCTGTTGGGCTTTTTCCTTTAAGTGAGTCAATATTTCCAATATCTTTTGTTCACTTTGCCCTATAATATCTATATCATCTGCATAACCAAGCAGCTTGGATGTTCCTCCAATATCACATTCCTCCTTTACCTTCCTTACAACTTTCTCTAGAGCCAGATTGAAGAGTAGCGGCGATAGTGCATCACCCTGTTTCAAGCCAGATGTTATTTGGAAGGGGTCTGATTTCCTGCCTTTATATGTTACTATATTATAAGTATCTTCCATGCATAGTCTGGTCATGTTGATTAACTTCCTTGGTATTCCAAATTCCTGCATAGCATTCCACAGACTATTCCTATGGACACTATCATAAGCCTTTTTAAAATCCACAAAAATGTTATGGAGATCTCTTTTATATTCCCAATGTTTCTCGGCTATTTGTCGTAAGATAAATATCTGATCTATTGTTGATCTGTTTTGTCTAAAACCCGCCTGGTAGTCACCTAATATGTCTTCTGAATATGGTTTTAGTCTATTTAGTAATACTGCGGATAGTATCTTATAGCTTGTGGACAGTAGTGATATTCCTCTATAATTTCCACATTGGAACTTGTCTCCTTTCTTAAAGATAGGTATCAATAATGACTCTTTCCAGTCATGGGGTAATTCTTCTGTCCTCCAGATTTTTATTATTAGTTCGTATAGCTTTAGATGTAATGCATGGCCACCTGCCTTTATAAATTCAGCAGCAATTCCATCAGTCCCAGTTGCCTTATTGTTTTTAAGTCGTGTGATTACATATAGGATTTCTTCAAATGTAGGTTCTTCAATTTGTGGTTCGCATGTTACAACCTCTTCCTGTGAGAAAATGTTACTTGGAGCTTCACAATTTAGTAATTCAATAAAATATTCTTTCCATGTGTTGCACATTTCCTCATTGGTATTTATCATATTCCCATTTTTGTCTTTTAAACCATATGTGTTTTGTTGGTGCCCTCGTTTCATTGACTTCAGTTCTTTAAAAAATTTTCTGGATTCATTTTTCTGGTGATTAGTTTCCATATCTTTGATTATATTACTCATATATTCTCGCTTCTGCTGTCTGACTATTTTTGTAGCCTCTTTACATTCATTTCTATAATGCTCTTCCTTTTGGATGTTATTGATGTCATTTAACCATACATGTCTGGCATTCTTCTTCCTAATGACTGCTTCTTCACATTTTTGATTGAACCATCTGTTCTTTCTATGCGTGGTTAACACACCGAGACATTCTTCTGCGGTAGACTGAATTGTATTCTTGATGTTCAACCAAGTTTGGTCAATGCTTTCCTCCAAAGGGTTTTGCAGAGTTTCAAGTTTACATTTTATTTCATCTGTAAATTTCTCTTTGACTGTAATGTCTTGCAGTTTTTCTCTGTTATATGTTGGGTGTAATCTTTGTAATTTAGTATAGAAAGCTCTCTTAAGTTTTATTTTAAATTTTGCTCCAACGAGGAAGTGGTCACTGTGGCACTCAGCTCCTCTATAACTTCTGACTTGCTGTATGTTTGATGCATTTCTGTTGTTAATTAAAATGTGATCTATTTGATTATAGGTTCTCTTGTCACATGATTTCCAGGTTTGTTTGTGTATATCCTTTCTTTGTAGTGTGGTACTGCTAACCTGCAGTCCTTTGGCTTCTGCCAGGTTGATGACTCTCCATCCATTATCATTTGAAGTTGTATGTAGGCTTTCCATACCGGCCACTTTTTTATTAGTTTGCTCTCTACCTATTTTTGCATTGAAGTCTCCCAGCACAATCAGGATGTCCTGTTTGGGGGTTTCTTCTATGACATCTTCCAGATCATTATAAAAGTCTTCTTTAATATCATCTTCTTTCTCTTCAGTAGGTGCATGTACATTAATCATCGTTATATTTTTCAATTTACCTTTTATTCGTAATTTACTAATCCTGTCATTAAAAGCTTTAAAGTTTAAAACGTTCCCCCATAACTCTTTTTTGATGACAAATCCTGTTCCTAATTCATGTTTATTTTGGGTGTTTCCTCCATATATTATAATCATTCCATTTTGCTCTAAAGTACCCTCTCCTGGCCACCTTATTTCTTGAATTGCTGTTATATCCATTTGATATTCAATCAGCTCCCGGGTTAGTTCTTCGGCCGCTCCAGCTCGATATAGTGTCCGTACATTCCATGTTCCAAATCTCAAAAGTCCTTTAACGTTCCAAGGTCGTTGTCCAGATAAGTCAGTCCGATATCGAGGCTCATGTATTTGTTTCGTAACAAAGAAAGGTTTTTACAAAGGTGGGGATGTTAACCCCACGCTTCAACCCCCAACCTGGAGGACCAGGGTGTTTCTCTTTGTCTGTTCTCTACCCTTTGACCTGTCCGGCTTGGGAGGCCCTGCTGGTAGCTACGCTACCGCCGGCATAGCTCTCAGGGTCATTGAGAAACTCAAGCTCCCCCACCACGACAAGGTGGAAACACCATCGGGGGAGAGAAAGATATAGTACTCCTTGAAAAGTTTGTTTGCATGAAAAAGCCCCAAATGCATGCAGCGAATTCGCGGTTTCTCGGCCCTCAATGAACGCCCGCTCCCCCCAAACTGGCAGGAAATAGCAACATTGTTGGTGTTCTTTTGTTTCCTACAACTTCTTTCCTTAGAGAGTTACAGCTACTGAAACAGAATTAATAGCTAAGAAAGTTTGTAGACGTGAGAATCTGGAAACTCCAGACCACCTGGCCACACTTGAGAAGTTTACAGTACTCATAACCGTCAAGGGCAGATAAGAAAAATAAAACGTCCTTGAATTAACCGGTGGCTGGTGACTCATGGTGACGCATGGTGACTCCCACAGAGTCATGTCATGGCACATAACATTCATCACCATCCTGTGCCTGTTAGACATTAAATGTCGGCTGTATTGGGCCTCCACATCCCGACTTCCACATCTACACGGTGAACCACTGCTGCAGGATACTTCCGGTCCGTCTGTTGATTTTATCTGCCCACGTCTAACGTTGTCTTCATCTTGACCTTGAGCGTTTATAAGAACATTTATGTAATTTCTGTAACATTTGAACATAAGAGTTCCGACGTTTGTAGAGGAGGGGCTGGCCGAGTGGCTGGAAGGTTGGGTTCTACTTCAGAAGACCCGGGTACGAATCCTCGATAAGTTGTGATCATTTTTTCCCTCTGCGTGGAGGAGTTTCGTTGGTTGTTGATTAGTGAGGGAAGATATTAAAAATGTGTTACATTGTTATTTCTTCATTGTTGATTGTGACATATTGTTATCAGTTTGCCTTTCTGTCTTTCTTTCTCCCTCTCTCTCTTTCTCTCTCTCTCTCTCTCTCTCTCTCTCTCTCTCTCTCTCTCTCTCTCTCTCTCTGAAAAAGATGTAGCTTTTCACTGCGTCTTTTGACATAAAACATTCAACTTTCTAATCGATTAGCATTATTTAAGATGATAACCGTACCATCTATACGTCTGGTTCTGGAACTTGATTTCCATCAGTTATCATTGGATTAAGACTGTTAGTAATCACATCATTTTTCATTACATTTTATAAAAGGATGTTGAACAGTTATGGGGAGAGAACGCAACCCTGACCTACTCCCCTGTATAACTGCAATTATGTTGATGTCTCGACGTTTAGTCTGACAGCTGCTTATTGTTAAAGATATACTGCTTAAATGTCTTGAGACTCCCATGCCTCGGTATGTTAGTGCATGTAGTCTGTATGTCTATCAGATCGTCTTACTGTCTGTCTTTCTGTATCCTTCTCCTCTTGTTCTCCCTCCTGTCTCTCTCTTTCTTTCTTGTTCTTCCTCACTCTCTTTTATCTCTCTCTCTCTCTCTCTCTCTCTCTCTCTCTCTCCCTCTCTCTCTCCCTCTCTCTCTCTCCCTCTCTCTCTCTCTCTCTCTCTCTCTCTCTCGCTATCTCTCTCTTCACGTATGCCTTTAAATAAACAAACTCATACCACCAGTTTCTCTCCAACATATCTCTCTTTCGCTCTGTGTCACTCTCTTTCCCCCACTCTCTTCCTCTCCTACATTCTCTCCATCTATCTATCTCCCCCCCCCCTCCCCACGTCTTTTCTTAAATAAACGCACACTAGCTGTCTCTCTCTCTCCATGCCTGTCTTTAAAAAACCAAAGACACACCAGCTGTTTCTGTCTGTCTGTCTGTCTGTTTGTCTGTATGTCTGTCTGTCTGTCTGTCTGTCTGTCCGTCTGCCTGTCTATTCAACCAGCACCCAAGGAGTGACGTGCTCAGTATCAAACCGGATGCCTTTACTTCCCGAGAGCGTACAGGGAACTCATTTTAGGCTAAGTCGACCTGGGAGCCCGGAGCAATGTATATATATATATATATATCCATCCATCATGTGCCATGCCGGTAAGCGTGGGCTGTCATGTTCTGCCATCTCACTCGATCACCAGAGTCGTGGATCAGCTCCGTGTTTCTGTCTCGACCATGCCACAAGGCCAAGCCATTCAGGTACTTGCTTCTAGGTCTTCCCCTTGGTCTGTTCCCCTCGATCTTACCAGTTGTCACCAAATTCTCCAATCCATTTCTTCTCATAACATGCCCAAAAAATTTTGACTGTCTACGTCTAATTTCTCTAATCAATTTACAATTATATATATATATACGTGGGCAGATAAAATCATATATATATATATATATATCCACGCCTGTCTCTACATAAAAACAACATACACCAGCTGTTTCTCTTCAACATCTCTGTCTCTTTCTCTCTCTCTCTTTCTCTCTCTCTCTTTCTCTCTCTCTCTCTCTCTCTCTCTCTCTCTCTTTCTCTCTCTCACTCTCGTTTCCCCACACACTCCTCTGTCTCTCTTTCTCTTCCTTCCCCCCCCCCCCTCTCTCTTCTCCCCTCCCTCACCTCCCCCTGTCTCCACGTTTGTTCTTGGATAAACAAACACACACCAGCTGCCGCTCTCCAACCTTTGCCAGATCAATCCCACTCCATGTACAATCTAGGTCATTAACTTAACGGTTCGATTACTGTCTTCTCTAAAAGTACAGTCCGCGTTTGTTATCTTCGCACTAGATTACAAGCAACAATTTACTTTTTTGAATGCAACAATGCTCGTCTCTTGAACTCGAAGGCACACAAAGGCTAAAACATATAGAGTTGGGAAGTATTAACAATTCCCGCATGTTTTATTGAATGAACAATACTTCAGAATTATTGTTTAGTTTTATAGTTATGTACCACAGTTATAAAGAACAACATAGACATACACAAATTGCATTTTATAAAATTCAGAACACCTTATTTGATAAATTGTAATCAGAGGTTAAAAGATGATTCTTCAATGTTACATAATACTCACGGAGTATGCTTTGTGAGGCTGAGAAAGGAATGTTTCGTGTAGAATGACTGGCTTCGCTTCAGATGTCTCAGATTGAGAGAATTGTATGCATTTCCTGAACTGGTCATGCGGGAGTGGGGGTGAGGGGTATGGATATGCTGATAGGCTGGCAGGAAATGCACATCTTTTTGGTAGATTACCTATGGACAAGGGAGAGGTGGTCAAGCGCCTGTGGCACCAGGGGACCAGGTGGAAAAGACGGTGAACAGACTGAGAACCCGTATGTAGAGAGGATGATATGGCGGGTGATCGGCAGGGGTTCTGGACAAATCTCAAAACTGAGAGAGAAGACCAGGAGAACTTTCAATCAGATGGCGGTTAGAATAATTAGTAGTAGGACTCTTCGTTCGCTGTTGAACGAGGGGACGGAGCGGGTGTGGGAATGTCCTGAGTGCAGTGATGTCGGTTCTTAGCTCATAACTCATAACTCAATGTTACATAAAATGGGTTCTAACATATGACTGTAAATTCGGGATAATTAGTAAAGACGGACAAATATAAAATTCCTTGATGTCCCAGAGAGATGGTTTTTCAAAAGAATGCTGAAAATTTCTTGGACATCAAAAATGGGTAATCTAAACTTTTGATGGCGACTTAGACACAAAGACAACCCACCACACGTATAAGAAAGAGGAAGTTGTAGGCACTGTGTCTGGAATCAACATGTTTAACAAAATAGGGGGAAATCTGTAGTTCAGCGTGGCCGAATGGATAAAAACGCGTGTTCTTAAACATCCGGTGTGCTGATGCCGTGGAAAGGGGTTCAACCCCTACACCGGACATTTGGACTAAAATGTTGTCCTATCGTAATTGACGTAGGGACGAAAATTATAAGTACCTCTGAAGTTGGAGTGGGTTCGCCTGATGGCGAGGTCCACTGTTAATAGGGAAAGCTAATCCACACGCTAAATTTTGTCCAGCGCTACAAGAAATAGTGTGTATGGACTACGCTTGAGACCAAAGCGAGCAAGCGCAACAAGACTTAAAAGCACAGAGAATAGAATTGACACAGAGATGAATAAATAAGAGAAAGACGTGGAAAGAGCTGCATGAAATAGCAAAGAACAGGACGGTCTGTGGTTGGTTGTGGGTCTATACCACTGTGAGGAATAAAGAGAGAAAGAAGAAGAGGAGGACACAAAGACATGAAAAGGCGAAATAAGAAGAAGAAAAAGAGAACACACAGACAATTAATCATACACGTCAACAAGAAGCAGCCACCATGTGTTGACCACAATATGAGAAGTGAATTTGTTTCCCCGGTCGCTCTCTTTTAACTCGAACGTAGATCACGCTGGAGTGATTTTTGCTTGTGGATCAGCTTTTTCCTAACTCCAGTGTCCATCGCCATCATGCGAACCAACTCCGACTTCAGAAGTATTTGTAATTAACAACCCCAAGTCAAGGAAGAGAAGTCAACATTTTAGTCCAACTGACATGTGTAGGGGTTGATCCCGCTAACTCACCATCAGTGCACTGGACGTTTACGAGCGGGATTTCTAATCCGTTCAGTCACGCTGGCCTCCATGAGATGAGAATGCAGTGGAACATATTGTGTCAAGGTGAACGATTTTTAGAAAGAGAGGCAGAGGTAGACAGCGAGAGAAGGTTATTGACAGCCTTATGGCATGAGAAGGGAGAATGATCAGATACATGCAATTGAAGATAACAAGATATGGAGAAGCTTCACTGCTCACGCCAATCGGCAAGGCATGTGATGTTAATGATGATGATGATTGTCGCCAGTCGTCCCTAGGGGGGAAATGGAGTCAACAGGCACACTGTTTAACATCCTTTTCCTTATTGTGGGCCTCTGCGGGACCTTTGTCTACAAACCCCCTGTCAGTCTTAGGTACCCTATCTCTCTCTCTCCTCTTCTTCTTCTTACCACTAAACAATACCCTTCATATTGTTTCAGAACATACCCACACACGACTGTATTTTAACAAATGATAAAGTAAAACATTTAATACAGAAAAGTGTCACGTATGTGTGTGTGTGTGTGTGCACTGTTTGCGTGTGGAAATATGTAGTATTTCTATGGTGTATGCGAGAATAGATTAGTGAGCTCAGGATCGTTCTTCATCATGTTAGGCCATGCCACATCACACCACAGTAAGTTCAGAACAGGTCTCACCGAATGAAGCATCGCTCCGGACAATGGTTGACTTCTTGGAGTTAATCATATATAGTCTGGGTGACTGTTCTCCACTACGGAATATGGCCTATTAATGTCCATGAATCAGGAACACACTATGTACCTATTATGTTCCTTAAAATCCTGATACCGACGAAGATCTCCCTATATCTCACACGAGTTTAAAGAAAACTTTCTGTCCAGTTGCAAAATGTTACTGAATGAGTGTCTTTACTCTGCAACCTCTCTATAACCTATAGTGATGGTCACTAGACATAGTCACCGTTACTTTAAAATCACTGTTATTCCACCTCTCTACCTAATATTGTCATTGTCTATAGAGGTATTAATAGTTTCATAAAAACAACTGCCTTGGACACTCAATCACTGCTACACTGGCCCTTTCAGGATAACACTCCTGATTTCTATGAGTTTATAATTTTTGGAACGATGTCCCATTTCCGAGGCCATTTAATATAACTGCACTCAGTGTGATAGCCATTTGTTCACACCTCTGTGTTGTACATCAGCTCTTCTCTACAATGGAATTGCACTCAGTGTGACTGTCATTGTCCACACCTCAGAGTAATATTTTCCTTCTTCTACACTGTCCTTAATTTCTCGGGTACAGTACAATATCACTCCGTGTGACTGGCATTGTCCACACCTCGTAGTAATACTTCCTTGCTTTTACCCCGTGGAACCTGGTGAAAATAAAACATTCTGTGAGAGAAAAACCCTATTCGAATCCACTGTATGTGATTGTAGGCCAAAGGCCACTCAGATATTTATCCTGGTTAATCTAGAACTACACTCTGGCATCAAGGCAGAATAGTTCTTCACATTTGTGTGGTAAGTAACAGGAAAGACCAAACGGACAACCACAGGAGCCCCAGTAGGCCTCCCTACCGGAATATCCCACCATTTACATTTCCCTTATCCCCCCAGCCATCCCAAATATCACCGAATATCATCCCATTACACTGGTGTTACCCAGCCGAGTGAAATGATATATCACTCTACCTCTTTTAAGCTATGCATCAGCCAGCTGTGGCCGACGCGCCTAGACTACGTTCACACAACACACTATCACTAAATTCAAGTACTAACTCTATTTAATACTAGACTACCTTATGCTAGTGTTCCTGTTCGGAGTCGGAATTCACAATTCATCACAATTTCCAAAACACAGGAGACCCCGTAAATCCTCTTCTCCATTAGAACTAGGAACTAGGAACAACCAAACACTCCTGTTATCTGTAGTTCATCCACAGACTGCACGCAAGTTTCGTTAATTTCACCCAGCCAAAATGTTGCACGAGTGACGTCACTCACGTGACCGGACTTCAATCAAGACGGCACCGCCCCCCCCCCCCATCTCCATTCTCCTGAGATCCGGGCAAACAGAATGCCGACGTTTCCCTTTGATCTCGGGACTTCTCCAGGAATCCCGGTGGTGTCTGGAATTGGGAACATATTTCTCCACATCAAACAGTTGTGGCGCCTAGCGATGGCGGCTTCAGACCTTTCATCAATTCTGGATCTGAATTCTCCAGTATTATGTGACAATGATGATGGTGATGATGATGATGATGATGATGATGATGATGATGATGATGATGATGATGATGATGATGATGATGATGATGATGATGACAGAGACAAAGAACAAAGGAGAAACAACTGAGCAGGGGAAGAATATACTTTTATGGAGTGCTTTGCCGGAAGGAAAACGATACAAAGTAATGCAAAAAAAAAAGTGACACCACCCCTATGTGAAATATAATACATGTTACCACAGAACCTTCAACCCGGATGTTGTTATCTAGTGCAGTCAGCTGTTGATGAGAACCAACTCTACAAATATCTGACTAGGCGCGTGTGGGTAATTGTTTCACGGCTAGATCGTGTGTGGAGAGCAGTGATGGTGTAGTGCCTAGACCAGTGGTTCTCAACCGGTGGGGAATCCCCCCCCCCCCTCTCCCAGGGGGGAATTTTAGGGTTTCCAGGGGGGGGGGGGGTGGGGGTGGAGATCATTTCAAGATCTCGTTAATACAAGAACCGATTACTTGATATTGCTTTTCCCTTCATACTTTACAGTTATGCACGTCTCATCCTTCTAAAATTCATTTTATAAAGTAGTCCCACAAATCACGTTTTATGTGGATGTCTAGACCTGTTTTAACATATTTACCTTCCATTTTTACGTATACTGTGTAGGAGCGGGGGGATTTTTAGGTAGGAAATATGAAGTGGGGGGGGGGGGGGAATGACGTTCTGAAAATATGGTGAAGGGGGGCACGGGCCACATTTTTGATAGGAAGGGGGGGGGGTGTGGGGATAATGACGTTCTTAAAATATGATGAAGGGGGGCACGGGCCAAAAAAGGTTGAGAACCACTGGCCTAGACCATTGCCTGTCCGCCCGGAGCTCATGGGGTCAAATCCACATTGGGGCGGATGTTTAAAACTAATCTTGGCTCCCTGGTCGACCTAACCTAAAATGTCTACAAGGAAATGCCTAGGGAAATAAAGGCGGTGAAACTGATCCAAATCACTCACAAAGTGCCATTGGTTCAGGGCCGTGCGGTAGATTTTCTCAGTATGATTCAAGTCTTCGAAATGCCACCTCTTAATGATGCAAGTCTTCGAAATGCCACCCCTTAATGATGCAAGTCTTCGAAATGCCACCCCTTAATGATGCAAGTCTTCGAAATGCCACTCCTTAATGATGCAAGTCTTCGAAATGCCACCCCTTAATGATGAAAGTCTTCGAAATGCCACCCCTTAATGATGCAAGTCTTCGAAATGCCACCCCTTAATGATGCAAGTCTTCTAAATGCCACCCCTTAATGATGCAAGTCTTCTAAATGCCACCCCTTAATGATGCAAGTCTTCGAAATGCCACCCCTTAATGATGCAAGTCTTCGAAATGCCGCCCCTTAATGATGTAAGTCTTCTAAATGCCGCACTTTAGTGATGCAAGTCTTCGAAATGAAGCCCATCCTGCGCTGCTTATGCCGCCCCTTTACTGTGCCGCCTGATGCGGCCACCTCTCTATTATAGCACGGCACGGCCCTGGGGTGGTGTATGACAATGTATTTCTAGCGCCATATGTCCAACAGTCGCCTCGATGGCGAGGTGGCTAGACGCTCGCCTGCTCGCCCAATAATCATCGGTTCGATTCGCTTCTGAAAGGATGCGTATGTGTAAAATTAATCTAGGCCGGCCGGTCGACGTAGCCTCGGAATGAGTGTGCCAGGAAACGTCTTGGAGAGCAAAGGCGGCCGGCAAGGTACTGACATCACATCACCACATCAGCATATCAATCAGCATATCATCACATCAGCACATCAGCACATCAACACATCAACACATCAGCACATCAACACATCAGCACATCAGCACATCAACACATCAGCACATCAGCACATCAGCCACCAAGTGCCGACTGGTTTATAAAAATATGGTTCTAACATCATATGTCCATTGCGTCTTTATGTCTTTAAACGGATCAATTTCTTGTTTTTGTTTTGTTTTGTTACTTAGATGGTGACTACCAATTGAGGTAAATATCTGAGGGTTTGTATTTCACAGCTGGGAGAAAGGATGGAAAAACTACTGCGTGTATTCTACCTGTGATGTTTGTTGTGAAAATGCACACGTGACTTTGTAGTGGTGTCACATAATCAACATTATCATCAACAACAACATGATCGTGAGAGTTAAAAATCAGTTATCTAGGGTATTCATCATCATCATCATCATCATCATCATCATCATCATCATCATCATCATCAAGTGCCCTGCCAGCTGGCGTAGGCGTTCATGGCTCTCCACAGATCTCGGTCTTTGGTTTTCTGGATCAACTCTGCTGATGATGTGCCGCCGTCTCAATCCATCCAGCATCATTTCTCTTGGTCTGCATCTGCCTCTCTTCCCCTCGATCTTTCCAGTTGTCACGATGTTCTCCAATGCCTCTCTTATCATTACATGACCAAAGAAATCTGTTTGTCTATTTCTTATTGTTGTATATAGTGTTCTAGTTTCATTAGCCTGTTTCAGGCAGTCGTTGTTAGTTACTCTGGCAGTCCAAGGAATTCGCAACATTCGTCTCAGGAACCACATCTCTGTTGCTTCTAATTTCTTCTTAATTTGTTCATTTACATTCCAAGATTCACTGTCATACAGCAAAACTGGTTCTACATAGCATTTCAGCACTCTCTTTCTTACACTCCGTGATAGTGACCTATTGCACAAGATACTCTTTATATTCTGAAATGCGGCCTTTGCTTGCCCTATTCTGCTCTTAATCTCTATTGTACATCTTCCATCTGATGTTATAAATGTCCCTAGTTATCTAAAATTAGCCACTTGTTTAAGAATTCTTCCTTCTATTTCTATGTCACATTTTGGTGTCACCGTTTTCTTTGATATCAACAGTGTTACTGTTTTCTTGATATTCAAGGAGAGTCCTTTCCTTGCACTCTCTGTTACTACAGTGTCCAACAATTGTTGTAGGTCTGTTGATTTATCTGCCACCGGGACGCAGAGGTGTTTCCAAGGCATCAGGGCCGGGTTATATACTGGCCAAGACCTATTGACGCGTCCTCGTCGAGCGTCCTGGGCAACAGGTCCCTTCGGGTTCCTGGCTAAAGTCAGGAGGATCGTTGATTCCTCCGAAGTCAGAGAGTGTCTGCCTGCACGGCGAGGAACCACCAGTCTGCACACCAATAAGCCAGACATGGGACAACGGATACTCACACAAACCTCAGGTCCTGTATAACATCACACTGATGTTGGACAACAGGATGCCTTCATCCGACATACAGGACTTCGCGTTGGAGCTCAAGCCAACGAACACAAGCAAGCATCTGCCACCAATTCTGTGTCATCTGCATAGCGTATATTATTTATATTATAACCTCCAACTAGTATTCCTGGCATCTCTTTGATCTCTCTTATTATTACTTGGCTATATAGGGAGAAGAGGTCTGGTGACAAGACACATCCCTGTCGTACTCCTAGCTTTATGTGATCGTAACTACCCTCTTTATTTCCAATTTTAATTGCTGCTACTTGGTTCCAGTAAATATTCTTTATTATTCTTAAATCTTCCCCATCAATGTTGATATCTTCCAACATTTTAATCAGTACATCATGTTTTACTTTATCAATTGCCTTAGTATAATCTATGAAGTATAAATATATGTCTTTCTGTTTCTCTATTGACCTTTCTATTAGTGTCCGTAATGTATATATTGCATTGTTTGTGCCCCTTCCCTCCACAAATCTATACTGTTCTTTACTAATTTCCATTTTTATGTTCTTTCTGGTTCTTCTCATTATGATTCTGAGCAGAAGCTTGGTGATATGGTTTACGAAAATCTTCACATTCAATTGCTCCTGGTCTTTTTGGTATAGCTAGGGTATTCACCAACCAACAAAGCAGCCAACCAGTTATCCAACCAACCAACCAGCCGACCTGCCATCCAACCAATAAATCAACCAACCAACAACGCAACCAACGAGTTATCCAACAAAATAGCCAGTCAACCAGCCAGCCATCCAATTAATAAATCATCCAACCAACAACGCAACCAACCAGTTATGCAACAAAACAGCCAGCCAAATATCTATCCATCCATCCATCATGTGCCATGCCGGTAAGCGTGGGCGGTCATATTCTGCCATCTCACTCGATCACCAGAGTCGTGTATCAGCTCCGTGTTTCTGTCTCGACCACGCCACAAGGCCAAGCCATCCAGGTACTTGCTTCTAGGTCTTCCCCTTGGTCTGTTCCCCTCGACCTTACCAGTTGTCACCAAGTTCTCCAGATCATTTCGTCTCATAACATGCCCAAAAAATTGTGACTGTCTACGTCCAATGTCTCTAATCAGTTTACGATCTTCATTTGTTTCTTGAAGAACTTGTTCATTGGTCTTTCTGGCTGTCCTTGGTATTCTTTGCATTTTCCTCAGAAACCACATTTCTACAGCCAACAGATGTTTTTCAGCCTGACTGCTCATTGTCCAAGCTTCACATCCATATACGAGTACAGGTTCTATGTAGCATCTCAACACTCTTTTTCTCGTTTCAATTGACATCTTTTTATTGGTCAGTATGTTTTTCATCTTGCTAAAAGCTACTTTTGCCATAGCGATTCAGCCAAATATCCAACCAATAAATCAACCAACCAACCACACAACCACTTAAGCAATCAACAAACAAAAAAACTATCCAACCAAACTATCACGTTAACCAGTTAACGAACGAACCACCCAATCAACCGCCAATTAATAAACCAATGAGCGACGCAACCAACCAACCAACAAACCGCCTAACCAACAAACCAACCAACCAACCAATCACCCAATCAACCAACCACCTAATTAACGAACCAATATATATTTTTCTGTCAATTTTCGCAGTAATTTTCTGTTTATTCATGTACCACACCCCACAACTTACTTCACCCCGCATTAACACCCCCGACCTGCAGGATACTTCAAGAAAATTAGTTTCATATCTTTTGCAGGACGTCGCAATCAACCCCCGGATTTTTGGCTTTTCGTGATTTTTTTGGCGGTTCAGTAGTTTGCCATTGCTTTCTGAAAGACAGGAACTCATCCATTTTCAGAAGAAGAAAAAACGCAAGGCGGTCTGCTGCCAAATCGCATGCAGTGTGGTTTGGACTCGGATATGCGTGATTATGAACTGCGTCCGTAACCACTTCGCCACCCCTTCAGCAGCAAAGGAGCAGCAAATTACTGAACGTAAACTTGGCTAGAAGATCACAAACAGCCACAAATGGTGGGGCTGATTGCAACGTCCCTTAAAGGACATAGAGCTAACTTTAAACTCTTACCTCATGACAACTGATCTCACCTGGGATTACCACCACCTGGCCAGATACTGCGAGAATTACGCGTAGAACTCTGCACAAATCCCTTGTCCTCAGCTGTAACATCCACACATGTGACGCGGATCAATACCCGGCCGTTCTTATCCCTGTTGTTATGACTCAGATTATATGAGTCACAGTTATCTATGTCACGTGACCAGAACTTTGTACTTGTGAGATTAACCCGGGGGGGGGGGGGGGTGTGTTAATGGAAAAGGGACAATGAGTATGTGGTTCGTTGTGGTATTTAGCCCAATATAAAGTTCTCTGATTTTTAAAAAATCTATATTTAAGGATCATTGTAATTGCCAGGTGAGTACCATCATAAGTGCTCTGAATAAATCCCAAAAACAAAAAACAAAAAACAAACAAACAAACTAAAAGAAAGAAAAGAATAACAAACTGGAAGTAGACGGTAAGCTTAACTAGAATACGGTCACAAGTAACAAGTAACAACATGGGCGTTACGACCAAAGCCTTCATCAGTACACTAGCAACAAATACACACCGATACAACTACATGCAAAACTTTACATACAAATATGACTGACTGCCTGGTACCTTGCCATCTTCACTGAAGATAGTTTGAATATACATTGGAGTTATACCTCTCCATAGCACAAAGCCTGGGCTGAATTTATAGACCATGTGTTACCTGTGCAGCATGATCCCTCCCTCGATCTACCTTGTTCAGACCAGACGGAGGTAACACCAATACGTCTGGAACATAACAAGCTGCTGAAGTTGCTGGATCAGCAAAACAATACTCTGCCGGCCTATCGGAGCTGCCATTATACCAATACCCCTACCCCGTTCAACCTCAAAGAGAAGTTATATTAGGGTCCGTCACCAGCTCAGATTAATAATCCTGCGACTATGTCAGCCATAAATAGCGCCTTATGATGGTTTCATCCAAACAGGATATTAATTTGAAGATGATTGTTATCCAAATATGGTATTGGCGAAAAAAAAAAAAAAAGAAGTAGAAAGAAAGAAAAAGATGGCTGTCGTGGCTTCCGTTTTGCCTTTCTTGTCCCTATGTGTGGCTTGTGCTCTCCACAATGTCTTTATGAAAAGCAGCATCCAGGTCTGTTCAGATGCAGACATGTCCACTTTTGTTTCGTTTATATTCAGGCATTTGTACACTTCCTAGCGTATGCCGTGAAAGGTTGTGGTCTGCTTTTCTATCTACTTCGGTGCTGTCCCTTTACTCCGGTTCTGCCCCCTTAATCCGGTGCTGTCCCTTTAATCTGGTTCTGTCCATTAATCAAGTGCTGTCCCTTTAATCCAGTTTTGTTGTTGTTGTTGTTGCTTTACAGGACGTTGCAGTCAACACCAGAATTTTTCAGCTGCTGTTGATGTACTAGGCAAGATTACGCTCAGTAGTTTGCTACTGATTTCTGAGCGACCGGCTCACATACCCCGTAAGTTACTGACGCGGCAAGAACCGCTACCGTTTCTCGCACACGTCACGTTACTCACGAGAGTATACGGGATTAATGAGAAAGACGTAAACACTAGGCCAGGGAGACCGGTCCAGTGCTGTCCCCTTAACCCAGTAATATCCCCTTAATCATGTGATGTCCCCTTAACCCGATGTTGTCCCTTTAATCAAGTATTGTTTCCTTAATCAAGTGTTGTTCCCTTGGTCTGGTGCTT